>CM060255.1:27796786-28396786 GCA_030684275.1 Acipenser oxyrinchus oxyrinchus | reverse complement strand
CCTCCGTAGCTGTGGTGGTTGGTGGATGAAAGCTGTACGTTTAGATCAAAAGTCTTGGTAATGCTGTTTTGTATTTGTGGGTTATTCACTGTTTTATTTAAGGGATGTCTTATCTCTACAATGCATTGAAATATCACTATTATATTGCACTATTACAGAAGTGCCAGTTAACAGATCTTTTACGTCTCATTTGATTTGACATTGAGAAATCCATATGTCCGTGCCATTGTTTTGAAATAATTATATTAAACAACTAAAATTGCATAACTAAAAGTGCATAATTAACTTGGTAAATTAAGAATGAAAATGTATGTTAAAAATATACCATACCTAAAAAATGTTGCCTCCTATATGTAATCCTGTACATCCTTTTGAGTAGGTGGTTATCTCAAACACTACATGCTTATACATTCATTGTGATGCTCCAAGGAGCATATGGCCTTAATTTCATAATAAATCTTTAAGTCTGATTATTTTTCTGGGTGGCTTTTTTATCTTGATAAGTTGAACATAAATTGCATTGCAGCATCTTGGCTCATTCATTTATTTTGGTTTTGAAGGGTATGGTGGTTAAACAATTTTAAAAAAGTGCTGTGACCCCTATTTAGCAGGATATATGATAACTTTTGTTCTATGTATGATCCAGTTATTTTGTCACTGTTGTGAAGTAATACAAATGGTTGTAAGGCAAAAAAGTGATTTCTGTCCCCCGGATAACACAGTAACTTTGGATTTGACCTTGTTTTTGATTGATTGTGCTTTTCAGACTTGTGTTTGGGATGTAGCCCTACGAGAGCTCAGGGCAGAATGTTACATCCAGCTGGGAGAACTGGGCAAAGCAATCAGTGATCTGAAAGCTGCTACGAAATTGAAGAATGACAACACTGCAGCTTTCTATAAGATCAGTACCATCTACTACAAGCTGGGAGATCATGAAATGTCACTCAAGTAAGACTCCTGATCATGAACCCTGGAAGTGAACAGCTATCATAAGAAATAGACGTGGAGCTCAAATGCAATGGATAAGTGTGCTTTTAAGTGGTTTAATATGTTATGGAGATAACAAAATGTCCCTAAATTGTATGCTTTTAATAAAAAAAAAAAAATTTTAAAAAATTTCAGACTTGTTTCAGCATCCAATTTAGGAAAGCCTTAATAATACACCACTTTTATTGTCAGCAGTTGATTGGGGACCAACAACAACAACAAAAAAATGTGCTTAATCTATTTTTATCAGTCTTTGGTGTTACCTGACAGAGAAGCAATGGCAGAGATTGAGATGCCAATGGTAGGTCATTAAGATAATAGAAAAATAGTGTCCCTGTAACAAGCTTCTTCATACTGTATTCTCCATTGATGCAGAAATATAAGTTTTAAGACAGGCTTTATTCGTAAAAACAGGAATTTAACACAAAATACTAGACATTTTGCATTGTTTATCTTTCATGTCCTAGTTTAACATGTTTATATTGTCTTGCTTATTTCCCCAACAAAGCGAGATCCGTGAGTGCCTGAAGCTGGACCCAGATCACAAGCAGTGCTTCAGTCACTACAAGCAAGTGAAGAAACTCAACAAGCAGATTATGTCTGCAGAGGAGCTCATCAGCGAGGAGAAGTAAGCGAAATGCACACATCTGTAAACCTTTAACCTGGGAATTCATGCTCTTAACCCCTTTCCGACACTGATTACTTTCCACTGTTGTAAGTTTGTTTGGTGGAAATGTGTGGATATTTTTCGATCCATATTTTAACTCTGTAATATTGGACAGGCTCAGCTAATGCATCTGACCCAGGAGCAGGCTCTGACCCAACTTGTAGCTCTTCTAGTCCTGCCCTTTCTAGCTTAAAATTGCACTTTTAATGATTTTTATGATGGGATAGGATTTCATAATAAATAATTTTTAAAAAAAAATGTTAAGCCGTTTTGCTGAATTTACAGTACATTGTCATTTAGAGCTAATTAGCATTTGCTTTAACCTTCACAAAATTGTGCCTTGCTAAAAATTACGACTTTTAATTAACATATCCCATGAACATCTTTTTGGCAGTTAAAGACTGAGCTTGATCGATAATTGTGTTATCAACAGGTACACAGATGCCATAAGTAAATACGAGTCAGTTATGAAGACTGAACTCAATGTGCCCTATTACACAATGCAGGCCAAAGAGAGGGTTTGTCATTGTTTATCAAAGGTAAGAGTCCTCGCATTTTAGATAACCTGAAACCAAGGAGAACAAGTGTAGACACTTAACCCCCAAGTGCAGAATGTGTGCTGCACAGAGTTCTTATCAGTGCTTTTGATTGATGCCAAACCATCCACTACTATTATTATTATTATTGTTTATTTAGCAGACGCCTTTATCCAAGGCGACTTACAGAGACTAGGGTGTGTGAACTATGCATCAGCTGCAGAGTCACTTACAATTACGTCTCACCCGAAAGACGGAGCACAAGGAGGTGAAGTGACTTGCTCAGTGTCACACAATGAGTTAGTGGCTGAGGTGGGATTTGAATCGGGGACCTCCTGGTTACAAGCCCTTTTCTTTAACCACTGAACCACACAGCCTCCTTCTATAGATCTCCCTGTTGCTGAACATGCTTTTCTATTCCTGGCCTTTTTAAAATAAATAATGTGTGTATGTCTTTAGAACCAGCAAGCACTGGAAGCCATTGAAACCTGCACAGAAGTCCTGAAGTCAGACCCCCACAATGTGAATGTTTTAAAAGACCGAGCAGAAGCATATCTTTTGGATGAGCAGTATCATGAGGGTAAGGAATTGTACAAGGTGGCTTATTGGAAAAATAATTCAATTGTTACTGAGAATACATACCATTAGAGGGTTTCCGAATCGCACCTCACAAGCTGCAGAGAGTGACGCAGTCATGGGGTTTTCCAGAGCGTACCTCTGCTTTTACAACACTGTTGCATCACCATCAAGGGATGAATGACGAATAAAACATGTTCAACTTAAATAGAGAGTCATTTTTATCCACCATAATTGAAGTCTTCTAGTTCTGAATTAAAGTAACCAAACATTTAAAAAAAGTTCCAGTAGCTCAAAAGCATTTGTACCATAACAGTGTTTTTATTATGGACCTGTGGACTGTAACAATCTCAGTGTCAGATTATTGATCTGCTGTGGTCTCCCTTGGCTCACAAGCGAGATCTTTGCCCAGTAGTTGATTTCTGAGCAGATCTGTAATAAGTAATAGAAGACTGCGTTTACAGTATGCTTGTGACTGGTGTTACAGGAAGTTCAGCACTGTGTGAGAAGGATAGCTGCTTATTTAATAAGTGGTACTCGCTGCTCAGATGAGATATTATTGACAGTATGAAAAATGCTGGGTCAGATATTCGAATATTCAAACAAACTGCTTGAAATGTATTAGCTGGCAAAAATGACCGTGTTCGTATTAGTTCATATAACTGAATTAACAAATGACTGCATCAAAAACACATCATGTTCGAACACAAACCGATAACGTCTGGAATAAATAACACACATTCCACTGTACAGGACAGTGTTTCTGTTCTTTGTTTCAAAGGTAATATGTTGGGATGCCATCAGGTTTTTTCTGTAATATGGTATAAAGTTTACATTTGTTTACCAGATAATTCAAAATGAATAAATATTTGAATATTCATTTACATTTTTAAAGACTGAGCATTGGAAACTTTGTCCCAGCACTAAGTCAAGTTAAAAAATGTAATTTAAAAAATAAAAATACCAGGGCAAAGACGAACCACTCTTTCTGTGCATTCTTGTACATTTTAAGGCTTTTTAAGACTTTTTTTGGATTGTGTGTGTGTGTGTGTGTGTGTGTGTGTGTGTGTGTGTGTGTGTGTCTCTGTATATGTATATATTGAATTGATTAAAAGGAGGGATGCAGTTCATTGAGGAGTAAATTGACAAACTCTTATTACTTAAGTATGGTTAGAACCCAGATATTATAATTGAAAAGTCAGCTTAATTGAAAAGTGGCCCTACTTGCCCACCAAGATCTGAATTACAGCAAACCAACATTTTGGAGTCGTTTTGCAAACTGAAAAGCTGTTTCTATTGAAACTGCTTGTAACTTGCATCCAAAGTGTATATGTGAGAGAAGACGATTGCAGAGGTATTTCATATTTTGTGATGTGTGCTTTGGAAGCTCCTATCTTTTTAGAATGAAACAGAAGCAGCTTGAAGATGAGTGCTTCGGTTTTACTGTGTGCATTTTATTTCTGTCATCAATCCAATGGCATTGTAGTGAAGTGAATAAGCACTAAAATGCCTCCTTCAGAGCCGGCAATGAGAACTGGAACACCTGCGGGGCATCCAGCACCAACTGCTAAATAAAAAAAACTGCGTCCTCAAATAACCTCCTAAATAAAGAGGTATCTTTGCTGTAAATTATCAGAAGGTACACAACTCATTTCTTGTTTGCAACATGATCAAATGTGCAAACAATAATTCCAGTTTCAACCCCAACCTATGTAGAGTATTTTGAAATGCAAATAACTGAATGGGCTAGTTTGGTACCCAGTTATATATCTGGAACCATAACTAGACTGGTGAAAAAGTGGCTGACCCACCCTAGCTATAATGGTCTTATCTGAGACCTGGCTTCACATGCACAATAAACAGATTTATTATCATGATACTGTTTTGGTCTCTTTACACTGGCTCCCTGTGCAGTATAGAATTGATTTTAAGATGTTGCTGTTAACTTACAAGGCCCTGGATGGATTAGCACCTAGTTATTTGCAGGAGTTACTGACCCTGTATCTTCCTAACCGCACTCTGGGATCACAGGATCTTGGGGCTGCTGGTTATTCCTAGGGTCAACAAAAGCAACATGGGAGGTAGGGCTTTTTCTTGCAGAGCTCCTAAATTATGGAATGCTCTGCCTTCATTTGTCAGGGAAGCTGGGAACCGTTACAGTTTTCAAGTCAAGACTAAAAACACACTTTTATAAAATGGCTTTCTTATCTTAGTGGGTTTTAATGTAGCTTTAAAATTGCTGCTTTTGTATTATGTGTATACTGTTATTTAAATCTGTTATTTAAATGGTCTGATTGTGGCAGTTGTATGTGTAACATGCTATACAAATGTGTTATGGTTTGTTCTTTTTTTCTGCTGTGTAATGTAAAGTGTGATACTTTTGTATAAAAAGCATTATATAAATGCAATAAATAAATAAAATAACAGTAATACCACTGTACTGTTTGACTAGATGCCTTCTCCCCTCCTTGTCTCCCCAGCTGTGAGAGATTATGAAACTGCACAGGAGCACAGTGAGAGCGATCCTCAGGTCAAGGAAGGACTGGAGAGAGCACAGAGACTTCTGAAGCAGTCCCAGAAGAGGGACTATTACAAGATATTAGGAGTAAAGAGGTATGCGTTGATCTGCAACCTTGACGTTACTGGAGTTGTGCTGCTTTCTTGGGTAGATGTTGTTTGACACTAAGTAGCGCCTGGTCTCTTCAGTTTGCTAAACCATTGTGCTCACTGTGCTGCTTTTATCCTTTAGTTGTCTGTTAAATATTTTTTTTCTTCATGTACCATGATATTTCAGAAATGCCCAGAAAAAGGAGATTATAAAAGCATACAGGAAGCAGGCACAGCAGTGGCACCCGGACAACTTCCAGGACGAAGAGGAGAAGAAAAAAGCAGAGCAGAAATTTATTGACATTGCCTCTGCCAAAGAGGTGCTCACTGATCCAGGTAAGGGTCTCTGTGGTTTCAGCTTTGGATTTTCCACAGCTGTTCATAATAATATTATTATTATTAGTAGGGATGCACCAAATCCAAGTTTTTGGGATTCAGCCGAATATCGAATTCATCTCAACATTCGGCCGAATACCGAATCTATAAAAATTGTCAAGAAAACTGAAGGAAACTGTTGAATGAAAAACAGACTGGCAGATACTAACAAGGGACGTGCACAATCTATAGTTTTGAGACTTTTAGTTAATAGTATTTTTTATTAACGAATGGAAATATATCCCTCAATAAGATTTTAGTTTGAAACGTACACAATTTACCGCTAGCCCTCCCCCCACAACAGAAACATCAAAATACAGAACCGTTTACGTTACCTTTACAAGAAAGGAGAGCTGCATCTTTTCCATAACCCACTATTTTCTTTAATGACGTTTCAACCCGTGTCAACTGATCTGAGAGCTGTGAGTGAAAAAATTACCGTGAGTGACCTGAATCTCCCTGCGAAATAAAACCCACGTTGATTTAAATGCACCGTGTGTGTAACACCTATCAAATAGGCTACGAAATTGTTTTAAAATTATTTTAATAAAACACAGCAGTTCCCAAATGGTTCAACTTGTATTGGCACATTACAATAACGTAAGCATATTGTTCAACAACGTCTTGCACATCTGACAGTTGTAAAGTTACAAAAAATATATATTTCTGTGCACCGAGGTGTTTTTTTTTTTTGTTTTTTTTCTCTCAGTATGATCTCTAGAACACGTTTCACAGACAAAGCAACAAAGCACAAAAGCCTACAATCGTTTGCCGTTACTATATATTACAGGTTTACTGCATAACTTTACTCCATGAAAAGTGTGATGTGACTGTGCTGTTGCACACGGGGGGCGGTGGGATGTTTACATTCAGCAGCTGCGTGATGTGTTTAGTGTGTGTGCCACCAGTAATTAATGGAGTTCAGAGGTGCGACAGAGTTCATCAAACGTGTTCTTGTTCTTCAATACCTGTTATTAAGTACAACAGTTACATTCAATACCGGATTCGTGTCTCATTTAAAGAACAGCACAAATTGGAGTTATATATTAAAATGGATGTGCATCTGGGCGGATATAGGATTCGGATTCGGTTCACTGAATCCTAAGTATTTGGCCGAATCCAAACCCTGCTCATAAAGTAGGTATTCGGGCCGAATCCGAAACCGAATCCTGGATTTGGTGCATCCATTATTATTATTATTATTATTATTATTATTATTATTATTATTATTATTATTATTGTTATTGTTGTTTCATACCCCTCACAATATTTGTTTGTTTTATAAAGAGGACAATGCCAACAGGGTTATTCAAGGGGTGGGTGGATGTGTGGGGTGGATGGGTGCGATGGGTTCGGTGGGTGGGTGACTGCTATGCAATAAGAGTCTTATTTCCATCTCTGTTATATCCGATGAGGAGGTTCCTTCTTCCTGCTGCAGATTCATCAATGTTATTTGATCGGGGTCTTTGCGTTGCTTATGTCAAAGCAGATTTGTATAAGGCGAGTCTTGTCAGCTCTTGCCACATCTAATTGACTTCAGCTTACAAGTATGTGTTGGTGGCGTCATCACCATAACTCCAGGAGACCACTTACTTTAACATGCTAAGTGTTTTTTATCCTCCCAGATGCCTTCATTATTTGTGTGTGTTTATTACAATTACTTGGCTGTTTGAAAATATTCCTTTTTAAATATTTTATTTAATATTTTATTAAAATCCAGTTTGAACACTTTTCACACCCAAAAGTCAGAACCTTTACTCATCATGAGTGCCCTGTATTTGTGTGTTTGCAGAGATGAGAAGGAAGTTTGATGAAGGTCAGGACCCACTGGACCCTGAGAATCAACAGGGAGGAGACAATGGTGGGCATCACTTCCACAGAGGTTGGAACTCATGGCAGGGATTCAACCCCTTTGGCTCTGGATCTTTTAACTTTAAGTTCCAACACAACTAGTACTGAGGAGCTTCTCTGAGTATGGAATAATGTATTCAGTACTGGTTAATGTCAATGTAACGTATATTAGGAGGGTTGGAGTAAGGCTGCCCATTTACAACAGCAATTTTTATATTGCTTTTTATTACTGAGTTCATTTTGACAAAAAAGAAAAAAAAAAAAAAAGATTCCATATGGTCTTCCACTTGGTGACACTGAATTGAAAGCTGCAGTGTGTGCTGCAAGAACTGTGATTATTTTGCCAGGACTGATTTCCCATGGTCTGTCTGTAAATGTGACAGTCATGTTGTCAGAAGATTGGAGTCCTACATCTATGTCTGTTCTTATAATGTAATGTCTAATGTTGCTATCCAATAGGTTCAACCCTATTCATGCTTGAGAGAATGTTTGAGGGCTTAGTATCATTTGCAGCTGAAGTTGTCATCATATGTAATCATATGTTTTGTAAATTCTTAGGGAAAAATGGGCAACAACATATTTTTATTAATTTAAAAACAAAACTCAAAAGTTTGGTTTTGCAATTGTGTTAAAGCACAGCAGGCACATTTGAACCATTCTGTAATTGCATTTGGGGTGTGACAATACCATTTCCACTACATTACCTTTCCCATTTTGATAATTACCTTGGCATGCCATTCTATGTTCATGTGTAATACAGGACCACAGTATTTGTTTTCAGTATCCAGTCCTCCGTATCTGTGACTGCCCATGTGCCATATGAATTAAGAGGCCTTTCATTGCTGCCATGCTATCCACCCCCTGCGGGCCAGCAGGTAGCTGCTTTTGTTTCCCCTGCGCGAGGCACTGGCTGTATGTCTCGTACAAACAAACTGATGGGATTGGAAAGAATACAAGAACAGGTTGATTTTTAAAATCAAATACAACTAGAATGTAGGATACCTGCTGGAAAAGCATCATAACGATATAGCTTTCAAGTGTGGTGTTGGTTTTTACCCTAACAGTTGTCTGACTGTTTTAAAAAAGGAAAATCTAATTTACAGTATTTACCTCGGGCATTAGTTTGGCGTGTAACAAAATATTATTGTAATGCAATAGCTATACTTGGTAATGGGTAGACTAAGTTCACCAAATATTTACATAGGTGATTGCAACTGCCATTTCCATTAATTTGCTTCAATACATCGTTTCTGCACATTCCCCCAAAAAATTGATTTAAAACAATGTCAATATCTCAGTTTGAATTTCAGATTTTAAAAACAGGTTGTCACATGTACTTGCACAGCATGTTCCTGTATATGTGTGTGTTTATGTACGGGATTTTTATATGAAGTATATTCTGAATTGTAAATAAAAGAGATATTTATGTTGACAATTTAGTGCTCTTTCACTATAACTACTGTTACTGGTCTAAAGAGAAAAAAAAACCCACTGCATTGAATGTACTTATTTTCTTTATTTTTTAATTTTTTAATTTGATCATATTTAAATGTAAATACATATACATTATATGCTTACATAAAGTTTACATAGGGATTGTGGCTGAGGGCTACATTTGAACATTTATTTCCCTGAGGATCTGAAAAGTGACAAAACAAGGTTATATTGATCAATGTTGTCTCCTTTTGTACAACCACTTTTCAATGTAGTTTGACCTTCTAGACTTGGTGTGTAAAATCAATGGTTTAATGTTCCTGCAAGTATACTTTTTGATGTCTTTATAAGACAAGAAATTTAAAAAATGATTTCAGTCATTGTAGAAAATATAGCTAAGGAGAGGGAGTGAATTGCATAATGGGCTGTGGGAAGAACTAGTTTTTGAGCACTACCTTTTATTCCTAGTTTCTTGGGAAGTTAAAATAAATTCAGTCTTCATTAATAATCATACAGTAGTAGAAATACTCATGTTGTCCTTATGTGAATCTGAACTAAGCAGGGTCTGATATACATTTGTGAAGTCTAACAATAGCAGCCTCATTTGACACTGTGATAGACCGTTGTCATTCATCTCGGCATGGCTTTTAGTAGGTCACCGTAAAATATTTTTTTCAAACTGCATTTGATAGTAAGTTTTAAAAGTAGTGGTTTTGAAGATGTATGTAAACGGTATTATTATTTGTTTATTTAGCAGATGCCTTTATCCAAGGTGACTTACAGAGACTAGGGTGTGTGAACTATGCATCAGCTGCAGAGTCACGTACAACTACATCTCACCCGAAAGACGGAGCACAAGGAGGTTAAGTGACATGCTCAGGGTCACACAATGAGTCAGGGACTGAGGTGGGATTTGAACCGGGGACCTCCTGGTTACAAGCCCTTTTCTTTAACCACTGGACCACACAGCCTCCTTCTATAGATCTCCCTGTTGCTGAACATGCATTTCTATTCCTGGCCTTTTTAAAATAAATAATGTGTGTGTGTTTAGAACCAGCAAGCACTGGAAGCCATTGAAACCTGCACAGAAGTCCTGAAGTCAGACCCCCACAATGTGAATGTTTTAAAAGACCGAGCAGAAGCATATCTTTTGGATGAGCAGTATCATGAGGGTAAGGAATTGTACAAGGTGAACCAGGGACCTTCTGGTTACAAGCGCTTTTCTTTAACCACTGGACCACACAGGTATATTCACAGTATGTTGAAAAGGGACGATAGATGCTTAAAATTTGTTCTACAATCTTATTTTCACACAGATTGCTCTTAAGACCCCCCATGAACATGTAGAATTAACAATATATTGAATCCAACAAAATATTTCCACCCATGATGCTCAAATGAATAAACTACATGTTGGAAGCCACATCAACCGGTCGTGTAAAAGGGTACTCCACAATCACAGGTGTGCTGTGAAACGAGCAATTAAAACATGCAGCTTTAAACAACCATCTGGTACAACGAAAGATACATGCATACTGACACTGTCCCGAAATGAAACTGACAGCACACTGAAATTTTCATTTCATTCAAGAGTGCTGAAGTAAAACAGCCTTGTCCTTCCTAAAACATGACAGCTTCATAATCTTCTGTAATTCCAATTCCTTTTTGGAGTCGTGCCCTGAAGCAACAGCACACATTTTTCTTTTAGAAATCTTTACAGACACCAAAATCAGTGACAAGCTTAATTATTCTACAGGCACTGCAAGTACGTTTCATTTATTAGATCGTGATAAAGGAAAGACCAACTTGGGATGAGAATCACAATAACCAGTAAGGCCAGTTCGAAAGAGTACACTCCAAGAAACAGAACTGAAGAATACTGCAGTTGTAATAACATTGTTCGCATTATTGTGAATATAGAGAAGCTAGGTGTAACTGAAATGACAAGTTTGAACCCAGAGCACGTACACAAAGTCAGAACTCAAGTTATTAGTTGTATTCAATCAATCAATCTTTATTTTTATATAGCGCCTTTCACAATGATTTGCACTGAACAAGAGAAAAAATGAAATAAAAACCTATTTTGAAGGACTTCAGCTCAGTATCAGCCTGTGAGATTAAGTCAAATGACCTGCTCTCTGTACAGACAACAGACTTATAGATCTTCACTAACACTAAAGAGCACTACCCTAACCAGTCATCAGTCGAACTTTTAAAGTCATATTTTTCTTTCATATTTGAACTGAGATTCAAAAACTGCAGGATCTTTACTGACTGGCACAAAACGCTACTACATGACCAAAATTCAATTACTTACTTGGTTCTGTATTTTATTAATAATAATAATAATAATAATAATAAATTGTGTATATATATATATATATATATATATATATATATATATATATATATATATATTTCTACTGCTAATCAGTTATTGATTTTGGATTAAAAATCCTTCATTAATAGCCAGCAATAGTACACAGTGGTATTGCAGAACACCATGGTTAAGGGATTATGTTAAAAGTGACCCATGTACCAGGTGCACTAGAATCATATTACATTTTATACTCATATATGCTCCCTGGTGCATGCTTAATACATTTTCTCATTGTGTTTTCCTACTGTGTATTCTACTTAATGAGAACCTGGAACAGACCTTTGGCATTCTCTAAAGGTAGTTTCACCTGTTCTCTCGCCCTCCCTCCCCCCCTACCTCCCTAAAGCCTTTTTGCCATGCTGTGAACTAAAAAGACAGGCTTCCGTTTCTACCTGAAGCAGCAGGTGATTATGCATAGAATCTGCCAGATCTGCTGTATTTTTTTTTCAGGAAATAGCTGCAGATCACTGCGCCTTTTGCACTGCCCATGAAGATTGAATGATTAAAAAATAAAATTATAAAAGCTTTTTGTTTCTCAAAAAGTATTTTATTTTCACGTCGTCAACCCCATATGATTTGAGAGGTGATTCCCCCAGATTTATCTTGTTGTATTTGGATCAAGTTAATCTGAAACTCAAAAACACTTTTGAACGGGCACATGTTTTCAATGGTATCTGTTACAATACTGAAACTGCAACATAAATATTGCATTTTTAGTTATTTTTTATTTCTTAGCAGACACCCTTATCCAGGGTGACTTACAATTGTTACAAGACATCACATTATTTCACATTATACATTATATATCACATTATTTTTTACATACAATTATCCATTTATACAGTTGGGTTTTTACTGGAGCAATCTAGGTAAAGTACCTTGCTCAAGGGTACAGCAGCAGTGTCCCCCACCCGGGATTGAAAACACAACCCTCCGGGTCCAGAGTCCAGATCCCTAACCACTACTCCACACTGCTGCCCTTAATAGTATCCATATGCAAGACTACAAGCATCACTTTACCGCTCCTATTTATGATCGTAATATTTCTGTATATCTTTGCGTGCTGTATTTTCTTGTATATATAATCTTGTTTGTTACTTGCTGTTTACAAACTGAGCTAGATGAGTGCTGTTTTCTTTCAGTAAGAAAAAACATGCTGTTGTTGTTAACAGAAATGCTATCAGGAATTCAGGTGCAATGAACTGCTATTTACATCAGTGCAAACATGTAAACTACTTAACAGTGTCTTTCAAAGCATGTACAGTATAAAAGCAGTCAGTGGTCACATTGTGGCCAGAATAATACACAATTAAACTACTTCTAAAGTATGTATTGCTCAACCTGCAATATACTCACAGAAAATTGTATAAAAATGTATTTTGTCAGTATTCTGTAACCAGTATCGCCTCTGGATACTTTATATCTGTACACTGAGGAAATCTTCAAGCATTGTAGAAAGGCTGGCTCCACTTCTTCCATACTCTAAGAACAAATGCTTAAGTTCATCACGTTGGACACCTGTGGCAGAGAGTGTGTTCTTTAAATTCAATAACCCAGGTTAACACCTGTCTTCAGGGCAGCCTGTGCAGATCAGTTTGACATTGAAGCCTACAGCATTTCTAATGGAAGGTACTTTTCATTGTTAGAAGTGAACGTTAAGACAGCATAATAATCAAATGCAGCTGTTACATGCCAGGATTTGTAAAAAGCCACTGCTGTGTTTGGTGGGGGCATTTCTATTGTATTTTTTATTGGCAGGAAATGCTAGACATATTCAGAAAACAGTGAATACAAAAAAAGACACCAATGCAATAAAGAAAATCTCAATGGAATCCATCACACTGGGACATGGAACTTTTTAATTTTTTTACACATACTTATTGTATATAATTTCATAATAAAAATATATATCTACACCTGAAACCAGTATACAGAAATATCAAAACAGATTATTGAAATAGTTTTATGTTTTCCTTAAAACAGATAATGTTTTAGTCTAAGTTAATAAATAAAACAAACTTCACAATGCCAAGCTCTGTGATCTTCTATTATGGTGAATGCATTGCTATTCTTACCTTTGTTACCTTTTGACTTTGCGTGCTGGTTGACCTGTATATTTTTCTGTTCAAGCTGCTTCAGCAAGTGCTTTATTTCATTATTATACTCCACCCATTCTGGCACTATCCACATAGCCGCCTTCAGTTTGGGCTTGTTCGTCTTTGGATTATTGCACTACAATACGTAAACCAACAAAAATAGTATAAGAAATTATATGTTAGTGTAATAGCATAGGGTTGTGGGACACAGTTTAAAAAAAAAACTTTCCTACAATGATGACATACTAGTGCACAGTGTTTCTATACCTTTCATAAGAGACTGAAACATTGATCATCTGTAATAATCCCTATTGCATGATATGCTATCTTGCGAGGAGCTAACCAAACTCCTAAAACATCACTGAGTGCACAAGAAAACATACCGTAACTGAACCTACACACTGCTGTGCCTAGAAAAGGAGAACCTTGAAGATCACGAAACAACGTTTTGTTACTTAATGTACGGTACGTTGTAATTGAAACTTGAAGTGCAGTTGGTTGAATTAAACTGCTATCGATTTATTCTGTTATATGAGGTAAACAAGTGTAACAAAAAAACCCTGAACATCAGGAACAAATGCTTTGAACAGTTTTTATAAGATGATATGTACGGACTCTGAGAACAAATTCATTCATCTCGACAGGCTTTGAAAGTGAAATTAGCATCTGTTCAATCCCCAGCTAAAGGCTAACATCTGCATAATCTTTCAAGTGTCTAATAAAGCCATATGCTTGCACTGACCGATTTCTTTGCTAACATAATCTCACTCAGTCTACATGCAATATGCAGTGCACTAGCAAGTTATCTAAACAACCAGCAAAGAACTGGGCCCATGGCTCACTGGGGACTAGCCGACAAACTGCCATCTGTGCTGGGAATTGTACTCTCCTCAGATACCTTATTTACAATTAAGAGCAACAGCATTTTAATGGCAGAACAGAGCGGTACTGTTATTTTGCCTAGATGGTATTCATTGTAATATTGCAGTGGAGTGTAAAACTGCAATCTTAGTTCTAGTGTAGTTTCTGTAACTTCAAAATGTAGCCTGGAGGCCTGGAGTGATATTTATCCATACTGATGCCACTAATTAATACGCAGAATAAAGAAAGGTAATCAAGGGAATCAGACTCTCAAGCTGCTCTTGTGAGAAACTACCATGAAAAGTCTTTAAAAATCAGTTGTGTGCATTTTGCAAGCACGTATATGGGCAAATGGGAGGAAATGTTACTGAGTAAACTACACAAGAAACCATTAGAATACGTAAGATATGTGGACGACATATTTGGAATATGGACACATGGAGAAGAATCTCTTGTACAATTTCATAAATTAGCAAATTATATCTACCCTAACATTTTGGTGGATTTAAGGTGGACAAAATCTGAAACTGAATTCTTAGACACCTTGGTTAAACTTGATCAAGGATCTATTAAAAGAGATCTTCACTCGAAACCTACTGATCTGCATCAGTACCTACATATGTCATCTGCACATCCTATCTATACTAAAAGAGTAATTCCTAAAGGACAGTATAAGAATAAAAATAATCTGTTTGGATGAAAATGACAGCAAAAGGAATTAAATACATCTTCAGAAAAGAGGATATAAGAACAAATTATTGAGAAAAATGAGAAAAGTTGACACTCAATAGGAATGAACTACTTGATTATAAGAAAATGGAAGAGAGGGTGAAGAGAGTACCATTAATAATTGCATATTCTAAATTATTACCCAACATTTCAAAAATAATGTGGAAGCACTTACGTATCTCATAATTCTGAAGAAATGAAAAAAATATTTCTGAAAGCACCGATCATAGCTTTTACAAGGGATGCAAATTTGGCTGACATTTTAGTCTACAGTGAACATAAAGGGATCACAGGCACTGTAACATAGCAGGGAGGGGGTTAAAAATCCTCCCTGCGAAAAACCAGTATTTGTTTTATTATTTGTTAATTAATTTCAGCTGGCAATTACAGTAAATTGAAATAAAAAAGCAGCAGTCATTCTAGTCGTGACTGCTGAGAAGAAGGACATTGGAAGCGGTACACTGTGTCTGAGCAGTCATTTTGTGTAAGTACTGTGCTGTTTTTATTTTTTGTGTAAACTATGTGTTTTGTTTATAACGGGTAAACGGGGTATCTGTCCCATGCTAGATAGGGCGTTCCAGTGAGTTTTAGTTAGTGCTCGGTTTTGTTTGTTTATTTTGTTTTGTAAAATAAAAGTGCGCAACAGCGCTGAACTTTCATTTCTTGTGTTGGGTCAGTGTTTTAAAGGGGCAACGAACCTTTTAAACTGTGTTGGTAAGTGAAGGCAGGGTTTATCTTTCACAATACATTAAGGGACATTGAAACCTGTAAAAGCACATGTAAAGGATGCAAATATACTGGTTAAGATAAAAGTGAAACCGCAAATAAAGAATAAATATAAAGTCTTAAAAGATCCATCATGCAAGGACAGCAACATGTAGACACTGCTGTGCAAAAGTCTTAGACATGTTGCATTTTTCTACTGTTGATGCATTATGAGCATCAACAATTTACTCAAAGCCTCCACTAGTGTTTTCTACTATTATAACAACCTTGACTTGCATAAAGAAGTTAAAACATTGAGTGAAATAGCTCGCATCACTCGATTTTCAAGGTGTGGTATCCAAAGCATAATCATGAAGTACAGAGAAACATCATCTGTAATTGACAAACCCAGGACTGGAAGCTGAAAGTTGTCTAACAAGGATGAGCAATACTTAAAAGATAATATCCTTAAGCAATAAAAAGAAGACAAGCGTTGAATTGACAACAGAACTGGCAGAAGGCACAGGTGTCTTTGTCCATCGAATCAACAGTATGAAAGTCACTCGTAAAAATCAGGACTTAAAGGATGTGTTGCAGTAAGAATACCTCTAAAGTTTGTGGTTTTAGAAAAAATTAAATTAGATAATGTACAGTATAGAAGAATAAAATAAAATAAATGGATAAATAGACTAGATACCATGATGCCTTAAGTTTTAAATAGAAAGGAACAGAGTAGATCATGACATCATTAGCTATGTAATGAATGTCATCACAAAGACATTAAATTCAAAGAGAAATAAATTTGTGGTTACCATGGCATCAAAAGCCTATAAATATCTTTGACAAAGGCATGTTAAACATACCGAAACATTGGGAAGTTGGCTCTTTGAACAAAATATATATATATATATATATATATATATATATATATATATATATATATATATATATATATATATATGGGTATTTTCCATCACTACAGTAGTTATAGATCAAAATAAAAAACAACCCTATTCTGTAGTGCATAGTTTTTTTTGTTTTTGTTCTGTAAAGTCTCTACACTATATGAATCCTAAAGGGTTTTTGTAAGGGTGGCTGATGTCCCCGACAGTTGAGAAGTGTTTGCCTACTTTTTTTCCTCCATTCTCCATAAATGTTGTCATTTTGTAAGGTAATTTTGTAAGTTTGTTTTATATGGTCGCACAACACACTGGAGAGCCTCTGTCTCATTCTTCAACAACGCACAGAGGTTTCATACACATCAGCGTAACCACAACCCCTCTGTTTTATTTCCATTCAATACAACATACCAGATCAATAGTTTTAGCAGTCTTCTTGGACTTGTCATCACACCAGGTTTCACACCACAGCCACTCCTGTGGAAGAGGACTTACTAGCCACCTGGTGGATCATGTTATTGGGTAGGTCCTTCAGAGAGAAGAAACAGTTAGAAGAATATACCAATACAACATACTTTCCACATCCTGTGCTTTAAAGAGCAGGTGAACGACAGAACAAAGTAGGTACTGTAAGTTATTAGTTATACGTTTTTAAGCTAATGTCATGCAAATAATATTGATGCAGACAACTATAGGAGGCTGTGTGGTCCAGTGGTTAAAGAAAAGGGCTGGTAACCCAGAGGTCCCTGGTTCAAATCCCACCTCAACCACTGACTCATTAACCTCCTTGTGCTCCGTCTTTCGGGTGAGACGTAATTGTAAGTGACTCTGCAGCTGATGCATAGTTCACACACCCTAGTCTCTGTAAGCTGCCTCGGATAAAGGTGTCTGCTAAATAAACAAATAATAAAATAATAATAATAACTAAGAGCTAGACAAACTAAACTCCATGCCCATGACTAATATCTTATCCATTTGCATGGTAATTACTTTGTTATACAGTCAATGTAGTTGTATATTAAGGCTTAAAACTTCTATCACATTCTGCTCAAAAAAAATAAATATATAATGTAATAATAAAATAAAACAAACACAAATGTGTGCGTGGGTCAGAAGACGTTTAATATGACTGTAGAGTGCTGAATCATTTGATATGTGAAATTTCAAACATTATATGCTTCCTACATCTGAGTATGACAGCAAAATCCAAATCAATGTTGCAGTTCACACTTCAGAGCAATCATTTTGCTTCTATCTAAAGATACTTCTCTCACTGGTCGTGTCTTTTTAGTCTTTTAACTGGTTCCCTTTATTCCAGTCTATATGCACTAACAAGGAGAGGAAATAAAATAAAAAATCTTGCTGTCATGCTTTGTTAACGGACACATAAGGGTTTTAATTCGCAGATGTAGCTCCAATTTGTTCTGCAGCATTGCAGCCATCCAGGGTGCATTGGGCTTCACCACACTCTGCTAGAGTGGACCCTTACAAAGCTCTCTATCAAAACCAGTGTCTTTTGCCATGGTTTAATTTAGTTAAAGCCTGCTACAATAAAACATGCTGGGATTAGCTATAAATAATAACATATTTATGTTTTTATGCTCTTAAGCCTGCAAAGTCGGTAATAAGCTAAAACCTGCTCCATTCAGAATCAATCAATGAAGAAAAAATAAATAAACATGTTCAACATTTTTTCATTCCAATGAAAAAAGCTTATAGAAAATAGTGCACACATGATAGGAGAGCCTCATGTGACATCAATTGCAACAGTGGCTGTTTCACTCATTATTTGGGTTTTTTGTTCTGGCCTCTTGATTGGTTACACAAGGGTCACATGAGATGGTGAGGTCACGTCCGTACCCTGATGTGACTTTTTTTTTTTTTTTTTTGCATGCGGACAAAATATTTCTGTATAAAAATGCAAACTCTAAAACATTCTAGAAAGTATGACAAATGCTATTTCAATGAAAGAAAAACTTATTTATCAAAGAAAGTTTACTTTTTAGCCTAGTATAAAATTACACACAATTCAGTGATTAAATAGTGTTATATACCTGTCCAGCAGTTTATGCTATGGCTCTCACACCCTTAGAGACAAGTTTATCAGTTTTACCTTTATCCCAAAACACTGCTGCTATTATAAACTGGAAAACATTTGAACCTGTATTTCGTTCTGACTCTAATCGCCGAATTCAGTTTACTAATTTCCACTGCGTTAGTTTCTAGTAGTTTGTCGCTAATTTAAACAATCTGGTATTCAGTTATGGCTTAACAACTATTAATTAAGGTTTAAAGGGAGGGAGATGGAAAATAAAAACCAAACACTAGAAGCCCTAATTATAAGTCGTAAGGCATAACAGACGTTTATTTATTTATTTATTTATTTATTTGTTGTATCTCACCTTAAAAATCGCTCCTACAAATGTCCCGATGCAACTGAGAATGTGTTCAGAATATCCGCTTTCTCCTTTTTGGCATCATCCGAAGGAGAGCCTCCTGCGAAACTTTAGGTTGATACATTTATCATCAGTAACAACACCACCTACTTAATTAGCGTATATCAAATGATGCACATTCATCGATTTGTTTTTTTAAAACAAGAAAGACTGTCCAGTCACAAGACACCAAAATGTGAGGCACACTGAATTAGGAATGTAGAGCCTTCTGGGATTGCGATACGATATACATCTTCAGTAAGTGTATGCTTAACTGCGGAACAATGCAATAATGTATTTTCAGCCAGGTCCGCCTATAAAAAGGTACACATGATTCCTTATTCATCAAGCTGATTTAATATGTATCCAATCTGATCAATTGAAGTTGAAACAAATATATATGTAACAACTGAAGCCATGAGTGCAAGTACATATCATCGATATAGTAAGTAGTGGATGGTTGGATTTTGGTAGGAATGGAACCAAAGTTTCACGTCATGGAACAAAACCCTACAAAGGACTATTAATGGTAGCAAGTCAGAGGAAGAACCTGTTAACTGTGTTTTACAATCACAGCACATCAAACTTCAAATGTTTTTTTTTTCTCAGTTTAAAAAAAAATGTTAATTATAAACAACTTGAAGCAAAGATAGGTTCAATTGCTTCTGGCTGGATAGCGTGCAACATAAGGATGACATAATGCAATGATATAAGAAAGCAATATTTGCACTCAACCAGCTAAGGTTAAATCACTGCAACAAATGCACAGGCTATACACATTTAAACACAATATATTTGCATGCACAGAGGAACCTATTTTACAGAAAGGGCATTCTGGCACTAGGATTTTAAAGTCACTCAAACTCTAACCAGGGCAGATTGTGCACAGCTCCTTCACTGAAGACACCACTGATTAGGAGAGCATGTTGCTCAAACAATAAATCCCTGGGTTAATGCCTTGAGCTCTTGCAGTCAGTTTAAATGGGTAAAAGACAGCTACAGCATTGCTATCACTCATCTCCACAACAGCTGACACAGTTTCCCTCAAGCAGGGTTAGAATCTGTTGAGCTGCTGTTCTGTTTCTTTTCTCTAAATCTAAAAAGCCTGCTTCCAAGCAGCACAGGGTGTGATCTCCAATGATACAAGCAGTTCTCTATTGGTGGCTGTCCCCTACCAGAGGAAAAAACTGCTTTCCCTTGTCTCCAAAGAATTACAGACACCCTTATAGTATTTACTGTAGCAAGGACATCTCAAGAGACTGGGAGGTTTTAGCTAACGGGCAGTGAAGTCTTGTAATCTGCTGTATGTGCCACGGTTGGCCAAACTTCCTGACCCTAGGAGCCACATACCAACATTTTCATATGGCAGAGAGCCTCAAGACAAATATTGTAAAACATGAAATGTTTGCCAGCAAGACATTTTAAATACTCGCATTGGTTTTTAAAAAAAAAAATCATTCTCTCAAACATGCTCTCTGCAACAGAATCTTGCAGTTACTTTGTGCAGTACAGTAGTTGTTATCTCCTGATGGCAGTAAAATATAGAAGAACAAGGGAGAACATTGCAGAGCCTTACAGTTTTTGTGTCATTTATATTGCGCTCTAGATCTACAGTGTATTAAACTTAAAATGTAACACTATGGTGTTTTTCCATAATTTCCAGCTGCTTATCCGGCGATTTCGACATGCTGCACAGGCTAGTCACAATGTGTGCAGTATTCACTGTTGTCTTTTCCATGACAACAATGCTAAAGTTTTCAGGCTGAAATAATTCAGTGTAATTCATGTGTTAAAAGAGCACAACTGTCTCTTGGCCGTTTCGGCAGTACAACGTCATAATGGAAAAAAATACATCATGGAATTTTTATACAGCACTGTCTATTCCTACAATGCATCATGCATTGAGAAAGCAACAGGTTTGGAATCGGAATGAAGTCAATTATTATGTAATACAGTTCACGTGCAGTCATCTTTTGGTAAGTTGCATTTTCAGAATCATATCATTATGTACAGTATTACAACACTGTATGTTAAAATATTGCCCTTAATCCACAAAACCAACGAAATACATCCATGTGTCCTATATTTGAGATTTTATTTGTAGTGTTCTGTGGAACACGGGCAATCGTTTATCCTGGAAAAAATTAAATACAGTACCTGAAAGCAGATATACGTGTTTATCAAGTTTCCTACACAGCACTACCTGTGGTCTGCTCTATTTATATTGTGATTTAAACAGACACCGCCTGGTTTCAATAAGCGGTAAACTTAACACGCGCTGAGACACTTAGGAAAGTTAGCACCTTTAAGTAAATATGGTTTTTTATATCAAGTTCCTCCCTCGCGGTATTAGGGGACTGAATTTAAAAAAATTCCCATGGATTACCATTATTAATTGTATGTAAATGACTCGCACACGGTATCTTTTTCCATGCGATTCATTTCGCGTGCAGTCATTTGCCTCTGGTTAGTGAATATAGCAGGTGTACAAAGCACGCAGTAACTGGCTTACTGCGTGGTAACCTGGTTACCGCTGTTTAGTGCATGAGGCCCTTAGTGAGGTAAACAAAGAACCACAATATACACAACTAGAATAACAAAAACAAGGCTCTTGTTGGTATACCTACCTTTACATCGATGATTTTGCTGTGGAAACTATTTAACACAAAGATAGAAAATGAGACACCGAGAAAACATATGACAGAATCACTCTGCAAACTAATGCCAAAAGAACATAGACAAACACTTCACTGAAGAACACAGGATTCATACCAGAACACAAGCAACACAACTATCACCACAGCAGTTATAATACACAAGAGAGGAACTACTTTTCCTTGATATAAACAACTTCCTGTGGACATACACATTGACAAACTACATGATAAAATATATTGTGTCATAATGGATCAATAAATCTGCCAAATCATCATGATTCCTCTGCACTATCACAGACCTGTATCTCAAATTAAGGAGTGAAATCTCCCTATTAACTACAGCAATGTCCAAAGTGGTGAGAAATGTCTGTACCGTACAGAAATTAATACCAGCTGATACCTTTTGGACCAGTCATGATGGCTGCATCTACCACAAAGGAACAAAGGATCCTAACTAAGCAATGAGTGCAAGGGCAAAGGCTACATTTTTCAAAGGAATGAAACCTTTTTAAATGGCAGATGTTCTGAGCAATTCCTTTCTAGTTTTAGTGTGTTCATTTTTTATTAGACATGTCCTTTGCTGATAAATAGGGCCTCAAGAGAGCAAAGAGCAGTAGAACCTGTCCTTCTGTACCACTTGAAGAACAGTTTGCATTTGTCAGTTTAAAGCAGGTTGTCAAAAGGTGTTATTTTGAGTTACTACCTGGCAAAATCTGAAGTTGCTGGAAATCAGATGAGAGCTGCAAAGCAAATTAAATCATGGTGCCATAAATAAAAGAATCACGTAATATTATATAACACACAAGAACCTACACTCGTGCATCAGGCATCACAGCCCAGATCTCTAGTGAATGTGTTCATATGTCAGTTTAGACAATTTGCTAAAGCAAGAGCAACGTACCTATAAAACAATAAACTTTTCTATCAGTGTTCACTGATAAGCTATCATGACTCGTCAACCCTTTATGACCTGAATGCAGGGAATTAGCCTTGTCCTGATGAAAGAGGCTTAAATGTTATTGTTCACAGTGCAGAATGCTTAGATTGATGGGTATTAGAACTGATGTTTTTTTAACAGAAAACTATCTGGCCAAAGCGTGGAAGTACTGGATATCAATTTCTATCCCACCTCAAGGGAGGATTCATATCTCATTCCTCCCTGTCAAAGACAGGGAGTAATGCCAATGCTCACTGGACTGGGAGTTGTAGTAAAAAGTATTTTCATCTAGATTTGCCCTATAACTAGAGAAGGCCCTGTAACAACCACATGAATAATGGCACTGTCAGGATGAAAAATTAGATCTCCTTTTACCTTTATGAGTACAAGAGAAGAAATAAATCATAATAGATCTGAAGGTTCAGTGGGCATACTTCGATCCCACGACCAAGCCAGCTCGAGACTGGATGTCAGCAACCTAGCAGCCTCTGGAGGACAAAGGCCAGCCCTGCAGGTGTCTTCTCTGCACTGCGCTCACTGGGCACCTGGCAGAGTTTGCTGTTGCAATTAGGAGAAGACTGTTTTGCCTCCCTAACACACAGGAACTCCATAGCCAATGCGACGCTCCCTTAAGAATCCCAAGCGAAGACCGCCAACACGGTTGTGCTTTCACCAGATGAGCCACTCGGGGACCCCTGCTGGAAGCATTTTAATGTATAAAAAATATATATATATATATAAATGATAGTTCTTTTTAATGTCGACTATAGAGAGGGAGTAATTGCGGGGTATATTTTACCAAGACGTTTTAGTGCCCCATCCGGTCAGTTTTGTTTTAGTCCGGCTTTCACACACTCCCTCCTGTAAATGATATGTATGATAACAGTTTTGTGAAGATTTCTGCAAAATATCACCATAGCAGCCAGTTATTGTGTTCATCATGTAAAGAGTGACAGGCAGAGATGGATGGACGGACAGACGCGGTTCGGCACAATTGTGAAAGGGAAAGGCTGACGTAACATTGCCAGTACAGATATGTTTCAGTCAGAAAGCAATGATTACAGTTATCACTAGCAGTTCAAATTGCCCTTCCTGTTAGGCATAGCTGTTCTCACTAGAATGTAGGCAAAGATATACAAATTTGAATATTGTATAAAAGTTAAAAAAAATTAAATCTTGATACCAGTATTTCCTCCACGGGCCATGCATCTGAAAAAGCTTTATGAAAACATTTGTAATTCTGTACAGTAATTACAGTTGTGTACTACAACTCGTTAACTGGTAATCATTTTAAAACAACATGATTTAAAACTTAACTACAGTACGTGCATTCTTCTTTTTAAATCACAGGATTTAACATGAATAAAATCCATGTTTCTTTTGTCTGCGCTGATTTCTGATCATTTTGAATCCCTTAGCAACAATTGCTAGAGGTAATGCTGAAATTACCTAACAGCTATTTCTTTATTTTTTTACTCCAGGTGGGGGGAATAAGTCAGAAGTAATTCATCTTGGCCCCGCCCAGTCCTCCAAGGTTCTGAGGTGAGAAAGTGTAGCTTTGCAAGAGCAGGGTGATGCATTATTGTTTTAATGTTCCAACAGCAGTAACAAATCTATGCAATGCATTGGAGTAAGGGAATGATGATAAACTTTGTTAAGCTATCAGATCTATAATATTCCCTTTAAATATTTGCTATATTGTTTACTCCTTTTTATGTTTTACAATTAATGTAACCAATAACAATACAAATGCTATTGCACCAATAAATAGTTTTTTTGATGGTTTCTTCTATTTTAACAGTCAGCCGGCAGAAGCATTCTGGCATGGTTAAACACCAAGTCTCCATGAAGTCAGAGCTTCTCCCAAGTTGCTCCTCATGGGAGGGAAAGGTTACTGTGAATAACATCTGCCGACAAATCCATCTTATCTCCTCTGTGCTCAGCAACTTGTAGCAGGTGATGTTCACCACCTGCAGAGGATAGACCTCTGGGTTTGATTTATGAAGGGAAGGTCATCTGCTTTTTAGATTCATAAATCAAATGCAAGCTACTGCTAAATGTATATAGATTTTTGTATTTTTTATTTGGAGGATGTTTAACGATAAACACAGCTCCCTGTGGCAGATACAGGCTTACCTTTCTCTAGCCCAAGTCATGCTCTGCAATACTGTTATGAGAACATCATTTTGTGAATGGTGAACAATGTTAAACATTTTCAAAATGAAATGGATTAGCCTTGCTGTTTTACTGTTGTATGGGATTCATATTACAGTAATACTTCCATAACTATAAAGCCTGCCTCCTAAAATCGCGTAACACCTACATGAAGGGTACTATAAATATGTAAGCCTGATTCGTATTGAATATGTAACACAAAGCAATACTCACGCAAAAATCTGATAGATATCTTCTGACCTTTCTTTATGTAACCTTAAGCTCCAGGCACCAGGATTTGCTTTTAATTGAAAATAGCCCTGTATTAAATCGACAGAGAAAACAAACAAAAAGGCTTATATATTTCTACCTCTACATTTTCATTTTCAGAGTGCTTTACAACAGACTGAGAAGAAAATTGTTTTTGATGCAACAAAAGAATTCATTTCTTATGAATCGCGGCATTAATGATTTTTCTGACTAAAGGTTAGTAAATGCAAACGCTCTGAAAGTTGTATAAATTAAGGGAGAGCAACTACTACTACTTTTAAAATGTGACCTTGCAACCTCTTTATATAGCAGTCAATTTTTTTACCACCAGAGTACTGGGCATACCTGGCAGCAGTGTGGAGTAGTGGTTAGGGCTCTGGACTCTTGACCGGAGGGGCGTGGGTTCAATCCCCGGTGGGGACACTGCTGTTTTACCCTTGAGCAAGGTACTTTACCTAGATTGCTCCAGTAAAAACCCAACTGTATAAATGGGTAATTGTATGTAAAAAAAATAATGTGATATCTTGTAAGTTGCCCTGGATAAGGGCATCAGCTAAGAAATAAATAATAATAATAAAAGAAACAGTTTATTTCTCCAAACTCAGCCCAGTGCACTGGTGTGCTTAGGCTTGAGGCGTGCTGATGTTTATATTGGCAGCATAAAGCTTTAATAAAGCTAACAATTTTACATTGCGCAGCAAATGAAGCAAACTGCATTCAATGGGGATACTGCAATAAAAGTTCAAAATGAAAATATTCATCTCAGGAAAGTTATTGATTGTTGTTTTCTGTAATCCAGGTTTTCTGTTGCCAGTTTAACTCTTTCCAGGACTAACACCCAGCCTCTCCAGGCAGCTATGGCCTTGCTTACAAATGACTTGAGGCACCCAGAATGGAACACTCTTTCTCGTATTTTGATGTCATCATCCCATCATCGTGCTTTGGTTTTCTATATTTTGATTTCATCATCCCGTCATTGTGCTTTAGTTTTCTATATTTTGATTTCATCATCCCGTCATTGTGCTTTAGTTTTCTATATTTTGATTTCATCATCCCGTCATTGTGCTTTAGTTTTCTATATTTTGATTTCATCATCCCGTCATTGTGCTTTAGTTTTCTATATTTTGATTTCATCATCCTGTCAGCGTGCTTTAGTTTTCTATATTTTGATGTCATCATCCTGTCAGCGTGCTTTAGTTTTCTATATTTTGATGTCATCATCCTGTCAGCGTGCTTTAGTTTTCTATATTTTGATGTCATCATCCTGTCAGCGTGCTTTAGTTTTCTATATTTTGATGTCATCAGCCCGTCATTGTGGTTTAGTTTTCTATATTTTGATTTCATCATCCTGTCAGCGTGCTTTAGTTTTCTACATTTTGATGTCATCATCCTGTCAGCGTGCTTTAGTTTTCTATATTTTGATGTCATCAGCCCGTCATTGTGGTTTAGTTTTCTATATTTTGGAAAGGAGTGCTCCAAGCATGGAATGCTTGGAGGGGGCAGGCCAGTGCCAGTTTGGTACGATTAACATTCCATGGGGCAAAATGTGTCAATTTCATTGGACAAATTGAAGAATCATCATCATCTTCCTGAGACAGAGATACACTTCCGTATCCCCTGCAATCCTGTTGCAAGTCTTGTGTTAACAATTGATGGAAATAGAGGCGCAACACCACAATAATAGATGGTAGATCAAATTCCCATTCTTTATCATTTATTATTCAAAACAATTAAGCAATGTTTTGGCCATACGACCTTCAACGGGCTGTAGTGAATAGACAAAGCCCACACCATTAAATACAATAACACTTGAGCTCAATTAGTTAATTAATGACACAATCATTGAAAATTAGCAATTCAAATACTCATTATAATAAGTGTAAACAATGCTATTATAATACAACACAAATATTTGAAAACATGCATACTTGTATTTACTTTTATTTTATAAATCACACATTTCAAGATTACCTCCCTTAATTTGATTGTATTCTATTTTCAAAAATATTCATGGCTAAAAGAAAATATTAATATATAATATATATATATATATATATATATATATATAAATCATCTGATCTCCGTGAACTCCACTTTACCACTATGGTGCCTTGTATAATGAGGGCAATTTTTACTCCCAGAGTAAACCGTAACCCACAGGGAGGCTGCCCGGTTGTCACATCGAAGCAATGCCCTTCAAGCAGCAGGTACTCCAATTCATATTCTGCTTTCACAATGCCGTAAATCTGTACCACAAGTACCACATTACTGTTTTGAATCTTACTGGACTTTACTCTTATAAGCTAGTATTTTTACTATAAGTTAACTGCTCTTAGTGGAACTCTCTGTTAAAGGGTAGATAAGGACCTTTTTATTTTATTGTGTTAGATGTTCCCATGTGTTGCTACAACTGTTTATGTAAGGGGTGTGTGTATTGTTTTAATTTTTTTTTTTTACATTTTGACCACTTTTTAAAACTTTTAAATTGCATTCCCTGCCTCAAGATGGCTTCCCATGTACCCGCATGGACCTCTCAGAACTACATTTCCCACCATCCTCCTGCTCACTGGTAAATCCATCTTACATAAACAGTTGTAGCAACACATGGGAACATGTAACACAATAAAATAAAAAGGTCCTTATGTACCCTTTAATTGTAATTATTTACTGTATTCTTTATTTTGCTCTTATTTGAATTTGATCTTTTTTGCTAAATAAGTATTTCGGGTGAGGCTGGTCAATACTTAATCAAGTTGTGTTTTGTCATTGTGGCAGTGTGGCAGGGAAAGCCCTGCCAGGGCACATGGATATGTGTGTATATGTGGGGAGTATTGGGTGGCAGTTAAAATCCTCCCTACAAACACATGTGGGAATGTGGCTGGAGCTGTCAATTCAATACATGATTAAATGATTCCTTAAGGTTCCATCCACAGGTGTATAAATAAGGTGATCATGGGTGTTAGTTAGAATTGTGTTGGTGAAGGAATGGTGCGGTGGACGGTGTGTGTTTTGTTTGTTTGGAAAGTGTAAATAAACGTGTGTGTAAGTGCTTGACTACAGCTTCCTGGTCTCGGAGTCTCCTTGGCAACGTGCAACCTGTCACAGTCAGTCATGTTTAAAATCAAGACGCCAGGCTCAATCCAATTAACTTTTTAGCTGGGTAAGCATTTTGATAATATATAAATCCACGCTATAAACAGATCAAAATGTGAAGTTCTGTTTATTTGGAATAAATCTAAGGATCCTAAAATTGCAAGACATGATTTGAAATTATAATGAATTGCAGATACTTAAAACTTAAAAAAATACTTGGAAAATCTTAAGTTGTTAGGGAATAATTGGATAATTGGATGATTGTTTCAATCATTACAAAGTGCCCTCTCAGCTGACCTTTTTATTACACACTTATTGAACCGAGAAACTAAACCCCCAGTTTACATAAAAGAAGAGCTGCTTGAAGTACAACTGTGGCTCACCTGAGCTCCACCTGACTGCAGAATGACTCTAAAATCAAGGCTTCACAAGCATGCAGCAAATATTAAGAAGGGGATTTATATACCATATTTGCTGTCACAATTGACATTTTCACAAGAACTTGAATAAACTTAATAAAAGCAAGATTATCTGTACCTCTGGTAATGTGTACAAGGCTTTAATGGTTATTGGCAACCAATCTCAAAAAGCTGCCCTTCAGTGGCATGAATGAATGGTGTTTGACTTGAGCACCTCAACCGATATTTTATTTTGCAAAACAACCGTTTACACTGCTTGTTAGCCATCTTAATATTCACTTCCAGGATTGTAAAATAATTCTATTGGTATGAAAAGAGTAATATTTTCTTTCATGTAGCAATTACTTGCAATTGAAAGAATACAGGTACCGTATACATAAGCCATGAAAAGAGAGCAGCATTTATGTATAGGTAAGATGGATTTCTAGTTCAGCCTTTTCTATTCCAGTAATGCTGAGATTTCATAAAATGCAGCTCTCCCTTTAGCCAAGAAGGGAATCTTTATAAATACACTGGAAATTGACATTTTCATTAGGGAAGGAGGTGCTTTGGATAAAGTTTGTCCTGTGTTCAAAGAATATATCATTTTCAAACATTCAACAGTCCTTTGGCTTCAACTGAACTTTAATGAATCTGGCTCAATGCAATTCTCAGATATAAGTGAGGAATGAGGGAGCCTGAATACAATAACGTTAATAAACAACTCCAGTGTTTTTGTAGCACGTTATTAGTTTTAGTTCAGATGGCCTACGAGGCAGAGACTTTTGTAAAAATACCACTGACCCTCGGGTGCTTGCACACATAAACAGAGTTTATTATATTCTGCTGCTTACCTCTTCAGAGGCCTCTCTGAAAGCTTGGGCTTGCAGTTCATAAACACGCGCAGCTTCATATTGATGACTTGGCCAAGTACCTGAAGGAATAAGGGTTCCACTTACTTGGGAGAGAGAAATAAATACTGCTATATATTAAGCTTTGGGATGTTGTTTAGCACAGAACGTTTTGCAAATATGTAAACTTCACTAGGTGTGGTGAAGTTAATGTAATCCTTCTTGGAAAGAACTGCAATAAAAAACACAATTTAGAAATACCAGCTGTTTACAGTTGAGCGACAATTAAGGTGCATTATAATACCAATCTTTGGGGAACTTTGGTGTACAGTATTCTGTTGGGATGTTCTCACAGTCCCTAATTATGGGATGCTGTTGCCGAGTGACATTAAAAGAGTACATTACAAGGTATTTTTCTCATAAATCAAATACGGTTCTTCTGTTTCTGATTAATTTAGTCAGTAATAGTGCTTATTTCACTTAATTCATTATGAGAATTGTATGGGTTTTATGAAGAAATATGCCCCTTTTGAATGTTTAGTCTGCCATAACTTTAAGTCTGCTAAATATGAATGTATGTTTTTTAAGAAGTTTTTTTTTCAAACTATTGCTTGTTATTGAATTTTTAAAACAGACAATTTTGTTAAAACTCTAAACATTCCTACAATACTCTATTAGGAGACGATGGTAAACAGTATCTGGCAAGCCAAACGCACACATATTGTGAAATCTTTGACTTGCACATGAATTAAATTCCACAATTATGAGTTCTCATTTTGCTCGGCTACCCAAACTATTCATGTAAAAATACAATCATAAGCTGTGATAGCGTTTGGGATATGGAAATCGGTGGTCTGAGAACTGCTCTGTACGGGAGTTTTAAGAGCACCAGGTCAATTTTATTTGTAATGAAATTCTCATATTGTTGTTTCTTACATTCCTTTTGCAGTGATTTTGAATATGATGTTTATCAGTAGTCTTTTCTAGAATGAGGGCAACAAAACACATATTCAATTGTAATGGCATGCAAAATGACCTTGTGCTTTAGTGCACTTGTCTTTCTACACAGTGCTAAATATACTAGAAAAAAAGCACATAGGATGTTATTTAGTATTTTAAAAATGTAGCAACCTTAAAGTGACACATGACGGTTTCTCGGCAGCAATAGTTGTTTTATGTTCTACTCTCCTTGGGTGTATATAATTAGATTATTTACATCTAATACATTTACTCTGTGTTAGGTTTGAATTTCATATTACTGGAACGCTCTTATCATTAAATGATACCTAACTGCATTTAAATCCCTTACTTAATTACAGTCAAAGGTTTAAGTGTAGAGTTTAGCAGGCTGGCAAATACAGTAGGCAATTATATTGCCACTTGGGAGCAGAATTACAGCTTGGTCCTGTAGCCCCCACCAGGGAGGAGGTGGGTGTCACTGGTCAGAAGCTTTTCAGTTTGTAAGGGGTGGTGGTGAGAGAAGTACACTGGTTCCTTTAATTACTGGACATGGAAGATACCTCATACTTGCTTGATTGCTTAGTTTTTATTAGAATACTTAACTACTAAAAATACATGGCACATGGCCACATGGGTATCTGTTAGCAAAGGAATAACACAGGTGCATATATAACGTCCTGTAACATTCACTGAACGTGTAACCCAATATGTATGCTGAAGTCTGGATCTGTGCACTTTAATACCTGACTGACATTAAGTTATTTCTATTGTATACACCTTTTTTATGTGTTCAGAAATACAAGGGAATCATGTTGTTGTTTTTTGTTGTTTTTTTTAGGAAGTGATTTATATTACAATAATATAAATCATAAGTTAAGCACACTCCCTGTGGTCGTAGTGTTGGAACTGGACAAAAATTCATAAGGAGCACTGACTCAGGAAGTGGCAAATTTACCAAAATTTTTTTTTTTTTTTAAATGTGTTAAGTCTGGCATCGTCATTGCTTCAGTCTACAGTAGTCAGTTCTGATGGTGCTATAATTTTTTTTTAATTATTATTATTATTATTATTGATAATCAAATGATATGCACAATCTGTCCAAAAACATGCCACATGTACAAAACACAGCGAAGTTAGCATAAAGGTTCAAATGAAACAAGACACAATGCAGTATTGCAGTGGGTACTAATAGCCACAGGAATAGAAAAGAGGGGCCCATTTGTAGATATCACATCTTCTTTAGTTTATATATCCAAATTTGGATATCTACAACCAAGGGGCCATATGAACTTACTACGTATGTGAATTCCATCAAAAAACATGGACAGAAAAATAAATACAAGTGCTACAGAGCTTAAACAAATTGCATTCCCATATCATTCCCCACAAGAATCCTGAGTTGATCTTTCATTGGTCTTTGTGTTTGCTGGACATTGTACAGAAAAGTAATGAGTTCTTACGATCAATAAAGGTGCCACTTTTTGGGCCTCCCTGGTGAGCGGATTCACAACTGCTACAACATCATAGTAAACTTCATCTTCTCGAGGTGGTAGCTGTACTACACTGGAATACAACAAACCAGAAAGATTACAAGGTGTGTTTTGCTTACAAATATGAACAAGACACTAGATGGCTTGAACTGCATTCTTGCAGTTGTATTTATAATCAAAACATTTGTAGTGAAACTCCCATCTGTTTAAGAAGCACACCGAAGATCACCAGTTTGTGCAGTTTCCATCATTAAAAGCTGCTGTCAACAATTTTCCCAGTGAAAACCCCCGCGAATCAATGGAAAATTACGTTTCTAGTATGTCAGCCTTAATTGCAGAGTTTGAGAAGTGGTTTGAAGAGTTCAGTGACTGACAAGGACATTCAAATGTTCTCTTTTCCTTTCACAGTCAATATCGATCGAACTTGTGAAAAACTTGAGTTGGAAGTGATTGAAGTGCAGTGTGATGACACGCTTCACAGCCGCCTTCAAGAGCTGCCTCTGACAGGATTCTACAAGAGCCTCGACAAGACCCGTTTCCTTCAATTGAGAAGACATGCAGAAAAAAGATCTAGTGTAACCGATGATCCTCTCCAAGACATCCTGCGACTCACAACCACAAATCTCACACCAGGTATCGCCCAGGCACTCAAGTCCAAGCCTCAGTTGCACAGTTTGCATTAAAACATTGTAACCTACAGATTAATGGTGTTTTAATCAGATGATATAACTTTATACATGTGCATATTTTACTATATCTAAAATGTGCTTATATCAAATGTAGCATGTGCAGTTTGTAATAAAGGTTATGTGGCCAGCAGGGGAGGGGCTGAACAAGGTCCAGTGTGGTCCAGTGGTTAAAGAAAAGGGCTTGTAACCAAGAGGTCCCCGGTTCAAATCCTGCGTCACTCACTGACTTATTGTGTGACCCTGAGCAAGTCACTTAACCTCCTTGTACTCTGTCTTTTGGGTGAGACGTTGTTGTGAGTGACTCTAGCTGATGCATACTTCACACACCCTAGTCTCTAAGTTGCCTTGGATAAATGCGTCTGCTAAATAAACAAATATTATTATTAATAATAATAATAATAATAATAATAATAATAATAATAATAATAAAAATAATAACAACAAAGTTCAGGTCCTATATAGCATTATATCAGCAGGCTTGAGTAAAGTTCTGACAAGGAGTACATCCTGGGTGTATTTAAAAAGTTAAACTGTAGAATTTGTATTTCATTTCTTACCTCAGTTCATCTTTAATAAACCTCACATCTCTCCTGGTTTCTCCCTTGGGCGCTGATGTCAAGAGTGCATCCACTTTCATATCCAAATCACTGGCCCTGCATACAAATACAATACAAGTTGTTTATCTGCAATACAGAAAACAGCACTATTTCAGCTGTTTGAAACATATTTCATATCAGTTTGTTTTTTGTTTTTTTTGTAAAGAAATGCTTCAGGTAATGGATAACACATTTGGTATGCATATTATTTTGTTCCTAATTACTGCACTAGAGAGATGGACAAATGGCTTGACAGAATCTGTCCTTGCATCGTCTGGTATAATATATACACTAATAAACATGAAAGCCAAAAAAGAATGGACTGAGACACATTTAAATATGAAAGAGTTTCAGACATATCATTTTTCCTTGTCAATTATTTCTAATGACAGCAGCTATCCATCTCTCATGGTAATTTTTTTACTCGATCTGCAATAGTTTTTTTTTCTGTAACAGGAAAAGCCTCTGTTTGTTATGTGGCTAGCTGAGGTTGAGGGGTTGCAGTCTCATTTTGATGCAGGAAGCTGGAAGATACATCTGCAGAAAAAAAGTTGTTTCCAGTTAGGAAACATAATCCATAGCTAACAAACTTAAGAAATGGTATAATGCACTTTTATTAGAAAAAAAAACATAAAAAGAAGAGCAAAGCTTATCAACATACTGTTTTGCCTTCATTCCCATCTGCTTGATTTTAACTTCAAAAAACTGCTAAAAGTTATCTTTTCCAACAGATGAAAATCTTCTGCATGAAATTCTTCATTTTCATCAAACGGTCCCAAAATCTAGCGACAATAAAGAGAACCATTAGATTGCTCATAATTTCTTTAAAGAAAAAATAAAACCAACATCTTAATTATCATATTGAAAGAAAAACATCTCTCATCCATAACTTCAAACACCTGATCAGGAGGAAAAAAAACTTAAGTTAACATTAGCTAGTCCAAGATTAGTTCCGATCAGTGTGTGTGAAACCAGACCTAAATGTTCAGGTTTTATTTAATCAACGCACAGCACTTGTACCTGTCATAAGAGACAAAACCATTTTAGAATCTCCATTGTACGTCAAGCATTTACACTTCCTGAGCAGACTAATGACGAATACCAGAGAAGCAAGCACACCTTCCATTAAGTTAACTGGCCTATACTGATCTAATATTGAATAGCACTTTGTTTTACAGCTATGAGCACTCTTATTTTGGAAATAAAACAGAGGTGCTCTGCAGAGGTTTCTATTCTCCAATATTGAATTATCAAAATATCTAAATCTAAATATGCCTTTACATTGCTTAGGGTTTACCATCATTTTTAAAATATGATTATATTTTTAATTACGGCAACCCTTATCCCACACCATACTTAACTTAACAGCCTTGGGTGTTATCCCTTTGTAATGAACCTCTATCTAATGCATAGACTACCTCTTCAAGAGTTAATATTTGATATGAAGCTAGTTTCCATATCTCCACCCAAGTAGCGAGTAGAGTACAAGGCTTGGTGTCTGGTTGTGGGGGAGGGGGTCGATGAGGATCAATACTCTGTCATACTGCACTACTTATTGTTTTCTTTATTTGTATTCTCTTTGACTCCATCACATTTGCAGAGTTGTATTGAGAAAGTATTTTGTATCTCTCTGTGACAGAAATCGAATGGCGCTTGATTTTAGATCTCCCTCTCAACCTGTGAGGGCACTGCGTAATGGGAACAGAGTACCCTTAACTAAATGGCACAACAATTTATTCCGTAGGGTAGGTGGAAGTTGGTCATTTAGGAAAGGGGCGGAGCTATGGTATCCAAACTCAATGACCCAGACGGTAAACGGTGTGGCATCTGAGAATTACAGGAGCGGATGCGCTCGTTAACCTAGGGGTCATGAGGATATAAATAGGGGACTTAGCGTACGTGATCTGTTCCTTGGTAAATGGATAGTGTTGAAAACTTACAAGGAGTCTGTGTGCTGTTTCATGAACCGTGAGTTTTGTCTTGTGTTTGTTAATGTTTTGTTAGCTGTCGTCTGTTTTTTAATAGACTACCAGTTGCACGATCCGGAGCTGTGGCGAAAGCCAGCATAAACCCAGACATCACTTTCACCTCTGCATTTCACGGAGAACTGTATTACACCACTTGCACGTATTCACTATCAGTAAGAACTGTGTTTGTGTTTTGTGTTTAGTGTTGGTGTGTAAAACTGGACTTTTGGTTACGGGTCAAACCCGGGGAATTACAAATACTGAGGGATACACGTCGCTGTATCACTTACAGGTGTTTGCCATAAGGCTCTGGACATTGTTAATTAAATCAATAAACACCTTTGCACCTGGAAATCATTCTCTGTCTGTTTTGTATCTGCTCTGCACTCACCTGTATTCACTCACCACTTTGCCACACTCTCTGGCTATCATATCTGCAAAGTTGCATCTTGCGCTTGGTGATCAACATCTGCAAATAAAAGGTAACTTTTGTTGCACTTGAAAGCGTCTCGTGGATTTATAATTTTCAACAGTCAAGATCGCACCCTTCATACAGTTCTTCACACCTTGTACTCTGTATTGCACCTTTTATATACCACCCTATCAGAAACACCACAGTACTGTCTCCTGGGTAAATTGTGCCCCTTGAATATATCACAAAGAACGCTGTGTGTTATATTAAAAATGACAGTATTAACCAATTATGTTCTTTATCACATGTGTGTTATGTAAGGAATGAAACAGAAAATGCAAACAGAGGAGTTACCATATCAGTGAGAATACAAAATATTATTACACTGTTATATACTTTACCCTTCTATGTGAATTGGTATCAAATATACGAAGGAACTAAGGGGGCGATTTGATGAACTTATACCCTGCGGGAATATGTCGCAGCTAGATTTTATTAGGTTGTCTCGCCTGTCTGGTTGCCTAGTTTGGAACAGGATGAAAAGGGATATGAATAGAAACTGCTTCAGCTTTGTATTCTTTGTGTCTTGTGCCTTGTGCCTTGATGCTGGTACATCAAATCAGAAATACCCTGATGCACATATGCCAAAGATAGCATACCAGTAGCTGTGTAAAAACGTTCTGATGCAATAAAGACGATTACATTCTATGAATGTGAGCTTCAAGATTTAAAAAAAAACATTTCAAAAAGGATACAACCAACATCCAAGGTCCCGTCGCAGAGTGCCTCGCCATGTCGGTCATCCCGTTACACTGGAATCAGGACACTGCTGGCAATAGACTTACGAGGACTTACCCGTCCATTGATCACAACAACCACCTGACCAGGCAGCTGCTTGACAACGTCTTGGCAGAATAACTGTTGGGTATGAATGAAATCCACTGCCAGGGTGGTGTTCTTCTTCTCAAAGCCATCGTTATCCATTCCCTAAAGAAGCAGTAATGAATCATTCCTGGCGAATAAATGAATATCTATTGTTCTGGAAGATGATTTATTACTCATTTCCAAACATTCACTGGGTCTGCTCTCCAGTTGTACTTGTATAGCCTGCTGAAAACAAAGATTACTCCAGTACATGAAATATGCAGGCAGAGGATTACTTATTTAAGATTAAGATAAAAATGAGCCAAAAATATTCTTCAGGAAATACACCCATCAAATAAAAAACAAATACTCCTAAACTGTGAGATTTGGTCACCAAACTAAATTAGCTTTTTGTTTTATAGTAATAAGCACCACAGTTTAAAAAGAAATAGAAATAAAAACTAATAATAACCCATAACACAATATATTAAGGATAAAGCTCATTTTAATTAAGTATCTCTAGATATGTAATACAGTATATTGCTGTAATTAATCCTAACTTTAAAATAATTTCATCTAGCTTTAAGTTACATTTTCTATGGATATTAATGTTATTTTATGCCATTTCTATATATACTGTTGTAATAAAATATAACCACAAGTTATTAATGCAGTACTATATCACGTGGAGTTTTTAGGCATGAGAAACCTGGGCATTTGGAATCACCTCATTCAACCTCACTCATACCAACCTGGATGACTAAATCATTCATTTTAGTTCCTTGGGCAAGTGCCTGTACGCTTTCTTCCTTGATGAGTTTCATTACAAAATGAAACGCCTCCTTTTGTTTCTGTGTGAGGACAGCTGCCATAATAGCCCTTGCAGTCACAGTGTTCTCTTCTGTGGGTTTGGCTGCTGGGTTACTCACCACCCCGATACGAGTGTTGCTGCTGCTTTTCTGTAAATATTTAATTAAAGTAATAAAAAGTAGGCTGTGTGAGCAGCTGTGCGTAACTGGATCTTTCTTTCAGTCACAAGTGAACAGAGTTTGATATTCTTAGAGCAGTCCACAGTGCACTACTGCTCATCAAGATTCCAGTTAGCCAAGTCCTGATTACAACCAACACCGACAAGTTAAAACCCACAGTAGAATTGGAAAAGAAAAATGAGCACCTCTTTAACAATGCGCTTTGCATCCTTTCCGTATTGACTGCTCACTCTGAAATCGGTGCAAATCAATGCTGCAGGCTGTGCATAAATAAATAGACAATACAATAGATGGCAGTCTGGGCAGAAGAACATTGCATATCAAAACCAGTGCAGGCAAATACAGACGGTCTTGGTAATCCTGTAATAAGCGCATGATTATTGTGAAATACAATCTATAACTCCTACAGAAGGCTAGGCGTGTATAATTAAATACAAGTATGATGAAGATTGGTGCAAAATCAATGCAGTTATCACATTCAACATGTAAAGTGTGATAGACAGGCATGTGGGCCAGTTAAATAGTGAAATGAAATGTATAATTACAATTTTAGTAACACTTTACACAAGTTATACCACTGTAGATACTGTTCATTATAGAACACTGATTCTATCCATGTAACAGTTTAAATGTAGATGCATTATATTCATAGCCGTGGAAATTTGTCCTCGGGGGCTTAAATATTGTTGCTGTTTTGCTTGTTGCATAGAAGTAGCATTGACATACTCCCCTAACAACCAGAGACCCAAAGGTCAGAGCCTCTGATTATAATGATGCAATGGTGTTGGGCATTCTTCAGAACAAAAGGCTAATGTTGACGACAGTAATATTATATAAGTCAGTGGTCTTCAATCCTGGTCCTGGAGGGCCGGTGTCCCTCCTGGTTTTTGTTCCAACTGGACCCTGAATTACTTAATTGGACCAATTAAGTGCTTATTAAAAGCTTAATTGGTCCAATTATTAATTTAGGGTATAGTTGGAACAAAAACCAGGAGGGACATATTTCAAGTTAGCTACACATTGTATAAGTATATAACTTGAACTGCAACTGTTTAAAAGCTGAAAACAAGTAAAAAGGTCTGTGACAAAGACGGCTGAGCGGTGACGTCACGGCAGAAGCAGGAACACAGAACAGACAGAGACTTGAGGTTTTTGGTGAAGCTGAGCGCGTGATCGCGCTCAGCGTTTAATAATCAAACAGAACAGAAAAATAAACGGTTGTAACAACAAACACACAAAAACAGGACACGGCACTTACGCCAAAATAAATAGATAAACAAAACGGACTAACACTAAACAAACGGTGGACGGACAGACACACAAACACGGTGAGTAAATAATAAAACAAGTACCGTGCTGGTCCTACCAGCACGCTGTACTATCTCTCTCTGCTCTCTCTCTCTCTCTCTCTCTCTCTCTCTCTCTCTCTCTCTCTCTCTCTCTCTCTCTCTCACTCACGAACACCCAACTCTGAAAGTGAGTGAAAACATACAGCTTTATGCAGTTGTACCGAGACTCGATTGCTAGTCAATCATTCAATTGGAATCTCGGTACAACTGCACGTGAATTAATTAAAGTGCAATTCCCCGTGCTCACATATTATTACTTTTTACTTGCACGTGATGTGATTTGTGCCCTCCTCGTGCCTAAATACAAATCTACAATTTAAACACATGTGAAACACAGACCCGCTTATATCCCGTGTACCAATGCCTATACACCAACATTTACACACAACACGTAACACAAAATACACACGGGGGGGCACTTTGCCACAAGGTCTAATTAAGCAAATTATTAGTTCAATTAAGGGTATAGTTAAGTAACTGAGGGCTCGGTTGGAATGAAAACCAGTAGCCACAGGAGGTCCCCATGACCGAGTTTGAGAAGCCCTGGCATAGAGATGACGTAATGCTTCATGTCTGCTTAAGGTAAGAAAGTGAATGCGTGCATGTGCAGGTTAAAAATATTCACATGATTCATAAGATGAAAGTTGCAAAATCAAGATGGTTATAATTTTCACTCAGTATAGTGCAACAGGCAGACGACACGATCAGCATAAAAAAGATATTGTAACAGTATTTAAGAGCAGCCCCATCTGCAATCACAATGAGCAAAATAGAAACTATAGAAAACTAGTCAGTGAAAGCTATCCAACAAAAGGGAAACATGTCCTAAGATATATTTATAGGTTAAGTGTAACTTGAATACAACTCACTTAAAAAAAAATCAAATGAGGTCATAATCCTTCCATTTATAAAAAGTTATAAAAAACGTGAAACTTTGAGAAACCTGGTTAATGTGGGCACTGCTATTCTGTGGAGCAACAGGAATCACTACAAACTCACCATGTGTTTCAACGCATTAGACAGCAGTCTTCTCCCAGAGGGCATGTCAAAATCAGCAATAATCCAGATGCTCCCCGCATAAATTATATCCTCATCTAAAAGCAAAAAATAATCAAGTCAACTGTGTAATGCTTCTGGGTAAAACAATTCAACCTATAGCAGGCAACTAGAGACACAACTGAAAACACACAATGGTTTAATTTAAGACTTGGTTATAAAAAGGTAGATAGCAGAGAATAGTTTTGCCTTGGCCAGTTATAGCAGACAGCTGTGAAACAAATCATTACTTTCTGCCCTGTGAATGAAAAACAATGGTAAGTGCTGTTATGCACACTCTACTGTATAAACTATTCATATTTACATGCAAGCTTCTGTCACATTGTACCTGCCATTACTGAAAAGTATACAGGGCTCCTCATTGGGTATACTGTATTTCAGGCACTTCAATCTCTCGATCCTGGTTTCTGGTGTATGCCCACCCCCCCCACACACACCTTGTGTCCATTTAAGTGGCGTTCTTGGTGACACTAACCATTATCAATTGGCAGTACTCATTTCCCCCCACCCAAGTACCAGTGCTAGGGATAAATATATATGTTTTTCTCTTAGAGGTCTGTGAACTGCTGATAATGTTGCTATGGGCAGCTATCATTTTTTGCACAAGGATTTTCACCCAACTTCATTTTAAATAATATTTAAATAAACTGGAATCATAAATTACATTTTCAGTTTTGTTTCATTTTTAGGTCTCTCTCAGACTTTGGTAAGATATACATTTTGTTGTACAGTGTTTTTATAGTTACAAGGATTGAAAAAGCAGTTTAACATTTGCATCTCATTCAATCTTTTGTCCTGAAATATTATATAAAACGCTCCCTGAAGAGAAGAGAAACTCAACTTAATGCCAAAATCACAGTTCATCCAAAGCATATGTTATACAGAATTTCCTTAGACATCAGTCACTTTTAACTACTTTTTTTGCTATACTGTACTCTCGTATGGACACTACTTTGCAGATTCCTTCTATGGTCATCAACTTTCAGGAAATCTAGAACATGGACTCATTAAAAATCAGAGCAACAACAACAGATTGCAATGCTTTACCGTTCTTAGTATATCATGCTTTCTGCAATAACAGCAGTCTTGTCTCTGGAATCAAGGAAGGAGAAAGTGGAAGTGTCATGAGAACAAGAGAACTGTAAAGCAAAACAGTCTTTTATAATAAAGAAAAATCCTACAGACATTTGAATTTAATATAAAATCACAACAGTGAAGATCATGCTATTAAAGATAAAACGGGTGTTTTTTTCAGTTTTGTACCATACATTCCAAACTGGAATTTTGCCATATCTGTAACTGTGTAGATTTATAATACCAGAGTAATGTTTTCAGTAAAACTAGGTACATTTTTAGCGAAGAATATAACAATATAAAACATTCACTGTAATGGCTTCCAGCTGAATGCATACAAAGTATTTACTACCATTATACAGGGCGATATAAACCAAGTAGGTCACATCAGCATTGCATAACAGCAAATATATTGATAATATGAATTTACAACTTCCATCAAACATGAGGCTTCACTAGCCAAATGAATTAGAGAACTCACAGATAGCAGTCACAATGACCTAGATTCTGATACCGTCAAGTATTGGTCTCATCACAAACAGATGATTGGAGCAAAACATATTGTATCCTTGGAAAAAGATCATTATAAGACAACATGTAGAAAATGTTTTAGCTTACAATAAAAACACTATAGGATGTCTTTGTGTTTTTAATGTCCACTTTCTTTGCTTTCATGCATTATCTGCATTTCTGCTGCAGGTTTCAGAATGTCTTGGGCTGAAAAGTCTCCAATTTCCCCATAAATGACTTTGCTTTGGAAGCACAGAAACCTGACTGAACAATGAAAGTAATCTAGACATGAAGTTAAAAGAAAGACCAGATAATTACTTGACATCAGGAAAACCTATAAGACATTTTGAATAGCCAAGAAGTTGTTTCCACACCTACAATTTTAGAATGATTTGCACTTTTAAAAATGGCAAAGCATGAATTAAATAAACAATAATAAAATAATACTTTTAAAAATTCAAATTACCTAGTTTTGAGGTGAGATCCAGGTAACTCCTTCTTAAACTCAGAATCCGCGCATTAATACGAGGAACCACATTGGGCCTGTCCATAAGATACTCCACCACATCTGTTTCATCAGTCAACTGACCCTGTTATATCACAACAAACAATATTATCTAAACTGCCTTCCTTTTACAATGTCACATTCCATAGATTCCCAACCTGTGGTCTGGGTAGCTACCAAGCGGTCTGAGAGCAAATTCTAGGAGGTCACTGAAATATCTACATCTCACAAACCACTGAACTGCTATACCACATATAACTAATCATATAACCAAACAACATCCGAGCCTCCGAGTCCCAACAATACCTTAAATCACGTCATCTCTATTTATAACACAACAATAATTTGTGGTCAAAAGCCATAAGCAGAACTTCCTAGCACAGACATATCTTAGTCATTTGCGTGAGAAAATAACCATAATGAAGGACGAAGGTTAGGACACCAATTACTGATTTGATGTCAAGGCAAGCATGTATGAGTCTGGTAGGTGGAAACATGTTAAGCAATGCATACCATGAAGACGGATCTCTGTAAGAAGCCTGTGGCCTCCACAATGCGTTGGAGAAGAACGGTCTCCAGCTCCTCAGGGTCCATTTCTTTACTGCTCAAGGGAACTCCATTGAACAAGACCTGTGGGAGAGCACCCAGCACACTCTTCCTGTAGAAAACCCCACCTGCCTGTTGTATCAGACAACTCACATTGTTACCCCCATGCAGAATATCAACTTAATAAAACAATGAAATCTAATGCATCCCATTCCTCCTTAAAACTTGCTGTAGGTCTGTGGCAATACGTCCCGCCCCTGTGTGCATTTCTGTGTTTTATTTTGTATGTTGCGTGTGTTATACATGTTGGTGTATAGATATGGCTGCACGGGATATAAATGGGTGTGTGCAGCACGAGTTATTTAAAATGTATAATTGTATTTAGGCACGGGGATTGCACTTCACTTCACGTGCATTTAAAGTATTTAACATGTGAGCACGAGGTTGCACATAATTAGTTCACGTGCTGGGATTCAAGTGAATAATTAATTAGTAATTGAATCCCGGCACAACAGTATATATAGATGCACATTTTACTCACTCAGGGTTGTGTGTTCGGTGAGTGGAGAATGGGTGTGGAGAGGAGGTAAAATAAATAATAATAATAATAATAATAATAATAATAATAATAATAATAATAATAATAAGTGTTTGTACTCACCGTGTTAGTTTGTCTCTTATTCCACCGTTTGTTTAAGTGTTAGTCCATTTTGTTTGTCTATTTATTTTGGCTTAAAGTGCCGTGTTGTTTTGTTCAACCTTTTATTTGTTTGTTTAATAAACATACTGAGCGCCGCAGCGACTCAGTTTCAACACACATACTGCCTGTCTCTGTAATTCTTTCTGGCCTGTTGTCATCCAATCGCCTGTTTGCTACAGAGTGGGGTCATTGTGATTTAGACTTTCAAGAGAGTTTTATTTTGTGTTGTTTCGATATTCTTTTACAGGGGTCAAGGCGTGCTGCTTACACAGCGTGATATTCTCTGTGATTTTTCATCAGGTCAAAGAAAAAGCATTCCTCCTCTTGTTCTCAAAGTATTTTGAGTATCTATTTGCATTAATTAAAATCTAGTAAGCATTCAGTTTCACTTTCAGTCATTTTTCCTTTGAATGTACAGCATCAAAACATCAGATGCTTAAAGCATTAAAACATCACTGCTTAGATCATTAAAATAGGGACCTTTGTGTGCCAAGATTTTCAAAATCAAAGATCTAAAGTGTTTTGAGGTCTTTAGCGGCTCACCTAGAAAAAGTTCTGCCGTTTGGAGTGCAGGGTGAATCATTTGTGAGACTGGTTCAAATTCCGCAAAGGGCATGCAGCATTGGCCTTCACGTTCCCTCTGTTTAATTAAGGAAAGTCAGATTGAGCCATTTCATCTCCAAGCACAAGTCTAGGCTGGGCCCTGCTTCCAGGGTTCAGCGATTCAATAACTTTTTTGCATAGGTTTGGTGTGTGAAAAAAGGCAATTGACTTGACTGTGAGAAAGGATGTTGCCTGTTGATGGTCATCTTCCAGATTGGGCATAGAAAGAAATGGGGGAATATACTGTATAAAACGTAAATTTTAGTTTTTTACAAATACCAGGAGAGCCTGTATTAATGATTTGACATCACATTGAATAGAAATCACTTTGACAAGAAAGGCAGTTAGGGCTATGACAAGAATGTCAGAGAAAGATATTTATGCTCAGAGTTGCTGTTGAGCCTAAACACAAATCATTCATGAAACCAAATATGATGCCACATTGGTTAGAAGTATGTATTAAAAACTAGCCAAGCCTGCCTTCCTTTTGATCATATTGGGAATCCAAGCCAATGATTCTCAAAGCATCAGCACAAGGGTACTTCTTCTTCAGAAACCCAACCACTCTGTCCACAGTCAACACATCTCCACTCTTCACTTTGTTGTATATCTGTAGGTGTAATACAACAATATTATCTTGGCTGGATACTGTTTGTGCAATTTTCTTCTGTTACCAGTCACATAAGAGAGGCACTGAAGAGATCATAACCTGTTATGTCTTTCATTATACATGTGAAAAAGAAGAGAAACAAGTGCTAAGGATTTAACCTCACACTATAGAGGACGTTTTTTTCCCCAATAATTTGGAATGTCCAAGAATGTTACAAAAGCAACACTTCAAAATCCTCTGTACCCCAGCACTATGAATCACGCAGCATAAGAGCACAGAAATCCAATCCTGTTTGTTAAACACCAACGAAACACTTAGAATGTAAAAGCTCAAAGGCAGACATGAATATTTTCTTTATACAGTACTTAAAGAAACCATGGAAGAAAGTGCCTGTGCAAAGTCATACTCCTCTACTATGTAGTTCAAGGCTTTAAACAGGGCAACGCCAGCGTCCTTGTTACCATCACATTTCTCATCAACGAATACAAACCCAATCCTTTTGGGAGAGAAAAGTGCATATCAACTTTTTACAACACAGAACTATTATTATTATTTATTTATTTATTAGCAGATGCCCTTATCCAGGGCGACTTACAGTCGTAAACAAATACATTTCAAGAAATCACAGTACAAGTAATAATCCAATTAAGAGCAAGATAAATACAATGACTTTGGTTCAAGCAAGTACAAGTGTGACAAAATACGATTCAATAATACAGCAGATAACAGTGTCAGTGATAGTTACATCAGGATATAATTAAATACAAAATACTACAGATTAAATAACACTAGGCAGATTACAGTACTCTAAAGTACAGGATTAAATGCAGTAAAATAGGGGGCAGATAAGAGCAAGTAAAGTGCATTTAAGGAAGGGTGATAAGTGTCCAAGGGGAAAAACAGAGGAGTTCTACAGGTGCTTTCTGAAGAGGTGAGTCTTGAGGAGGCGCCGGAATGTGGTCAGGGATTGGCAGTCCTGACATCTGTAGGAAACTAAAGCACTAAAGCACTAAAGCAACAAAGACAGCTGACAAATAAGAAATGAATGATCTTCGTAGTCTGGCTTGATTCAAGGTTGTTTTGCTGCTGCATCTATAAAAGATAAAACTGGTCTGAATTCAATAGAAAAATACAGTATGTATAAACAATGCAGCAGTGGTTTGTCACCTTGACAGCTATACCTCAAGGTTAATGCTTTGAATTCTGCATATACGGGAGAACCCGGCGGCTGCTCCATCATTTCTTTATTTTTTTCGGAAATAGGGGATGCTACATTAAAAAAAGGTAAGGTACTGGCATGATGTCTTAATTCCCTCCAAGTTTGGGAGCTGGATGTTCCATTTTCCTTTATTAAGGTAAAACTGTTATAAACTAAGTCATGTATACAAATATTCAGGCTAGTGCCTTCAGTACTGAACTCATTTATTTACATGACTAAATTCTGTGTATTGAAGTTGTGGATGCTTTCTCTTATTAACTTGATGACCATAAAGTTTAAAAATCAAGTCAATTTGTTAAATTTAAATGTATGACTTGGTATAAAAACGGACATAACTGCCGAAGGTTGGATTATAGCATTAGTTTCTGAACTTCCTAAATTAAATAAGGCATGCCTTATAAATGCAGCACAGTGAAAAGCAGCAAATAATAACAACATCCTGAGGCTGTAAGTACTGAAATTGATTCTTTTCGTAAAACACAATTTTAATGCAGAATTATCAAGGGATTCACAACACATTAGTCGCAAAATGTGTTGTGAATGCCCTGAACGTTTTTCCCCACCTGGAACCAAAAAAAAGGTATCTGCTAAAGAAGGGTATACTGCAATAATCTTTTCACTCCACTCAGGGATTACAAACCTTCTGTATTTAGAGAAACTTGACCCAGCCGACGGCAGTGTTCTGCTCTATTTCCCACATCACTTACACCTTCTCAACATCTTACATTTACATCTAACCTTACCCATTTAATTCTTTACAATTCAAAGGTGGGAATAATTTAAGATCTATAGCGAGTTAAACAATCTGCTGCTTCTGGTAGATTATTATTTTCCCTGTAATTAAAAAAAGGTAGACTTTGTGTATTTTTGTTTTTTAAAGTTCCTTTGGTAAGCAGAGGGCCTTCCTATTTCAGGCATTATTATTATTATTATTTGTTTATTTAGCAGGCGCCTTTATCCAAGGCGACTTACAGAGACTAGGGTGTGTGAACTATGCATCAGCTGCAGAGTCACTTACAACTACGTCTCACCCGAAAGACGGAACACAAGGAGGTTAAGTGACTTGCTCAAGGTCACACAATGAGTTAGTGGCTGAGGTGGGATTTGAACCGGGGACCCCCTGGTTACAAGCCCTTTTCTTTAACCACTGGACCACACTGGACTATAAAGCTGTATATGATGTACACTGCCACTTTACATTTTTTCTGTTACTTATATTTAGTTTCTAAAGTGGTTTCCATGGAAACAAACCAAGACTTAAAAGAAAAGAGATCTGACAGAACCAGAAGGCTGTTGGAATGTATTGATATATCAAAAGGGTAATACTGACCTGAGAGGAATCTTGCGCTGGTAGAAAAGTTCAGCTAGTTTAACTAGTTCAACTGTTTCTTCTTGAGCAGGATGGATGAACAGCATCTGAAAACAAGAAAACAATTAGAATCTGGGTTCACTGGAGGTTGGGGGTGTGGTTTTTGCAGATTAGATGACACTGGAGAATTAAGAGCTTTATTTTTTCCCTAAAGGTCACACAAATGGCAAGGTGGGCAAAGAGGCCAGCACAACCACACTCCTGCTGGCTAATGTTAAACTGTAACTCAACTTGACTGGGAACACACACAAACACATACAGCTATGGCCAAAAGTTTTACATCACCTATAATTTTAGGACTGAGACAATTTAAAAGAAAAAAACTATATGTACATAATTTAGACCTTTTACTTATCATGTATTCAAAGAAACTACAAAATGATATTGCAAAAGTCTACCAGAAGCCATAATAGTAGCACAGTATTTCATTAGATTTTAAAATGTCACATTTTTCAATTTGTTAGTTTTTCATTAAGTACATGAAAAACGACAAAGCGGTATACAATTCAATATGTTAACGTAACATTATTCAGCAGGTTTCATTTAACTTTAGGAAGCTGAATTAGTTAATTCTATAGGGTGATGCAAAAATTTTGGCCATATCTGTAAAAGTTGAGGATTCCAATTAGTTTTCAGGTCTGACATCTTTGTAAACCTAAAACACATCTTTGTAAACCAATACCATGGTTGTTAAAACTAGATCCACTGAGTTAACAACAACAACATAAATCTGCAAATAGATGTAATGATGCTTTTTTGTATTCTTTGCCAGATTTGAAATGTGTTATTCATTCTCCAATAGCACTATTGATGTCTTGAACCAAACTAGCAATGTTATTAAACATTTTACTAATCTGCAAATTTGTGTAAAATAGCAAGATTCACCTCACTGGTTATGACATTTTTTTCAAGGGGCCAACATCAAACGATATGATTTTGGGTGTTCATATTTCATGCACACACAAATATAAACAAGTCTTGAGCTGAACAGACAACCGACAACTCAGCAGGGCACATCAAGGCATCTTGTCAAGGCTTACCAAACTGAAAAAGTTTAGTCTGATTTGGCGTATACACCTGGAAACGTCTGCCTTATAAGCTCCTGACAACTAGAAGGCCAGGAATGGTACATGTAGTTTGTTTCAGTATCATTGACCCACTGAGAAAAAAAGAGAGCTAAATGCATTAAAGATTCAACAGTTAATAAATGAGCTTCTGCTAATTACTTAGCAAGTCCAGAAGTCTGGCTACCATTTTGATGGTGCGTCTGTTGAGAAAATCCTGGCTTTTTTATTAACATCCTTTAAAAAAACTCAAATATACCACTTCCAGTAAGCAAAAACCCATGACAGGGTGTGCGGTAAGACATATCTTACACACGCCTGTGTGCATTGTGAGGCACAAGGCCATGATTTTGCAAGTTTTAAAGATCCATGTTGGTTTAACATAGTGGAGCGCACAGTCAGAGCAGGGGACAAGGGGAGAGACCAGGATCAACTCATGAATATTAGGCGGCTACTGTGGACGAATGCAAAGTTCAGTTCAATTAGGTAATTAACCAATCAATTAAAATATCAAAAGGATGAACTCACAAAAATGTTTTAACCTTGTCTTTCTTTTTTGGAATAATTTGTTCTTGTAACAAATGTCCATGCAAGTTTAATCAAATAGGAGAAGCAGTTCCCCAGATACAGCATTTATTAGCTTAACCAACTACAGAATGCAGCTGGGTATCAAATTTGACTCCTGTGCACCGGAAAGTGAAGACTTCTGAAGGTTTTGCAACACTCACACATACTGCAGACAGAATAAAATTGGTTTGCGTGTGTCTTGAGTGAATTGAGGAAAATTAGTTTCTCTGCCAGGGGGACTAGTAAGAGACAGATGAGTTTCCACTGATGGCAATTAACTTCGACCTCGGTAAAGGAGAATGGCAGTAAAAATGTCAGTGTCCCGGATGAGCGGAAAATTTGCTTCCAATCGGCTTTTAATTAATGGATTTATTTAATACCTGTCGATAAATGCTTCTAAAAGGCAATTATGAGTACAAGTATCAGCAGACCCCTAGTACAGTTCTCCCTAGTTTTACAATTCAGTACTATACAGTTAGGAAGTGGTAACATGAATTATCTACATACCGTACTATACTGTACAATGGAACTTTATTAATTCACAGTTTTTAATATTTTACCATTTTTGGATGTGCAAGTCAGACAGCAAAAATGCCATTTAAATGTATACCTAAATCAGTAAGCAGTGTACATATCAACTATCTTGTAAAAATAGGCATTATAGCATTGCCTTTTCTAAAGTATTTTAATTGTCTGGTATTGTATATATTTTTTCCTTTTATTCTCATAAGCGTTTACTTTTAAATAGTTGGCTCTCTTACATGCTTAGTCTTTGCTTTGATCGTTTCTCATGAAAAACTCTCACCATGACTGTGGGATGGCGAATGTCCAGAGCAAAGCTATCCTCCGGTGGATGAACAGGAAGCCTCAGCAGTTTACTCAGATCATTGTTCTTGATACCAAGGTCATGAAGACCCTCCATGGTCTTACCTTCGCCCCGTATAATATCTAGAACACGAAAAGAAATACATGTCCAATGGACTCCCGCCCAAGGCTTCTAAGAAATTAAAGAGAAAAATACCCCTAGAGTCTGCGAGAGCAGGGGTGGAAGATGACTTGTTGAACATTGGACAACACGGTTAACGACTTAGGAATGGAAATGGATATGAGAATGGAGAGTACTTCACAAAAGACTAGTTCTAGATCTGCAGTTAGCAAAGACATGGAACTCCAGGTTTGTGTCTGCGGCTGGAGCAAGGTGACAATGGTCAGGGGTTTGAAGATTCATCAAGGGAGAATGAAATGCTTGAGGGAGAAGGGACAAGGGCCTCGCATTGATCAGTACTTCTTACGAAGTCCCCTGTCATAGATGTGAGGAGGACTTGCGTGGATACAGCTAGTGATGAACCTAATGATCCTTGTGAACCCGGTCAGACAAACCAGTATAAGAGAGAAAAGAACCTCAGCGGGCACAAGCCTGGAGTTAAATGGCCAAGAGCTTGTGAGAAAACTGTGTGGGACACAGTAAACATGGATCTCTGATTTGCGTTGGAAAGGTTAAGTGGAACAGTTGAAAAGAAGCTGGATAAATTTGGGGCATCTCCTACGCATATGGAAGCGAGAGGTTTGGAGTTGAAAAAAGAAAGGAAAAAGTACAAACTATTTCTGGAAAGTCTAGACGACAGCAGGAGATTGAACACTTAGTTAGAGAAAGGAGACAGCTGAGAAATAAATGGAGAAGAGCAGAACAAAGTCAGAAGGAGGGACTCAATCTCTTACAAAGGGTCATAAAAGACAAGCTTGCAACACTGCGCAGAGCTGAGCACCTACGGACATGCTACAAAAAGGAGCATGCGAGAACTAATTTTTATAAAGACCCATTCAAATTTGTAAAGAAGTTATTCACCAGTGAGAAAAATGGCACACTAATAGCATCTAAGTTTAAGCTGGAGAGATATTTGGGGGATACAGATTTAAAAAGGCAGGAGCCTATGTCAATTCCTTCAGACATCCCACCTATCAATCCACCAGAATACCAAATGGAGGACTGTGCACCTAAGTGGAAAGAAGTAGAGCAAGCTGTGAAAAAAGCAAGGGCTTCATCATCTCCAGGGCCTAATGGAGTTCCGTACAGAGTGTACAAGAGTGCTTCAGGAGTTCTACGAATCCTGTGGAAATTGATAAAAGTGGCATGAGGTTGTACCAAGAGCATGGTGCCGAGCAGGTGGAGTCTTTATACCTAAAGAAAAAGATTCTACAAGCATCAGTCAGTTTTGCCCTATTTCCCTATTAAACGTAGAAGGCAAGATTGTCTTCAGCATTATTGCTCAGAGATTGTCTACTTACCTATTAAAGAACTGCTTCATTGATGTATGAGAGGAAGGAACTGCAGTATGCTCAACTAGCCGCTGAAGCGGAACAGCGAGGATGGAGAGTCTGTGTTTACCTGTAGTGAAGAAATTAAGCTGACAAATGGTCTTTGATTCAAAAACACTTTGTGCACAAGAAAGGTATACCTCCAATACAATCATATAAGCACAAGATTTAAACTGACTTTGGACAAGGCCTCAGTACAGCTCAGTGCATATGTTTGTATTAGAAAGCACGGATATCCATGGAGTCAATTCGAAAAGAGATGAAAAGACTGACAAAACTTTACAATGTTTGGCATTTATACCTTTGTTTTTTTAAATTAATTATTTCTTAGCAGACGCCCTTATCCAGGGCAACTTACAATTGTTACAAGATATCACATTAGTTTTACATACAATTACCCATTATACAGTTGGGTTTTTACTGGAGCAATCTAGGTAAAGTACCTTGCTTAAGGGTACAACAGCAGTGTCCCTCACCGGGGATTGAACCCACGACCCTCCAGTCAAGAGTCCAGAGCCCTAACCACTACTCCACACTGCTGCCTTTGTAAACACTTGTTGACTCCACTCTCATTTGTCTTACTTCTGTCCAATGATAGGGGTTTCCACTCTATCATTGCACATTCCCTCGGGGAAAGGGGTTGCATACCACGTGGTACCTAGCAGGGCGCATCCATCTTGTCTTTCAGTTCCCCTCCCCCCATCTCACACTATCTCTGCTAATATCCTGCCTTTTGGCGTTTAGCTCAGACACTTATCTGTGACTTTCAGTCGTGTTAGGCTATGCCAAACTGCACGTTGCTGGTTTTGCCGATAGGAAATGAAAGAACTCGAAACTTACACAATACTGTATAGAAACTTAATATAAAAGCATATTAAAGCAACTGAATTAGTAAAACTTATAATTAATAACATAATTAATACCTCATGCAGAAAGCCATCACTACATACCCAGTGGAGCTTGGTTTTTTTTTTACATTGATGAGATGGAGTTACCATTTACTGAGATGGATTTACCAGTGAGCAAGAGGATGATGGGAAATGTAGTTCTGTGAGGTCCATGCAAGTACATGGGAAGCCTTGAGGCAAGGAATGAAATGTAAAAGTTTTAAAAAGTGGTCAAAATGTAATAAAAAAAAATAATTAAAACAATACACACACTGTAAACAGTTGTAGCAACTTATGGGAACATGTAACACAATAAAATAAAAAGGTCCTTATGTACCCTTTAAATTGTATTCAGTATTCAGATTATATATCTATGAAATTAGTCTTCAAATGCCTTGTGTAAAACTGCTAACATACCGCAATTTGCATTTTGGTTACGACAATTCACAAAGTGCACATTTTGTCATATGTACTAAGAAAAAATATGTTAATGAAGAGCCGCAATATACTAATTTAAATATTATTTGCGTCATCTTAGTGAGATTTCTAGCGAGAGTTGTGCGACATTGTTCAAATAAATAGCAGTTGAGTTATGGTTTGCTGCAGCAGAGAGTGCCTGAAGGATAACATCTATACATGCAAGGGTGCAAGAATCAAACAGCATTGCGTTTGTTTAGTACATTTCACGCTACACTTCTGACTGGTTTGCATGTGGTTTGCAATGATTGCAACAGATGCAACACTTTAGTACATCTACCCCCAAGTAGTATATAGTTCTGACTGCTTTCCTAAAGGTATATAACAATGGGGTCTCTAAATGAACGACTTGTTCATGGTTCACACTTGTCTAAAGTTAAATTGAAAATGCATTATTCTCTTCCAGATATCCACATAAATGTATTGTTAATATATCCAGAATTCTTTAAAAAAAAAAAGCTGAAGTTTTCTGACAGACCTTACAACAGCTCTGCAAAGCTCTTCAGGCTCAGTGGGTTAAACTTGTAAATATTTTAAATGAGCAAATAAACACGTCTTGGTGTTTCAGATTTTCAATTTAGAATAGAACATTTGTTATCTATATTACAACACCCTAACCTAGATGAATAGCATTTATTTTGACCGCTACCAAATTATTGCTATTTCTTTCCCTTTAAAGGCGTGCTAGTTAATAAAGGTTTTAAAACTTTGTATTGGTACTAATCATATTACCATTGGTTTCCTTTTCTCCTGCTGAAGGTGATTTTTAGACAATGCTATACAAGAAGGTGCTGCTTCCTAGTATCAAATCACATCCTTTGCAGTAATAGCTAACTTCAAACATACGTAGAGCATGAAAAACAAAGTATAAAAATAGCAAGAAAGACATTGACAATCTTCAATTCTCCAGTTACTACTGAGGAAAGAAAATTAACTTTAAAGTGTTGGTTATTTCTCCATTAAACAGGGATTGAAGGCCTAATTCAATGTTTTTTTCTGAACAATTAAAGTGTATATAATAAAGCAGGGAAAATAGGGAGCAATATAGGTTGGGATTGAATTAACACACAATTGATGATGTGTTTATTGACTGAATTAATGTTCCTTCATAGTTGCTCTATTATATAATCTATAAAACTTCCCCAGGAAAACAAACAAACAAAAAAAGGATTATTGACCTTTTAGATTTCCAGGCATGCAAAGGCAGTGATCCAATACATGATTAGAAACAATGACAGTGCTTCTCTGATTCAGCAGTCTCCAGCCATAGGAAACTTCATCACTTGTCTCCTGCTTTCTACCTACTGCCTCACCGCGGACTAGATGAGATTATAGCACCTTTAATCTTGTTCAGTCCTTCTTTCAACCTGGCTTTCATGCAGCTGCATGAGACATATCCAGAACTACACAGCATGTGTCTGCATGGTCACGTTGAAAGGTCAATATATTGCAGAATGTGCTCTCAGCTGCATTCGGTTTTTCCGGAAGATTTAAATATTATACCTTCTGTCGGACAATCAACATGGGATGGATTTCATTAAACCTATGCAACCTATGGTTCTGTCCTGCCTCTAAATCCTTTGTTTTCATCACAGCTTGGTAGTGGTGTGAGAGTAGTGGCAATAAGGTGGGCACAGGTGGGAAGATTTTTCTCAACCATCTTCATGACTGGAGATTGATCAGCAGATGGTCACAGCTTCAAATCTGTGCTTCTAAAACCATCCTCCAGTCAACCCAGCTGTGACTGGGTACCTGTTCTGTAGAGACCCCAAAAATAGGCACCTACAGTAACAGCAGCTAACTTGTGACAAACCAAAAAAACGTCCGCTATCAACAAGCAACCAAATTAGTTTCTTTATTTTCACAGTGTATTTGTTTTGTTGCTTCTGTGTTTGGTAAGACTGTCTGTTTCTTCAAAATCAGTCACAAGATCACAATCACTCCGGGGCGTATTTGAAACCCTTTTGAGGAACGCACATTTTTGGTACAGCCCTCCATGCTTTCTGTTTTGTTTGATGCTGTGTTAATACACCCCATTGTCCCACTCTGCTTTTCTACCTTCCCTGCAGGTGAGCACGAAGGCTTAGTTGAAAGCAGCACTCAGGATGCTCAGCAGGGCACCTCAACAGTCCACAGGGATGCAATATTGGGCAAGGCAGGATTATTTTGTCTCAATTTGTGCAAAATGAAATTGAGTTAGGGGTGGCTCAGGAAATAAAATCAAAAACACATTTGCAAGCATTTTAAAAGGAGTATGTTATTCTGCTTCAACATAATGAGTTTAAAATAATGCTGGTGGTTGTTTTGTATTAAAAAGGGAAATGGGAAGTAAATGTGAACAAAAACAAAACATATCATACTAAATGATTTGTAAACATACAGAAGCAGAGGCAGACAAAGAGGGTGCCTCCAAATAACCCCAGGTTCTGAAAAAAGAATGTCAACAGAATCTGACAAGGAGTTATTCAGAAAAATGAAAAAAAAAATAAACAGGCAGCCAGACAGACAGCCTTCAAACACCCCTAAATTATGAAACAATTAACTTGTGCTAAATAAGGTCCTTAGCAATTCATTAGAATATCTTTTCTCACTATCAAAATTCAAAACTTGCATAAAATCTGGGTCAATAAGCAAATGTACCATAAAATCAACAGTTTATATCACCATCTGAGGGATTCATTTTAATTTGTCACTTGACTTTCTGATCATTTTGCTTAAGAATGTTCATTTTAGAGGCAGTTACACTGCCAATACTGGATAATTTAAAGTCTGTAGTTAACAAGTAATGTGAAGAGGACATTTTTACATCGGCTGTCATTAACATATTTATTAAAAATACTACTGTACAGCCTTCTTACGATTATTTTCAGAGGACTTGGGTTAGAAATCCTTTCAGCTCAAAGTTGCCATGTGACTTTTGGGATAAAACATAAGTTTTACCTGATTATCTTATTAAAATGTATTGCCTCTTAAGACTGAGAATTCAAGCTCACACATTAAATAGCACTGCAAATTCAAACTCCATCAAGCATGGTTCTAGCGTAGTCCCACCTTTTGATTTTCCTCAATTTCTTTTCTCATTTCTTGGTTTACGACAGTTTTGGTCAGTGATCTGTGGGAACTGACAGCTGATCTGACAGCTCTTCTTACTTTTGGCTAAGCAGTACAAATCCATTATTAATTCTCAAATCTCCTTCCCAATGCCCTTCCGATCATCTATCCATCTTTCAGCATCCTCAATGTAATACTCCTAACTCTAAGGGTGTAGGCTGGGTGTTGAATTAAAATTCCTGGTTTTACTTAAACAAATAAGTGGGACAAACAGCAATGGGTAAAATATACAAAAAATACAAAAATAAAAGAGTTTTTTTTATAATGTCACACAAAGAATATCGAAATAGTAAACATAGACTGAAGGTGCTTTAGCTTTTCAATGAACTAGCAGCATAGTGGAATTTCAGGGGTGCTTTCACAAACTGTGTCAGATAAAACCATACAAACTGCCTTAGCAGTAGTCAAACCGCGATTTAACACCAAATTAGTGCAAAATAGCTTTCAAATCCACACCAAATACTATATAAAAGAATAGTCAGCAGCACAAATCAACTCAAGTCAAACAATAAAAGAAAAATATAAAAACAAAACAGTGACAATCTTCCCCGGCACAGAACTTCAACATGAAGTACTTTTCAGCAGCATGACCCAAACATAAAGCAATCTTGAAGTAAGCTTCCTTTTCTAAAAAAAACAAGTTTTGTTTTAAAATACACTGTTGTTGTATCTCTCATAATATCCCAGCAGTTGGTTTCAATGTTAGTGTGGAGGCCGCCTGCTTTTAAATACAGGCCCCTATGAAAACGGGGATGCAAATAAAAGGTTCCCACCTGCTACATCAAGGTGGATTGTTTAATTCGTACCCCTCAACAGTACAACCAATTTGAATAGTCGACATATACATAATTACTGTGTACCCACCTTTTTTCATTTTGTTGAGTATACCAATTCATTTTTTTACAATAATAATAATAATAATAATAATAATAATAATAATAATAATAATAATAATAATAATCTTTATACTGATGCAATCAGGAGCTCTTTCTAATTCTAACATCATGAAATTAAAAGCATTGTATGATTTCTATTACAATCCATCAGCTAAATACATTACACGGCTTTTGTTGGAAAATTTGGACTTATGTCTCTCATTAACTTCATAGCATCATATTTTGGGGCCGAGGTAATCCGAGCTGCTGCTTGGAAGCTAAGGTCTATTAAAGATTTTTTTTTTAAAATACAGAAATTTAGCAGCTTTCTGTTTTTTTTTTTATTTATGATTAGTAACTGATTATGAACAGATCTTCTTACAATAAAACGTGACAGATGTTTATCAAGATTTCTATCAGATTTTTGGATAAAATACAACAGTAAACCACTTTTAAACAGGGATAGCAGCAGGTAGTTTAAGTTAACCTTCGGTGCTTACTAGTGTATTAGTACTATGGTGTGATAGAAACTAAACTAAGAGATACTGCATGGTTTACTCGAGTGTACTGCGCCTCTTCTAGCAGTTCCTCAATCTATTCCAAGCTTTACAATCGTCCTCTACCATTCTGAACACATGATCGAATGCGTGATAAAAATAATGGATAATACGTTACAATGACATTCCTTTATAGACCCACCTCTGTGCCACATTATTAGAAACAGCACAGGGGGACCAATGCAATTGACAACGATTTATAATTCAATTCAAACTCTGCTCCAGTGACAACATGTCTGCCTGCGGGTCAGCAACTGAGACTCTGCATAGGAAATCAGCCTCTTCACATCTGCTCCATGGCTTCCCAAGAATGTTTTTAATAGCCTGTCCTTTCATTTAATGTTTCTATTAAAAATGTATTATCGGGGGGGTTGTGAAGGGCTGATAATAGAACAATTTACAAGATAACAGGTTTTGTCATTCGTTTGACATTCACAATTCAATTGGAAGTTAGGAAGGGCCGCACCATGCAATCAACAGTTCTGTACATTCGTTCTCACAGCAGGAATACCTTGAAGTTCCCAGACTTTCAGAGGAGCCATGTCATTAGTACTGTTAATGAGGTGCTTTCTGAGCTCTCCAAGCTCTTCTTTAATATCGGGATGCACTTTCCTGCAGAGACAAGATTTAACATATACAAAAATAAAAAATAAAGTGTCAAGTTCGACAGCATGCACCACTGCCTATTAACCTGCTGAGGGTATCTTTGTAGACAGCTGCTATAACCCTTCTGTGTCATACCATGGATTCGGCACCTGCATTTTTGGATTAAAATACAGAAAATATAAATCAAAGGTATTTCCACAGTAACTGTGGGCGTACTGCGTGTAAAAGTTAACAGCCATCAGAGTGGCAATCATACAGCTGTGGCATCTCGTTTCCAGGGATGTTTGGTTGGCTGCATATTTTTTTGACCTGGGCAAGGGGGTTGGGAAATTCAATCAAGCCAGAGTTTAACGTGCACAGCAATTTGGATGGTTTACAAACTGGTTTCATAATAGTTTTTTTTTTTTTTTTTTGGTTTATGTCCACACAGAATGTTGTTTATTTTTTATTAAGATATTAAATACTTTACATACTTTTAATTCTCAAAAAGAAAACCTTGGACTTCATCACCATCTTCACCATCCTCAAGCACAGCTGTGTTTGTATCTGGTGTTAAACCAATAAAGAAACCAATAGAAAATGCAATTAAAGCACAGTTTAATGATATGTGTGACTCTAAAGGCCTAGTCACACCAGACACTGTGCGATAAGTGAATCTGTAGTACGACACATGACAAAAAATAATGATACATGTAGTTTTGATATGAACCATTCACATTACCTGCGATGTGATGGGTATTGGGGTCTATTTTTTGCGATTTGTCGCGCAGCAGCTAAAGAATGACCAATCAGAGGAGTCGCATCGCACGTACCTGTCGCCACTGGTGTGAAAGATAGTGTCACAGTCAAAGTATAATTTTATTGCAGGACAAATCGCATCACGTCTGATGTGAATAGGCTTTAAGACTTACTGTGGTGTTAATGAAAGATTAATCACTTTGTAATGAACTGCTATACCATGCACTGAAATGTATTTCTATTTTGCTGAGCCACTCTCCAAGGGAGTTCCATCCCTTGTAGCTAGTCTCAGTAGTCAAAGGATAGCGAAAGGAGAAGGGAATATGGGGGATAACTAATAGTAATGGAGTACATGCGCTCTTGTTACTTCACTTTACTACAGCTTACTAAGTCTGCTTGAAACCTTCAACTATGCTGCTAGTTACACTTTACTTATGCCTGTAGGTGTACTCGCTATGAGAAGTACTCAGAAGACAGCAACTAGAAAAGAGCTCTGTATAGTCTTCATTCCGGTGAATAAACTCAGCTTGATTGCCGAACTTGTGTCTTGTTATTTCACCGTCTCAACGATCCTGAAGGTCCAGCAGAATTCTACAACTTCCGTGTTTTTATCTAACACAAAAAACTTTCTCATTTTTAAAAAAAAGAAACCACATATTATATTTATAGAAAACAATAAACACCTTTTCCTTGGGTGTCATCCACAGCTCTATACTCTGTACTTTTAAGAGCAAACTCAACGCCATATCCTGACAAATTCATTTTACCCAAACTGGAAGACTGTAGCAAGACAGGAGAGAAAAAAAAAACAGTTGTGTCTGTGAATCATAAACCATGGACTGCAGGCAGACCAGCAATGATCAGGAAAGAGTAACAAGCAATACATGACTGTACATAGCACTGTTATAGACACCATCTGAACATGTATTATCCTACATGAGAATATCTGTACTTCTTAAAAAAAAAAAAAAAAAAAAATATATATATATATATATATATATATATATATATATATATATATATATATATATATATATAAACTTTAGAGGTGGATGCCAACCTTGAATTCACAGGAAGAAAAATGACACACACTAAAAAGCAACTAGACTGTTAATTGCACAATGAATTTAAATTTCAAAAAGTCAATTACTGTACAGAGGATAAAATGGTAATAAAACAATAATTAAAACCAATTCAAATATGAAATATGTTTGTTCTTTGTTAACCGCTGAAAGGAGCACTGCTGTCCTTTTTCTAACCTTTCATTTGATGTAATACCATTTTGACTGCTCATTTATCACGCTCACTCCCACTTCACAATGCTATTCTTAAACAAGCTTATGTAGCTGAAATGTTAATACATTTTCAGTAAAGAATAAATCTGTGCCAACATTTGTGTTCGGCTACGGATTCCTGTTTCCCTCATAAATGATCAGTGGAGACATCAACCACAAATAAAGAAAATATCCCCCAAACTCAGAAACTCAGTAACCAATGTGACTTTTGGGGATATTTGTGCAGTGTATCCCCTCCCCACAAATAAATTACAGAACACAAAGTGCTTGTTGACAAAGCCTGACATTTCACTACCCTTCTGATTTTGTTGTTAATCCCAAAGGTGCTTCACACAGTTTTATCTGGATACATTTGGAATAAAGCGCTGGAATCTCAGGCCATTTTTCTACTCCTACGCTTTATTAAAAGTTTGCTTAACTGTGCTCCACTGGGGCTTTAAAGTGACACCCACACATTAATGGGGTTTTCTCACTAGAGTAGGAGCCAGGATTTGTCAAGCGCTGCACTTACAGGTAATTACATGCAGCGTCTTAAAGTGATTGTTGTCGTTTTCTCCTTAAATCTGAAATGCTAAGATGTGTCTCAAAGCACCATTCTAGGTATACCCATTATAACAGGTCTATCCTTGTTTTAAGGTCTAAGTGCTGTGACTTCAAATGAATCAGTTTGGCAACGTGCCCTTTGCAATTTGGAATCTCAGTGAGAGACGTGTTTAAAAAACAATTAGAAATATTAAAGAATATGTTAATTGTTGAAAGTCCAGTGCTCCCTCAGTTATACTGCCAACTAAGGGTCCCATACTGGCATGAAAGCAAGGATGGCAGTGTAATGGGGGTTAGTAAAAATCCACATTTATACATTTTATAGTGTGTTCTGTACATTAAACAACATGGAAGATGACGTGTCCAAGAATAAGTAGTTATTTTCAGCATTGTCGGTGGTAAGGTGAGGAAGACTTTATTGCATTTGTGTGCATTTGCTTGGCTTGCTGCATTGGAAGATGGGGGGCAGTGAAGGTGGCAGAGTAACATGGAAAAAAAGCATTGATTTAAATTGGTGCACATTGCTTCAGAAGGAACATATGGTGGAATGACAGGATGACATTTTAACCAGCGGCGGTATAACAAGGGAGGAATGTAGGAGTTTAAAATACATCTGAGAACCAAAAGACTAATAATGTTGCTAGTGATAATGAGAGGTGGAAAAAAATATAAATACCAGTAGTAGACCCATGTGAAGCAATGGTATTATAGTTTATTATTATGTTTATTTAGCAGACGCCTTTATCCAAGGCGACTTACAGAGACTAGGGTGTGTGAACTATGCATCAGCTGCAGAGTCTCACCCGAAAAACGGAGCACAAGGAGGTTAAGTGACTTGCTCAGGGTCACACAATGTGTCAGTGGCTGAGGTGGGATTTGAACCAGGGACCTCCTGGTTACAAGCCCTTTTCTTTAACCACTGGACCACACAGCCTCCTATTTATGCCAATGACATGAAAATACTAAATATGTCCTAATCTACACCTACCTGCTTTAAGGATGTCAGTTTTTACCATTCTTCAGAGAATTAAGAAACAATTTTTTGTCATGTTCTTTTTTGACAACAGTGCTTGGCATTTGTTTTAAATTTCTCAAAAGTATACTTTGTTCAATGAAATAAAGAACACAAAATGTAATTACACGTAGCATTGGTTTCTGGATTAAATACCAGTGCTACAACACTCAAATATCCTACTTATAACACATCTACTTCCAAAAGTGGAATAAAACACTCTTGCTGTGACCTGAGAGTGCTTTAATGTATATTGTGAATTCAGTACTACACTTAACGAAAGTTTTAAAACTAAATCAGCTTTTCTCTTTCTACACAGTTTCTTAGACCTTCGCCCAATATGCTTCACTTCGAATATCATGCAGGCAGACAACAAGCTGACAAAAAATATTGTCTTCCTAGAATGGCTAGCTTTTCTATAACTCATTATCTGTTGGGGAAAAGAACCACCTGAATGCAGAACAGAAGAAAAAAAACAGGAATCAATGTCTTCCCTGCATGCCAGGTGAAAATCAGCACTTATTCACAGCAAAAAAAACCAAGAAAAAATACTTACTGCAACAAAGTGATGCAACACAGACAATTTCTCCATTCTTAGCTTTCTCAGGCAACACCTTGTGGAAGTTATTAAATGTGTTTGTACCAAGCTCAGCATAAAGGATGACAACTGGGGGATCTCCCCCATTAATCCCAGGAAATGCATGGTCACTCTTGTACAAGTATGGCTTGGGTCAGCAAGAAAGAACAGGACACTTGCTTCAGTATTGTATTTTTGAGTGACGATGCTTTATTATTCCATTTGACAATGCGTTACTGTTAAGATCTAGTTTTTGCAACGCTGTTCAATTCTAGCCAGATTGAGACCTGACAAGCGACAACTCTCAGTTTCAGACAACCCCACAGTAATCAACCTCTGAAAGTAAAGATTACCATGCATTATACATTTCACAAAGACTACATCTGGACTACATTCTCCAAAGACTACATTCTCCAAGGGTTTCCACTCTTACAGTATGAAAAAGGTTTAGATTATTATTTTAAATCTTCTAGTGCACATCAACTTTCAAACCCCAGACCCTGATTTTCAGAAATTATAAAGAGTATTCTGTTATACAGACTAGCAGATGTCTCTAGTAATACCCAAACGCAGATTATAATGCAGTTGACTCTCATTAATCTAAACCAGCTGGGGCTGGACCCTGTTCAGATACTGATAATTTCGTTGCCCTTTTGTTTTGTTCTTTGACCTTTACTCCAGTTTTAAACTAGTGGTTTCTCATGATAAAAAAGGATATATTTTACTCCTCTAATATAGTTTTCTGCCAGGATGTATTTGATATGTTTTACAGGGCCAATCATCTTCCTGCTATAATGGGCTTCTATCTGTCTGCATTTTTTAATTTTCACTCTCCGACTTCCTAATCCTGTCAGTGTCCGCTGTCGACCCAACTCTTTCTTGTACTGCAGATGACTCACTGCTGCTGGTCTAAAGGCTGTGCTGGTATAGGCTCAGAATAAGCTCTGTGACCTACTATTCATGTTTCAGCAGCAACTACAAGCAGCTCAGACTCAGACTCTGTTTTTGCTTTTTTGTACTGGACTTGTCGGGACTATTAACATTTTTCAATGGAAAGATGCCTGACAAACCATAGGAACACAGGAAACCAGTGCAGGCACATACAGAGGGTCCTCAATCCCATAGCAAGCACAACGTTATCGTGAAATGTATTCTAAAAGTGTAATATAAAATGAATGTTTGCTTTAGATTGGAGTTGGATAGTTATCGTATAACAGACAGACATGTCATGTGGTTCAGTGAATTGTTTAAATGAAATGCAGAATTAAAATGTCAGTTACATAAAATATAATGTACATATAGATCACAGATTCTATCCATGTAACAGGTTTGATGTAAATGCATTAAATTGACAGGAGTGGAGTATATGGGTATTTTAATGCAAATTAAGTTGAGCAACATATTTGATTGTATGCACACCAACAGTACCCAGAACAAATAGGTACATACATTTCCCATTGCATTGACAGTCATCAGTGTTGCACACTTCTTATAAAAACTTATTAAAAATACACATTGCCACTTTCATCATTACATGGTACAGAACTGTTTTTCATCATTTATTTTCACTTACGTGCAGCAATGTACATGTCTTTAATATAATAAAGGTCAAGAATGAGAAATTTGGTAACATTTTCTGTTTTTGAGTGAGTGAGTTAAGTGTACCGTACCTGCGGTTTATATCCATTTGCTTCCAATCGTCAGAAACTGGAGCATAGACTTTCTCATTTCTGATGCACAAATCCAGATCATCCTGAACGCTTCTATCTGCCCACAGATAAACTAGAGCCTGCACTTCCTCAGGATCCCAAGACTGTACTTTTCTCTCATCACACTCGCTGCCTGCCATGTTGTTTGTTGTTTGTCTTTCTGGAGTGTACTGACTGATGTAATGTAATGACGAAAATCCTTAACCCTGCCCCTGGCCCGGCTTGGCTAAGAGCCAGATTCAGATGTCTTGTGGGGCCAGAGTTCCACGGTTTGGTTCTCGCTCAGCTTGATAAACAACCAGTGGAGAACCACCCGTACTCGTACCATACCGAGCCCTAAATTTTTGATAGTAGAACTTCCTTCATACTTTCAGCTGAAATAAATTGAAAGAATACTGAAAAAGCACTAAGGGATGTGCAGCAGCACCTCACAGTGTTGCAGAGCACCCTGCACTGTTTACAAGAAATGCATTATGTTTCCTTTGCAGTGTCCTGTGTAGCCTGTATCACAGCTTTGTATCTTTAAACATGGCCAACGCTTTAGAATTATTTAATCAAACATCATAGGTCAGAACTCAACAGGATATACATTCCTCAACATTTACTCAGAAGCGTTCAGCAGCAGTCTTTTGTAAACGTTGCAGTGTATCCAGTTCATGCTCCCTCCTGCATTCCTTCAGTTTTTTTTTTTCTGTGCCCACAATGCACCACTCATTTCAAATCAGAGCAGCATGATCTGTATACACTGAGATATCTTGAAGAAAGAAAAATCTTTCTTCTAGCGAACGTTCCTGAGTAAAAGATGAAAAAAGTAATTCCCTAGTTGATGTACCTATGATTTGTGAAAAAATATCAAATATATTTTGCTGCGACATGGACAACACGGGATACAACAGAGTGATGTGCGTCTTGTAAACACTGCTGGGGGGTGTGTTACCTACTTATATCTAAGAAGCAGCTCAAGCTGCAAGAATCAACTAGGAGCTAACTAAAGAAGCTGCCCTTACTTGCTGGCTGCCTTCTTCAGGAGTTTCTTGACCTCAGGTGTGTTTCCCAAGGATGGCCACAAAGGCACTGCAACCTTCAGGTGGTGGTTCATCAGCTGCAACCTGTTAAAATAGCATTGTAAACCACAAAGGTAATCATGTTCCATCTCAATGTATTCAAGTCTTGTGACTAAACAAATGTGGATGTTTTTTTTATAAAATACAAAATTTATATCTAAAAACATATGCTAAACATACAAGTGAAGTTAAATGGCCATGCACAAAATGGAACCGCTGACAATTTCCTGAAAATAATAATGGTCAACACCATCATCTATAATGTGATCGTAGTGGTCATGTGTTTTTAGCAGATCTCTGGGAATGAGCACATAGATCATCAGTTCAAAGTTGTGCAAATCTTTCTTTTTTAACACCACCATCTAAAGTAATACTGTGCATAGTATTTATTTACTTATTTATTTATCTTCCATCTATTTTTTTCTAGAAACTTTTAAACGTGGGTGGGGTCGTTCAGAAACATGCTATTTACCCTCCCAATAACTGCGGCGGGGTAATACTGTAAATCACAATAAATTACTGTGTTAAACAATAATGTGTTGGCTTTTTTCCTCTGTCTATTTAATGCATTCAAACCCCCAAATCACCGAGAACTGAATTTACAAAAGGAGAAACTCTTCGCATGGAGGTCACTGAAAAGAATCGGCACTGCCAATCGTACCTACTGGAACATCTGCACAGCTGGAGAATAGACTCTCAAAGCATGAGCAAACTTCAACAGATTAATCTGAAGATCTGTTACAAACTGGGCATCTTTCTTCAGTAACAAGCTGTAGAACGAGGGTAGCGAAAAATAAATACAAAGCATATGTAGCAAAACACATGCACATTGTATTGAGAGAATAAAGAAATAGAAACGTTGAATGCTGAATATAAGAATTCATGCACATCTGTGTAGATGTATAACTTAATGCCCCAGACAGTTGAATTGTACTTACCAGCTTTCCTATATATTGTCAATTCTCTTACAGTGTCCACAAACTGCCAGAACTTTTCATCACCGTCTGCTGCAATCAACTCACTGAAAATAAATTAAAAATACAAAGATTTGCTGCTGTAGTCCCACAAGTCCAGGAATTAACTTCCGACTACAAATAATGTTTGACAATTTGAAAAAAATTACATTTGTTTGCTTGTTTTAGAATTGCGATAATAGTAGTTTAACATTGCACAGAAAAGGTTCCAAACATAATTTTTTCATTGAACAGTAAAAAATATAACACAGATTGCTTCAGTGAGTGTGAGTTCATTACTGAGGCAATACAGGCTTGCCTTGTATCAACAGGAAGTTAGGGTTATATATTTCAGCTAATAATGGTGGCATGTCAGTCAAGTACATAAAAGCTAATACTTAAATCAACGTTATCACTGTACATTCCATCTACAACATCTACCTACCTGGTCTCCAGCAGAAGTGGTGTGACTGGCCACTTAGCATTTAAGCTAGCAGCCACCCCTTTTGTTGCTGCTTGGATAGGTGGAGCATTCAGCAACAGTGCACACTGAATAAACAGTGCCATCCTTTCAGGACCCTGAAATGACAACAAAAACAAACCACTTTCAGTACTGGAAAAGAGTGACTGAGTTTGCATTTTCATTCTTCACAATATTTGTGACACCTATAGTATAATGCATAGGAAATAGACTTCATTTTTCAAAGGGAGCAATGTGAATCTACAGTAGGTTACCATTAAAAATCACTGCACCCATTAAAATCGTGGTCCACAAAAAATCAAACAGACTCACTACCCTCCACATCTAAAACCTGTTAAATACTGACTGTAGACTATTTAAAATCCAAAGACAACCTCAGCGTGGAAGAAAATTGTAAATAGTAATGTAATCAGACAGAGCATGACAAACACAAGATGGTTAAAAAAATCACAAAAGGAGAATACTTTAAGATAAGGAGAATTTGGGCATTTTCACAGTTCTTTAGACCACTATTTAAAGGCAGTTTGAGAGTGCTAGTACATGTTTTCTGAGGTAAGGGAGTGTTTTGAAACATGATGGTGGCTTAACGTTTGGTGGATGTGTTCCAATACTTAGTATGCCAATGACACTGTATATATATATATATATATATATATATATATATATATATATATATATATATATATATATATATATATATATATATACTTAAACGTTTTAACAAATACAGGCTACATTTGGTTTTATGGCCACAACATTGTGATTATATAGCGTAAGAGAGGGAAAGAATGGTCTCACGTTCACCCAAGTCTCTTAAGGGCTCATCGGTTTTATATCATCAACAAGAAGATCTCTAAAATAAGAAAACATCTGTAATTACTGATCTGTCTACATTTAAAAAAAATAAATCTACTTTTTTCAGTACTGCTACTTTCTTTGTAACTAACAACAAAAAACCTTTATATATAAATACTTTATCATACATTGGCACGTACCAAGGATGTGTGTTCATATTGTCTCTGGCGGGTGAGAGCCGGAGTGACGCCAGGTATGTGCGGATTGTGGGAATTGTGTAAACCTCTATGTGTTCTGTGCTGAATTGCCTCTTACTTGATTTTCTGTCTGTCCTATTTCTAGTTGAATGAAGAGGTCAATACCTGACAGCATTTTGATTGTACAGAACTATTAAAAAAATAATATATATATATATATATATATATATATATATATATATATATATATATATATATATATATATATATATAATATATATATATGTAACAGACGCACTGCCACGTCTGTAAACGGATTAGTGTTTTCAAAGGTACCGGTATAACATGTAATTAGAGTTTGAAATTAAATCATAATATTAAAGTAAACGTTTCTTACATGCAGCATGCATTAATTAAAACCGTACTTGCAATGATAATATAACTTTTATTTGACTTTTAATCTGTACTACTGTATCTGCCTAGATAACCCAATCGGACACAGTAAACCACAAATACAATTTTTTTTTTCTTTTCTAAAAACAATGTAACACAATCACTGCATTAGAATACTGTATCTTCTGATTTGTCAAACGGTAGCCACTGTTTCTCATACATTTGTGGAACTCGGTAGTAGGTTTAACCCGGCTCGGCTGGTCGTTGCCTTTTTTGGGTCCTCACAAATCCACTACTCTTTCATGACATGTGTTGACACTGTGAGAATGTTGTTCTTTTTGTTTTCTAGTGACACGTTTTTTGTGGTCGTGAAAACATTACCATCATTTACTTGTTGCGTTAGTTGTGGTCAATTGGAATGTTTAAAAAGTGTTTTTTTGTTGTTGTTTTTTTTGTAGATTAATGCACATTTCAATCAGGCAATTCTTTGGCCTCCTGCATTAAACCTGCACTGTAATCTTAGTGCGTTGTTCTGCACTCACAAATCGTCCAGGTGTATACACAGTACCAATACATTAACAGATTCCTGTGGAACACATACATACAAACAGTTTAAAAAAAAATTACCCAATATCACAAACATATAAAGAAGTCCTCGAGGTGTAGGGCAGTGATTAAAATGAGCAAGATAAGTTATTCCATTATGATATATTACTGACGAAAATACTTTAAATGACCACTCGGCTAACTGTGTAAAACAAGTGATCTTTACATGTGGCTATTTGTGATCTATTTTGTTTATTTAATTTTTTATTCCAATACATAACTTCTATTTGTGCACTTACTTCTCTGCACCACACCCCAATCACCTCTTTACTGTGCATTTTTTCTTTAGCTCTCAATATTGAGAACAATATTTAAATTAAAACAAAACATTCTTATGCCTTATAAACGTTTACTACTGTATATTCGCACAGTAATTCATTTTGCATTTAACACTGCTTTTCCCATGCTTATACTGTTTAATTACTGTGTTTTCCGTGGTTAACCATGTTTGTTTTTTTTTTTTTTTTTTTTTAAATACACACTTACTATAGCTGCTGAGCTTGGGTTTAAACTGTCTAAAACACACTTACTATAGCAGCTGAGCTTAGTTTTAAACTGTCTAATACACACTTACTATAACACCTGAGCTTGGGTTTAAGAATTTGGGATTTTAGCAGGTATAGCAATGTCGCCAATTGTGCATCCTCCTGCAATGTGACATCCATACCACTGCACCCACCTTTTAATAACACTCATTTTGACACCATACATATAACACACAGTATATGTTGTGAAATATTGATCACATTACATTTTACCAGACATTCCAAAGTGAAGGATAGTGTTGCACCGCAATAGCATTCAATGAATCTGAATAGTGTAAAAGAAAGACAGACGATACAAGTAGTGAAACCCTATCCCTCAGCACAATCCTTTTTATATGTAAATTGTGTGAAGTTACAGAGACCATTCCTGTGCTTATGGGGATACATTTTAGCATGTTAATAGCTTGTTTATTGAATGTGTGAAGAATTGCCTTGCCAAGACAGGACAGCCAGGAGATAAAATATGTAAGTGAAATAGGAACTGCTTTGAATCCTCAGGCACGTGTATCCTGTGCAATCCTCAGGCATGTGTATCCTGTGCAATCCTCAGGCATGTGTATCCTGTGCAATCCTCAGGCATGTGTATCCTGTGCAATCCTCAGGCATGTGTATCCTGTGCAATCCTCAGGCATGTGTATCTTGTGCACTCCTCAGGCATGTGTATCCTGTGCACTCCTCAGGCACGTGTATCCTGTGCAATCCTCAGGCACGTGTATCCTGTGCAATCCTCAGGCACGTGTATCCTGTGCAATCCTCAGGCACGTGTATCCTGTGCAATCCTCAGTCATGTGTATCCTGTGCAATCCTCAGTCATGTGTATCCTGTGCAATCCTCAGGCACGTGTATCCTGTGCAATCCTCAGTCATGTGTATCCTGTGCAATCCTCAGTCATGTGTATCCTGTGCAATCCTCAGTCATGTGTATCCTGTGCAATCCTCAGGCATGTGTATCCTGTGCAATCCTCAGTCATGTGTATCCTGTGCAATCCTCAGGCATGTGTATCCTGTGCAATCCTCAGTCATGTGTATCCTGTGCAATCCTCAGGCATGTGTATCCTGTGCAATCCTCAGTCATGTGTATCCTGTGCAATCCTCAGGCATGTGTATCCTGTGCAATCCTCAGGCACGTGTATCCTGTGCAATCCTCAGGCACGTGTATCCTGTGCAATCCTCAGGCACGTGTATCCTGTGCAATCCTCAGGCATGTGTATCCTGTGCAATCCTCAGTCATGTGTATCCTGTGCAATCCTCAGGCACGTGTATCCTGTGCAATCCTCAGGCACATGTATCCTGTGCAATCCTCAGGCACGTGTATCCTGTGCAATCCTCAGTCATGTGTATCCTGTGCAATCCTCAGGCACGTGTATCCTGTGCAATCCTCAGGCACATGTATCCTGTGCACTCCTCAGGCATGTGTATCCTGTGCAATCCTCACGCATGTGTGAAACACATGAAAAACATAAAAAGTAAGGATACCAGGAGCAAACAACCAAATAAGAGCCCTTAGGCATGCTGTTACACAGAGTTACAAAAGAAGACTGCAAACTGGTGATATCATGAGAATATAACAACTCGAGAAACGGAACACAAACAAAGCATCCCGGGGACATGTCAGATTGAATGGTGAAAGATCGGTATCATTGATATAACCTGTCGTGTAAAGAAAGGGGTAGTGAAGATACCACACCTGTAATGGACCTGTATTGAGAAAATCATAGAATGCAGCAGTATACCCACTAAAATGACACAATTGAAAGAGCTAATAACTGCATTGACTGCTTTGTGGAAAACTACTGAGTGGTGTGTACATGTAGTCGAGCAGCAAGACAAGATAACAACTTCAGGTGCTCTGAGCTAACTGGTCATTTGAAGGACAAAGAGGAAGTTGCTGAATTGGCTGTAAATAATTGGGTGCAGAGTTTAAGAAAGAAACTCCTAATATGGGCAAGTAAGTTATACAAGCGTGTAGATAGGCATATATATATATATATATATATATATATATATATATATATATATATATATATATATATATATATATATATATATATATATATATATATATATATACACACGTTTGTAGCAGCCATGCACTTAAAGTGTCCCACTAAGTCCAGGGAGAGTGCCTCCCTATTACTCTTCTATATTCCCTTCTGTGCCAATAAAGAACAGCTTAATAACCAACTGCCACTGTTCCTGAGTGAATTCCTTACACAATGTAAATGTGTGCTTTGTATCATTGATATGGCCAGAGGTTAACACAATGTTGCAGTGAAAGGGTTATTTTTTACTTGACAACACTGGCAATGGAACTTAGGGGATATGTGTCAATTATTCATTGAATGCCTTTTGCAGTAGAATCTATTTTGCTGCAAAATCTGTTTTCTAGAACATTAGAAACAGTTATTTTAGAATAAGTGCATTCTCTGATACCTAAGTCACTTTATACCAGCTGTCAGCCCACGATAAACGTTGATTACAACATCTGCATCTATTGTGAACTGTATTACTAAACGTATTTCAGTGATGCAATTTGTATTTTAACTATATATATATATATATATATATATATATATATATATATATATATATATATATATATATATATATATATATATATATATATATATATATATATATATATCAATTGGTGTCCTTATTCTCAAAGAGCTTTAATCTATTTCATGCTCCCTTTAGTTATACGAGCTCCGCTATTGCATCTCAAACTTATTTTGGGGGTCAGCAGTCTTTACCACGCTTCCAAACTTGCCATAACCTAGGAATTTAACTCGTCAAATGTGTAGTAAAACTTGCAATGATATGTATAAAATAAAACCTCCACAGGGTGGATTTCCCCATGCCAAGAAACTGCTTTATCAAGAGTAGTTTATCGCCCAAGTGCGCTGTCCAAGGTACTGACGTGAACTGTAAACAATGAATGCTGAATTCATCTTTGCACTTTAAAAGACGATTTAACAATACAGTACATATTCAATGACTTATTAATTTCATTAGCTGTTATCATTATTATTTGTAGAAAAGCGAATATCTAGTAAAAGATCAACAAAGTAAAAAATACAATTTTGACCTTGCAGTGAGCGAAAGAAATCATCGTTTCTGTACTAAAGTATTTACTACACACTATAGCATTGGCTTTACAGTACCTGTGCTTCAAACTTCCAGACATCCAATCTCTTCACCCACACAATGGTCCTTGCACTTTAATTCAATACACAACACACTGTCTAAAAACCAGGAGTATATACGTGTAAGGCATTTCGTTTGTATATAGCAAACAATAATGGAATCCTGTCCGATTTGTTTGCATGGTGTGCCTGATTCTTCAGTTACAGACATCCCGTGCAATGCATTGGTCCACTTTAATACTGGAGTGGGGTGCTACAGTTATACAGTATATCAAAGAATATTTCCTATTCTTGTAAATAGCATTTGTTGCCAAATTCTAAAAATGATTCGGGACATCTCACTTTTATGAGAAACTGCGAAGGTTTATTAACTCCGTTCAAAAGAATAATTTCTCTGAATGTTTCATGTTTGTTCTTTCAGTTGTTGGCTGTATATAGTCCAAAGGACTACATCACTTGACTTGTTTAACAATGCGATTCTTCTTGATCTCATTCAGAGACAAGACAAGTAATTCTGCAGCACCTTCTTTCGACCACCCTGACAAGCAAGGATATTCTTAATGGATTTAGTTGCAGCTCTCCAATTGTCTGGAACTGCTATTAGTACTGGGCTGTGGCTACCTGCATATCCACTCTGATTGGATGGCGTTATTAGTCGTATTTTTTTCTTCTTCTTCAATTGGTCGTTTGTTAATATATAAAGGTATAGCTAGCTATTGGCTGAGTTTATTTAGCATGAGATTAGCTATTGGTTGATTGCATGTGCCTAATACAGCCCAGTATTACATTCTTCGCCGATAAATGTGTGACCATGGGTGCCTGCAATTTATTAGACTGGGTTTGGCAGCGAGCAAGTGCGCTGTTGCTGCAGCATGAGAGAGCATATGTATAGAGAGCTGTCCAGCTCTTTGAATACTGCTATACAGTTTTTGTAATGCATGCTTTTCAGCATAATAGACATCTGCTACGTGTGAAAGTGTTAAGGAACGATTGCTCGGGGTGCTCTGAATAATTTAAACAATGCAATATTGAAAACGACTGAATGTTTCATCGATACTACAAGCCTGTACAAATCTACAGGGATTGCTGCGCCGAAGGCTGTCCATTAGCTCCACGTTTATGTTATCATGATTCCGCATACGAAGGATGATAATAACATCGAATAAACGGAAAACAGTAGTCTATTTTATCAACAGTAGCGAAGTTGCTTACGGTATATGTTGGAGTTGTTGAGTCAGGTATATTGCTGGATGACCCGCGTCAGGTGTTGGTTTGCTACAAGATATTGCTTGTCAAGTTTAACATTTTTTTCATGCAGAATTCTAAGAAAATCAACTGTTTTAAAATAAACAAGTATGCATTTAGCAACATAAGTAATCCAGTCATCTATCAATTATCAGTAACTTGGTATAACATAGAAACTGAGTTTGTGAACAGTAAATGGTTTTGCTTTGTTAAACCGCCAAAAAGCAGGCTATTTAAGTAGCCAGGACAAGGTGACTCATGATTTGAGCGGTACCTGAGGAATATATAGCTTTTGGAAGGAGTGTGGGTGTTTCGTACAAGGAGCTTATTTTTGACGGAGAGACCTAAAGAAAAGTGTTTGTACTATTCGTACTAATGACAGTGAATGGAAAACCTTTCCTTTTAGTATCATGGATGACAAATCCAACAAGCTGATCCTGGTCCCTGTTATATTTGTGCTGTTTGTGATGATAGGATATCAGTACATTTGCCCAGCAGGCAGTAACTCGTGCCACTTCAGGACTGGGGAGAAGGTAAGAGGGGTCACCCTTCCATCTTCCCAAACCCCTGCGATCTTCGATTTCTATATAGATCAAGAACTGGAAGACGAAAGCCCTCCCAAATTTCTGCCTACATTTAACTTCTCGGAAACAGATCTGACACGCTATGCGAATTTCAACATCAAAGGGGATGATGTGATCGTTTTCCTGCACATCCAAAAGACAGGCGGGACTACATTCGGCAGGCACCTGGTGAGGAATATTCGCCTGGAGCAGCCTTGTGACTGCAAGCTTGGGCAGAAGAAATGTACTTGCCACCGACCCGGGAAGAAAGAGTCCTGGCTTTTCTCTCGATTCTCAACAGGATGGAGCTGTGGGCTGCACGCGGACTGGACAGAGCTAACCAACTGCGTACCTGTCATCATGGACAAGAAGGAAACCCAGAAACCCCGAAGGTGAGCAAGGTTATATAATCCGAAATTGAAGGCTTGTTAACATTTGTTAATATGCCCCTAGCTGAGAATTAGTTTTAAAGATGAAACGATATTAAAGATGGTGTGAAAGGAGGTATAACTGCAGTGTACAAAAATGAACAAAATGAAGTGTTTTATTTTTTTGGATGTAGCCTACACAAAAGGTTTAAATGATTAAAACAATTATTTCAGGGCGTTTCTAACAAAAACCCTTCAGTTGTGTAGAAAGAAAAATAAACACAGTGCAGTAAAATTATACAGTATAATTTCATAAATTTAAGGACTGAAATTGAAAGTGATGGGCTGGAGTAGTCGAATGGATCAAAGTTCAAATATTTTCCTCTAGAGGAATTATCACTTTTTGACATCACTACTGTGGTATTATGCCTTTTTTTAATGGCTCAGGATGTAAATATAGTCTTAAAGCTAGAAAGCCTGTTATTCTTAAATGTTGATTCAATACAAGGGCATCACAAAACCACCACAGGTTCAACCAGGTCAGGTCACAGGCAGATGTGATGTGTGTGCAGTACAGCACTGGACTAGGAGCTGATGGTTTGAAAAGAACATGTTTACCGGACTGTCTGATGACCAGAGCCTTCATCATTTATACAAATGCATGACTAATAATTTAAGGTACATGTTTCATATGCACAATGCAATTCAAGTTGTTTAAGATGCCTAGCCAGTGGTCTATCATTTTCACACGAGTGCCTATTGTTTCTGCACACTACTGTATATTATTGATAAATTGTAATTTAAACACTAACTAGACAATGTACTTAAAGTTAACAACCAGATTGACTGAGTAAAATGGTATCAATTGAAATGGTCTGACAGAGAGTGAAATTAATGTTGAGCTGGGATTAATATAAAGCTGGTCATATTGAATAAGTCTAATGTAGGCTCTTACTAACTATAACAGGTTCAACAGCTGAAGTCATGGAAAGTTTGTTTTGGGTTATTTTTAAACAGAGTGTGGTTACGAAGTTATTTGGACAGTTTGCTGTTGGGAAAAAAAATAAATAAAAACATTCCTAACTGGAGGATGCGGTCTTAAAATGTATGTGCTTTAATAATGCTGTATTCTGCATTGATGGTGGAATTCAGCAGCTTATGCAATAACACTTTGAAGTATCAGTATCAGCAATCAGGAACTTGTGAATGTGGTTTGGTGGAGGCTAGCTACAAAGACACTCTCTGACGAATGCAGTAGTTTAGCATTATATAAAATGGTGTTCAGTAAAACTTGGTATGCAGAACAGTTGGTAGCTAACATACAACGTCGTGGATGGATCTCTCTGTCCAGTGGTTAAAGAAAAGGGCTTGTAACCAGGAGGTTCCCGATTCAAATCCCACCTCAGCCACTGACTCATTGTGTGACCCTGAGCAACTCACTTCACCTCCTTGTGCTTCGTCTTTCGGGTGAGACGTAATTGTAAGTGACTCTGCAGCTGATGCATAGTTCACACACCCTAGTCTCTGCAAGTCGCTTTGGATAAAGGCGTCTGCTAAATAAACAAATAATAATAACAGACAGATCATTAGGGTTGTTCTAAATGTACCATCTATTATGTGCTTTAGACTCACACGGTCCTCTTGCCCCAAACTGCACAAGATGTCATATCTTATACAATAAGAGGCACCCTACACACGACATGTTAACTTATAGCAATAAGTGCTGTCATTGAAAATAATTGGTAGGTGAAGAAACAAGGACTGTCACAGCTCTGTTCTGCAGTCTGACAAGATGATTGTTTTTCAGTGATTGAACAAAAAACAAAGTGCATTTCTTAAGCATAGATAACCAAGGTTTATACACATTTTTGCACTGTTTTAATTTCAGTACTGTGTTGGTGTTTTAATAGTTGGTATGGAAGTCATAGATGTTAATGGACTAGCAATTTTTAGTTTGACAATCAAGCTCATAAACTTATATTTTAGGCTGTACTTTTATTACGTAGACATGCTTCTGATCACTGCAGTGTTGAGATCATTATTTGCCCTGATTACTAACTACAGTTTTCCAGCTTCTAAAGACACACCTCAAGACTGATGGCGGGGAAGCATATTACTGTTGCACTGTGCACTGAAGCCCATTGGTGAGTCATTGTACAAGGAAGTCGATGCAACACTGATATGCTTCCCCACAGTAAGCCATTATTTTTTTGAGTTAGTATCATGGCAAATAATGCTTGATGCAGATAACAGCATGTAGTCATAAAGAACAAATAAAACAGGAAATAAATTACGTATCAGGATGTGAATAATGTAACATATTCTTTTAAGTCTGGGAGCACAGTCTTCAATCTCATTCTCATTGTTCTTTTGTGCTTGTTCTGTTGGGTCTAATGCAGTGGCATGACTCAAATCTGAAAGTGAGAACAGATTTTCTATGTTGTTGTATTTTTGTGGTTTGTCTGAATAGTAATAATATAAACATAAATCTGGCCTGAAAAGTATTGCTGAATTTGTGATGTCTTTGCTGGGACAAAACAACATTCCCAATGCTCAATGCTGCAGCTTCTTGTCTTATGCACTATGTACTGCACTGGTCTGGAAATTTGCCCACACTGAAAAATTGGGTCCATTGTTTTTTTTTAATGGCTGGGTAACATCACTAACCATCCTGAAGTGATATCAGCCTTCAGGCAGCATAGAGCTTGCTGTGCCCTGAATGAGTGCCCAAAAATGGATGTTATTGTTTTAAAGGATTTTGGATTCAATGGCTAAAGATACTGGATGTCTCAAACTACAGCTATGGCCAAAATTTTTACATCACCTACAATTTTAGGATTGCAACATAATTTAAAAAAAAAACAACAACAACAAAATATATGAACATAATTTAGATTTTTTATTTAACATCATGTGATCAAAGAAACTATGAAAGTCTACCAGAAGCCATAGTAGTAATAATAGTAGTGCAATATTTCATGTTAGATTTCGAAATGTCACATTTTTTAATTTGTCAGTTTTTTGTTAGGAGTATGGAAAACTACAAAGTGTAATGTACTTCAATATGTTAATGTTGCATTATTCAGCAGGTATCATTCGACTTTATGAAGCAAAATTAGTTAATTCTATAGGGTGATACAAAACTTTTGGCCATAGCTGTAGTACGGCTGAATGCCTACATTTTCCACAATCTTGCCATGGCAATATATTGGAGTTACTGTTCCTTAAAGAATTGCGGATAAATTCAACAGAAAATGCCAATGTTTTGGAAGACATACTCCTGATAAGTTTAATATTTGGGTCATTAATCAGCTGTAGAATAATCAATGAAAATTATTCTACATCAGGTATCGAAATTAATGCAAATTGCTACTAGCTTTCTGTTTCCTGTCTTGATATGTTCACCAGGAGGTATTTGGTAGAATATGGGTGAAGTAAAGGTCACAAAGACTATCCACATTTACACAGATCTCCTGCTTATACTCTAAATGGAAACTGTTTGGTATAATTATCCATTTGAATAATAATCTAGAACATGTAAATAAAAATATTAAAACAATTAACTATTAAAAATATTAAAACAATTAACAATTGAAAAACATATGCACACAAAACATTGCTAGTACTGCAGTTATAAGGCTGTCCCAAACTCTATAAGGTGTTCAGTATCACTTTAAGATTGTCAGCTGAGAGTTAGTCATAAAACCAAGAACGAGAGGGTTTAGGATTGTTGCCAAGCTATGAAACTGAATTGAGCTCCAGTGTGAGTTGTTTGTTTATCACAGAAGAAAGATGCTGTTACAAAAGGAGAGTGAGAGATAGGTCTGTTGTCTTACAGAATTAATACTAGACAATACAGTAAAATGTACTTTCCCAATGCACAATTATCTACAGTAGGCCAACAATATGTTTTCAGATTTTATACTTTAAACTGGGCAAATGAGTTGCCATTGCAAATAAAGCTAGGAATCAAGTTTAAGATCTAGGTGCAAAACTGCTGTCTATAGCCTTAAATAAAACAAATATGATATGACGTTAAAGATATGATATGATGCCATTTATCACATCCTGATACCTAGAAGATGTAGAAATACCTCATTTGTTCCACAAGGCCTTTCTTACCATTTTAATTCGTATTGTGGCAGAGTATTGCAGGGGGACACTCTGGTGTACCAGATGAACTTGGATGCTGGAAAGTATTCTGACAGCTATTTCGAGGGCGCAGGGGTGCTTTAAAGAAATTTTAAAGAGTCACCAGAATGTGATGACTGAAACAGAAAATGATACAAACTGAATCTAAACAAGAAGAAAAATACAATCATTAAGATAACTCTTGATATTTCATACCCTCTTTAGATTGGGGTAAGTTTTAAGCTAACATTAAATTAGAGGCCACTGAGTGATCTTACATTGACAGGGATGAAAAATATGCAAAGAGCAGTAAACAAAAATAGTCCTGAAACATGTAGGGAAAAGGTGCTTACCACCTCACCTTTAAATACTGTTCCTCCCAAGTATTGCTTGTAAGCAGATAAATGCCCTGTTGTCAGTACCAAACTCACTGGAAAAGAAACTGCTGATTATATTAGGTGCCGTAGCCATTTGCAGCATGAAGCGGATATCCTGTTTTCTCCTTTGACAAATACAAAAAGCACTTTAAACTGCTAGGGCATGAACACATGATTTATTTCTGCAGTGCTAAGTGTTTCCTTTATTCAAGAAACTGCTCTGTAGATGTGACAGCAACCCATTTTATACTTTCAGTCTTCACTTCTCTCCTTCTCACGCACCTCAGGTAACTATTCCTTGAGCATATCTATGGCTTCTACTAAAGAGAGAGTGCTGGGCACCAATAAATCATTTCTGACAACAGTTAGCGACACCAATGCATATGAGAAAAATTGTATTAAAATTATGAAAATGTCATCATTGTGCTATTTTACTCTGCAGAATGAACATCATAGGATAGTGAGCAGGTCTTTTTAAATTACAGTCCAGTCAGAGATTTGTTTGTTGTCCTTATCTACTGTCAACCTAACTATATCGTTGCATCCTCGGTCAAAGCCAGGACTATTCTATTTCTTAAGCTGCCTGCCCAAGAATACTTGCAAATGCTAGAAAATGAAATTTCTTACCCGATGAATTAAACAACAGAACCCTGATTACTATCTGGTAGTTGACCACATTGGGAAGATAGAGCTACTGGTCAACCTCCATGGTTATACCTGATAACTGAAACGACAAAACAAACCTGGGGTACTGATTGTATTAGGCACATATTTAGAGATGCACTGTGTTCGAACTGCAATTTTCCAGGACAATTTTGGTAAGGAGAAGCACAGGCAGCGAGTAGTGTAGTACATGTGTTTGTACAAACTGAAACTGCGAGTGCATAGGGGGCCTATTTCACTGCATGGACTCAAATAATTGCTTGAAAAAAAAAAAACATTTCATAACAAATGAGCAGTTGTTTTATTTACCCAGATATCATTAGGGAACCAGGGGACAGGCACTATAAAGAAGTATCTGCCATTTCATCCAGGGAAACTTTGAAAGGTCAGTTATGTCAAACCTTATCAGCGATGTTCCTTCTCTGTGCTCCAATACAGTGTGACAACTAAAACAGCCAGTAACAGCACATCTTTGCATAGCTCAAGGAAGAATCAGGGATTTTTTCTTTGGTAACCATGTGATGGGGAGAAAAGGGTAGCGGATTAGAAAAAACATTATGAACAGCAAATCATATGCATGATGTAAGATTTGTGCGCAGATGCATGCTCCTCTACAGTAATGTGCACTTGTATTCAATTGTTCTCACTGTAATTGGTGTTTGGAGGCAAATACAGTAATGTTAATGAAAAAAGGGCAGATGCACTTCTCATGCAGTATTCTAATTGCAGCACTGTAAATATATGTGGCCAGTATGTCCTCACGTAGGCCAATTTTTACATTTGTATCCAAGTCATCATTTGATTTTTTTGATGGCTTTCAAAGTGTAAATGTTTCACCCTAGTTAGGGAATACAGAAAAGGATTCAGAGCCACATTTATTCATTTTCTCTCTATCCAGTACAAGTAATTAAATACAAAAATCAGCTGGGGGAGACAACTGAAATGGACTATACTGTATGTAGCCTTATTGAATAGGATTTAACCAATAAACAGAAATAAAACAGTCCTAATAAAATAATAAAACAAGTCTTATTTCTCCTATCAACAGATAAAGAATACTGGAGAGAGGGCTGGTTTGGAAATGGGCTAGGCAGAGGTAGTGCAGAGTGAACAGACCGCTCTACCACCAATGTTGTTATTTCAGTTTCTCAAGATGACTAACAGTAGCACATCAAAACTCCAAAAGCAATTTGAGGCTTTACCTGAAAGAAATAGACACCAAAAAGCAGAAGTCCTACTTTATTTGCCTGAATGGCATCCTTGCAAGTTAAGCACTCCCTTCACCATTACGCTGTGCTGCAGCAGAGGGTTAGAGGTAATTTCCTATGGCTTTCCAACCATGAAACCCAGAAACTCTGTAGTTAAGAAGACAATAGGATGGCTAATTATTTTTAGTTCAGAACACAGCAGTACTTTCTGTCATACTGTCTTTAAATATTTCAAAGGGAAGAACACGTTTAACAGTTCTTGCCTGAGCACTTGCACCCAAAGCAGAAATAGAAACATTTCATGGAAGATGCAGGAGGAAGCAAACAACTAAAAACAAAAAAATATCAGAATATAAGACAGTAGAAAATTGGTGTTTACCAATTTGATTTAAAAGGTGGAAATCATATGACAAATTGCTTTTCAGTTTGGTAACTAACATGGTGCTGCAGGTAAATGAGCATGTTCTTAATGGTCAGTGGATTTGGTTTAATAATCTTTATGTGATGTTTAGGGGTCATGACCATGGTCTAGTAATGTCTCATTAAAATTGTTAATAACATCCTAAAAACCTTCATGTGCAGTTCTGAGAAATATGGGCACCTTTATGGCCACAAGCTTGTGAAAAGGCTCTGTGAAAGCCCCTGTCCCTGTACTAAAGCACTTAGTCAGTCTTTGTTTACTATCCTACAAAACACATATTGTTGAACTTCTTTGTTTGTAACTGAAAAAAACAACCTTTCTAAATGAAAGGCAACACTGCTTACTAGAAACACTGGGTCATAGAATATTGTGATAAAAATAGAATTCTCATGCCTGGTAAACCAATAGAAATCATTTTATTGAATATTTTATGTGACCAAAATGAAGCTACAGTATAAAATCATAATGCCATTAAGAGGTTTTTGCCGTACCACCAAAAACATAAAAAATCCACTGATGAAGCTGGATGCAAAACAAATTATCTGAAGCCTTTACTGTGTTCATATACTAAACAACCAGAAAGTATTTTAAAATATTATATTAGTATAATAAAACATTTTTCGCTATTTCTGCTATGTTTAATGTACAAAAGACAGGCCTTTCATGACACCTTCTGAAAGATCCTTTCTCACTATCAGGTCAAGGTCTGTAATGGTTATTGTGAAGTATGCAATCGTCTTGTCTTTGTCTTACAAACCTAATCTCATTGTTACATCTTTTATAACATAGCATATTCTTGCATTGCATTTTTTTTGGTGCTATGAACCATATGTCCAATTATAAGATAAAATCCCCTGAGAGCTGAATCTGTAGGAATGGTTTATTCAGTCACCTTGATACAGCAGAACAGAGCCCTTGGGTTATGTTGGTCCTGGTGATTAATTCTGATATATATATATATATATATATATATATATATATATATATATATATATATATATATATATATATATATATATCATAAACTATGCATTCACAAATCAAACCGATGCACTTGAACAAGCCCCTGGGATGAGGCAGTGTGGGATGAGGCAGTGTTAAAATGGGTTATTTGACAGGAGAGGTACAATGCCAGAGTATTGTTGTTGTATCAGTTTCCAAAGTTAGGAGAAGAAGGGTTCATTAGAATTTGATTGCCTGATTCACTGTGTCACAGGATCCCATGCAATTTAATCTTCACCGTATGTAAATGTGTATGCATTTTCACTTGCTCCTTTTTAGAAGACTTCTATATTACATGTATTAATGTATTCAGAATGTATGTCCCTACGTTTGGAGGAGCACTTATGTCCAGCTGGCTGACCCAGAATCTATAGCGGTTTAGCAGCAGCATAAAATAGAAAGTGGGGGGGAGAATGGAAATATACATTTTTTATAAAGCTTTCATCGATTGTAAAGCTTTTCTGACAAAGACAAAAAATGTTAAACAGGTTAGCCTTTATGGTGTAATAAAGTTGAAATACAGAGACTGTTGACATGCATTGGGAGAACCATCTTCAGTCTTCTTTTTTGTAAAAACAAACAAACAAACAAAAAAGCATCCTCAGAAATTGTTCCAGAGAAACTCCACCTACAGTATTCTGAAGTAGATGCAGTAATATATACAGCAGTGCAAGGCTGTATACATCATGAGTCACTTAACTTACCTATTAAAGTAAAGCAAATTGGTCTGTCTGTTATGCTAAAGAGAATAAGATCTCATATTCAGCAATAAGCTCTGTTTACTCCCAGAAGTCTTCTGCTTCTGGCTGTGTTTTATAATTAAATCACACTGTGGTGAATGGAGGATGGAGCTGCCATACACAGATTGTATTGTGTATCAAAGGAAACCAGATCAAAACTATTATAACTGGCCAATAGCAATGTTCCAATGACCATGTTCTGTATCTTTGCTGTGTCCTGCTTTGATGGTAATTGTCTGGACTCTCGAGCAGACACCACAAGGTCCTATTGCAATGGAGCCAGCTGCACTCTTAACAGAGGGTTCTCACAAATAAATGATCTGTGACAAAAACAAGTAGCACTTAAAGCTGCACTGCCTTTTACAGTGTGCTGAAGTTCCTTCCTCGCATTGTTAAAATGCATACATTTCTTCCTAATTGCAGTGTGCCTGATTGCGTTGTTATTGACGCTGATTATTTTTTTCAACTTGCGCATTTCGAAAGAAAATCGTTCTTATTAAATGGTGGTTTGCTGACACTTTCTGCATTTCTGCATTCAGCTATCATCTAATAAAACACTGTGGGTACAATCATTTCAGCATGTGACTCCACGTTTCTGGAAAATTACTGGAAAAAAAACAGAATAATAGATAACTTTTCTGTTTTATATTAGCTGAACATCCATCCTCTTGCTATACTGAGGTGATTACAAAAACAATACTGTATTACCTTGTTACTGCTGCCTAGCAATCCTTTTAAAGCTGTAGCACACTTTAATACTGTACGTACAGTTAATTTGGATGCGTAGTTAAGACTGCCTTCAAGAGGACTAGCACATGTGTCTGTGGATCGGGAAATTTGAATTTTGAGAGTCTGTTCTCTTGCTGCATCTCCCTCTGTCTGTAATTTAACTACGTTGTCTAAATATGGATGACAGACAGATGAAATGGATCAGAGTGAGCCTTGTGTTGAGATAAGACTGTGGAAATAAAGTTTTCAATGTATGGTTAGGACTCTTCTAGTGGACCTGCAGATTTTACAGATTAAGGAAATGTTATTCCATGCTGGAGTTTGATGAATCCCAGTGAGTTTTGTACACAAGGAGCTGGAGATAATGTAGCAGGTTGTAGCTGCTGGGGTGGCACTTACATCCACTTGGTTTGATAATTAAGTGCCACCTGGATTTAGTGTAATCCTCCATATTCTTACATGTGTAGGCTTGATGTTTAAAATTAGCCAGCCGAAGTTATAATAAAATGTCATAAAAATTGATTATTAGAAAGGTCATTTGTTAAGATTACATTTTGTTGTTTGTTTCCATAACATTATGGGCAAAACTCTGATAAGGTTGTTATGTCAAAAGCAATATTTGGAACTGATTATTCCAGATTTAGGAATTTATGGGAATATGAAAACATGTCTAGGCTACTTTTAAGGTCATATTTGATACTGTGGTGTTAAATGTCATGTAGCATTTATTTTAGTTTTATGTTATCTGGAATGTTGATTGTAAAATTGGTTAAATTGATATGAACTTGATTTGAAGTAGAGAATTAATGGTGTAGCGTAGGTCAAGTGGAAATCCAGAGTCCTAATTCTTAACTAATAAAACTCAAATTTTTGTCTGTTTAGAATTCTCCACAGGGAATATCTACAAGAAACCAAACCAAGTACACCCAATTTTGAAAGCATGTTTTAAAATTTGTGATTGTTAAAATATGTCAAGCACACAAAACTTGCATCCTTGACCTGAGGGTGTTCTTTGTACTTAAAATATTTAAGGGAGGGGTGCGACACTTGTGTACAATGTTAAAGCAAGTTAAGTTATTCGCCCGTACTTTAAACCTTAACACAAAATAACAGAACTTGACCCCCCATATCTTTGATTTTAAGAATAGTTTTTCCTTGTCTTAAATATATAGTTTTTCCTTGTCTTAAATATTTTTTTGTACTATTCTTTTGTTTCATGTAACATTATATTATAGTGGTCAACATTCACTGCTGTCCCTTATAACAACCAGGAGATGCCTAACAACAGTAAAAACAGGCATCAGGAAGAGTTTTTGCACTCTTCACTGTACGGATTCAGCTTGTTCCTGCTTTGTTTTTTTTCTTGTTGCATTAGAACAATCATTTATTGACAATGACAGACATAGCTTGAGAAAATATAAGGTTTCAGATATCTTTTCTGTCTAGAAATCTTTTCTGTCCAAATATTGCTGTATTATTTCCTTAGCAGGCCTTAACATGAAGAATACTTAATGGGTAATTAACATTCATGGATTTTTATTTTTTTCTTCAGAATTTGACACAACGTATGATCTATGGGTTTGGCTGTCATTTGGAGTTGAAGATGTGTTACTGGAAATATAGCCCTGGTTAGATATGACCCACTAAAACGAAATGGGTCAGCTACATTACAAAATAAATATATAAATAATAGTAAAAACAAAAGGGAAAAATATGTTGTAATTAATTGTATTTAATTTAAAGTTTAATTACAAATTAATGGGACTTCATTATTGCTTAGTGGTTAAAAAGGTATAATAATATTATGACAAATGACCAGATTATTGGAATAAATCATTTACATTTTACTGTAATAAATCACCTACATACAGTATGAATATTACCTTATTAAACATTAACTAAGATGTAATGGTTTTGGTTTTGCTTTCTTATGTTTCCTTCAAAAACACTGTAGGAGATACTTACAAGCATTTAGCACCTAATAATAAAAGGTATTCTTGATACAGTTTGCACATTATTGAAGATGAAATCGGCCCTAATCATATTCTAACATTGTGAAACCGTATCTCTCGTTTCCTAATTTCAACCTGTAGTTTAGCTTTATCTACATGTCTACATCACTTATGGGAGAGGTATCCATTTATAGTACAGTGTCAGTAATTTACATGCACTGATTTCCAATTGTATACCTATCATTCTCATTAAATATAAACACATATTCATGACACATTCCAAAAGTGATGTAGGAAACCTGTTTGAGCTTTTTTAAAATAAGAAAGAAATTACAATATATCTTTCTAAAATGTTTTTCAAGTCTTATCAGTAACAGGCTGGTAATATATATATATATATATATATATATATATATATATATATATATATATATATATATATATATATATATATATACAGTATATGATTTTAATACCTGTGTTAAGCATGTATCTTGTTTTGTGAAAGAAGCCGTTCTGTCTCAAACTGACTCAGCGTTCTGCTTTCTGTAGATCATATAAATGATCAAAATGGTTCTAATCAGGATGATGACTTTTTTTTATATGTTCTGCCCAAGCCCATTCCAATATCTTCAGAACGCATTTAAAGGATCACTACCTCTGGAGACGTTATAATTAACTGGCTGCATTTTTTACAGGGGCAAACTCAGCCAGGAAATCAGAAGCATTTAAATCTGTGAACCTTTGAGCACAGCTTCAATAGATGCAGCAAGTTGACATTTTCCTTTCAGTGTGCCAAACTTATGGCCTTCAATCGTTCTATGTATTGACACTGATGTTCATTTTGTGATTTGCATTAAATGCCATTTTTTATATAAATTGTATAAATTGTACTTCATTTTAACTTCTGCACATGCAGTCTACTTTTCATTTTTTAAATGATAGCTGAAAGGTTTTTATTAGCCTTAGATGACGTGTTACTGCAATAATAATACATGTGCACTCTGGACTGCAGACATTTAGGACAGCTGCATGATTTTGAAATAGATACATGTTGCAATCACAGTTGCAGTCAAACTTCTTGGAAATAAATGTACAAATTAAACAAAAATACTTTTTTTAAAATACTGAAAAATTGACAACATTTTTTAGCAATTGTAGGAAACGGAAAACAATACAAGAAACCTCTTTGGAATAGGGTACAGCTACAACAACTGCTCAGAGAATAAAGTGAATGCTATTGTATTTCTTTGTATTATTTCACTGCCCCTTCCCTTTTGTTTACATCATTGTGAGTGCTTCTCGTTGCAGTTGCTTAGGGGCTTTCACCTTGTTTCAGGAGATGCTCTTCAGATCTAATTATATGTAACCTTGGCTAGATAGGTCTAGTTATATGTAACCTTGGCTAGATAGGTCTAGTTATATGTAACCTTGGCTAGATAGGTCTAGCTATATGTAACCTTGGCTAGATAGGTCTAGTTATATGTAACCTTGGCTAGATAGGTCTGGCTATATGTAACCTTGGCTAGATCGGTCTAGTTATATGTAACCTTGGCTAGATAGGTCTAGTTATATGTAACCTTGGCTAGATAGGTCTAGTTATATGTAACCTTGGCTAGATCCACCGAAGTGTCTTCATAGAATAAAGATTCAGCGCCATCTAGTGGTCTATTACTTTGCAAGCAAGTTTGCTTTAGTTTTTCTGGCAATGCACTGCTGTACACTTGATGGTGCTGAAGATTATTAAAAAAAAAAAAAAACCTCTGGATAATTAAGTAGATTTTAGGATCCGAAGGTGAAATTCGACCCCATCGGCTTGGGGTCAATTAACATATTTAGAAAGATGAAATCTTCTCATGTTCGGCTTGGGGTTGTCTGCGAATGACCCCATTGTGATGCAGAAAATTCACTTTACCTGACCTGAAGTCAGACTGAAGAAGAAGATCCGATACCGCATAGTGTGTTTAAGATGATTTTTTGTTGTTGTTGTACATTGAGCTTTATAGGCCTTTAATTGATTCATGCAAATTGAAGTATGTGGTGGTATAGCCTCGAAAACATTTCTGTTGGAGTGAAATCAATAGGCTAGCCCAGCATGGGGTGGAACATGAGCCTCAAAAAATACTGTGTCCCTAACTGCTATGAAATAAATACCATTCAAAAATAAAATAATGTACCATACCATACAATGGGCTATAAAATCAAATACTGTACCATACTGTATTCATATGTCAGGTAAGATTTACTGGATGAATTGTTCTGATTTTTTTTTTTTCAGTTAAAAAGTGAATTGAATTTGGACCCTCTAATCTGCATCTGGCAGAACTAAACAGTTTTTCAATTTTTTGGTTTTGTTTCAAGTACGGCATTTAGTGATTGCTGCTCAGAGAGCTGGCTTGATTGAAAGCTGTATTGACATTTATTTAAGGAGCTCTGATTATAAACAGCAAATTTAAATGGCGTTTGACAGGCCTGCTGCAAGTGACAAGGTTTCTAATAGACCCACAGGTTGCTAGGTTTCCAGTCACAATTACTACAAATGTACGTGCTCGTGGCAAGTTTATATAACCCGTTTACTCTTTGCGGATCTGCTTGGCATTGTTTATCCATAAAGAGCATCTCCACTGAGCCTAGAGGGGAAGGTTTTGTTTTCAATATGATTCTTGCATACTCCACTAGATAGACGGGGTAGCTGCTTGCTGTGATGTGAGATTATTTAGCTGCAGGACATATCTGTGTGATTGACACAAGGAAGAATCACAGTCTAAGATTCAATTGATGGGAGGATGTGCTGCATCTTGTTTCCAGTCTTTTGAGCAGCAGAGCCATGTGAGTCAACATGAAGAACATAAAGTTTCAATCATTCATGTCTATGCACACCACTAAGCAGCAGCCTGATTATTAGCAAATCAGTCAGTAGTTAAAGCTTCAGGTCTGTCACAGCAAAGATGTGTTTTATTGACTCTGTTTTATTGGTCTTGCTTGAATAAGAGTTACCAGTGCTTATTGTGTTCTGTAAGGTAAACGTATGGGCTAGACCCATATACAGTGCTTTCTCTTTATTTTGCTATCTGACTTGCATATCAATAAATCTTGTTATATTAAAAACAGTGAGTAAGTGAAGGGCCCTTATGCAGTCAAATGTAGCACTTTTGCAATTCACTGAAAACATTGCCACACTAACTGTTAATTGTGAAATACTGAGGGGAGCAGTGTATACTGAGGGGAGCAGTGTATATTGAGAGCAGTGTATATTGAGGATAGCAGTGTATATTGAGGGGAGCAGTGTATATTGAGGATAGCAGTGTATATTGAGGGGAGCAGTGTATATTGAGGATAGCAGTGTATATTGAGGGGAGCAGTGTATATTGAGGATAGCAGTGTATATTGAGGGGAGCAGTGTATATTGAGGATAGCAGTGTATATTGAGGGGAGCAGTGTATATTGAGGATAGCAGTGTATATTGAGGGGAGCAGTGTATATTGAGGGTAGCAGTGTATATTGAGGGGAGCAGTGTATATTGAGGATAGCAGTGTATATTGAGGGGAGCAGTGTATATTGAGGGGAGCAGTGTATATTGAGGATAGCAGTGTATATTGAGGGGAGCAGTGTATATTGAGGGGAGCAGTGTATATTGAGGGGAGCAGTGTATATTGAGGATAGCAGTGTATATTGAGGGGAGCAGTGTATATTGAGGGGAGCAGTGTATATTGAGGGGCAGTGGCATACCGTCAGGACCTTCAAGGTATTCTCTGCTGACCAGACAGTGCCAAGTAAACCGTCAGTCAAATGACATTACATTGCCTCACTCACTTGCGTACAGTGTGCTTGCTTATACTATGAAACATACTACTCTAATTATTATTTGTTCATTTGTCTGACACCTTTATCCAAGATAGACTTACAGGGTTTACTAGAGGTTTTTTAAGAGTCTAGGGGTTTCCTGAAGGGCATGTGATCAGCCAATAAGAGATCTGCATTTCCCCTGCATAAGTCTAAAACAACGACCAGACGCTAGAAAAAAAAAAAAAACAGTTGAGGGTATTCTCCTTTTCAGTTGAAGGTCTTGAGTGAGTTTAACCAATAGGCGAGTCGAAGAATGTCCTTTTCTTTAGACAGACGAGTGAGCAGAGGCGGGCCATAAATCTCCCAGGGAATTCTCTGCCTCACTTGAAGGCCCTGCTTTAGCAACCAATTGGAAAGTCAAAGCTCTGACAGCTGACCAATCATTAGTGAGCAACCCCAAAACATGAATATTCCTTGGTTAGCACTGCAGTGAGGAGGATACCTGGATTTCGCATGATATTGCTTATAAATATACATTGATAAATACAAATACCTTTACAGGAGGCTGTGTGGTCCAGTGGTTAAAGAAAAAGGGCTTGTAACCAGGAGGTCCCCGGTTCAAATCCCACCTCAGCCACTAACTCATTGTGTGACCCTGAGCAAGTCACTTAACCTCCTTGTGCTCCGTCTTTCGGGTGAGACGTAATTGTAAGTGACTCTGCAGCTGATGCATAGTTCACACACCCTAGTCTCTGTAAGTCGCCTTGGATAAAGGCGTCTGCTAAATAAACAAATAATAATAATAATCTAATTATTTCAAATTTTATTTTACACTAAAATAAAAAAATGTGAGAAAACGGAGACATCATAGTGCATATTGAGGGGAGCAGCGTATATTGAGAGGAGCAGAGTATATTGATAGGAGCAGTGTATATTGAGAGGAGCAGTGTATATTGAGAGGAGCAGTGTATATTGAGAGGAGCAGTGTATATTGAGAGGAGCAGTGTATATTGAGAGGAGCAGTGTATATTGAGGGGAGCAGTGTATATTGAGGGGAGCAGTGTATATTGAGAGGAGCAGTGTATATTGAGAGGAGCAGTGTATATTGAGAGGAGCAGTGTTTATTGAGAGGAGCAGTGTTTATTGAGGGGAGCAGTGTATTTGGGTGTGATTAGGGTTACAATTAAACTCACTACATTCCTTAAATTGGGGAACACTGTGTGCTAAACTGCAGTCTGTCAGAAGTGCCTTGCTGCCTGGTGCACAGTGCAATGAGACAATAGGAACAAGATGAGGAGGAGGGCATCGCCCTGCAGTTATCGATAAGATGACTGAAGGAGGTCCCAGTAGAAGAACAGCTTGCACCAGCATGTTGTTTGGTACTTTGGCCAACATGATAGTTGAGATTCCCATGAGAAACAGACTGGTTAGCGGGATGTGTCCGGGATTGAAGACTGTGATTTGGTACATGTCTGGGAACACTGAAGGAGCATCTCAGTTCTGACACTTATTTAAAGTCAAGCTTGCCAGTGATTACAATACAATACCCTTAAATCCAGCAGATCTGTTTCAATTGATAAACCCTGAAACTATAAAGAAAAAAAACAATAGTGCATAATATTAGATGAAAGGCAATAGCTTTCAATTATTGATGCTGTTTTAAAGAATATTTAAGGCTTGCTGGTTGTATTGCATTGCAGGAATGTCCAGCAATTGCTTGAACAGAAGTTCTAAATTTGCTGCAGTCAGATCTCTCCTGCTACCTCTTTACAGTTTCTTTACAAACACATTTTAAAGGGATGCAATTAAATACAAAAGATCAGTCCTATTGGGAGGCATTTTTATTTGAAATTAAAAATGTCTCATAGCTGATCAAATCAACTCCTAAATCAAGTAGATGTAATGACAGATGCCTCTGGTAATCACCAGGCATAGTCACAATACGCACCAAACTCTCGAAAGCATCTGGTAACAGACCTTGAACAAAAATAAAGAAATTCGATAATAGCAAAAGTAAAGCATAAAAAAGATAAGCTGTTAGTGAGCTCCAAACAAGCCTGCCTACTGGTTTTAAATGACCCTGGTTTCTTAGAGAGATGTTTCTACTTGACATATTTTCTTCTATGATACTGAAGATTTTGATGACACCATAAATCACAGCTACAATTTGCTCATGGTCCTAAGAGAGAATAATGTTAAAATTAATTTCAGTACATAAAATATGTGATGATGATGATGATTATTTTAAAAAGTAGAAAAACAAATAAAGTACACATAATCCTCAGAACTCTTGCTCGATAATACAATCACTGTAAACTGATTAATAATTGAAATGAAATCATTCTTCTTTTCCTATTTACATTTTGATTTCATACAATAAATACTATAGTCATTATCATATAAAAAGAGAAAGGAGAGAATTAGTTAAAGTATTAAGAATGTCTAAAATATGTGCTTAGAAAAAACTTAGATTATGCAACATATAAAAGGAAAATGTATGGCTATTGTTTAGACCGTTTATATCTATAGACTGTGAAGAATATATTATCTTGTGTTTGCCTCATTGATGGTGAAAAAAGCCTGTTCTCTCCCTGGCCTGAATTATCTGAACAGTTTTTTGATACCACTTACAAAGTGATCTTAATGAATGTGTTGTCAATGACTGCATAATCTGAAGATAATGTGCTGTATTCAACACATATTTAAAAAAACATTACATTCAAAATAATGTGTACACCCTGCAGCTCCATCATGTCAGGTTATAAACTCAACTTCCAAAGCTGTATTGCTGGTTGTGCTGTACAGTAGTTCTCCTGTTCCTGAATTCCAACAGATTAGTAAAGGAATGAGGCACCTTTTAAACATACTGTTCACATTTTTTTCATTTATGTAGTGACAGTGGTACATACTTGTATGAAATTACAGTGTATGTATAGCCAGGATTGAGACAAGTACTGTATCCACAAGACAACATCATTCAAACAATTATTATTAATTTATTAATTTGTTTATTTAGCAGACGCCTTTATCCAAGGCGACTTACAGAGACTCAGGTGTGTGAACTATGCATCAGCTGCAGAGTCACTTACAATTACGTCTCACCCGAAAGACGGAGCATAAGGAGGTGAAGTGACTTGCTTAGGGTCACACAATGAGTCAGTGGCTGAGGTGGGATTTGAACCGGGGACCTCCTGGTTACAAGCCCTTTTCTTTAACCACTGGACCACACTGCCTCCTTAAATAACATCATTGCAGGTGTTCTCTGCGCATCATAGAGCATCACTGGACTTTGTTGTTTTCACCTGCTTCTGCTGCCTCCGATTAATGATTGTTACTGTTTCATCTTCCCTGCCGGTGTGAGTGGCAGCGTGTGCGACAATCGTGTCAGGACATCAGGAAAGGACACTGGCTGTTTTGGGGCTGTTTCTGTGTTGTTATGTGTTGTTATGTATTGTGTTATTTTATTTGTCAGTTCATTGTTGTGTATTTTAAATATTTATAATTCTTCATTTGTTTTTATATGGCATTTCTCTCAGGATCCTTATTCTTTTTCTATTGAATTGTTCCTTCTTATAAGAAACATTTTAAAATGTATTTAGTATTTTTTATCATTTGTTTAATTTTTATAAGTCACTTTGGATAAAAGTGTCTGCTAAGTAATTTAATAATAATAATAATAATAATAATAATAATAATAATAATAATAATAATAATAATAATAATAATAATAATAATAATAACTAGAGTTGCCAGGAACTTTACGTACCAGTAACCAGTAACAGTACCAGTACCAAACACTTTAGCAAATAGTGCAGAATGTCATTTTTACATAGTAACCGTGACCCTATGTGCACTCTCTCAGGAGATAAGCCAGTTTTACGTTTGACCTTTATAGAGCATACAAGGGTTACTATGTGTTCCGTAGTAACCATGGCCTTATCTGCACTCTACAAGGAGTTATTAGCCAGTTTTGTAAGTTGATGATGTCATCCAACATGGCTGCCGTGTTTTTTATTGTAGCAACTTCCCTTGAACAACCTTTAAAGACAACCATACTAGAATCATGTGTGCCAATTTTTGGTTCAATCGGACTAGCGGTTTCAGAGACAAAGTTTTTTTAAAACAGTTTTGTATGTTGATGATGCCATCCAACGTGGCCGCCATTTTTTTTTATTGTAGCAACTTCCCTTTAACACCCTTTAAAGACAACCACACTATGATCATATGTGCTTTTGGGTTTGTTTCAATCAGACTAGCGGTTTGGGAGAAGAAGATTATAGTTTGTGATTATGACGTCTGTATCATGCGATTTTGATAGCATGCAGCATGGCCGCCATACCACACAACCTATCAGCTTCTAACGAACACCAGTTAATCTTGGACTATCCCACAACAACTTTACCAACTTTCAGCACTCTGTAATAAGAGGTTTTCGAAAGACGAATTTTTACATTTGGGCAAAATGTTTTTTTTTCAATCCAATATGGCGGCCAAACCATGTGACTTACGACATATGTTCATTAGCATTTTCCATCTTCCCATAAGCATCTACCATCCTAACGAATATTTCTAGTTTTTGAGCAAGTTTTGGTGGAAAGAAAAATAATAATAATAATAATAATAATAATAATAATAATAATAACAGAGTGTAATATAAGTGGCACACAAAATTTCCTTATTACAATGAACCTGCACTTGATGTGAACAACAAACTGTAATTGTTTGAATCCCTCTTTCTAAGCTTAAATATTATGCTGCCATTTGATTTGATCAGCAGAACAACATCATAATCTCTCTATCTCATTAATAGCAGACACCTGATCCTGCATTTTAGAAGCATTTAATCTGAAAAACACATGTGTATCAGTATATCATTCTACTGTGTTATTTACTGACAGATTGGCAAACCTCTTTAGTAAAATGCCAACTTCACTGGTTTTCTGTGTTATTTTTCAATACACAGCGGTCAGACCTGACTGAAGGAAACTGCTGTGAAAAATAAAGTACTGCAAGCCTGATTTATCATAGGCAACTACAGAAAGGTCATTTCCTCATTTGGGTCCAGCCCCTGACAGGTAACTGATGTTGCTGCGGCTCTAGCTGTGAAACAGCAGGCTTGGATTAGTAATATTTATCCTATCAGGGATAGATTCCCAGCGAGGTCCAATTGAACCGGAGGTAGGGAGTCACTTTCATAAATTTGAAGCCCTAGCAGCCATAAGGTTGCTCCTATCCTAAAGCAATTACATATTACTTAATTAATTACCTTATAATTGTGTTACCCCAAAGGGCATGCCGTGGTTTCAAAATTTCCCTTTGCTAACACCTCAGAAGTGGAAACATGATGGTGACAGAGAGCACGAACTTCATGACTAATAAAAAAATACAGTTTTGAGAGATGAAAAGATGAAATTTAAAGGTTTGATACCAAGACACAAATAAGCCATCAGTTCTTTCTTCATTTTTATTGAATGTTATAGTTATGATGTTCTTCCTGTCAGCAGCAATGTGATGTAAAGCTCCTTCCTTTTACATTTTTATAAGACACATGAAATAACAATGGGATAACAACAATGTATCCCACACTAGATATACCCATACTTGTGGTATAAATGTATTTATTTATTCTATTTTGTTCTGCATTCTAGTTAAGGACTTTTCATAGTGAGTTTAGCTTCCTGGTGGTATCGAATATTAACCCAATTGTTTTCTCTACAGCTGTTCTAATATGATTTTCTGGTTCAATGAATATATATAATAGGGGATCTGATAAATAAAAAAAGCTGTATACTGTGTTTATAAAAATAACCCTCTAGAATGTTATACTTTCAGATTGCCTCTCTACAGTGGTAGTCGTTAGTATAGTATGTTCAGTTACTCTTGTTTGCACATATTCAGGACTGGGGATATCTCTCTAGATCCGTTAGCGGTCAGATGACCGCTGATCCTGCTGTATGTCTGGTTGCATCCTGACCTTGGGGCACTGCAGATCTAATCAATATATTGGATTAAAAAGGTAACCACCCTCTGTGTATCCCTGTCTGTAATCTGATTGAATATCATAGATAACGTCCTTTGATTTATTTTTATGAATTATTTATGAAAAAAAAGATATTGCTGAAATTGCAAAAAATAAAATATAAATTAATAAATAATATTTACTTATTACTCTAATAAGTATTGGATAAAAACATATATATAAATATATCTTAAAGATTCAATTAACACTTTGAGCAGTTAAAGATGTTACAAAACCGTTCAGTGAAAATATTAGGTGTTTACTTGGATTTATAAGAAATATTTTATGAGGTTTGGCTTGCATTGTCTAATTTCAATTTGCAGTGTTCACCCAAGGGTCTGAGGTGCAGGCTTGTGGCAGTATAAGAGTCTATTTATGGTACTTAAAGTTGATATTATTATTATTTATTTCTTAGCAGACGCCCTTATCCAGAGCAACTTACAATTGTTACAAGATATCACATTATTTTTACATACAATTACCCATTTATGCAGTTGTTTTTTTTACTGGAGTAATCTAGGTAAAGTACCTTGCTCAAGGGTACAGCAGCAGTGTCCCCCATCTGGGACTGAACCCACAATCCTCCAGTCAAGAGTCCAGAGCCCTAACCACTACTCCACACTGCTGTCCTCTCAGTGTTTGTTTGTGTTATGAAAACCTGCAACTGCATTTCTTACAGATGGTGTAGTAGTATTTAAATGGGTTGTCAAGGGTATTGCAGGCACAATGTAAACACGGCCACAATGCTTCAGGAGGAGATCAGCAGTTACACAAAGCTCTTTATAATTCCGGAAAAACTTTTGAAAGTAATTTCAGGTGAACTGAGCACACAGGAAAACAACAGCAAGGTAGTCTAATAGGTATTGTTTCCACTTTTACAGACATTATTGTGACTCTTTGATGGGAAGCACAAACAAGAGTCAGAATGTGAAAGGCTGTGTTCAGAACACCTTGCTGCAGGATGCACTCATATATTTAATGCTGCAAGCATCCGGGAACGATGGGTCTGTAGTATAAAGACAGAAGAAAACTCTAAGGAATAATACTAATCATTTTCTTTACACACTAGTGTTTACTAATGTAGTGTTTACTTGTCTGTAGATATACATACAAATGATGACAAATATGGTAATTACATGATCCTATTTAGTCAGAAAATTATACATTTATTTGCCAGTATACACATATGTTGCATGTCAAAATGCACAGAGATAGCAAGGGGTTACTGATTTATTGCTTACCCAGTGGTGCTTGGGGGTTTAAAGGCACCTGTTTGTCTTGACAATACAATTCATCACTTGCTTCTTGGTCAAAGGCACTTTTCTGGATCACGCTAATTGTTTTTTTTTTTGGGGGCATATATTAACTGTGGTTCTCGGTATTAAGCGAAAATCACTGAATGCCACATATTAGTAATTTCTCTAATGTTTAATTTTCAGATACTGCTTTTAGACACGACCCTGCTGTAAACCAGTCTTTATTGAAGTCAGATGTATGGTGTTAGAGAGATGTTTGTTATTTGCTAACCACACTTTGAAATAGGGAATCAATAAAAAAAATGTAAATTTGATAATATGGGAGTTTTAATCCATTAACCATGAGTGAGGCAGGTCTGAGCAGAAAGCTTGATGACCTTAGAGCTGACCGAATAGTACAGACGCAACTGTGATTGTATGAGCCTTTAGAAAAGCTTCCGGGCACAGTTACTGCGCTTACAGGACTCGAGACAATGCTGCTAGAGGCGCATTGCTAACACTGCTAATCCAGCTTCATTTGGGTTTGATTCGTTTTCAGAGGAGTTTGTCCATGTCAATACCAAATACAAAGTACATCAAGGAATGTCTGCACTTTGCAAGATAGCTTAGATGTTGTAGCACAGCATGCGTTGCCAGTGACAAATTGTGCTCACCTGCAGTTGTGTGAAATATTGACGTGAGAGAAATACACTGATTGATGGGGCTGTGACCTAATCTAATTTATGATGCCATTCATTCTGATTCCCAATTGTTTTACAGTAATTAAGTGTTAATAAAACTTTTTTTTTCACCTCAGGTTTTAAAACATGGAATATATTCTAAATCAGAAATGGGTTATGACCATGAAATACATGTATACTCATTATCTTAGTATCTCAAAGTATCTTAGTAAGAGTATGCACATTAGTACAGTTTATGTTATAGTAGTTTGGTTATACAAGGAACCTTATTTACATGAAAATACTCTCTTGCTTTATTGTGCAAACACAATATGTGTATTATACAGCTGATCCAGCAACAGGAAATTTGATGATTTTGAAAATGATATTCGTATCTATAGATTTGCTTGCAGTTTGTCCACTTGCGTGCTTGGGTACAGCTATGAAGCAGTGCCTGGAATTCAAAGAGTATTGCAATAGGAAAACTGAGTGAGGTAATCCCATACAACTACTACTATTACTACTACTACTAATAATAATAATAATAATAATAATAATAATAATAATAATAATAATAATAATAATAATAATAAATGGGCATAAAGGGTTTGCTTTTTGGAAGCCCTGCAATAGTAGTAGTCTTACATTTATACATTACTTTTATGCATTGAAGTTTATCAAAGTAACAGAATTTGGTACTTCAACTCCAGGCACTTGCAGCTTCCTTTTTAAGCAAGATCATCCATTCCAGCAAGGTTTGTTAGCAGTCTAAGACCACCAAAATCAATTATTTTTGCCCCTTACTGGCTTCCAGAGGTGAAGGCCAGCATTCTAAAAAGAAGGCAATTTCAATCTCCCTCATTCCATCGCCTGCAGGAACTCCAATGAGACTGGCAGGACAGACAGCTTCTGCAAAGCCAGTATTTGTGCATGACTGACTCCCACTGGATTAGCCAGCAGTGCTTGGTTTAATGGCATTGATGGATCTGACTCCGTTTCACCCTCACACTAAGAGGCAACGTTCAAGACCATCAGTAAACAGAGAGACTGTGCAATGCTTCGAGCAGACAACATTTGAAGACCTCTTTATTGCAGACAGCCTGGCCACTATGTGATAGGCAGCCACAGGTCACAGGGAAATTGCACCTTGCTGTGTTAATGTATTCCGCCTCAGTGGCGCCTACAGTAGAGCTGTCTGAGAAATGTGGAGAAAAAGTAATTGACAGCGTCGAGAACATTTAAGGCCAGCCTACTTGAAAAGAAAGTTTATTTAAAATGAATGGGAGAATACAGATGATCTCTTGGGGCTATTCTTGAGTCTAATGTGAACTACAGTACATTAGTACCAGACATAACTGAGTAAACACAATTTACAGGAACCATTCATTTTCTTTTAATTGTTAAATGTAGTTCATTTTCTAATTCTGTGGGCATGGTGGATTAAAGCACTGGTCTTTTATATTTCTGTTTCTCACTTTAAATCCAGTTTACTTTTGTTCTGATCTGACGTGAGCAAGCACAACTTGCACAGGACTGAACAGCACAAAATGGCATAGGATTGGTCCTAAATCATCATGGCAGCATTTTATTAGAAAAATAAAAGATTCCCAAAACTGAATCATCACACTAGACTAAATAGTCAGAACTTGAAACACTCAATCACAACTAAACAGACATTCTAACTGAGATATCACTAAAGAAGTTATTTGCTGACTTTTACATCACAGACCATTGAAACAAAAGATGTTCACATCTTCATTCAGTACTTGGCTTGTGGACAGTAGCACTATACGGTTCCTAACCAAACGTGTTAACCATTTGGTCCCATATTGTCAAGTGTGTTAATCAGAGAAACTTAAATATAAAGACATTGCAATCATACGGAAGATCAAGCTGCTCCTTGGATTTTTACAAGAACTCCCAGTAACCTTCTCAGTAGTCAATTGCTGCATGGGGGATGGGGGCTCTTATGGAGAGCCTGCAGAGACTTTTCAAAGTGCAGAAAATGTCTTGGAGATTACATGTAATAAGGGCAGCAGTGAAGATGACACGTAAGTTGCTATAATGAAGGGTAGGCAATTTGGGTTGAAATAAACCTGGGTGAATAGGCCCTACAGTACCGACATCTTATTTTATTTATGTCATTTTCTTTATTTTATTTTATTCAGGCCATTAAATGAAATTACCTGCATCATGCTTTATTATTTCTTTCTGTTTTAATGTGGAATAAAATGCAACAAAGTATCTGCTGAATGCTTCTGCAAATACAGTCAAACATACATGACTTCTCTGGAGTAATAGATGAGCATTGCTGTAGTTTGCTGAAACAGTAAGGCATTTGCATTGTAATGCATTGTAATGTTTGGAAACCAGTAACATGGCTGTTTTTTGTTTGCTTGTTTGTTCTCGTTCTTCTTGAACACTTTGCTCAGTAATTGTTTAAAAGTCCCTTTAGCATCATGTTTAGTGAGACGCTCACTGAAGCCCGGGGGTTGGAAGAACTGGCTTTAAATGCCATAATACTTGATAAGCTTACACACAGGAACTTGTTTATCCACACTTTGATAAATGGCTTTGCTTTTCATGTAAAGAAGACAAACGATGTCTAAAGGAGAAGTGCTGGTGTTTTTAATTTAAACACCACATTTGTAGTCATAGCAATAAAACTGTCTGCTGCATTTCTAGTTTAATGAAAGTGGAGCAAAGCCATACCTTTAGAGCTCTTTCAACATTTTTAGAGATTTGTGTTCCCTGCATATTGATTTGGCTATTTTGAGATTTTAAAGAAAAATCTACCATATCTACTGTATATGTATAGTTTATTTTTTAAACTAACATTTTTATCAATTTAATAGTTATGTATACTGTAGCAGGGTGTATTTTAATAATATGAGTAACAAAATCTAAACATAGCTATTTATTAACTGTGCATTAATCTGGTAGGTGTTTTTACTAAGGGTGATTTATTTATCCTGGTTTTAATATCACTAAATGAAATCCCCACAGTTCAGATCATAAAATTGCATTTTGTTTTGTTGGGTAGTGTGAACAGGCTGGCTCGTGTGGTGGCACCAGGCCAGGAAACAAGTAGACAGATACCTGGGATATGAATGAATGCAGATTTATTGTAAAATAAAAAACGTTTAAACTGAATAGAACAAAACACTTATACAAAACGAAACAGCTTGTTGGCTAAACCAAACAAATAAAACATAAAACAAAGTGAACACTAAATCAAACAAGTATCGTGCTGGTTTAAAGCCAGCACGAGAAGCAATTGTTTCCTTTAAGTATCTGTTCTTACTTGTCTCTTTCCTCCTCTGGACAACCCACCCCTTTCAGCCAAAGCTGCAGGTCTTTTATACTGTGGCCGAGGGGTCAACTATCAATTACCTAATTTACCTAATTTACCCCTCAACCACCTTCGCCACAGGTTTTATCAAATGCGTGGTCAACAGTCAGTTTATCAATAAGCACTTGCTGTTGACCACACTTTCTCACGATTTTTTCTGGATGAGGCATTTTAACCCCATCCAGGCTGTAAACAATAATAACAAAACATTGTGTTGAATACAAATTAAACAATACATTTTAAATAATAATACAACAAATACAAAATAATACACACACACATTGGCATGGTGTACCCTGTCACAGGTAGATACTATATGAAAGGAGACTTTCCTGTTATGTATAACCAGCATTAGAAAAGTGAACTTTTCTTTGGTGGAGATACCTATATGTTGTATTAGCTAAAGAACTAACTGTCACATGTTGGTCCCAAAAATTAAGTAAAAAAGTAAACTAGTAAACTAAGTATTTAGCCATGTGTCTTATTGGTGGTGGCTGGCAAATTGAGTGAACTGTCTGGGCCCATGATTATCTTCCACAGCCTAGTACTGTGGCATTCAGCAAGAACTCTAGCAAGAGATTCAGGGTTCATTTCCCTTCAGTAATAAGTAGCTTTTTCAAGGTTTATGTAAATGTGTATAGGTAAAAGCAGGTTCCATAAACTGAGAAAGAGAGGGACTGTGGTAAGAAAAATGGGAAAGCTAATTTATTGAAATGCTATGGTCTGGCTCAGCTAAGACACCCTGTCTGCTGTTCTAGATTTGAAGTTTCTTCAGACTGCACTAAAGAATGCCAACCTGGTGTCTTCAGGGACCAACATGATAACAAAGTTATTGTGTATTAAGGGATAAAACGGCAGTGGTTAATTGATTGTTTTAATGTAAAATATGGTCCATCCACATTAAGGTACTGCCTTCAGGATAAGAAACGGACTCCCAGAGAGGTGGGTCTTGACCACTTATTATAGATTGAAGAGGCATTGGCTGAGTATGGAAAGTCTATCTTCATAGCCACCTTTTATGTGCTATTCACTGTCGGTCATATCATCGGCTGAAATGTAAAGCTATTCAAATGACTGAAGATTATTGTGAACTAAGACACAGAGCCTGCATTGATAATGAAGCTCTCGTTATAAATGAGAAAGTCATTCACAATTATGTTGAAGAGGACATGCTTGAATTCTCTCTTCCCACGTCAGTCCCTAAAATGATTTTGATTAGCCTACATCTATGAAGTCAGTATGTGGGTTTGTATAATCTCAAAGGACATGTTGCCCGTAGTCTTCCGAGGACAGCAAATTACCAGTTGACATTTTTAATAGCTGAAACATAAGGACATGAAAGTGTTGCTTTAAATTGTGTGCTGTAATACATACAGAATCTCCATCACTGTTGCAAAGTTAGCATAAGTAATCCTGTGTCCTTTGATATTAGGAGACTTTTGGAAAGCAGCAAATTGTTCCACTGAATTACTGATCCATATTCCCTAAACAGGCATGGGCTGCTACTGAGTGTAGTGACATCCGTGAACTTTGTTCTAAGTAAATTTTGGCGAGCTGCTCTCTTGTGTTTGTAGACGCTTGTGATGTGCTTGATTTCCTGATAAATACAGAGTGCTTCTGAGTGCTGGTGCTGTAAATCCATTACCTGTCACACAAGCACTACAGTAAGTGCATCACAAAAAAGCTACAATCCACACAGAACCAGAGATGGTTATACATCTGGGAGTGTTTGTTAGGTCATTTCAGCAGGTAGCACATTAGCCTCTGGTCTATAAAGGCCACCCATTTGGACATGTTCCATTTTCTTCCACCTGCACATTTGTGGAATGTGAGATGTGAGATGTTTTTTGCTGTTGGAGAAACTATAGAATATAGAATGTTCTGCTATTCTATAATATTACCTTGTAAACTGATGGTTAGTGTTAGGGTTAGGGCTAAGGCTAAGGTTAAGGCTAGGGTTAGTTTTATTGTTGGGTTAGGTTAGGTTAGGTTAGGGTTAGGTAATGGTAGTACATTGCAGTACATTGTTCCAGAAACGTGACTTCATGCTGTTTCTTACAGGCATACAGTATACATGCATATACATTATTAAATGAATACCCCAAACCCAGGGTGATCCAGGTGAAATGTATTTTCTTACTGTACTAAACAGTGGAATATTGCAGTTGGTGAATTATCAGCAACGATTACATGTAGGTCTAAATAGAGATATTGGAAGGTGTTTTTAAACGGGAAGTCTCCTGAAGATCATATTTACTTTACCGGAAGTCTGCTCCCCTTGCTAGCCATGCGCTTTTTTGTATCTTGGTAGGCCACTCACATTTTCAGTATGTGTACGTATTTATAGCCCTTAAAAAGTCATGGCTCATTGCCATAAGCTTGCTTCTCCTTTCCAGAATCTTACTGGAAAATATCATTGTAGTGTGGTTGAGAGTTTGCCTCGAAATACAATATGTGCATCACGCAATCAGTGCACCAAACCAAGACTGACCACCTGCCAAATTCGAGAGATTTCAAACTAGACCCTAGTTGTAAAAATAACAGATCTCTCCAATAGTATTGGAATCTTACATAGCTGCAGCAAAAACAATCTGGAGCTGCATTTAATGAGAGAGAAATTCAATTAGATTAAATATTACATGTCCACAAACATTTTAGGCCATTTTGCATGCAGTGTGAGAGCAACATGGCATGGAGAACCAGTAAAAGCAAGCACCCATTTCAGATTTTTATTTTTTATTTTTATTGCAATCGCATAAGTTGTACACGTATTATTGATCTTAAAATACGTGTGAGTCTTCCCGTTTAAGATGGTAAACGTTTTGCATTTTCTTACATGAATCAGTATTGCTTTTGAGTCAAAGTAATATATTGTAATATATTATGTAAATATATTAAAGTATGGAAAATTACAACATTTTGTGTTAAGGATAATCATGATGAGATTGGAATTGACCTAATATTACCCATCATGGAAACAAAGTTCACATGTCAGTATAAACCTAAGCATGATTATCTTGAATAATCAACTTTAATATGCTAGCTGTACATATCATAAGCATTAGGTTTAGTATAATTCGAGCACCAGAAGTTGCTGTGACCTGGAGCCTGCCATGGTAATGAAGCTACTGGTATAAATGAGTAAGTCATTCATGATTAAGTAGCATGTCATGCTTGGAGTAATTGCTTTAATTAGCTATTGAACAAGTTTCTGGGTTAATATGACAACAGGTCTGTACTGAATTTGATTTAGTAGGAGCAGTTAATGATTTTATTATTATCTTCAACCTATTCTGGTAAATTATTTGATTAGCAGCAAGAAAGAAACAGGTCCTACGTTTGTTATTATAAAATCAATTTCATGCCTGAGCAAACTATCTCTGGCATTGTTTTCTTTTTTGTCATGATGCTTTCAGTTATCTGTAAGAGAGGGGTTTAAAACATGAAACAAAACTGCATCCATGATAAGAAAATGGGATTTAGATTTCTTTGTGCTGCTTGTTTCTAATGAAAATTCAATGGATACTACAATGGTCTGTGAAGAACATCACACACAATATACAACTCAAACTGATACCATAAACAAGATTTTGTTTTGTTGCCACATTGGTTATTTATTGAAACCATGTAAAATATTTAAAAAGTGCAGTAGTTGAAGAAACAGTATTTGACACAAACTCTGAGCTTCTAGATCGGTGGCGCACAAACTTTTTCTATGACGCCCCCTTTTCTTAGCATACATTTTCTATTTTTTACACTTAGCAAGTGAACATTTAGCTGACATGTTAAACCTGGGTTTCTGACATATAAATCCGCAAATTTAAATATATATTTTTTTAACTTGGCAAGTCAACATTTAGGTAACATTTCTAACAAATAAATCAGTGAAAAAATACATGTAAACTAAATCTTTTTTTTTTTGTAAACTTGGCGATTCAACATTTACCTAACAGATAAATCTAAAGAAAATTTAGATTAAATGTAAAGAAACTAATATATAGTATATGGATAATATGAATAATATATGGAGTTTAAATATATTTTTAATAATCACACAAAAACAAAAATAAACAAAACAAACACCTAGCTCTATACCAGCACTAACTAGACACACAAAACCTAAACTAAATGGCAGGATGGCGAAGCCGTTTACCTGCTACACAACTCCAACAAAACCACACAGGTTTACACTGTACACAGAGCACCATTCCTGCCTCCTTCTCCTCAGCAGCCCTGAGCAAACTGACTGCCCTCTTTAAATACCCTGCACCTGGTTCTAATTTAACAATAATTACCAGGTGCAGGGGATAATTAATAATAAAACAATTAGCAAATTAAATTAAACAATAAAGCAAAACAATTCAATTAAAACAAATGTGCATTCGCAGGGAGGTTTAACCCCCTCCCTGCTGTGTTAATATATATATATATATATATATATATATATATATATATATATATATATATATATATATATATATATATATATATATTGCCAGCTACTAATATATATCTGAAGCTAACATGCAAGCCCACACCCATTGACGAGTTTGATTTGGCATTCCTGCAGAGCTGCCTTATACTCTGTCTTTTAAGAGCGTGCTTGTTAACATTTATGTATTTAGCGAAATCTGTACTTTTTGGTTTTGGTTAAATCTAGGAAAAAATACGAGATTTACATTAAATCCGGGAAAAGACACCTTTTTTTTATACTTGTCGCTCCATACATGGAAGCTGCCATTTCTGCTCTGTTCACTGCAGCTTCACTGACACTCTTCGAACATAATTTCTCCGGTTCTACAAGCCCTTGAGTGACTGTCAACAGCTCATTTGAAAGGTAAATTGACTAATTAGCTGTGATTTATGTATTTATATAAGATGTTCTACCCTTTTAAACAAGTTTTTACAGAACTTCCCCTTTAGTCATAGTCGCTCTCCCCTTACTGACTCTCAGCTCCCCGCACTTTGCGCACCACAGTTCTGAGGAAACACACACATGCACCTTGTACAGAAAGCTTTGAAGCAAGGAAATGTACTAGAACCAAAGGGTAGCAAGAAACTCATGTCGATAACATTTGTTATTTGGCAGTACTTTACAACCCTGTGCCATTGCTCTATCAGCATTTATGTGGAAATGATTCCTTGCTAAACAAATAACATTTTAAAAGAACTTGCAGTTAATCATATTAATATGTACACTGAATAATTCTGTCAACAGTTTTCAGGCATTTGAAATGATTGCTGACAGAGCAATGTGTGAAGTCCAATCATGGATGTCAAGTAACATCTTGAAGCTCAGCTCGGACAAGACTGAAATCCTGCTCCTCGGTACTCAACAGAGGCTGCAGTCAGTTTCTCCTCCTGCAATCTGTATATGAAACATGGCCATTTCTCCCTCTCCAACTATCAAACATCTGGGAGTCATCTTTGATAAAGACCTCACTTTTACCATCTTAGAAATACAGCAAGACTTCGGCCAATGCTGTCACAAGGAGATCTTGAAATGCTTGTCCATGCATTCATCATGTCAAGAGGGGATTATTGCAATTCTCTCTTTTCTGGCGTTAGCGATTGCACCTTGAAAAAACTTCAAATGCTTCAAAACATTCGGCTCGAGAGCTTTCTGCTGTTATACCCCAAAAGCCTGGAATGCCCTCCCAGACAAAATCCGACATACAGAATCAACTTTCTTTTGGTCGGCTACTGAAAGCACATCTGTTCAGAGCTGCCTTTAACTGTTAGAACTGTCCTTTTGTTCTTTTTATGTGGAGCGCTCTGCAAACACATGAAAGGTGTTATATAAATGCAAGATAGTATTACACAAGACTAGACTAATAATAATAATATCTTTATTTTTATATAGCGCCTTTCATAGTGGACCACCACAAAGCGCTTTACAGAGGTAGGCTGTGAACTGTGCATTATATGCAGAGTCACTTACAACAGGACATTGATTTAACATCTCATCCGCAGGATGGAGCACAAGGAGGTTAAGTGACTTGCTCGGGGTCACACAGTGAGTCAGTCAGTGGAAGAGGTGGGATTTGAACCAGTGACCGTCAATGGGAGAGGTGGGATTTGAACAGGTGACCGTCTGGTTACAAGCCCTGGACTTGGGGCATGCTATAGGCTGCCAAATTCAGATGTCAAGCAAAATAATCTGTTATACAATGACATTAGAAATGTGTGTAGCAAAGGATAAGCCATATTAATAGGAGATTTCAACTTCCCCTATATAAAATGGGAAAACCCGGTGGGGAGCATGACAGATGAAATTGAAATGGTGGAAATGACAAATGACTGCTTCCTAACACCATTTTTCAAGACACCGACTAGAGGGGAGGCATGCCTTGATTTAGTCTTTTCAAATAACAAAGACAGAATAACTAAAACAGAGACCATTGGCAAACTCAGACCACAACATGGTCTCATTTGAAGTGCTTTTCAAAACCCAAAAAGTAATGACTAAAGCTAAGGTTTACAATTTTAGAAAGGCAAACTGTGAAGATATGAAACAGAGACTAACAGAAGTAGATTGGAGTAAAATAGAGAAAATAGCCACAGAAAAAGGTGGATGTTTTTTAAAAAACTAGTAGTACTAGAGGCACAAAACAATTACATCCCAAAAATAGACAAATCTAAATCTAAAACAAAATTGCCAAAATGGTTTAATAGATCAATTAAAAAAAATATTCAGCGAGAAAAGGCATTTTATGGAGCGTTTAAAAGGGACCAAAAACAAAGTAAACAGAAAGAGTACTTGGAACTGCAAACGCAAGTCAAAAAGGAAGTTAGAAAGGCCAAGAGAGAGATAGAAATGAGCATTGTTAAGGGGGCTAAAACCAATTCCAAAAAGTTTTTCCAATATTATAACAGCAAGAGAACATGCAAAGAGGAGGTTAAATGCCTAAGAGATGCAAATGGTAAAATCATAGACGAAGAGAAAAAATAGCAAATATATTAAATTATTACTTTTCACAAGTTTTTACAAAGGATGATACTGACAACATGCCCCACATGTCCTGTTTATATCCATCCGTTTTAAATTTAACTTTAGCATAACAGAGGCAGAAGTGTTAAAGGGACTAGGAGCTCTTAAAATAAACAAATCCCCTGGGTGGATGAGATCCTCTCAATAGTACTCAAAGAAATGAAAGAAGTTATTTACAAACTGCTAACCAAGATCATGCAACAGTCTCTTGACAAAAAGGGAAACAAAACTGAACCAGGAAACTACAGACCAATAAGCCTGACTTCTATTACATGTAAACTTATGGAAACTATAATAAGATCCAAAATGGAAAATTACCTATATGGTAACAGTATCCTGGGAGACAGTCAGCATGGTTTTAGGAAAGGGAGATCGTGTCTAACTAACCTGCTTGATTTTTTTGAGGATGCAACATCGACAATGGATAATTACAAAGCATATGACATGGTTTATTTAGATTTCCAGAAAGCTTTTGACAAAGTTATGCATGAAAGATTAATTCTCTAACTGAATGCAGTAGGGATTCAGGGAAATGCATGCACATGGATTAGGGAGTGGTTAACATGTAGAAAACAGAAAGTACTGATTAGAGGAGAAACCTCAAATGGAGCGAGGTAACCAGTGGAGTACCACATGGATCAGTATTAGGTCCTCTGTTATTCCTAATCTACATTAATGACTTAGATTCTGGAATAGTAAACAAACTTGTTAAATTTGCAAACAACACAAAAGTGGCAAACACTGATGTAGCAGCAAAGGTCATCCAAAATGACCTCGACAGCATTCAGAACTGGGCAGACACAAAAGTGTAAGGTACTGGATGCAGGCAATAAAAATGTGCGTTATACATACCATATGGTAGATACTGATATTGATGAAGGAATCCATGAAAAAGACCAAGCAGTTTATGTTGACTCAGAAATGTCTTCACCTAGATCTTGGCGAGAGCCAAGCTCAAATCAGCATGAAGTTTTAACATCTACTCTCATGTAATGGAAATCATGTTGGGAAGCTATAAAAAAGACCAACAAAATGCTCGGATATATAGTGATGAATTTAAGGTGATGAATAAGGTGATGAATTTAAATCAAGGAAAGTAATGTTAAAACTTTACAATGGATTAGTAAGATCTCATCTAGAATATTGTGTTCAGTTCTGGTCACCTCGCTACAAGAAGGATATTGCTGCTGTAGAAAGTGTGCAAAGAAGAGCGACCAGAATTATTCTGGGTTTAAAAAGCATGTCATATGCAGACATGCTTAAAGAATTGAATCTATTCAGTCTTGAACAAAGAAGACTACGCAGAGATCTGATTCAAGCAGTCAAAATTCTAAAAGCTATTGACAATGTCGACCCAAGGGACTTTTTCGGACCAGGGGTCACAATTGGAGATTAGATAAAGGGGCATTCAGAACAGAAAATAGGAGGCACTTTTTTACACAGAGAATTATGAGAGTCAGGAACCCTCCCCAGTAATGTTGTTGAAGCTGACACCCTGGGATCCTTCAAGAAGCTGCTTGATGAGATTCTGGGATCAATAAGCTACTAACAACCAAATGAGCAAGATGGGCCGAATGGCCTCCTCTCGTTTGTTATGTTCTTATGTTCTTATGACCACACTGCCTCCTAAAATAACTGTGAGAACAGCATATGGTTGAATTAACAGTACTGTCAGAGGTCCCTTAGGACTTGAGCTGAGAACCCATGTTCTACTAAATAGTCTGGTTTGGCAGGCTTATAATTACTTAGTGAATTTAATTTGATTTAATCTATTTTGTGATTTCTGGACAACAAACTCAGCAGCACACAGCATCATCCAGTATTACCCAGCATAAAGCTTTAGCTTTTCTCAATATGCTATGTGTCCGTTTGAGTTAGTGGTATGACATTATCAGCGGTAGGTTTGGAATCTGAGTATAATCAGAGGGTTGCATACAGTACTCATAGAGATCCCGCCCTCTGTCAGACTGGTATACATAACAGGTTAAAGAAGCGCTGGATGAAGGAAAGAATGTGTCAGATATCAAAGTGGATATGAGAATGGCAGTGATGAAGGCAGTCTGTTTGAAAACATTAAAAGAAGACCAGACATTTTCATCAATGGATTAAAAAAAAAACTGTGGAATTGATGATGCGATCAGAAACCCAGAGGCAGTGTTCTTTTTTTAAAAGGGTTTAATTAACAACCAAAATTGTTTATGTCAGACTTGTTGAAAGTCTCTAACAAAATGGTTGATTGTTATTGTCGATACGTTATAGGTACGACTATTAATGCAGGCATCATGCAGGTATCGCAAAGTCCAGAAACAACAAAACGTTAAAACGTTTTGCACCGTATAAAACTGAGCTGATTTTGCCAGTGCTTACAAGTCTATTAACCAGTTTGAAATGATTTCGAAGCAAATAAAAGCATTTTCGTTTGGGTTTTATTGTTAAAGATTTCACACATGGCAATACTGCCCTACAATTACTGCATGGTAGTACTGTGATCATTCCACTGTGTTATGTTGTGAACCATAGTTTTAAAACTGAGAGACAGCAAATGCTTATCATTAAAGTTTACTGGTTGTTAAAATTAAGGGCCATATAAGAACAATAAATATTGTAACTCAGTTTTAGAAGGCCTTCTTTGTTGTTCTCCAAGTTGCTGCAGTGACATTGTAGATGCTATAACGAGTTACTGTAAATGTTTTCGCAGACATATTTAATTAAGTAAACATTTATTTAAATGTTTTTGGGAACTAAAAGTATAAATGCAAAACTGTGACTTTTTTTGTGAACGTGCTGTGAAAAAAATCCCCCAACGTATAAATCCGTCCAATTTAATACCAGCCAACATTTCCTGTTATACGGTATATATTAAAACACACATTTATGCTGACACCTCCAGGCATGTCAAAGTTTGTAGATGGCGCTGTGCATCTGACTGGTGCCTTTTAAGCTTGCATATTTTTGGATGAAGTCTGCTGCCATCTGGTAATGTATGTTGTTTATCAGCTTACTATGTAGTACGCGTTGGTCAGAATCGGTAAACTGTAATTTGCAGTGTTACGTTTGCTCTTATTACCATGGATCGGTGGCTGGCTCGTGCAAAAAAGAAAAAAAAAACAGCAGTGACATTCAGAGAAGCCGCAGGCATGTTGGATTTTTTTTTTTTTACCAGTATGTGTGAGTGCGTGCGTGCGTGCGTGCGTGCGTGCGTGTGTGTGTGTGTGTGTGTGAAGTACCACAGACAAGAGGAAGGGGGGTGCGGCCCAAAAACTTTGAGAACCACTGGTCTAGCTCTTTAAAATAGGGATCTTTGTATAAGAAGACTGGAATATCCTGGTGGCCTGTATTGCCATTAACAGAAACTTAAAAAAAAAAAGCAGCACATGGACTTTTTGACAATCCATTATTCAATGAGGCTCTCAGTGGAACATGTATTTCTTCATGTAACATTCTGTTGATTCATTTTAGCCATGACAATACATTAATTCAGCCTCTGCATTGTTTGCAATATGAATAAGTTTATGTGTGTTTTTTTTTTTTTTCGTACACTCTTCCTATCAAATCTTGGCTGTTTGCTATTGTATGAAGCATAGCTGTAATATTAACAGACCCTAACAGTAAACTCAAATCAACCTGACAATATTCAATACATGCTTTTGCAATAGACAACATTCATATCCCTGCAGATTTACACAGCTGGATATCCTGATCACTTCTCACAACATAACTCCCTTATATTTTGATGGAAATGAGTAAAAGATATACTGTGTACAATACATTAGTGTCAAGGGCTGTCTTGCTTTGTTCTTTATTTTTGAATCACAAGACTTCACTAAAATAGTTCCTTCTGTGCCTTCTAAATCTGAACAGTCATGTTTAAACAAATAAATACCTGCATTTTGCAGTGTGTGTGTGTGTGTATAAATTTTCAAAGAACAAAACACAGTTTTCCTGCCACTATAATTGAAGCCTGTAATATTTCAGTATGAATATGCATGTGCAAAATTCTAATGTATGCTTGAGGGTTTATCATCAATAAAAATTCCGGCATGACTTTTGATCATAATTGGTATATGACTGAACCCAGTATATGAACGGAATAATAATAGCTGTGCATTATGAAATAGGCAGTACTGCATTCCCACTCTTCCAAAGAAATATTCTGAATTAAAAACAAAATGTCACAAAAGATCAAAACTTTTAACACCATGGCCTTAAAAGACATTAACATACGTATGTTAATAATCTGTTAGCAATTAATGTGCTGACAGTTTAATTTAAAATCAGCTTGAGTAAAAACTTTATCTGACAGAGCGAAAATAGAAAGAAACTGCAAAGCTGTCGTTTCGAGTCAAGACATTTCTCCAAGGAACGATCCACACAATCGTTAAATCTATTCCACTTTCATTAAAATCGGGCTGATCCTAATGCTTTCTTATTGCCAGACTTTGACGAACCTTTTCTGAGAATTATTCACAGACAAAAACAGGACTTGTGCTTTCCCAGGAGTCTTATTAACAGCTTTTCTGTTTGTTGAACACTTTCTTTTGACTGAATAGTTAATGAAACCAAATTGCTGTCAAACAACAGAGGCATGTTTATAGACTTGTGTAAGCATTGTGGATGTGGATGTAACCATTTAACTGTAAAATAAACATTTGAAACATATCTGTCAGTCACGACCCTTGTTATATCTTTTTATGCGCTTCATTACAAGAGTCCGAAACACCAATGATATGTACAGCTATGATCAAAAGTTTTTCTTTACCTAGAATTTTACGATTGAGACAATTAAAATAAATAAGTAAATAAATAAATATATGAACAAAACTAAATCTCAATGCTGTACCAACCACAAAAAATTAAAATAAAGAAATAAATACAAATTACGTAATCTTAGAATTAAAAATAAATAAATAAAAAGTTTGTGTTAAGCAGCCGTGAATTGCTGTGGTGATTCTACTGGCCACTGACCATCTAATATGCATTAGAAAATCTGTTGACAACAATCTATTTGATCTTTGTGGGATTATAAAAATAGCAGTTGTATATTTAAATTAATAATATTTATTTCTCAGCAGACGCCCTTATCCTTACAATTGTTACAAGATATCACATTATTTTTACATACAATTACATTATTTTTTACACATTAATAATGAACTAAATCATCCATGTTAAAATGAATCCAGCTCTGTGGCAGGCTGGCTTGCAGTGGTGACGTCACGGACCAGGAAGTAACTGAGTCAAACAATGGATGGGCGGGTGAAGCTGAGTGCAACGGCACTCAGCTGGATTTATTAATAATTAAACAAAAGATTTAAACAAACAAAACAGAAACCAAAGGGCACGAGGGCCAAACGAATAAACAGACAAACAAGTAAGTGGTGTGCTGGCTAAACCAGCACGTTTTAGCAATTGTTTTGTTGTATTCTCTGTAGCTCTCTCTCGCTCTCTCTCCGCTCTCCCGTACTCTCTACACTCCAACACTCAACACTGCAGCACGGACAGCTGCAGATTCTTATACTCTGGCCGAGGGGTTAACTAGCTGTTAATTATCTTATTACCCCTCGGCCACAGTCTGCACGCATTTGGTAAGGATGCATAACTGTCAGCTAGTTAAATAATCAGTAGCTGATCAGTCATGCATCCTCACAGGGTTTTTAAATTATAAATAACAAAAGGCAGGCGCTTTTAACTGCGCCAAAACAAAACACAAATAATAATAAATAACACACTCCATACAAGCTCATAGAAAGTTTAGATTTTCTTTCAAAACTTAATTAGCATTTAGACAAGAATATTCTCTGACATAGTCTTCGCCCAATAGTCTTCCGGTCTTTAGAAGTGGAACCAAAATGTGTTTATTTTAGTTAGAAACAAACTATTGTTTTCTATTGGCCTACAGGGTACATCCATATGGATGTCTTTCCCCTCTGCAATTCTGCAAGTTTTATTGTTGTACTTTATTTGTGTGACAGTTCTACATTATGAATGTAAACAACTTGCCTTTATAAGATGTAAAAAATAAAATAAATCAAATTATTGTTACGCATGAATGTCCCCTGGGTGACATTCATGGGTGACAGTATAAGCTGCTACCCACCTGTGCAGCGATGCGACAAAATGAATAGAACCTATACTTTTGATAAGTATCTTTCACACCACAGGCAACACGACAGGCGGGAGCAACACCAGGGTGACACTGGAGCGATGCAAAATAAATAGGATTCAATACACAGCTTCAATACACGTGGTCCAGCAGGATGAAGCAGTATCCAAAATGATGGAGGATCGACAATACAAAGTAACTAGGATTACGCTCATCGGCAAAATAGCTCACCCAGAAGTCAGTACACAATGTCACTGGCTACGGCAGAGCACACTTTTCTTTATCCAATATATTGATGGAGGAGACAATAATAATTGCTGTGGAAAAATACCCAGAGCATTATGTCAAAGGTCATCACAATTATAAAGAGACAGATTTGAAAAACAATATATGGGAGTCGATGTAAAAGGAACTGGATAAGCCTGGTGCATATGATTTATTGCCATATATGTTGGAATACCATCAGAGAAGACACTCTCATAATTTCCACATCATGTTGTCGAATATGTACCAGTCTTGATCATAGTTTTGTCAATAGCCATTTCGAATAGTTGTATAGATCTGCCAGTTTTCAACCCTGTCGCATCGCCTGTGTTGCTTCTGGTGTGTATGGTCATGTCGCTGCGAAAGTATCTTGTTGCCCAATGAAAAATCACATCATGTCTGGTGTTTGGCAGCCTTAAATGTTAGCAGGAAGCTCATTCCCTTTGTTCTGTTGTACAAGCAACATTTAAGTTATTAGTCGATTTTTATCTGTGTTAACTTATTTTTCATAGCTAAATGTGATATTATATAATTAGCATAGATTGTTAAGTCTTTAAGTATAATTGTGAAATAAAAGGCTCTTAAAATGTCCTTTTTTGTCTTCAAAACTTGACTCATGCAAAGGGCTTATTATATCAGGTATACATTCTCAAGAAATAAAATATAAGATTGATTCAGCTGTAATATCACAGCTGCTTCCTGGACTGACATTACTATTGGCGTCAGTTATGAGAGATGAACTGTAATGTGTTGGAAACTCTGTAGTGAAGAGGAGGCTAATAACATTTACTCACAGTTTTGCAAGAAAATATGAGAAGGGCTGAAAGCAAGAAGTTCCATTAAAATGGGTGGATCAGTCCAGCGTAATGAAGAGTAACTAGAATCATATTTACTAGAACTAAATACATATACATAAAAACAGATTTAAATGTAATGCAGTTATGGTATAGTGCTTTATGAAAAGAAAAATCCCCAAAAGAGGAAGCTGTATGAGGCAGACTCTAACCAGTATCTGATTTAATTACTGCCATGTGTTTTTCTAAGATTTTTCTACTCAAATTATAACGGTATTCTTAGAGCGAGCATGGGAGGACACAATATCCCCTATTAAACACTATAAGTGCTATATGTAGGTATGAGTTTGGTAGGATTTGTGGAACAAGACTTAAGCATTTTTAGGATTATTTAAAATAACTTTTACATTTAGATTGCTTTCTCATTTATGGACTAAGATAAACTTTACATTTAGATATGTAACAGGTACAAAATTAATATCAAACCACAGAAAGCTTAAAAATAAAAATGCATCTTCACTTATTTAATGTAGTCCATAAGCAGGGTTACGCATTGCTGCATCAGTTTTAGACTAATAAGTCATACCCTGATCAATATTGTAGTTAAAAACAGTATATGAAATGGGCACTTTATAAAGCAGGCTTTTATAAACATGTATGAATGTGCGTTCTTCAATCAAATTCTGATTGGATTTGATGAGCCTGGACTAATAATACATGGTTAGGTCTGTCTGTGTATCCATCTGGTTTGATCGTCTGGACAACAAGGATTTACCACCCAAATGGCACAATCATGGAACACATTGGGTTGACTTAACAGTGCAGGACAGAAGTAGGCTAGTTATACTCTTAAATTAAAAAAAAAGATTCACACCAATAGCTGTATCCTACAGTCAGGGATATATATCCTATAGCTGTATAGACCAGGATTGAGTGCCATCATATTTATGAGTCATTGCAATACAATACCCTGAGATCTTTCCTTTTCCTAACACTGAGGGAGTTCTTCCTCACTGGCGGCCCTCAAGGTCATCCATTGTCTTCTATTTCATGAAGCCATTAGGCAGCTCAGCCATCCTGATCTTCCTGCTTTACTGCTGCCACATAGAAATAAAGCTTTTGCAGTTGTGCCTCCCACATCTACTCTTCCCAGCTCTGCTGCAGTGCCTCAGTTGTATTATGCAATGTTTTTCACTGTATTTTATGTATTATGCATTATTTTTTACTGTATCTTGTAAAGTGCTTTGTGATGGTGGGCCACTATTAAAGGCGCTGTGTAAAACAAAGATTGATTGATTGATTGATGTATAGCATGCTCATTAGAATACATTTATCAAAAACTGCTGGTGCACCAGTTCTGACGACAGAAATCCAGCTCCAGTAACATTTACATTTTCCAATATTACCATCCTCAGATACAGAGTACAACAAGCATTAGTATAGCATTTAATTAGAATACATTTCCAGATCTGTATTTCAGTGGAAATAAGGTACAGTACTGAGCTTTCTCTTTCATCAGGGCTTCCCAACCCTGGTCCTGGGGACCCCCTGTGTCTTCTGGTTTTCATTCAAACTGAGCTCTCCATTACTTTCCTATACTCTTAATTGAACTAATCATTTGCTTAATTAGACCGTTTTACTTGTTTTCACCTCTTAAACAGTTGCAGATTTCAAGTTAGCTATAATATTTTATAAATAACTTGAAATCTCTAACTTTTTAGCAGCTGAGAACAATTAAAAAAGTCTAATTAAGCAAATTATCAGTTCAATTAAGGGTCTAGTTAAGTAATTGAGAGCTCAGTTGGAATGAAAACCAGAAGACACAGGGGGGCCCCTAGATGACATTTGTAGTGATTGTCGGTAGACCTCTGAATAAGTTTGTTAACCTTGATTTTGTTTGTGTTTCTTTTTTACTGAAGCATTCATTCCACGGATCATGACATGAATATAAAGCATGTTTATCCAACCGCTGATTCCAAAACTCTCCACAAAGGTTGCAGTTATTTTAATAAAATGAACTCCAGTATCATTTGTTCTCTCAAAGCATCTTTGTTCTGGAACTACAGCACATGCAAATGCTATTAGCAGCAGTTATGTTGAGTATGAAATCATTTTCTATGTATTCTTCTTATATGAAATAAAAATGTAAAAAAAAACCAAAAAAACAAATTGACCTTACGCCCAATTTCTTGGAATATTTTCAGCAGTACTCCACAGGCACCATGCTTTTAAGATTCAGTAATTCTGCAGTCTTCTGAGATATAGAAGGACTTGCTCTTCATGACGTGCTTGATGTTTCTCTGGAGATGAGTATCAAATGGAAAAATGAAAAAGCTTGCCAGCAATGGGAATTGCACTCTACAAACAGTGCATGTTAATTTGTGAGATCTTTCCAGAACAGAGGTCCCATACCAACGTGTCAACTGGTGTGTGAGCTACAATGTGATGAAAGTGTGAGTTCACCTGCAGTTTCATAATTACCAGCATGCTGCACAGATTGTCTGCATGTAGCATTCTAACCACTGTGCAGTGCGTCTATCTTCCTGATGGGTCCTGACATCACAGTTCTAATGAAGCCCCAAGAGAAACGGCCTGATTGATAAAGGAATACACCAGGGCACCTCTTCCATGCTTGTCTGTGGTAATGAAGCACTACTTCAGCATCCCTTCACCTAGGCTACCAGGCTACATCTGTCTGCCTGACAGTGATTTAGGGTAGCCATTTCAGAAATAGCAAGATGTATCATGGACATAGGAATTCTGCGCCATATTATCAGTATAAATGTCATTACCCACAGCATGGGCTTTTTTTATGGTAAAGTTTGCTGCAGAAATATACTTTTGGGGTATTTTCTGACATGATCCCATACCATGCCTTGTTTTCACATATTTGTCCAAAATAGTACAAGCTTTAAATGATTTAGATAAAAAATATTTAGTACGAGTTATGGATCTGTGACCAAATAAATCAAATGCCACAGGTTCATGTACATGTAAATGCAACAGGATATTAGAGAACACTCTTTAAGTTTGTGTTATTAGTAAAGGCAGAAGAAACAGTTTAAAATGCAATCGCCATACTATATAAAAGCTCTTAAGAAATCCCAAAGTACAGCCACTAAATGACCAGTGTTTTTCAAATTATTTTCAAAAACATGTAGAGTAAGCATTATACAAGTACAATAGTATAGTCGACTATGTCTGATCAATACATGCACTGTATATACTATTATACATTGTACTGTTATTAATAAAGCAGTGATGATACTATATACAGTTCAGTTTGGCTGCCAACTAATCATTGATCACTTAGTTCCTTTGTTACCTGGTACTTCTCATCAAGACTTTAAATTACTGTGGATAAAGAACTGCTATTGTGGATTGACTGCTTTTTAAGAAATCTTTGTAAAAAAAAAAGAAATACCACTACATAAAGAGTATAAACATTCACAAAAACTACCAATTCAGTATTTGACAGACATTTTTTTATATATATATATATATATACAATTTAACTTTGTATTGGTTTACATACATACAAAATAAATTCCTAGGGCTTGAACTTTTTGGTTTGTTATTTTCTCTCTACCTAATCTCTACCTCCCTTTAAATGTTAATAAGTAGTTATTAAGCTGTCTCTGCATCCTAATAAAGATAAAATGATTCATTACAAACCGGGTTTAAGATTTTTTTTTCATTTGCTAGGAGCTTTTTAATGATAGACTTGCTATCAGTGTACACTCCGTAGTGGGTATGCTTATGCTGAAAAGAAAATATGTCAGGACAACTCAGTCAAGTTATGAAGGTAAAAACAAGTGACATTGTTTTGTAATTACCATCTTTTTCAGAGTTTAATTACGAAACAGAATCGGCTCAAAATAAGTTTAAAAAGGAACGTCATGTGATAAAAAATCAAACCTGGAAAACTTCAAGCCCTATAAATACCATATGAGATGAGATAATTGAAACAGACCATTTATTGATGTATTGAAAACTACTGACAGTTCTTTTGATGGACACAAAAAATGTAATTCTTTATTGTCAACATAGCGTTGTTATTTCATAAAGGAGAAAAAGGAGTTCATTGGACAAAAGCCTTTTTTATCCTTATAATTTCTGATGTTCCTAACAATCCCATTTTTCTTTTTTTAAATGGTGAAAGGCAGGCACACAACACTCTAGTAAAAACAGAAACATGTCTTTACCCAACTGTGGCAAAGTGGTTAGCAGTGTGCAGGTGCAGGTGATCAATAAACAGACAGACCATTATAATCTAGGTGCAGTGTTGTTTAATGGTTTTTTAAATCCAATGGCCTGATGGCAAAACAACAGTAAATAATGACAATGTTTTTAGTTCACCCACACATAACACATACACAAACACACACACCAGTCCACAGTGCGTGCTCTAGTGCTCGTGGTGAATACAGTTCTTTAGTGTGAAACAAAAGTGCAGTGTTGTTGATCCGGGTTTAGTGCTGACCTTTGGCGACAGCTCCGGATTGTGTTAGCCATCCAAATAATTACAAACAATATTATTAACGACAAACAAAGACGTTTCACAATACAGGTTCTCCTTCCGGTCCTTTAATATAACCATTCACAAAGGAACAGATCACATCACTATGTCCCCTTTTTATAACGTCACCCCTGACCCCTTGGTCAACGAACGCATCCGCTCCTCCAATCCGCGGATGCCACGCCGGGTAATTGAGTTTGTATGCCGTAGCTTTGTCCCCCTTCAAGATAGCCGACTTCTACTTAACCCTGGGAATAAACTGTCGTACTATTTAGTCCAGGATATTCTGTTCCCTTTATGCAGCTGCCTTGCAGGTCAGGAGGGAGATCTAACACCAAGAATCACTCTGTCACACCAACCCAAGCTGAATGTGTTAATTTTAAATAACTTATGTAATCGTGTGTGCACTGGGAATGCTTAAATGCCTCATTTAGTACTCAATTATCGGTTTGCATGCTCTATCATACTCAGTAAGTGGCCAAGCTGTGTCCTCTTCAAGTCATTTATTCAAACATAGGTTTCATCCCTGCCTCACACAGCATGTATGCTAAAGCAGATTTCACGACTGGATCACTGCTTATCAGACCAATGGGGTTTTAACGCTGCAGCAGCAGAAGTAGTGAATAAACACACATATGAATTGATGTAAACCCACACATATTTCAGTTTTGGTGGTAGGTTTGTAGTTTGGTCATACTGTATAAGTATTTTAATTACTAGCTCCTATGAAAATTGAAATGGCTCTTCACTATGGGGCCACTGAACTTTGAGATCACATGATAGATCTGTTGCTCCTATTCTATTAAGCAGCTAAGCAGATGCAGCTGACCAAATGCAGAGACTAGAAGACTGCTGACTTGTTGAAGACTCTTAGATTATCCTGCACAATTGTGATCCTGGAAAGCCATTCATTTCCAGGCTTGTGCCAACCAATCCTGAGATGTGCATTTTAAAGCTGCATTACTTTCCAGTGCTTAGATAAAACAAAAACCTATACCAGCTTCCACATTGCACCTTTTATGTGTTTCCTACATGGACCTACTTTTGTTTTGTGTTTTATTTGGTACAGTAAATACTCATTGTAGTTGAGAATTATAACATATACACTGATTTTATACCACTTTGACTATTTTGCCATGACATCTCTTAATAATACAGGTAAAGGAGCCACCATCTAAGTTCAGCTTACAACAGGATTCTGTATTTGTACTGAAGCAGGAAAGTGTAAATAGCTGCTGATTTCTGGGATTCCTGTAGCTAGGTTCAAAATAATGGCAACCACCTTTTTTTTCATTAGAATGTTGATAATATAATATCAGTAACAAGCTATCCGTACTTTTATCCAATATGTGAACATTGTAATGATGTGCCAATACTGGGACAACATTGACAGTCTATCTAAATGTTTTGAAGTCATGGACAATTTGGAAGGGCCCTCTAAGGGCTGGAACCCACATATGCAAGCACGGCACAGCTGGGCATTGTTGCAGTGCGATACCACTTACTCACCAAGCGGTATGCACTATGTGACTGACTTTCTTGAATGGTAGTTGTCAGTGCCACACAGTAGGCTATGTACTCAAATATAATATAATGCCCCCCATATCATCTACTAAATAAAAAAAAAAAAACTGTTTATCAAAGTTGTTTTTCTGTCATCTACATGCAGGTGTATGAAATGAGCGACCAACTTGGCAAAGAAACATACAATATGTTGCTGACAGCAAGTAGCCTCCTATCACTGAAGTGATAACCGTCTCAGCCAGTTATTTAGTAAAAATAGTAGTGAACTACAGACATTATTATAAAGGCAACAAGTGATAACAGCATCATTTTATACTGTGAGGGAAAAGCGATGTTACTAAATAGGCTACAGTAAAGATGCTTATCAGGAGCAAGTATAAAATACTGGCCTGCTTGTATTTGATTCTGAGGTTTCTACCTTGAATATATTTCATTATATTATGGTGGCTGGTGATATCCAACGCATCATTGTCTAAATAAGACCTTAAACACAATTACATCTTTCAGTTCCTAACACAAAATCAAAGTTCAGACTCTTTTAGGTAATGAAGTAGTAGCTCATCTTCTTAATAGAAATGTTCTGTCTTTTACTCAGACAGGAATATTTGATGCAGCTCAGTGTTGGAAAAAAATGAATAAAAGTAATAATTTGGCTTTGGTTCAATAATCCCTCTGTAAATGTAATCTTCAGTCTTACCCAGTGCCATTATAATGACATCAAAGCAACACTGCTAATTCGTGGATAACAAACCTATAGAGAAAAGATCTAAAGATTGGTGAGGGGAAAACTGGCATTAGGGAACATTCAGTTTCTTTGACTGCTTTTGCCTGATTACTTTATAGCCCTGTCCCTGACCCTGTCCCTGCACCCACACAAGCTCAACCAGTTCTAGGTAACTCTCTGGTAGTGAACCAATTCAAGAAAACAGCAAACAAGTCAGCTTTACACATGCAAGCTGAAAATCCATACGCCCACCATGGGGTTTTGTTGGCAAATAATAAGTAGGCTATGTAGTTTGATATGAAATAAACCATTAACTTTAACAGAAAGTTTTCATCAGACCAGTAGACCTAACCAAATGTTCCCTGTGAATGCCTCACAGTCTGACATTATATTGAAATGATTACTATGTCTGTGCATGCAATCAACAATTCCCTGAATGAATCATAAACTGATAAGATTAAACAAACCTGTGATTCTACTGAAGAGACTTGAAATGTAAGCAATTTAATACTGCCCGCTAAGAGGTGCCTGCTATTCATGTCAAACGACTACTTTTTCATTTAAATTGCAAATGTTATAATGTCAGGGTTATGTTTTAATGGCAACCCATTTTAACCTGAATGAATTACCAGGCGAACCTGGTTTGTATGATTCTCATTATGTGTACTTAATGTTTCAGAAATAAAATTGATGTTTGAAATTCAGAATCCCATGGTAACTGACTCAGCATTATACATTGAACTATTAAGGTGCTGAAAAACAAACTGTCACGATGCATTCATAATATAAATTTATGTGCTTTTGTAATATTAAGATATCTTTACGTTACAAAGTGGCTTAATAGTGCATTCATCAGAGGGGCTTGTAGCAAACCAAATATATTGTTTTAAGTGGTGACAGAAACAGAGCTGAATTTAAATAGATTGACAGGTCCAGTGATAAAATATTATTATTTTCATTAATTTCTTAACAGATGCCCTTATCCAGGGCAACTTACAATTGTTACAAGATATCACATTATTTTTGCATACAATTACATTATTTTTTCATACAATTACCCATTTATACAGTTGGGTTTTTACTGGAGCAATCTAGGTAAAGTACCTTGCTCAAGGGTACAGCAGCAGTGTCCCCCACCTGGGATCGAACCCATGACCCTCCTGTCAAGAGTCCAGAGCCCTAACCAGCCCTAACCTACTTGTCTTTTGCTCATAGTTGACCTATTCACCCCCTACATGTTCACAGACTTATATTTATATTATTTTGTTGTGTTTTGTTTTGTTTCTTCATCTCTGGGTTTGTTCAGCTAGCCATGAATAGTAACAGGCCTGGAGAACTTTCAATGATGCCAATATCCCAAAAATGGTTGAAGAGATGTTGGCGGTTCTCATATTAATGAATAACAAATATCAAATTATTTCAATAACAAATCCAACTTTGCTACTCAACAATGCTTTTCTTTGTTTTGTTTTTAAAAAATTAAAACATTTACATGTATTAGCTTCAGTGCACATTTTTCTCCCACTTGTTGGGGTTTATTTTAATGATCTAATTGATCTTAATACCACTGCTGTTAAATGCATGAGCTTAGTTTTTCATGAGCTTCATTTCACTGTATTTTTCTTTAATATATTAAGGTTAATAAGCGGGTCTCTACTTCTAACACCTCTGGAAAAAACAGCTGGATTAATTGTCAAATAGGAGCAGCATTTAGATCCTCAACTTTTTAGATCATTATTTATAATCTTTTTAGATGATTTTTAATCTTTTTAGATTACTTTTAAGGTGATTTATAATCTTTTTAGATTACTTTTTAGATGATTTTTAATCTTTTTAGATTACTTTTAAGGTGATTTATAATCTTTTTAGATTACTTTTTAGATGATTTATAATCTTTTTAGATTACTTTTAAGGTGATTTATAATCTTTTTAGATTACTTTTTAGATTGAATTGTGCAATTGAAGTTAAGTTTTTTAGAATATGTTTGAACGGCAGTAACACTTTGAAATCATGTAGTTACTTTTCAACAATAAAAACCTCCCTTCCTGGATGGCAGCACAGAAAACTGCAACTGATGAGTAGAACTGCTATGAGAAGATGGTGTTGGGGTGGGGTGTACTGAACAACAGGTTAAGCAGGGAAAAGCAATCAACTTTATTACTGCATGCTGGGGTCGATAGTTACAAATAGGATTTGAATAGTGTTTAAAATAGAACTACAACAAAACACATATTGCAGCATTCACAATAGAAATAGCACAGACTTGCTAGAGGTTTTGTCAAACTCCTTTTCAAGGTTTTGAAATATTGACTAATCTAATAAATGAATAACTCTCGAAGAAGCAGAACATGTATCAGAATATCAATCAAAACAATGTCAGAAATTGATGAAGAATACAGTGCCTTTACCTGGAATGTTTTATTATGATAAGTATATGAAATTGGACTATAGCCACATTCTCAACAGAGCACAGCCAACTCAATTACACAGCTGATACAGTAATTAAAAGTTCTGCACTTAATTAAAAAACAACTTTATCATGCCATATGTTGTGATATCCACCTACACAAGCTATACTTGAGTCAAGACTAATAACCCTGCCAACACTCTGTGTAACAGTAATGAGCAGAGCCTCAAATGTAATAGAATACTGGTCTAAGTTTGTATCATTATTATTATTAGGTAAAACTATACATTACATGTCTCTAATTACTGTGTATTTACATAGTAGTTACTTAGTAAATTATGTGTAGTTACAATGTACTTAATGTGTACATTTTTTGCCTGATTTATGTATGTACACAATTATTTCTAAAAAGGGTTAGGTTTAGAGGTTAGGTTAGAGTTAGAGTTAGGGTTAGGTTTAGAATTAGAATTAGGGTTAGGGTTAGGGTTAGGGTTATAATTAGGGTTATATCATGTGGGGTTAAAACTACACAGATATTAAATACAGTTTTAAATACTATATGTTCCAATACAGATCCTGAAGATTCCGATTTTCACTGTGGTGCATCTTAGGTTTACTGAAGGGTGTAAAACAACACAGAGGCATCCCTTATGAAAGTGCTTTAATGCCAGATGAAATCATGTCATCCAATCCCAGGAAAAGGTTGGAGGTGACCTACATGTGCACACAGTTCCCTCTGGTACAGTGAAGGAGAAATACATTACTCTGTTGTAGTGCTGCCTGATAATACAGTAGGTTGTGGAAATTGAATGGATAGAATAATGGGTCAATGCTATTACACTGGTCTTTTCCACGATGTACAGTAGTTTTGTTCTCTGACGCACTGAACCAACATGAAATAAAGCACACAGTAGTGTGAAATATGACTTGTGGATATTTAATGTTGAAGATGAAGTGGCCACCGCCAAGCCCATTCTCATATTATGCAGTATGTTTTATTATTGTTTAGTTATTTTAGCAGACGCTTTTATCCAAAGTGGCTTACAGACTTGGGAGTGAACTATGCATCACAACTGCTGCTGCAGACTCACTTACAGTAGGACCTCGATTTTACATCTCATCGGAAGGACGGAAATTCAGAACTTGGATTGCTTGATTCAGAGTCCAGAGTGCTAACCATTACATTCTATTACTTGCTCAATGTTTGCATATGTGAGATGACATGACAGACAGCTACCATTTTGTTTTTACCATGGAATCCAATAGCAAGTTATCGAGACTAAACACCACTTTTAAAATTCACTGGTGCACTTGTTTTTTCTCCAGTAATGTAAGTGAACAAGCACACGTGGTTATCTATGTACGGTATGTGTGTCTGCGTGTGAATGTGCTGCACTGAGGGTGGTGAAAGATTAGCATGCTGGATATTAGTTGTTGTGCAGAACGTCCTTCTGTACCATATTGTTAGCTTGTCAGTCTTGTATCCCAAGGCTCCTCGATTCAAATCCTGCATTAGCCAGAACTTGAAAGAAGTTTATTCCCTGATGTCAATAGATTCTGTAGGGCATTAAATAACCAGAAGCTATAGCAAACTTGATATTTGTATGTAAACACATGTCAAGGTGTTCATAGGAGATCTATTAAGAGACACTGAAGTAGCTATTCACTGTTTCTAATGTGGTTGGTTATTGGTGGTTGGAGGTTATAAACCTCTGATGAGAACAGTTTTATCTTCCTAAAATCAAAATATTCACATATTCTTCTGATATGTTGGTGTTAGACATAAAAAACTAAAGAAAGAAATATAAATGCCATCTTGCTCAAAAAAGTTTTAAAAAATGGAATTTGCCTAAATGAAAGTACTGTGATAACTATGTTTTTGTCAATATAGACATTAATATTGAAATGCTGAGGTAACACTACAAGAAATTAGACCAACTTTAAGGATAATATCATCAAAATCATCATATTCTAATATATTTTCAGAAGTGAGTTTGCATGAGATTCACATTTAAAAGTATTGATTGTGGGTAACCCAAATATAAGAGGAGCATTAACCTACATTGAATGTGACTGTGAGTTGTCAATTTATATTATTAGCTGGTTAATTGCAATTAATGTAAATGGTGAGAGCTCATTGTATCATTGTAAAGGATTCAACCTACTGCATGTCAGTGTTTTACTGTTCAGGCTCTCTGGAGAAAAAAGCAGTACAGTATGAAAGTACAGGTCATGTCTGCTAATAGGTAAGTTAAAGGTTTATTACAAATGAATCATTAAATATGTAGGCTCTTCTAACGGCTGTGCACTTAAACAAAGCAGACCTATCACTCCTCATAAATGGGAATGACTCGGTTCTTCATTTCCAAATGATGAGCTTAAATAATTGACAATCAGAGCTAGAAAATGACCTCCAGCCCTATAGGATAGAAAGCAGCGCCCGCCATCGATCACCTTGTAGCAAGATTCATTATTCTCAATAAAATGTGTCAGATACATCTAGAGGGTTAATACACTGCTGAGCAATGCATGTGATTACGCTTAGAAAGGGCTTACATCCACACAGCATGACCTAAAATGAACTGCCTTTGAACAGCTCAGGAAAGTAGCAGCAGGAGCAGACATGACCGTTTTTGATCTCCATAATTAAAACAATAATAACTGGCACTATCCAATACACAAATAAATTGATTTAGTCATTGTTTGTATATAGAGCGCATTAACATTCAATGAACTTTTTAGCTGGGGAAAAGGAGTTCAATCTTGTGATTTTACCATCCACTTTTAGCTTCTCATTTTGTAAGTACATAAAAAACAGTAGTCTTTATTATTTATTGCATTAAAATACAATACAAGGAAATTGTAATCTGTTCAAAAGACTACATGCTGGAGCATTGCTCAACGGCTGAAGAAAAGAGGTCAAATGAATAGGATGTACAAAATCTAATAGTTCTCTCACCTACTTATCATTCTTGTTATTTGGTTTCCTATTCTTGTTTTGTTTCTGTTTTTCATGACATCCTTAAAACTCCAAACGTTACATTTAAACAGCACACCGATTGTGGTTTCATTTAATGACAAATCCATCTGTGATCAATGAAAATTTAATATGGGCTGGTAAAGTTAAATAGTTGGGTATGTTTTTAATTTGTTACTAACATGTTATAGCAGTCAGAAACAGCAAATCAAATAGTTTCTGGGTCTCTCGGTCCACACATTCATATGTGTTCAACCAATAAATAGCCTTACAATTTATCTCGACAGATGGACATGACATGGCCTGGATCCAAAGTCAAAGTGGGTCAAGCAAGTCCCATCAGATTTATTCTTTCCAGTTGAGATGCCACCCATACTATGACATGGCATTAAGCCAAGTTCTTACAAAAAGAGTAGCCCTACTTAGCCATTCTGAGACCGATGGGCCAAAATAGTTGACAGAGATATTTCCCTTTATCTAGATACTAATACTGTAATATTATAATTTAGGGTGTGGGTCGAGTGTTTCAACCGTCAATAGGTCTGTCCTAGCGCCTAACCCACCAGTCAGATCTGTGCTTTTCTCAAAGAGTTGTGCAACTAGGAACCACAATCAGACAGGCAGACACCATTGGTACAATTGTTATCATCTGTTCAATTATTAGGAATTAGATTTGACTTTGCAAGGGTTTTATCCTGCTCTCTGGGGGAACATTTTGCAAAGAGGAATAAGAGGAATACTATACAATTGTTGGTTAAAAATTTTCAGTAAAAAAAATATTGTCATCATTTACTGCATGAGTCCCAGCCTTGTGCTTGTACAACACACACAACTATGTGTCCATATGTGTCATTTCTGGGATACTGTACATTCGCTTTCCAGTGTAATCTCTTGTGTAGGGCATGAACATTTTACTGGAATTGTTTTTTAATTACCCATGTGTCCTTGATCACAATAAATGAAAATTGTGTTGGCAAGTATTGATTTAGGGAGCTCCATTTTCCTCTTTAGGGATGCACTGAGCCAGCAAAAATGCCCAGCAATAGACAGATACAGCAGTCAAGTTCGCCCTGTGCTTGATTAAATCAATAGGATTATTTACACAGCAGATAAAGGTGACTGTGTTAATTTGGTCATGAAAATGCCATCATGAGTCGTCTCCATGAGTTAGAGCAGATGGAAATCTGTTGAAAGGAAATAGAATCTTCATTTCTAGGTTTTCTTATTGTATTTTTGTACAGTCAAGATATCCATGTATTCAATTGATCTAAACAGTGACAAACCTAAATACAGCCAATGGTTTTAATCATTAAAAAGGCTCTTTGTGAAATCCAACATCTTTAATGGTGTGCGTCAGTGTGATCTTTAATGTATGTTTGTCTTTGTAAGTAAAATGTCAGGTAGGTCTGCTCCTATTTTAATGTTTAAACAGCAAAGCAACGTTTTCAGTAATTTCGATTCCCAAGGCATCATGTAAATAGTTTTGAAGCAGCAAGATAACAACACAGAGGCAGTTGAATGTGAATGTAAACTATACAGTAAATTGAACCACAATGAAAACAGTGGCCCCAAAAGGCTGCTCAAATTGGTATAGTTTACTAGCTCAAAACCCCATTTAAATGATTGCCTAATGTAGCATAACCATGACCCTGACAGCCAGAACCTCCTGTCTCAGAGACGAGATCAGCTCTTCCATCACTTTTGATTTATTTCCAGTCCTTGAATAGTCACTGGACCAGTTCGGCATTCTTTTATATGTAATTTTATGGCAAGGCATTGTTCAATTAGGACTTTCACCGCTTGCTGTACCTGTCAGATTGTAACCCTCAGACACAGGTCCCTAACAGAGGGCTTTAAAAGCCTGAATGTGTTTTCCAATGGTGGTCCAGATTTTGCTTCTAGTCCCTACAGGTTAAAGGCATTTGTGCACAGTGCAGTGTTTATGTCTGAGATAGACAGTTTGAGTAAAGTGGAGGTCTGTTTTGAACATTGCAAATGAAACTTTCTAAATATTTAATTAGACAACAGATGCATGTTTTGCCGTTGAGTTATTACTGTATGACCAACTGCTTGTGCAGCCAACTGTTAATGTAACCAAGCTTCATCTGCAGAGAGGTGTGATCTATTGGCAGGAGAGTGGCATGTATGGATTTACTAAAGGCAGTAGGTGCATGTTGGGCTGTTCATATTTTATGAATATGATGGTCTCTAAAGGAATACAATGGCTGCAGTCTTTCAAAAGTGAGAAAGAGCCTCATTACTCACAGGCTAAAGGCTTCAGTGCGAAAGGTCTTTCTTATTATATAAATGATGTTTGTATCGTTATGCTTGTTTTTATTTTATATATATATATATATATATATATATATATATATATATATATATATATATATATATATATATATATATATATAAACAATATCCCCCATAGTATAGGATATGTTGGCTTTATAGACACAGTTACTGTATTCTTTCTTTTTTTCTTTGCATTAGGGTAAAAGCACTGAGATAAATAATTTACACCTGAATTTAATTCAGTGATCACAGGTAGCAATCTTAACAGATAATAGCCTTGATACCCCTTAGTCACAGCATGTTGTTGGTTGGTGCATTGCTCTAGAGTAAAATAAAGGTCACATCTGTTTTTTTGTATACAAATCCCACATCACAAACAGAGCAAGAGCAGTGCTGCTGCCCTGGCAACATTTACCCCAAGAAGATTCTCTTCCTTGGCCACAATGTGGGAAAATAACCTATTTGTGAAAATAAGTTTGTATGTTTAAAAGATGGTGAATATTAACAGAAAATACAAAAATGATCATTTTCCTTTGAAGATGTGGTGTTGACTGCTATCAAATTATTTCCATAGATAATGTATTTGGGAAGGAATAAAAAAGGTGAACTAAATATGCAACTAGCAAGTCCCCACAACAATAAAGACACTGCTTCTACCTGAAAGGATGTTTCTTTTTTGTTGTTTTGCCGTTCTGTTTGCTTTTTATTCCTAAATTTGCTTTTGCTTTTGCACTTCTGAAGATGAATGGCATGTCAGCTCTTAAGTATTAGTGCCTGATGTGTTACTGGATAGAAAAGGCTTGGAGAAGTTGTGTAAAAATAACATGTTTTCATTAAAGTGACTACAGCTAACACAATCATTCCATGTATTTTCCAAACCTTGCTCATCCATTCACTATATACCTGTATGTGTCCAATAAGTACAATACATGTTCAAACTGAACATGCATTTCCATTTTAAAACATGGCATCAGGAACTACAATAGGTTACTGTGGCAAAGTGGTTAACAGAGTGCAGGTGCAGGAGTGATGTGGTGATCAATAACAGACAGACAAGAATAATCCAGGTGCAAGGGTTTTTTATTTATCATCCAAAGTCTGATGACAAACGGTAAATAATAATGAATGGTAGTACACAAGGCTGTGTACTTCACAGTTTAACCCAGGGGTTCAGTCCCGAAACAATAAACACAGTCTTTAATACACCCACAATATACAAACACGGTCACCAGCCCAAAGTGAGTGCTGTAAAGCAATTTATTGTGAAACAAGTGCCGTGTTGTCCAGGTTTTGTGCTGGCCTGTAGCGACAGCTCTGGATCGTGTTAGCTGTCTCAATAACAAACAAGTACAATTAGACACGACAAAAACAAACAAAACACTTCAAACTTCAAACAAACAAAACGATTCACAATACGGTTCTCCTTCCGGTTAGTGTTAACCATAAAAAAGGAACAGATCACTTCACCAAGTCCCCTTATATACTGTCAATCCGCGGCTGCCACATCATTTCCCTTCCAGGTCCATGATTTAGTGTACCGTAGCTCTGCCCCCTTTCTAGATGGCCGACTTCCGCCTAACCCTAGGAATGAATTGTCTGGCCATCCAGTCCAGGGCACTCTTGTTCCCTTTACACAGCACCCTCACAGGTCAAAAGGGAGATTTATCACCAAGAATCATTCTGTCTCAGTCACAGTTACAAACAAACTCTGATTGCAGTGACACAATATAGATGTTGCCTTAAATACATGACATGCTAATCAGTCATTGTTTTATTTTCTTTTTTGCTTTCTTTCCTGTTGTTGCCTGTGAATTTCATCTCCTCATCTGACACTCAACCCTGGTTTCAGGTAAGACAAATCCAGATACATTGACCTGCTGCAGTTATATATGAAGAGAAGTTTTCAGTAACTGACCTTGTCCGCCTGAGTCAGTCAAAGCATTTTGACGAGATATGTCTTTTCTGTTAGGTCTTTGACCTCCCTGGATCAAAGACACCAATTAAGCAAATAGCAGAAATAACAAATCACTGTAGTAAAGCTGTCACTATTTTTTTTATCAAATAACTTTATAAAGAGTTTTCGGAAACTTAAAGGTGTGGCAACACCAAAAAGACTTCTGATCCACCAAGCTTTCCGCGGCTGACAAAAAAAAGGTTTATGCACATACTGAGGGTTATCATGTAAATATGTGTATAAAATGGCAGTTTATTGTACCCAAAGGCACTCTGAAAGGTCTGTAGATAGCTAGGGATCTATGAAAATTAAAGACAATTATCATGTTCCCCATGATAACAGAATGGCAAACAGAAAGATAAGATCAGTGCATAAGGGGCCACATTTAAATAATAAAGAAATATACTCGCTGGTGGAAAATCATTGTTTCACATAACACTCTCCAAAAGTATATTGAGCTGCAGAAAGAGAGGGTTATTGCACTTTTGAATATTCTGTTAATCCTTACGCTTTTACAGAGTTTTCTACTTTGAGGTATTCATATTTCAGTTCTTATTTTTGCTTTTGTCTCTAGTATTCCAGTTCCCCAAGGATTTTAACTGTGAGTGTATTTGCCAACAAAAGTCCCAATTTCTTTGTATCATTTTATACACAAAATCAAGACTTATACTTTCACTGGGGAGCTGATTAAATTACCTTCCTCTATTCTTTGAGAAGCTCAATATTACAAAGGGCTTAAGGCTGGCAGGCATGAGTTGCTAGGTAGAGATTTGACCTTGACGACGATTCGCTGTAGAGATGAGTAGCACATTTCAGCAGTGTCATCACTTACATATTTAACAGCGGAGCAGGAACAATATTTTACTCTCGAAGTTTGCATTCCTTTCGAATTTGCATAAAACCAAAAGAGCTTTGGAATTGGGTATCTAGAATATAGCTGTGTGATTGTGACTTCTCCTATGTGAGTAGACTCTGTCTGAGGAGGGATTCTTTTTTGTCTTCAGGCTGCACATATTGAGGACTAAAATACCCCCATTCGGGAATCAGTGGCAAGGTTTCCTCAAAGGCAATACTGCCATTAGACTCAGATATTGCATCATACATATTTTTATGCTTTCAAACAAAATGATGTAATACTGAACAAACCTCTTATCAAGTCTGCAAATCTGGGTGCAGATCTCAGGCTGCTGACCTTTCCACCAGCAAGATTTAATAGCACAGTAATACAACTGTGAAGAGTTGAATCCAACCATGTAGAATAATAATAGAATAAGCCAGACTTGCGCTGCAATGACACTAATTCAGCAGAGTTCTAATCATTGCTTGGAAAAAAACTATATTCTTATGTTAGAGAGCTTGCTGGCATGCTCTGTTCTCATCCAATATGTTTATTTAGTTATTTATTTATTTAGTTATATGTGTCTTTGTTTGTTTATTTATGTATTTACTTTTGCATTTGTTTTGGTGCCAGGCATCTTAGCTATTAGGCTCAACCTAAACCTGTTCAATCGATTAGACTTAAAGAGCAATTTGGTACAGGTGTGAAATATCAGATTTATGTTTTAGTTAACAGATCCTGGTTACTTTTTAAAACTCAGAAGTTTAAAACACCTCTGTGAGCTTTCAGAACCTCTTCCCAAGTATAGCAGGAACCCCAGAGTGTAACTATTGCCCTGTCTACCTGCAACACTGCCCAGGGTTTGGTTTGTCCTATCAGTGGGGGGAATGACTTGGATTCAAGGGCAACTTGGATTCTGGGTTTTTTGGTTAGGGGACCAATTTATATTTGCGCATGCCGATTATTCAGAGCTGTTGTACACAGTAATTCCCTGTACAGTAATTACTCTTGACACAGTAGCAGTATATTAAAATGGCTCCGCGACACTTTTTTTCTAGTACCGTAATTGTTTTATTTTTAATAGGCTTACAGCAATTAAAGAGAAGAAGAAACCTATGTTTGCCAAATTAAAGAAAGGAGGACAATAAAACTGACTGAAATAACCGCGTTGTAAGAGGACAGTTAGTGAAAGATTATAGTCAAATGCAAACGTAGATAGGAGGCTAGGATTGAATAATAAAATAAAAGCTTTGTGAAGATCGGTACAAAATCAAGGCACTTATCATGTTCACAATGAGGTGTGTGACAGACAGACCGTTAAATGAAATGTATAATGTAAATTATAGTAATATTTAACATAAGACATACTGGATACTGTTATTATAGAAAACTGATTCCATGTAACATATATTTATTATACTGCTGTACGAACATAGTATTTCAGATATCTGTTCAAGATTCAGACGTATCTACTTACTTTACCCTTGTGAATTAATTACAAAACAAATGCCAAACAGCAGTTAACCTTACAACAAATCAGGACAGGACTGTCAAGCTGATTACAGTAAGAGCTGATTTATGGGGCTGGGGACTGTTGTGTGGATCAATCCTAAAAGCAGAGAGGGATGCTCAGTATTTTATGAATACTTATAGCTATAGACAGTTAACACAAGCAGAGGGGCTGTGGAGAGAAAGTGCCTCTCAGAGGGGCAGTGGTGGGCTGTATTTCGTTTTAAATTCACACAGAACCACCATTCGGTTGCAGTATTCTCCTGTTTAAATCTACTGTGTTTACAGTTGTGTTTGCACAACAGGTTCAACAAACCAAAAAAAATGAGAGGTATCATAATTGATCTCAAAACTTGATCAAGTTACTCACCACTTGACCAATGCACGATTGTTCTAAGTGAAACCGTAAAAAATAATCAGTGAGTGATGAAGTTCTATATGTCTTTACTCAGAGATAGATTTTATTTAGCTACCCACAAATAATCATTGTGTTTTCTGCTTATATCACCACGTCGTAATGAACTATTGACTTAAGAGGAATTTACCCTTGTGAATTAATTACAAAACAAAAGATGGCAAACAGTGGTTACGCTTAAAACAAATCTTGTGTGCGTTTCAGGTAAAAACATAGTTGGCAATGCATATTTTTTATTCATCCCTTCCATTGCAACTTCACTTGTGTGTAGAGATCACAATTTGGCTGACGTTTCTTTGACAGCCAGAAATAAACGGGACCAAGAGTGTCTGTGTTGATCTCTTGTTTTTATATATATATAGAAATCCCACACAGAGCTATTTTTCCTATTGCTAATTTTGAAACTGTCATGCAACTTCTGGCAAGGTGGTAAATCGTTGCAAAACAAAACATGTTGCGATACGTATTTCTCATTTCTGTCAACTGTGTAATTTCTGACAGACACAGACATTTTTTTATGATTCGAATAGATTTAGACATACAAATTCTGATACTTGTCTCAGCACTAAATGTACATATATTTTTTCCTCATTGAAATGTATTTTACTGCACATTTAACTGCGTTGTATATTATTATTACACCAAGACTGAGAAAATGTTGCAAAAAAAAACGGTATTATTATTATACCATATAATTGATTACTGACAGTTCAATTGCACACCTTCACAGTTCCACTTTTCATGGCCCCATTTGTTTAAAAAAATGTTATATAATATGTTTCTGTATTTGTACCTGTGATTACTGCTTGGTAGAATAACCAGAGTAAACATGTTAATGTGTGTAGCTATGCATGTAACTTTGTGTAATTGTAATCATAAATGTAACTGTAATTGTATTGAACAAAATAGCATTGTAATTGTAATTGCAATTTCAGCAAACAATTCTGCTGTAATTGAAATTATAATTGTAATTGACCCCAGGGCTGGTAATTAGCCATATTCAAAAAGTGATTATATGGTGGTAAATGTGGCATATTCCCCCCTCAACATCTACCATATAAAAATACCAAGTGTTTTCACAATGAACTCCTGTCCAATATATGTGACTCCTTAGCAGGTCATTGTTGGATCAGTGGTTTTGGTTCTTGGTCAGTTTCTGTCACGGACTGGCGTTTTCTGTCGGCATTAGAACCTTTCAGATATGTTCGCTAATAAATAACCTACAGTGTACAGTAGGGTGTGTGAGGGTTAGTGCAGTTGGATGGAAAAGAGAGGCATGGGAATTGCATTCTCTTTCCTGTGTTTTGTGCTGCATTGCAAAAGCCAATACAGGAGCTATAGAATGAAAAGAAAAAATTAGCAATAAATAAATTTGACAACATGGACTATTTTTTTTCCATTACTTAGTAAATCCCTTGTAAGATACATCCCAATATCCCCATGCTTTTGAGATGACATGATGAAATTAGGTAAAAAAAAAAATTTAAAAAAAGAGCAACTGCAGCGTTGCATGAATTAGTTCAAAATCCCTTTTTATTTGGCTAAAAGTGTAATATCGTGGTTCTGATAGTACATCATCATCCTCAAGCTGATTTACAGTAAGAGCTGTTTTCACTAAAGTCCATCCGAGCCACTTTGCTGTATGGGGCTGGGGGACTTGTGTGGGGAGAGGAGGACCAATCCTGAAAGCAGAGAAGGATGTTCAGTACTTTATGAATGCTCATAGCTATAGACAGCAGAGGGGCTGTGGAGAGAAAGTGCGTCTCAGTGACAAACAAAGATCACATATTCAACCCATACTGTATTTAGCTTCAAGTAGGTCCATGCAAGAATATTGTTTTCAGTAGTTTTTTTTCAATAAAAGAAAAAAAAGGCTCATGCAGAATTAGGAAGAAACAGCAAGGGTTAGTCACAGTAACTGAAGCTGTGTAATGTCAGTAGTTCTGTTCTGTGTTCTGTTTTTATTAGAACGAGTGTTCTAGTGGTAAATGATGCGTCCCATTGTTACGACTGACTGTTCGAAACTACTAGGGAACTATAAAGTGCATCTGATAAAAAACCAATATATAGAATCAAAATCAGTTGGCTAAACAGTTCAGATTTTAATATATTTTTCTGTCACTATTTCTATTTGAGAACATTGTTATTGAATCAGATTTCAATTTATTATTGAACCTGCCTGTAAAAGGACCTCTGTAGGGTTAACAATTTAACAGTGCTGTGTGGTAATGCCACCGCTCTGACTGCATCACTATCATCCTGAGGAAAGGGCTGTCAAGATGATTTCAGAGACGTTTCCTCTGAAGGCTAGCAGAAGCACTTTCCTGTAAGGAGCTGGGGAGGGGCTGTTGTGTGGGGAGAGGAGGACCAAACTTGATGCTCAGAACTTCATGCATGCTTATAGCTATAGACAGCTGACTGAAGCAGTGGGGCTGTGGTGGGTTGTATTTAGTTTTAAATTCACACAGAACCACCAATCTGTTGCAGTATTCTCCTGTTTAAATCTACTGTGTCTACAGTTGTGTTTGCACAACAGGTGTAACAAACCAAAAAAAAAATGAAGAGGCATCAAAATTGATTTTAAAACTTGGTCAAGTTAATCAGCACTTGGCAAATGCATGATTGTTCTAAGTGAAAACGTAACAAATAATCAATGAGTGATGAAGTACTATATGTCTTTACTCGGAGATAGATTTTATTTAGCTACCCACAAAGAATCATTCTGTTTTCTGCTTATATCACCATATTGTAATGAAGTATTGACTTATGATGATAGATTTAATAAAGTCATTTGTTTTAGTTTTATGGATTGAACGTCGTCATGGCTGTAGGGAGCTCTGAATTTAAAGCTCGGAGAAGTCGCTAATGCAAAGAAATGAAAGAAGTTATTTACAAACCGCTAACCAAGATCATGCAACAGTCTCTTGACACAGGGGTTGTACCGACAGACTGGAAAATTGCAAACGTAATACCGATCCACAAAAAGGGAGACAAAACCGAACCAGGTAACTACAGACCAATAAGCCTGACTTCTATTATATGGAAACTTATGGAAACTATAATAAGATCTAAAATGGAAAATTACCTATATGGTAACAATATCCTGGGAGACAGTCAGCATGGTTTTAGGAAAGGGAGGTTGAGTCTAACTAACCTGCTTGATTTTTTTGAGGATGCAACATCGACAATGGATAATTGCAAAGCATACAACATGGTTTATTTAGATTTCCAGAAAGCTTTGACAAAGTCCTGCATAAAAGATTAATTCTCAAACGCAGTAGGGATTCAAGGAAATGCATGCACATGGATTAGGGAGTGGTTAACATGTAGAAAACAGAAAGTACTGATTAGAGGAGAAACCTCAAAATGGAGCGAGGTAACCAGTGGTGTACCACAGGGATCAGTATTAGGTACTCTGCTATTCCTAATCTACATTAATGATTTAGATTTTGGTATAGTAAGCAAACTCGTTAAATTTGCAGATGACACAAAAATAGGAGGAGTGGCAAACACTGTTGCAGCAGCAAAGTTCATTCAAAATGATCTACACAGCATTCAGAACTGGGCAGACACATGGGTAATGACATTTAATAGAGAAAGTGTAAAGTATTGCACGCAGGCAATAAAAATGTGCATTATAAATATCATATGGGAAATACTGAAATTGAAGAAGGGAACTATGAAAAAGAGTTTATGTTGACTCAGAAATGTCTTCATCTAGACAATGTGGGGAAGCTATAAAAAAGGCCAACAAGATGCTCGGATATATTGTGAGCAGTGTTAAATTTAAATCAAGGGAAGTAATGTTAAAACTTTACAATGCATTAGTAAGACCTCACCTAGAATATTGTGTTCAGTTCTGGTCACCTAGTTACAAAAAGGATATTGCTGCTCTAGAAAGAGTGCACAGAAGAGCAACCAGAATTATCCCATGTCGTATGCAGAGAGGCTAAAAGAATTGAATCTATTCAGTCTTGAATAAAGAAGACTACGCAGTGATCTGATTCAAGCATTCAAAATCCTAAAAGGTATAGACAATGTCGACCCAGGGGACTTTTTTTCACCTGAAAAAATAAACAAGGACCAGGGGTCACAAATGGAGATTAGATAAAGGGGCATTCAGAACAGAAAATAGGAGGCACTTTTTTACACAGAGAATTGTGAGGGTATGGAAGCAACTCCCCAGTAATGTTGTTGAAGCCGACACCCTGGGATCCTTCAAGAAGCTGCTTGATGAGATTCTGGGATCAATAAGCTACTAACAACAAAGATGGGCTGAATGGCCTCCTCTCGTTTGTAAACTTCCTTATGTTCTTATGTTCTTCTTATGTAACGTCACGTCACGTGCAACTCTAAAATGTGCCTGAATGTTCAATGCACAGAATAATTAGTTCCAGGGCAGTTCTGAGGTAGGTGTTGCTCAAAAGAAGATACAATGCAGTGTTTAGATTAACTGCAGCAGCTTCTGGTGGGACTGTTTTGGAGCACAAAAAAGGTTTGTGGTTATTTATTTTGTTACCATAAAGAAAAAATACAGTCTCCCCAGTGGTCTCTTACCCCAGTCATGCCAGTGGTTTTTATAAAAATGTGCTCCTGAGGAAGCTGTCTTCTGTTTTTAGATTCAATCAAATATCTTCAAAGTTTCCTTTGCTATAAAACACAACCCTGTTACTATAAACCTCTTGCACATGTTTTTGTAGTGCGTGTTTTGCTTACTGAGCAATATAGGCACAGCTGAATGCCCTGCAGTGTCTCTGTGCAGAGGGTTTGCTGGAGACCACAGTGTTTTGTAATTGCGTGTTAATCACATTCAGAACGTGTGGCATTCATCATTTTCACTTCACAAGGCATCAACAGGCACACATCAGCAACAAGGAGAGCCGCTGTCAGCCGCTCACAAGAAAATGAAATTTAACTATGGATCTTTGATAAATGATGCAGTCAAGACCATCAAACAAGATGACTAAGTGCTCTGAATAAAGTAATCCCCCGTGGCGATCAGACTGGAAGCAAAGTCTCATTGCTGTTCCAGCTACAGCCATCAGATCTATCGTAAGAGGCTAAGATGGATGGGGAGGAAAGGGGGGTGTACATGCTCAGGCTTCAAATTTACTTTTAATAAGTGTAGAACTTTTTGCAATAAAGATACCCTCTTATATTACTATTCCTTATTATAGGGATGAAATGTTGCAATACACTAAACCTAACCCATGTGTATTGGGTACTGTATATATTTCTCTCTCTCTCTCTCTCTCTCTCTCTCTCTCTCTCTCTCTCTCTCTCTCTCTCTCTCTCTCTCTCTATATATATATATATATATATATATATATCTATATATATATATATATTTGATTAGCTTTATTATGTGTTTTCTTCCTCATGAACACACTTTCAAAAACACTGAGTTAGACTAGTTTAAATTTAAAAAGACTATTATGGTATCAAACGCCTAGGTTCAATTTACTTTGTAATTTCCTTTGAAATTACTTTTATTTTCTGCTGTGAAGAGGCAGATAAGAGTGTCATCCTTTCCACAGAACTATTTTTTTGAAATAGTCTCATAAAGAAATAGTTTAAAATCACAATGATTAAGAATCTGCTTAATGTAATTCTTACTTGATTTAAATTATTATCATAAATACAACTATGCTGATTTGTAATCCTTCTTGGTTTAAATTTGTATTAAATCTTAAGAAAAAGGACGCTTGCTTCCCTCTGGTGGTTAGGAAAAATCAAATTTAGAGAATGTCAGCCCTGAACATATTGTTATTAAAGCTCATGGCACCAAGTTTGCCATGGAATAACTGAAGTAATATTTTTTTAAAATTTCAATTCCATATTTATTTGTTTGTTTATCACAAGAAAATACAGCTTTGCTTTGGAAGGTGTGAAAAAGAATTTTAGTTTTTATGAAATGTTTGTCTGGAAAACTAAAATATACTGTATAGTTAAACTGTATATAAATTCACTACAAATTAACAGTGGTATTTCATTATTAAAGCATATTAATATTTTGCATTTAATGTATTGCATTAGCCAGAAATTGAAATATGTGTCTTTATATAAAGCAATATACATTCATAAGAATCATCGACAAAGCCAAAATACTGTTACGTAGATTTAAAAAGAGCAAATTACTTTTATTTTAGAATTGTATTTATTAAATACAAAACACATTGGATTGTGTGCCTTTAAATCTGAGTATACTTCATAGAAGTTCCGTGTTCTTCAACAGCCTTCCTTTCCTTCTGTCCTGCTGTCCTTGTTTAGAGAATTCTGCTTGACAGAATGTTACAGAAGTCTTGACGTGCACATAGAAATTCTGGAACATTCCAGTGATGTACAACAATGCATTGTAGATAATGCAGGGCACAGTCTTCAGTATTTCTGTCTCGACACCTGCAGTTTATGTACGTCATACTGGTGGCCCTTCCTGCAATCCTTAGACTAGTTTAGACTCTTTGGACTCAGGCATCACTAAGATCTGAAACCAAAGCAACTTAACAGACACACAAGATGGATGAATCCTGTGGTCTGTACAACATAAAAAGTACAAAATGCTAAATAACTCCATAAGGTTCTCTAGAATGTATATTGGTTTTGAATATAAGCTTTGTTGCTGGCAATGTGACCATTTCTATTACTTCTGGTCCACATCACAAGCCACTTGCTCTTTATCGGCCACTACAGAATCCCTGTGCAATTCTTTCAGTAATCATGTGTAGGTAAATGCAGCCGAATATCCTTCTGCATCAATAACAAATACTAAACTAATTAAGACACCAAATTACAAGGGACAACATTTACAGTAGGTTTTTATTTACACCTGTGACTTTCACACAAACTGGACAACCAGCTAACAAAATAGCTGATACCCCATGTGTCTCACAATAGCTGAGTAAACAATAGCTCACGAACAAAGCTGAACAGACATATTTTCTTTATTACAGTGAGTGTTGAAAATACTCGCCACATAACAAATTGCAGCTGCAAACTGAATTCTGGATCCAGGTGATACAAACTCCTTACGTCAAGGGCCCAGGAACAGCTGTCTCTCTCTCTCCTGGGCCCTGTGTGTTTTGGATCTCTTCAGGGAGAAGTCCAAAACACAATTACTTAATGGAAAAATGAGTGGAGCAACGTAACAAGAGGAGACTCAGTGTAAAGCTGGTCCTTGGAGTCAGAAAGGATCGGGGTTTGAATTTGATTCCTTGTGTCCTCAAGGTACTTCAGAGTCATTAGCAGGAATGGCTTGTTCATTAAGAAACAATCTGAGCTCAACCAAGTGAAGATGCCACTGTTGCTCTCGACAATCTTCTCGAGGGCAAATGTCATTTTAATCAAGAAGGAAAAAAAAAACTCAATAACAAAAGCTTTCATTTTCTAGATAATACTATTCTTAATTGCACTATATGGAGTAGGAACCTTCATTTAATAGTCAGTAATTACGCAAGGACACTTGAACAGTAATATGTTTTTAAATACATTAAACAAAAAAAAGTAATTTCCAGGAAAATCATTTGTAATATCTGGGGACCATTCATTACGAAGATGTCGTCAGCTTAATTTAGTCCCTAAACTGCATTAAGGTCTGATAATTGAGCAGGCCAAACTTATGTGGTAGTAGTTTGAAAGCAGTGGGGACTTGCCCAATCAGAGAATTAGGTAACTGATCATTATCTGATTTCTGCTTAAAACTAGGTGCCACATTTGTTGTGTCTATCTAACGATAAATGTTTAAGCTGTAGATGTGTAACTTTTTAATATTGGAATCAATAAATGGAAACTTACTTACATAGCAATTGGTATTGTGTGCACCAATTTGCAGGCATCAAATTAATTAGTTTCCTTACAGTTTTGCTTTTAATTTACTATAGTAAGTAGTGAAACATAATAATTAGCTACTGTTGCATATGCTCATGATTATTCCATTAAATAAGTATTTAATTGTCTCTGTAAAAACTCAACACCCAGCATGGTTAAAAAACAGACCATATCAGTTAAATATACATACAATTATTTTAAGATGTTTGGAAATTCCTGACAAACATACAATGCTTGAATGCAGAAGTCTATATAACTGTATACTTCAAGGAACACAAAATTATATATCACATTCCATTTCGTTATCTTATATTTCCTTTTTAAACTAGCTTTGTAATGATTAGTTATTCAACCAAAGGTAAAACCATGTTTAATAAACAAAACAACAACAACAAACTTAAAAGGCCTCTGAGAATCACCCAGGCCCAAAATATCTGGGCCCAATTCAATAGAATCGTCTTATTTATCTGGCAACTCCTTAGTTTTGTACAAGGGGGATTTGGTTAAAAGTAAAGTTCCATTTAAAATATTTGTTGCTCAGCCCCTGAAACATATTTATATTAGACAAAAGTATAGTATTATGTATGAGAGCCAGGGATTTGAACCAGATTTTTTCCTCCTCCTGGTGGTGGTGCTGGTAGCGACAGGTAGTCCTCCCATGATGGTGGAGGTGGGAGCGGCAGGTACATCTCGTCTGCTAGTGGAGGCGGAAACAGCAGGCACTTTTCCTCTGCTGGTGGAGGTTGGAACTAGCAGGTATTCTCCCTCGGCTGTTGGGTACCTGGGCTGTGGACGCACTGACTCCCCCTTCTTGGGCTGTGGACGCACCGACTTCCCCCTCTTGGGCTGTGGACGCACCAACACAAAAACACTGCTCACAGAGCAAAATAAAAGGTTTACACAAAAACAAAAGTCACAAACACAAACCAAAACAGACCTAAGGTCAGGCTGGGCAGTTGCCTTCCTTGTTCCTTACTCTTTCGTTTCAGTTTTGTTTTCGTTTTCCAACTGCTCTCCCGTTCTCTCCTCTAGAACACCCACCTGGAGTGCAGAGAACTGCAGGTTTATATGCAGGTGACCATCTCACGATTTAGCAACAAATTAATCGCTTAATTAATTCAGGAGATGGCCACCTTCTGCACAAGGTTTTTAATTATTCCTGGCAGAGGACGAGCTGCCTACCTCGCCTCTGCCAGAAAACGTTTAAATAAAAACAAAACAATAACACAACAAAACAAATACAAAATAATAAACTGCACAGGGGCGGAGGGGTACCTCGTTTTAAAAATAAATAAACAAATACATGTACAGGGCTCCTCACCCTGTTACAGTCTCTTTCAGAAAATGTCATGTCCTCTTGCTGGGCCTGGGTTACTTTCTGGTCTTGAGGTTGGACTGTACCTGCTGTACTTGGGTCTCCCCACCCAGCACAGACCAAACTTATTTTTAACATCTCAAGTTTGACAATCATGATGAATGCAAAGCACTAAGGCTGGTTGCTTCCTACTGCATGTGGGAATAATATTTGAATAACAATGAACGAGTGGGCAAATCACGAAGAGCCACTGAGGTCGTGTGCATGTTCAGTGAGTGTGTTTGACTGACAGTGACTGGTTAAAATTCCAATTAAAATGCTTAATGATTGTCAGATTCTAATAATAATTCATATATACAGCTGCCAGACTTCTGCTTGCCTATGATTGATTTAGACTGAGGGGAGCAGTGAAATCGAAAAGATCTATGTCACTATTTCAGGGGAAATTTTTGTTTTGTTTTGTTTTTGGATGAACTTGACAGCTGTTAAAGTTGTTAACAAATTGTTTAATAGTGACCAGGAGTCATGGATAAATCAGTTTTACTACATTAATCATATTTTCTACCAAAACTGAATACAGAACAAGGCTCCCACTACGTCCAGACTGGGGTGCTAGTTTTAAAGCATCAATGTAGGCACCTTAGAAATTTTAAAACACCTTTATCACTATCAACTACTTATAAAATTCAGGACAAGATCATATTTTAAAAACCCAATAATAGTTTCTTCTAACCCACCAAAGTACAGTAGTTCCTGTAATTTGGTCTCATTTATAATTTTATTATTCTATTCTTCCTTATCCAGCAGTTTAAACTCTGTAATATAATAACCAGAATTCTAAGCATAGAAGCTGTAAAAGTGCAAAAGTTTACTTTGGTAAACGTTTTAAAAGGGTAACTGAGAGACCCTAACCTTAACTGCACAAAGGACATCAGGGCATTGGGAACTGTAAATGTTAAGCAATGATGTGCCCTGTTTAAATGTACCACAGAGATGTTTAAAAGGTGTGCAGTGGTATATGCTGATAATACCTAACAGTAATTGTTTAAATCAATTTTCAGAATGTTCTGTTCCCCAGTGTTCTAAGCATGTTATCTTGTTGGAAGCTGGTGGTTATGTCATCTGCAAGAAGGCCAGAATTAAACAACAAACACTAACCTTAAAAGACATAACAGTCACTGAAATGTATCCTAATGCGCCCCAAAGTGATGCAAAATGAGGTAAAGTACAGGACAGCATGTCATCCATGTGTAATTTTCTTCACATAGGATGTCTACTTTAATGCCCCCAGATTAGCTGTGGAAATTCTCTTTCAGATGAGTTTAATCAAGTAGAAATAATAATTGTTGACATAAAACACACTGGATTTGAAGGAAGTGTGAGACTGAGAAAGGGTGAGGGGAGGCATACCTAAGGGTGAGGGGAGGCATACCTTGATTTAATCTTTTCAAATAATGAAGACAGAATAACTAAAACAGAGGTCAGAGAGCCATTGGCAAACTCAGACCACAACATGGTCTCATTTGAAATATTTTTTAAAACTCCAAAAGTAATGACTAAAGCTAAGGTTTACAATTTTAGAAAAGAAAACTATGAAGGTATGAAACAGAGACTAACAGAAGTAGATTGGAGTAAAATAGAGAAAACATCCACAGAAAAAGGATGGCTGTTTTTTAAAAATGTAGTACTAGAGGCACAAAACGGTTACATCCCAAAAGTAGACAAATCTAAATCTAAAACAAAATGGCCAAAATGGTTTAATAGATCAATTAAAAAAAATATTCAGCGAAAAAAGGCACTTTACAGAGCTTTTAAAAGGGACCAAAAACAAAGTACACAGAAAGAGTACTTGGAACTGCAAACACAAGTCAAAAAGGAAGTTAGAAAGGCCAAGAGAGAGATAGAAATCAATATTGCTAAGGGGGCTAAAACCAATTCCAAAATGTTTTTCCAATATTATAACAGCAAGAGAACATTCAAAGATGAGGTCAAATGTCTAAGAGACACAAATGGCAAAATCATAGATGAAGAGAAAAAAATAGCAAATATATTAAATGATTACTTTTCACAGGTTTTTACAAAGGAGGACACGGACAACATGCCCCACATGTCGACCTGTTCCTATCCAATTTTAAATAACTTTAGCATAACAGAGGCAGAAGTGTTAAAGGGACTAGGAGCTCTTAAAATAAACAAATCCCCTGGGCGGATGAGATCCTCCCAATAGTACTCAAAGAAATGAAAGAAGTTATTTACAAACCGCTAACCAAGATCATGCAACAGTCTCTTGACACAGGGGTTGTACCGACAGACTGGAAAATAGCAAACGTAATACCGATCCACAAAAAGGGAGACAAAACCGAACCAGGTAACTACAGACCAATAAGCCTGACTTCTATTATATGTAAACTTATGGAAACTATAATAAGATCCAAAATGGAAAATTACCTATATGGTAACAATATCCTGGGAGACAGTCAGCATGGTTTTAGGAAAGGGAGGTTGAGTCTAACTAACCTGCTTGATTTTTTTGAGGATGCAACATCGACAATGGATAATTGCAAAGCATACAACATGGTTTATTTAGATTTCCAGAAAGCTTTGACAAAGTCCTGCATAAAAGATTAATTCTCAAACGCAGTAGGGATTCAAGGAAATGCATGCACATGGATTAGGGAGTGGTTAACATGTAGAAAACAGAAAGTACTGATTAGAGGAGAAACCTCAAAATGGAGCGAGGTAACCAGTGGTGTACCACAGGGATCAGTATTAGGTACTCTGCTATTCCTAATCTACATTAATGATTTAGATTCTGGTATAGTAAGCAAACTCGTTAAATTTGCAGATGACACAAAAATAGGAGGAGTGGCAAACACTGTTGCAGCAGCAAAGTTCATTCAAAATGATCTACACAGCATTCAGAACTGGGCAGACACACGGGTAATGACATTTAATAGAGAAAGTGTAAAGTATTGCACGCAGGCAATAAAAATGTGCATTATAAATATCATATGGGAAATACTGAAATTGAAGGGAACCATGAAAAAGAGTTTATGTTGACTCAGAAATGTCTTCATCTAGACAATGTGGGGAAGCTATAAAAAAGGCCAACAAGATGCTCGGATATATTGTGAGCAGTGTTAAATTTAAATCAAGGGAAGTAATGTTAAAACTCTACAATGCATTAGTAAGACCTCACCTAGAATATTGTGTTCAGTTCTGGTCACCTAGTTACAAAAAGGATATTGCTGCTCTAGAAAGAGTGCAAAGAAGAGCAACCAGAATTATCCCGGGTTTAAAAGGTATGTCGTATGCAGACAGGCTAAAAGAATTTAATCTATTCAGTCTTGAACAAAGAAGACTACGCGGTGATCTGATTCAAACATTCAAAATCCTAAAAGGTATAGACAATGTCAACCCAGGGGACTTCTTTGACCTGAAAAAAGAAACAAGGACCAGGGGTCACAAATGGAGATTAGATAAAGGGGCATTCAGAACAGAAAATAGGAGGCACTTTTTTACACAAAGAATTGTGAGGGTCTGGAACCAACTCCCCAGTAATGTTGTTGAAGCTGACACCCTGGGATCCTTCAAGAAGCTGCTTGATGAGATTCTGGGATCAATAAGCTACTAACAACCAAACAAGCAAGATGGGCCGAATGGCCTCCTCTTGTTTGTAAACTTTCTTATGTTCTTATGTTCTTAGGGTAAATGTGCTGTTTGACAAAGAATAATACGGTCTGTACTTATAAATGAAAGGTGTCCATATTAGATGTGGCTTGTTTCAATGAGTCCTGGTCTAGTTTGCCTACGGCTGTACCAACTTGCAATCAAATCTTTGACGCAGAATTGGGCCTGGTCTGTACTTGAATAGGAGAAAAGAACAACAATCGCTTCAGTAAATTGCTTTCCCCCAGATCTAGACCAAGCGCCACTGTGCCGCAGTCCTTCAGGCCCAGTCTACTTCAAAAGAACCAATCCCTGCAAATGGTAGTCAAAGATGTATGTACAGTTAGTGCAAGGTTGGGTCTCACCGAAGGTACTATAATATACATTTATTACACTGTTTCAAGTTATCTTGATTTATAATCCCATCTGCTAAGTCTCAATATGGAAGAACAATGTATTGCACTTTGTAAAAATATTCAGATATTATTACAGTACTGAACTATCTTAAATAATAAATCATTTATCTTAATTGTGTTGCACTTCTTACATTAAACCATGCTTTAAATTATCATCAATTTAAGCTAAAAAACAAAAAAAAATAATTACCGCTCACTGCAAATGAGTAATATACCCTCATCTAGCCAGAGAAAAACACAACATTAACTCTACTCTAAATCTTAATAACATTATTCTGACAGAAAATGCCTTGGATGTCTCTAGAAAGTTACTGTTGGGAAAGACCTGAGAGCTTCAGCCCCAGAAGACAATGTGTACAGTTTTGGATGCCTTGCTAATGATAAAAAAGATTTATGAGATTTAGGACCGGATTGAGGCAGACAGGCAGACAAGTTTTCTGTTTATAAAATTGGCAATAACAAACATTTGGAAGATGCAATTGGCCGTGTGTTCAACTTGGCCTATCAGCTGGTCTCTCTCATATAGTTCAGATATCAGCTCAGATAGTTATGACATGGTTATATTTTCGTCGTTATATTGGGTAGTGTGGCAGGGTGGCTGTGCGGTGACGTCAGGCCAGAAGCAGGAAGGAAAAACTGACACCAGGTAGTACTGCAGTTACAGAGCAAAGGCGTTTGCGCCGTTTTATTTTGTTAAATGACAAAAATAAATAAAAGGTTTTAACACAAAACACTGCTCACCAAGCAAAATAAAAGTTTAAACAAAAATAATCACAAACACAAAATAAACAGCCAATACAGGTCAGGCTGGGCAAATGCCTTCACTGGTTCTGTATATTTTTTCTATTTTTAACTTTACTCTCTCGCTCCGCTCGCTCGCTCTTGTTCCTCCTCTGAACATCTACCCCCAACTGGGAGCGCTGCAGGTTTTTATACAGGTGACCATCTCCCGATTAGCAACAAATTAATCACTTAATTAACTCGGGAGACGGCCACCTTCTGCACAAGGTTTTTAATTATTCCTGGCAGAGGACGAGTACTAATCTCGCCTCTGCCAGAACACATTTTAAAAGAATATAAATAAACAATAACAAAACCCGCGGCGCTTCGCTGTCATATATAAATACAATAATAAATCATAAAACACAAATACAAAATAACACAGGGGCGGAAGGGGAGACCCCATTCTAAAAATAAATAAACAAATAAACGGACAGGCTCCTCACCCTGTTACAGGTAGGTTATGAGTTCTACAGAGTACTAGAGATTTGTAGTTGTGCATTTAATTCTTATTTTAATTGATCTAAAAGGGACTAAAATTATTGTACACCACACTCTAGTACAAGATAGTGGTTGACCATCGGGTCATTACATGTATTTTGTTATTTGACTTACTTGATCAGGTCACACAAAAAAAAATTAAGCAGTTCATGAGAATGTCAAAGATACATCTGTGTGAGGTTCAAAAGTTTAAACCAAAGAATGTGATTATACGCCTTCAAGAATAGTGTGATTCCTCTTCCTGGATATATGTAAAAAGCTGGTGTTGAGTGCCGTAAGCTATTAATTATGCTTTGAATTGGAAATGAGTTGGAAATTACTCCATATTTTTTAAATCTCGTTTCCTTTTTTTACATTTCTAAATCTAGGTTTGTAGTTGATTGGTCTAATGTGATGCCTTTTTCGTTTGCATTGTTGTAATTACAGACATTGTGGACTATAAAGATTAGTTTCACTGTGTAAAGTGGTTTTTCAGTGGTTTTGGTTCCTTTGCTGTACATCAAAAGCCCTCCTCAGGTTGCTGTCATTTCTTCTTTTTGCAATAGTGGTCTGTAAACACAGATCAGAAGATACAGTGCTATCCGTCCCTTACTGTTGCTGCCTTACATTTGATCATCTGCTAAACCAGGGTAGGAGGACATGTTTCAGGATCAACTGTTATAAGATCAGTAAAGAGGTAAACACTGATCATGACCCCTGAGTTTAACCTCAGAATATATATATATATATATATATATATATATATATATATATATATATATATATATATATAGCTCAAATGTTTTGAAATAGGAAATGTTGAGGTATTTTACTTAAATAAGAAGAGAACATATGCATACTTTACTCCCCCACTCTTATAAAAGTACCTTGCTTTTCCCATGGTTATACTATGCATTTACCATAGTTTACCCTGTATTGCCACATTTATTAATATGCTTTACCATACCTCGCTATTGTATACAATGCTTATCTAGGTTTTATCATGCTTTCATTGTGCTTTATTTCACTTTGCTAGGCTTTTACTATGGTAAACTTTTATAAGGGCAACACAGTCTATTGAAGTGTGCTGCAAGTGCAAGGGCCTCCCACCTTGCATAAAAGAACATTCCTATACAGCAAATGTAAGAATCCTCTGTTCTTCACAAGCCTTACACTCCATTGATGCTGTACTAGGTACCCCTTCAGGCCTTAGATGCCCTTATAGAAATTAAATATATGGCCAATAATGTATGTTTAATAGATTTTTTTTAAAGTGTTCTAAAGTATTGCAATATATTTCATTTCCATAAGGGAAACTGCCCCACGGGGATCCCTTATAAATTTGCACTGTAATTTTGCTTTACCATAGTTGTGATATTCTGTGCATTTTTTTCATCTGTATGCTTTTACCATTGGACAATAAAATATGCACCACCAACTTTAGCCTGGTACTTTAACCATTAAGCTACTTGTATTACTAGCTGTCTGTGAATAACTTTTCAGCCTTTATTAAATGCATAACTCAAATTCTGTTTTAATCAAATGCCTTGATGCATTAAATGGTTATGGTGATATGATAGTAGTGATATCACTTGGATATCACTTAAATCAAGACCAAAAGGCTAGAATTTTTTTAATAAAGAGGATTTCTAATAATCTGCAAATGGATAGATGGGAATGGAATGGAAAGTGGATGCTTCAGCCCAATTTCCATTTCAAGCAGCATGAGGAGCAGCCGTGGGATGTTGAAGTGACAAGAGTGGCTCATTTATTCGATTGATGTCATTAAAAGATGCCTTTTCTTGATCACATGGCTCTGCTTAAAGTATGCCAGTACCAGGAAATGAAGAACTATTACCTTTTTTTAAATAATTTACTGAAGCGGTTAAACTTGCCAATTTGATGATGCTTTAATTTGTTGTTCTTTGGCAGTTAGGAGAAATGGATTGGTTCAGATAAGGTCAGTTGGTTTTCATTAGATGATTTGTAATGTTAGGGGAACCTCATTTTAGGGTGTTGTGGCAAAGACTAATTATCATGCAAATAACTAGAGGCTATTATAAAATGATGCGTCTTTAGATACAAGTATATGTACTGCTTTAAATCTATTTGTTTTAGTATTGTGATGCATTTTATGTAGCACTGCCTTCTCTAATCCAGACAGCCTGTGAATGAATATAACTCTCTTTCATTTTAAATGGAAAATGTGTTACGTTGATTCAATTAACATATAATTTGAGGATGAATCAAAATAAATATGAATTCTGTTTATTGGATGAATTTTGACAGCTAAATAAATTTTGTCCTGCGTTTCTTTGCTTGATTTTTGTATGATGCATACAGTACATTCACACTTTACACATTTACACACAAAACAAACGGCAACTGGTGTATGGATCCGAGGTTCAGTGTGACCCTCCACTGACACCCTTTATTTTGGGATTCGAGAGTTCTGTTCAGGCATTTGGTTGGGTGTGTACTGTCACTATGATACCATTGTATCTGTCCCTGCTGGATATGATTATCTAAAATGTGTGCAAAGTGTTTACTCTTAAGACTCTGTGTGGCGGAGTGTCCCGCCCCTATGTATTTATTTATTATTTATATTATTGTTTGCGGCGCAGATAACAGCGCCGCGTATTTCTTTATGTATTTGTATATTTAAAAACCCAGTGAGGATGCGTGACTGATCAGCTACTGATTATTTAACTAGCTGACAGTCACACATCCTTACCAAACGCGTGCAGACTGTGGTCGAGGGGTAATAAGATAATTAACAGCTAGTTAACCCCTCGGCCAGAGTATAAGAACCTGCAGCTGTCAGTGCTGCGGGGTTGAGTGTAGTACAGGAGAGTACGGGAGAACACGGGAGAGCGAAAGAAAAACAATTGCTATATTTAAAAATATACTTGTTTCTGTTTGTTTGGCCATCGCGCCTTTTTGTTTTGTTGTTCTGTTTAAATCTTTTGTTTTGTTTTTATGAGTTAATAAATACGCTGAGTGCAGTAGCATTCAGCTTCACCCGCCCATCCACTGTTTTGGTTCAGTTACTTCCTGGTCCGTGACGTCACCACACCTCACCACTGCAAGCCATCCTGCCACACTCTGCTAGAAGTGTAGTGTGTACATGGGCCTGGATGAACTGTCTTTGTGAGTGCTTCTTTTTACATAACCCTCCACTGTTCATCCTGACAACTCATCTGATGTCATAGTTCTTTTGCTCAGCTGACAGGGGGTTAATTTGCTCCTATACATTAATTTTTTTCCTTTACTCCAGTCAGAACAGCTTATTATCTTACCTGTTATCTCTGAGTAGCACTTGGTGCTCTGCCACATATTTTGCCTTCTTAACCCCTCTTTTTTGCATTACATTTTACCATTTGATAGCTTTGCTGTTGTGAAATCGAAGATCTGTTTTAAATTGGACAAGTACCAACATTTCCATTTATTGGCTTTCATGGGAAATGGATACTGCATTATGGAGATATTATCCATTACAAATAATGTATGCCTTCAGACAGCTATTCATCATGTCATAAAGCATGAAAACAGTGGGAATGTATTAGACGGATGTACAAGCCAACAAACACAGATACCTGCCAGAACTGTACAGCACTGTCATCTTGGAAGATCACCAGGGAAACTGCTGTGTCCACTCTTATCTGAAAAACAGAAAAGATATCTAAGAGCTCAGAAAATCAAAAACACTGCTTCTGATGATCAATAAGGATTTAAAAATGAAATATTTCAAGCTGCCGTCAAACAGGGCTTGTCTTGTGGAAGTGCATGGGCTCCCTTTGTGAGTGTTGGATGATATTGTTTTTATATTAGTCCCCATGGTACCTTACTGTGTAAGCTGAAAATCGAGTTTAAAAGTACACTGCTACTGGTCATGGCAGCGTAACTAATCGGTCAGTAAATAAGCTAACTATGCATCCAACAAATATGTTTACTAACAACAACGTCAGCTGTATATTTACCAATATTTTTTTCTATTTACTTCCTTCATGTTACCTAAATAGCACCTCTTTCTGTATCTTGTCTGTTTATTTTGTATGATGTGTGTGTGTGCTGTAAAGCATATAAAACAGACAGAAAAAATAAAAAGATGGGTTTTAGAAGCTGGTATGATCTCTTAATTGGCATTTTATTCACCAATAACAATGTACACTGTTTAGAATGCAAAGATTAGTGGTATAATGATCGATGAGTGCATTGCAGAGCCAAGACCACGTCATGCTTATCAGGAAGCTCTTGCTCCATTTCTCACCCAGTTTCTCATGTCTTCGTGTTTTTGACATTTAAATCGACAGCTCCCAGCTATTATCAGCTGGTATTCCTATGCTTATCAGGGTGTTAGACTACACAAATAAACCTGAAACTGTGCCATGTTAACTGTTCGGTTTATTTTTTGTCATTTTATCCAATCTAGCAGAGCTGTAATTCTTATTTCTGAGCTTGTACATCAAAAAAACCTGAGGGGAAAAAAAGTTACCTTATAGAAAAGAAACATGATCCAATGCATTTTCCTAAGGGAATACTATTCACCTTAACCTGCAACTTGGCAATGTATTTATCTTTCAGTCACATCTAGATCTCTTCAAATGACACCTAATGTGTACAGCCTGAGCAAGAGCTTTCTAAAGCCACCATTAACTTGACAGGGCCATTGGTAATGCTTCCCATAAGGCCTTTTGCCAATCAAAATGAGAAGACCAGCTTTAGGCTTGTGACTATCATTCCTTGAGGTATTTTCCAAACAGTTTTATCTATGCACTACACATGCTGTTTATAGAAGTCTCTTCATCTCTTCTATCCATCTAAAAATGGGTGCCTCTTCGTAGTATGAGTGAAACAAACTGTAAACTTATTGTAATAAGGATTAACTCAAAACTAATGATTACATTTCTCAATGTTTTTCGTATGTATTTTGTGATATGATGGGTTTTCTGAAAATCTGGAATTCTAGGAAGTGATAGACAAAATCACCTTCAGTGCCAGACCAATATAAAATAATGATAGCATTTTCTTTAAAAAAAAAAAAAAAAGTTAAAATGATGTTCTAATGTGGAAAATTATTAATAAAAAATAATTCAAAACTAAACTTCGAGCAAAATGGTTTAATTTTTCAGTATGGCCTACTGTATATCAGGTTCTAAATTATCAATTGTGCCACGTTTTATTTGGCTTAATGGGTGGATTTCATGTTCTTCACAAGAATGATGTGGAAACCTAATCTAGTCTTAAAATATACAGTAACTCTTTAAGGTCTACATTTTTAGGCAGCAGGTGTAGCATGCACTAATAATTCCTGTAATATTTTAATAGCATTCATTTGTCTGTAAAGGGTCTGAAGCAATTTGAAAGAGATTGTACCCATATTATAAGTAAATGGGTTGAAAATATGTGGCCTCCTGGCTTTCCATTGTGTTTATACATGCTATTGATAGTGTTTTGATAAAGACCTGCTTGATACATGATTTGTGAGGACTCACCCTGACCGGCACAGTGCCATGCCATACCATATGTATAGTGTTGTTGTTTGCTGTTAGCATGAAAAGAAAAGCCTAACGCAAATTGTTCTTGATTAACATAATGCTGCCATTTCAAAAGCTGTCCTGCAATCACCAAGGATTGCTCCTAGCACTTGTTAGTAGTTTGTGTTGGTATACTAGTTCAGTATTATTATTATTTTCTTAGCAGACACCCTTATCCAGGGCAACTTAAAATTGTTACAAGATATCACATTATTTTTACATACAATTACCCATTTATACAGTTGTGTTTTTACTGGAGCAATCTAGGTAAAGTACCTTGCTCAAGGGTACAGCAGTGTCCCCCACCTGGGATTGATCCCACGAGCCTCCGGTCAAGAGCCCAGAGCCCTAACCACTACTCTACACTGCTGCCTAGTATAATAAAGAATATGTAAGTGTCTAAATTGTTGATCACTTTTATTTTTAACGTGTATCGTGCTCTATTCTAAAAACAGCACTGAGGGGCTGTGTGTTTTGATGAGCTTTTTATTTAGCACAGTACCTCAAACAAGATAGAACAATGTCTGAAGAAGATAAAACTCACCTTTCTGTAATGTAGCTGATGACTTAATAGATCATATTGTTGATCATTTCTTGCAAAGAAGATTTCATGAAATGGAGCAGCTATGCTGTCCTTCGACAAGTGCCACAATGTGTTAGTTTCCTTAAAAACCCAACTGTCAGGATGTTTGTTATACTGTCATACTTTTAATGAAATGTCAAACTGTTGTGAAAATAAAAGATGAACGCTGTTAAAACTGACATTTAAGACATTTTAAGATGTAACTACATTGTAACTACAGAGGATGACAGATAATAATTACCAGTAAACAAGGGATATGCAAGCAGTAAAAAAACAGCATATACTGTGAAACCTTCTTGTGCATGGTGGCTATCTTTCCATTTCTCACCTAGGTTCTCATGTGTTCATGTTTTTGACATTTAAATTGACAGCTCCCAGCTATTATCAGCTGGTATTCCTGTGCTTTGCAAGGAAGGGACAGCTGATGACATTTCACTGTGACACTCTGCCAAAGAGACTTTGCATGAAGACACTAATGTATTCAGAAATGGCAGGCTTCATGAGTATACATCAACAGTTGGAAAACAGCAAGTTGTTGTGTTGTTAGTTTAGAATGTATGCCTGTCTTTCTACCCAATTAATTTCCATAAAAATGTAGTGTTGTCCGTATCTTGTGGTGTCAGTTTATAAGGTGAAAAAAGTCACCGTTTTGTCATTTGTCTTAAGAATAATATGCTTAGCAGAAATGAATTTAAATGACATGATGAAACCCACTATGACCGCATGACCACATGGATTGGACCTCATGGTTTCATTTTCATATCTTCCCATAGCCATTGTATGAATGCAACCTTAATGCACACACCTGTCAGGTTGTGCTGAAGTCACTCTGCTTTGTCTTGTGCAAATACTGCAAGCCCTGTTGAATAATATTGCTTACACATAATACAGTATATGTCTTAATAAAAACATTCCCATAAGGGGCACTGCTTTTTCAGTAGCTCATATCAGACTTCATATTTTCGGTGTTATTTTCAGTGTTGACCTACCTGTATGATTGGGCAGCAATGTGGAGTAGTGGTTAGGGCTCTGGACTCTTGACCGGAGGGTCGTGGGATCAATCCCAGGTGGGCGACACTGCTGCTGTACCCTTGAGCAAGGTACTTTACCTAGATTGCTCTAATAAAAACCCAACTGTATAAATGCATAATTGTATGTAAAAATAATGTGTAAAAAATAATGTAATTGTATGTAAAAATAATGTGATATCTTGTAACAATTGTAAGCCGCGCTGGATAAGGGTGTCTGCTAAGAAATAAATAATAATGATCTAGGTCTAGGCCAAGTTTTGAGTATCATTAAATAAAAAAGTACCATTTTGTGACAGTAATTTTACAAAGTTGCACCGTCAAAACCACATTTGAGATGCTGACTTCTGATTAAATGATTGTTTTTCAAAAGAAAACCAAGTTTGATATTTATCAAACTTTGATAGACTAATAATTATTGAAAAAAAAACTGAACAAAGGTGTGAAATGGCCTGAGAGAGGCAATAGCTTTGTAAACAAACTATTTCCCCAGATTAGGTACATGTGGAAATGTATAGAATACACAATGGAGTTTCCTTACATAAGTAATGTCTGATTCTATTAAATGTTGGCTCCCTTTTGGAGAAATGCTAGCTTACATCAAAACACAATGATATGTGAAACTGCAAAGAGGTGGTTGGCAAATCAGAAAGCTTTTTAATGGAAAGAACTCAAACAGCATTTTTTTTTTATGCTATTCTAATTCAAGTATACTTTTTTTTTTTTTATTAAACTTTATTTGTTCTATCTAGTTGCTTAATGTTAATGGATGTTTTCAGTTTAGAAGTAGCCAGTGCAGACACAAGTGCTTAACAAGCAGACACACCGCATACAAGCCAAATGAGCTCAATGAGTCAATATTGATTGTAATGTTTTGGTTATCACTCCTAAGTATGCAAAAGATATTATGGTAGTGAGCTCTGCTTTAAAGCCAAAACGCATCAGAAGACATCAGTATATCCCCTTCGATTACTAATTTCTAATCTCATTTTTATACATTTGAAAACAGTTTGTATAAACTGTATGGAGTTCGAGAAGTTACCCTGCCATAACTTGGAAAAAAATACTGTACATTATATAATAGATACATAGATAGGTAACTTAACATTACAATTGTGCACACAGTGACTGTAGGATATATACGTATATGTCCTATTTCAATAAATCACTTTCCATAATTTTAATGTTAGACTCAGTGAAAAATGATATTCTAAGTGTTAAAAAGCTTTTTGAAATTGAATCTCCAAAGTCTGAACATTGAGTGTCCCAGCTGAAAGATACCATTAACTTCTTAGACATTTATTTATTTTTAATGGAGAAGCTAAATTGCTTTTGAGCAAATGATAGCTCATATATTGAGGTCTGAATGTCGAGAGGACCGATAAATGTTCCTTGCACCATAATGGTATGACTGTATAAAACATTGGCCAAAATGTCATTAGGCTTGTTATTCATTGCAGTAATGCAGAATAACAAAAAGTAGCTGAAATTGTGAATAGGAACCCTGCTCCTGCAATGCATTGCATGATGAACAGACATGTATTTTCTAAGCCTGACTGTTATCTGAAAGTGCTAACTAGCAAGAATGATTAGTTTATACCCATTGAATAAAGCGATCTAGCAGTACAATTGATTGTGTTATACTGCAGGTATTTGAATGTTGAACAGTAAGTACATTTTAAAAACCAGTGCATGCACGTACCTGCGTAATAATCCATTAAAAAAAAAAAAATCAAAACTTTATCAGATTATAACCAAATACAGTATGGAAAGGAGGCTAGGAGCGTGTGATAAAAGTTTGTTGAATCGAGGCAGTTCTCGTGTTCACCATGTACTGAAGTGTATGACAGCCAGAGAGATAGATGGAAGGAATGATCAGTGCATAAGTGTCCCCATTGTTTTGAGTGAGGACCCTAATGGTGAACAACTAGTGCACACATATACAGGTCGTGAACAAAACAATGGAAACACCTGGGTAAATGAGGGACACCAAGTATATTGAAAGCAAGAGCTTCCACAGAGGTGTGGCTCATGTGTTAATTAAGCAAATAACATCCCAGCATGCTTAGGGTCATGTATAAAAATGCTGGACCGGCCTGGTTGCCTATAATTATGGCTAGCATGGCTGAAAGAGGAGACCTCAGTGACTTTGAAAGAGGGGCGATTGTTGGGGAGCGTTTGGCAGGAGCTTCAGTGACCAAGACGGCTCAACTTGCTGATGTTTCACGAGCAACGGTGTCTAAGGTGATGTTGGCATGGAACTCTGAGGGAAAGACATCATCAGCAAAGGGCAACAGTGGGCGGAAGCGCATACTCCAGGATTGTGATATCCTTGCATTAATTTGAAGTGCAAGGCAAAACGGACGAGCAACTGCAGATCAATTTACTGCAAATTTCAACCTGGGGCGCGAGCAGCCAGTTTCATCAAAAACGGTCTGCCGAGAACTCCACAGAGCGGGATACCATAGTGGGCCAACACCCTATTAAGTGACTTTACATTGGTGTTTCCATTTTTTTGTTCACTACCTGTACATGTGGAGGGTCGGTGATAGAAGTTGAGAGCATATTCAGCACTTAGACAGACACATATAGACATACAGACAAACAATCAATGCTTGATCCATGTTTTGAGATCATCTAGTTATGCATTGGTTATTTTTACCCTAGGAATTTTAGATTATTCAGTGTAATGGTGCATCTGTGAAGAATCAAAACCACTGTGTCTTTCTTGCAGTTTTAGTGTATATTTTATGATGAGTTTGAGCCCTGAGGCACAGACATGTTTGCTGAGAGATGCTGATTCCATCAGCACCCCCTCTCCACCTCCTCTCCTAAGGTTCAGTATTCTACTGACACTTCTATTCTGTGAAACTGTGTGACAAAACATGCATCTGTTTCAAACAACCCAGGGATAAATATAAATTATCCTTGTAATGTCAAGTCACACATTGCTTATCCATGCCCCGCAGAAGCAAAACACAGCTATAGGCAAGTAGTTAAACAGTATTCATATAAAAAATAAAAAAAAACACTTTTTTACCCCCAGGGAAATTAAATACACCTTGACACACAACAAGTAACCTGCAGACATTTTGTCAGCAGGTTGGTAAAGCATACTACTAAGTCAATAATTAGACAAAACAGTTTTGTAATTGTATTTTTATCTTTGTTGGTGGAGTTTCCCTTCTATTAGTGTTCAGAATGAACAGCTGTTTTAGATATTTGCAATACATGATGGCATACTGCATGGCAAAGAAGACACCAGGGCTTTCTGAATAACTACTGTTGTGTCCACTCATTTAGGTGTAGTTTTGACCTCATTATCACAAACAAGCCAGGGTGAGAAAAGCATCTTTGTGACTCGCAATGCTTGCAGTGTTTTAGATGCAATGTAGTACTTTGATAATATTAATAAATATAGCCAGGAGATGCCAAAAGTTCATATGTTCTCAATAATTTCACTATTTCAATTGTTGGAGGCTATGTCGACTATAGAGTAAAGTCAGACTGTCATTCTGCCAGAATGAATTGAAAGGAAACCCAACCAAGGTTAGTTCCAAATGAATGAAAATATAACTTTTTTTTTTGTAAAAAGCTGTTTATTTATTTACTTATTTACTGAATTGTCCTTTTATTAATTTCTTTCTTCCTCCGATATATATATATATATATAGATATATATAGATAGATAGATAGATATACACATATACACACATTTTATAAATCTGTATGTTTTATTATTTAACAAATGCTAGAAAATGAAATAAACTGCAGAAATAAAAACACATTGCTTCCTGAAATCAAAACCCATTTAAAAATTCACAAGTATGTGCTGTTCCAGTAATTCTACCTGTGTCTCAATACTACTACTACTAATAATCCTAGGTTTCATAATTATTCTATGAACTCCTAATTAAGTTTAAAATATAAACTTAAAACATATTTGGATAATAAAGTTTGTGTTAACCTGATTTGCCGCCTATTCTAACTTTATCCATAACAGGATGTTTCTTAAAGCGTTTCCTGAAATGTCCAAAATATAGGATGGTCTAAATTCTCAAAGCTATTTTCCAATTCATCATTTCCACCCTTCAGAAAGGAGAAACACAGCCAATAAAATTACCAAACCAGAAATAAACAACTAAGACTTTTAATTCAGGGGCTTGAATGAAGTATTGAGTTGTTTGTTATTTGTTTTAGACATTTTAAATTATGTTCTTTTTCATTTAGCAATGTTTACCATAGTAATTGTTCAAAGGGAAAAAAATATTAGTTATGCCTGTTTGCCTACTTTCAGCAGTTCAAGCATGTTGACAGTAGAATATTTTAATTGTTGCTTGGGGACATGTAAAATTGTTTTCCTTCATCACAGACAAACTCCCTTATTATGGTGAGTAGACTTCTTAAAGAATCTGATCTCAAAAAGTTGTTTTAAGACCCATGTTTTCCAACTTGCTTTTTGTTGTGTGTGTTGAGGAGGTAGACTGTTAAAATTAGTAATCTCCCTACCTTGAAGTCACTCCCTGAAGGAATACAGGAACATTTACAGAAATTACAAATTACCAATCAGATTGAATACAATACTAGCTTCTAAATGGGTACTGCTAAAAATGAAGCATACCTGGTATTTAGGAGTCTGTGTAATGCCGCTTTCATGAAGACAACAACATGAACACGACTACCTCTGAAGTATGGTCATTTCTTACCGTTATTATAATAATTTGAGCGACGGTTGATGCTACCCTGCCAGGGTTTAATAATTTATAATGAAATATTCTTTTCAGGCTGTAATATGTTTAACCTGTGTCATTAAAGAGGTGTTAGGAAGTGTTACAGGCTGGGGCTTCTCTGCAGTAGATTTGTGGTTATTAGCCATGTTGGATTTCAGTGTCCTAGCAGTCAGGGAATTCAACTCGTTTTTCTTTGCTGTGTCATAAACCATTTGTGTTGCTAGATAGCTGCTGTACATTTCTACCCAGCCCTGTTCTTTGGAGGGGTACTAAGGGCCTATTAACAGATATTTAATCCTCAACAATTCATTGGTTTCAGCCATTTAGTATTCCATTCAGAGGAGTCTTCTGTCTCGGTTAGAAACACAGCAATAATTCCAACCACAGTGATCATTAGGGTTGAGCTTTTATTTATTTATTTCGCTGGAAATAAAGGTCTGCAGATTTTGTGGTGAATTAGATGGTTTCTCTCTCTCCCGCGACTTCTTTCAAGGTCATTAGATAACTCTTGTTCTGTCACATTAGCATGAAAGGCCCGCTCAGTGTGCAAAATAAATGGGAGGAAAAAAAGCAGTGAAAGGATATGGAGAATATAGTCCGTGAAATATCTGTTGACCTTGCATTTATCAGGTTTTGTAACTCCTCTGTGTCTGTTGCTGATATCTACAAAGCCAGTTTTGTAATGATTCTGTCACTGCTGTTCTGGTGTTTTCTCTGTGGGAGTGAAAGAAACAAACACGCATGTCTGGGCCTGTTCCACTGAAGCATCGTTCTGCAGGTCCATGGACACATGGACACAGTTTACAGGCACATCAGTTGTACGTATTTTCTAAATTAGTTGCTGTGATATGGCAGACTGAGTATCCGCGTATGATGCATTATAGGATGGCAAATGATGCACTGGTTAATTTGTTTCACAAACAAATATACTATTAGTTATTACTGCAGTGCACATAAATGTAGATCAGAACAAATGGGATGTATATGGATGACCAGGGTCTAATTCCTGATCTGTCCACAGTAAATAAAATATCTAGAGATTTGTGTTTTAGAAGGAATCTTGCAGTCCCATAGATAAAAGGGCTTGCGCGTCTTGTAATCAGGAGGTACATGTATTTCTGTAATTATATATACAGTGCACTCCATTTATAAGAATCACATCCATCCCGGATGATTTGATTCTTGTAAGGGGTTGATTGTTAAAAGCGGACCGATATGATTACAAATGTCAATGGTGCGCAGCCACTGAGGACAATACATCAAAACAAGTCCTTGTGTGTAAGCAACTTGTTATATGGTCACGATTATGTTTACTCAAGGCTGCAGAATCCTATTTTACTATAGTATACTTGAGAAGCGATCGTCTTGTGAGGATGCCTAGTTTAACTGCCTGTGGTGTTACATGTAATGGCATTTGAATTAAAATGGCATTACAGTACAGTATTTTATTGTCAGGACTATCACTGTATTTAAGCATCTGTGGCTTGCTTTTTTTCAGTTGCAATGCAAATCTCAGTTTTTCACTAAGCGAAGATGCAAAGCTCCACAATCCCTTCCTCCTCCTCACTGCACCGTACAGTGCTGTACTCAGTATGTATTCAATTAATGTGTATTTACTTTATTAAAACAAATTTTCACTAACAGAGATCACAAAAAATACCTGTATAATGCAGTCACTCTTCTTTTTTTTCCTGCCATGTCGACACACATAAACTGCACGACTTGCTTTTTTTCTACTGGGAGTCGCTGCAGACCAGGGATTATAGAGTATATACGCTGTTGCCCTATGACTGAATGCTCTACCACCTGTCCTTTGCTTTAAAATCCTTGGGACAGGTAGCACTTGATGCAGTATCATATTACATGCAGTCAGTTTTCCCCCGAAATGATTCTTATAAGCAGATTGTTTGATTCTTACAAGCAGGGTATTTTAGCATGGTTAGTATAGGAATGATTTGGTCCCAGTGGTTTTGATCACTATATGGGGTTGTTTCTTATATCAGTAATTCTTATAAATGGAGTGCACTGTATATATTTTTTAAAGTAGCTTATCCCTTTTAAAAGTTTCAATGAAGGTGAACAAGCCATCAGTTGAGACAGAGTGCTGACAAGTAGGCAGTCAGTTTGGAGAAACGGCTTTATATCATTTTTACTGAGGTTTCACAAGGAACGGTTTAAAAAGTGACAGGGCCATTCTAGAGACCATATTTCCTTACAGGTTTCTGCCCCTAAACTCCCTATTTTGATGACATAATCTTTAAATAATGGCTATGCAAACAAAGAAGAATGTGACTTGGCTCAAAATAAATGTTACATTGGTACAACCACCCCATTTGAACGGCAACATTTTCCTTTAAAAAAACAACAACTTTGCACTGGAGCAAAAGCTTAGTCGATCTTGCTTGTTTCCCCAAGTCTTCCCAGCAGGTTCAGTGCATGTAAGTGTAACAGCCAGTGTTCTGTGATACACTGTCGTTACAGATTATGTCCCCTGTCAGCGAGATAAGATGAGGTTAAAAGCTCTAAAACCACAGCTGCAGACAAACCTGGCTCTTTTGCACTGTGGTTTAGACACTCGCCCGCTCGTGGGGTCACCGGTTCACACCCAACCTCCACCCTGTTACATTAGCACCACTCATTTCCTAAGTCACTGTCCACAGGTTAGTAGCTGGCAGTGTGCTGATCTGCTGCTATCTCTGTTCTGCCCCTAGCAGGCAGGCAGTGACAAGGTAACCTAGTTAGAAAGAGAAGCTATCCATCTGCTAGGCTCAATCTCACCTCGACATCTCTGCTTCAAAAGGATGAGATGAGCACTATTTGTTACCACTCAGTCCACTAATCCCACATTAGTCATGCAAGGTTTCTCTGTGAGGATGTACGCTCTTATTAAGCCTGCAAGAGCAGAGGAAAATACAAATATGAAATAATTTGTATTTTCAAATTATTTCATAAGGAAGTTTTTTTTGTTTTGCTTTGACAATTCTTCTCCAGATTACCTGCTAGACACAAAAGAATGTCAATGACAAAGATGATCTTGAAGAACTGAGATCACAGGAACTGTCACCTGCATTAGAGATTCAAATTAAATAATGCCCTTTATCCCTGTGGCTGTTTCTCCACTTTAATTCTCTGCCTTCTTACTATAAACCAGTCTTGTCAGATGAGATCTTTTCCTTTGGTATTCTTTGTGAAAGCAGCATCGCTTTCCGTTATGTTTAATCTACTTCATACCAGATCAGAATTAATTGTAGGCTATGGGATCAACATCAGAGTCTTCAGAGTAACTTTGTGCTCTTTGGTGTAGCCGCTGGGAAGATTGTCTGTCTTAGTTTCTACAAATAGCTTGGGTTTCTTGGCGCTCAAAGCCATGACCATATTAACAAAAAAGAATCAATTCAGGCTGAATCATTGTCAGATCTGGGAATTTGTTTAATTTAATTTAAACTTCATCAGTTAATTTAGTCAGTATACATGCTGATTGATGGCATTGCCGCAAGCTCAACACGTTTTGCAAAACAAAAATAAAAAAATAAATGGTTAAACCAAGTATTATGTTGCTGTGACAGCGATCGATTGATTCTTGGTGTTTGATCTCCCTCCCGACCTGCGAGGCAGCTGCATAAAGGGAACAGAATACCCTGGACTAAAGGGCATGACAGTTTATTCCCAGGGTTAGGTGGAAGTCAGACATCTAGAAAGGGGGCAAAGCTATGGTATACAAACTCAATGACCCGGACGGGAAACGGTGTGGCATCCGCGGATTGGAGGAGTGGATGCGCTCGTTGACCAAGGGGTCAGGGGTGAGGTTATAAAAAGGGGACGTAGTGATGTGATCTGGTCCTTTTGAATGGTTACGTTAAATGACCAGAAGGAGAACCTGTGCTATGAAATGTGAGTGTTTTGTTTGTTTTTGTTTGTTGTTAATAATACTGTTTGTAATTATTTGGACGGCTAACACGATCCGGAGCTGTCGCCAAAGGCCAGCACTAATCCCGGATCAACACTGCACTTTTGTTGTCACTAAAAAGCTGTATTCACCACCGGCATTAGTGCACGCACTGTGGACTGGTGTTTGTGTATGTGTTACGTGTGGGTGAACTGAAAAGGGACTGTTATTTCGGGGCAAACCCCCGGAATACAAATAAGCAATACACGCCGCTGTATTGCTTCATTAACATTGTTATTGTTTACTGCTGTTAGCCATCAGGCATTGGATTATACAATTAAACCTTCATTGCACCAGGATTATCGTTGTTTGTCTGATTATTGATCACCTGCACCTGCACACTGTTAACCACTTTGCCACAGTTGCATATTGAGAACATTTTTGGAAAGATAATTTTGGAATGCAAAAACGAAAATCAGAAAACTAAAAAAAAAAAAAAATAATAAATAATTTGTTCTGTGGGATAACATCATCCATTTTTGTACTGGTTCATTTCTAGTTTAGATCAGTTTTTTTATACCTTTCATTGCTCCTGCAATTTCTGCCCAAAGTAATTTTGTTTTATTTTCCTATCAAATTGGTCCAACAATCCCATTATTAATTATTAGCTCCCATTATAAGTGGTACACAATGACTTCATGGGCTAAGGGTACTTCTACTTTTCATTTACATTTAATTTCTAGTTAGATGCAGGAGGTTGTGGGGTGCCATGTGTAAAAATAAAGCATTAATATTTTTTCCAGATTTAACTTAAATCTTGTACTTTTCCTCAGATTTATAAATGTTGTGAAAATAAATATTTTTTTAAATGTGTACATTCAGGTATAATTTATAAATATAGTTACAAATGAGCTCCGCCCGCTTTGTGCTTTCACGCCATTGGATTGCCGTTTGTCGTGCTAATCGGGAAATATGCAAATCTCAGCATTACAAGAGCCAATCAAATCATGTGAAAGCACAAAGCGGGCAGAGCTCATTTGCATACAAACTCCAGATTTAGCTGGCCAGTTAAATATTTAGCTAAATATTAAATCTTGTTAAGAGATTTAAGATTTAGTTAAATATTTAGCTAAATGTTAAAGCTTATAATTAGATTTATAAATTATATTGAATGTACACATTTAAAAAATATATTATATATATATATATATATATATATATATATATATATATATATATATATATATATATATATTATATACACACACAGTACTGTGCAAAAGTTTTAGGCAGGTGTGAAAAAATGCTGTAAAGTAAAAATGCTTTCAAAAATAGACATGTTAATAGTTTATATTTATCAATTAACAAAATGCAAAGTGAGTGAACAGAAGAAAAATCTACATCTAATCAATATTTGGTGTGACAACCCTTTGCCTTCAAAACAGCATCAATTCTTTTAGGTAAACTTGCACACAGTTTTTGAAGGAACTCAGCAGGTAGGTTGGCCCAAACATCTTGGAGAACTAACCACAGTTCTGTGGATTTAGGCAGCCTCAGTTGCTTCTCTCTCCATGTAATCCCAGACAGACTCGATGATGTTGAGATCAGGGCTCTGTGGGGGCCATACCATCACTTCCAGGACTCCTTGTTCTTCTTTACGCTGAAGATAGTTCTTAATGACTTTCGCTGTATGTTTGGGGTCGTTGTCATGCTGCAGAATAAATTTTGGGCCAATCAGATGCCCCCCTGATGGTATTGCATGATGGATAAGTATCTGTCTGTACTTCTCAGCATTGAGGAGACCATTAATTCTGACCAAATCCCCAACTCCATTTGCAGAAATGCAGCCCCAAACTTGCAAGGAACCTCCACCATGCTTCACTGTTGCCTGCAGACACTCATTTGTGTACGCTTTCCAGCCCTTGCTGAACAAACTGCCTTCTGCTACAGCCAAATATTTCAAATTTTGACTCATCAGTCCAGAGCACCTGCTGCCATTTTTCTGCACACCAGTTCCTGTGTTTTTGTGCATAGTTGAGTCGCTTGGCCTTGTTTCCACGTCGGAGGTATGGCTTTTTGGCCGCAAGTCTTCCATGAAGGCCACTTCTGACCAGACTTCTCCGGACAGTAGATGGGTGTACCAGGGTCCCACTGTTTTCTGCCAATTCTGAGCTGATGGCACTGCTGGACATCTTCCAATTGCAAAGAGAAGTAAGCATGATGTGTCTTTCATCTGCTGCAGTAAGTTTCCTTGGCCGACCACTGCGTCTACGGTCCTCAACGTTGCCCGTTTCTTTGTGCTTCTTCAAAAGAGCTTGGACAGCACATCTGGAAACCCCTGTCTGCCTTGAAATTTCTGCCTGGGAGAGACCTTGCTGATGCAGTATAACTACCTTGTGTCTTGTTGCTGTGCTCAGTCTTGCTATGGTGTATGACTTTTGACAGTAAACTGTCTTCAGCAACCTCACCTTATTAGCTGAGTTCGGCTGTTCCTCACCCAGTTTTATTCCTCCTACACAGCTGTTTCTGTTTCAGTTAATGATAGTGTTTCAACCTACATATTGAATTGATGATCATTAGCACCTGTTTGGTATAATTGTTTAATCATACACCTGACTATATGCCTACAAAATCCCTGACTTTGTGCAAGTGTACCTAGAAGAATTGATGCTGTTTTGAAGGCAAAGGGTGGTCACACCAAATATGGATTTGATTTAGATTTTTCTTCTGTTCACTCACTTTGCATTTAGTTAATTGATAAATATAATCTATTAACATGTCTATTTTTGAAAGCATTCTTACTTTACAGCATTTTTTCACACCTGCCTAAAACTTTTGCACAGTACTATATACACACTTATAAATCTGGGGAAAAAATACAAGATTTAAGTTAAATCTGGAAAAAATATATTTACAGTATATATATTTATTTATTTTTTTTACACATGGCACCCCATACTACCACATAATCTCTGACTATTTCAGTTTTTTCACTTTGTTGTTCAACAGGTACAAGTTGTTGCATAAAGGGAATACAGATGTTACTTATTAAGACATTTTGGAACAAGGGGTGTGTGCCATGGATGTTGCAGGGTAATAATCAGATTACTATTGTAAAACCTTAATCCTCCTCCTAGTCAAATTCTTGAATCAATCGGTTTATATGCAAGAAGCAAAAGGTGCAAAGATCCTTACTGATGCATGCAGATTACCTGACAGATATGTGGAGCTCCCATAATGTGGTAGTGTTCTGTAGATACAGTCAAAGGGCCTAATTTTGTCATTTTTGTGAAGCAGAAAGGGAAATAAACAGCTCTAAAAATATATTTCTTATGGCAGGTGTGACAGGAATGGCTGGGCGGTGACGTCACGGCAGAAGCAGGAAGGGAAACTGACACCAGGAGTACTGTAGTTAAAGGCGCTTGTGCCGTTTTATTTTAAATACAAAAATAAATGAAAGGTTTTAACAAAAAACACTTGCTCACAGAGCAAAATGAAAGGTTTAAACAGAAACAAAATCACGAACACAAAATACACGATCAGGCTGGGCAATAGCCTTCACTGATCCTTTACGTTTTAGTTTCGTTTTCTCTCGCTGCTTGCTTGCTTGCTTGCTTGCTTGCTTGCTTGCTTGCTTTCTCCTCTCTAACACCACACACTGAGTGCAGCGAGCTGCAGGCTTATATATCGTGGCCGAGGGGTTTAACCGGCTAGTAATTATTCTATTACCCCTCGGCCACAATCTGCACGAGTTCATTAATTACTGTGTGGATGGGACTTCCCATCCACGCTACTAAATAACAAACAATGTGGCATCGCCGTCATATATAACTACAATAAATACAAAAACAATAACAAAACCTGCGGCGCCTCGCCGTCGTAAGTATAATAAATAAACCATGATACTACTACTACTAATAATAATAATAATAATAAAAATAATAATACAAAACAAATACAAGGGCGGAGGGGGACCCCGTTCTAAAAATAAATAAATCCGTACAGGGCTGCTCGCCCTGTTACAGCAGGTAAAAGAGATTCTGAAAAAAATAACATGTCTTGAAATTGTTAGATGCGTCTCTAACAAATGATAATTGTATAACAAGTTGGGGTACAATAGGCTTTCAGGTTCTTCTATCTTTAAACACATACAATTGGAAATGGCCTGCTCTGGAATCTACAGAAAAGCAGTCAGCGTATTTTGCTGTAACATGTAGGTTTTATAAATCCCTAAAGTTGTGCTCTTTTAGCTGCAAGCTATTGTTAGCAATTCAGTACAGTACACAATAGTAGCCTATCCTCTTACCCAATGCACACAATGGCAATGATAAATAATTGTTGTCTGATTTGGTAATTAGTTTGTCATGGACTTGGTTAATGTTTACAGTATGAAATACAGTATGCTGTGTGTCTCAATCACAGGGCATTTTAACGGGTTCTGTTGTTTGGGCACTGGAAGTGGTAGTATGTAGAACAACATTTAACTAGTTTATGTAACAGCAAAATGCTATTCAAATCAACTGCACACAAAAATCATTGAGCTGTTCCTGGCAATGCAAGTAATTAAATTGCTTTCTCACTTCTCAGAGTAAATGAGAAAGTGAGTTAAAAAGATCCTCCATCTCTGCAGCAAACCTACACGATACCGTTTGGAGAGATCATTGCCAACAACTAAGTGCCAGAATATATATTCATCATTTGTGAATCACATAAATAGAATTCACAAGCAATTCTAAAATATTTGTAAATTGGTATCACAATCTGTTTGTGCAATAGCAAATGTTTTGTTGAGAAGGAATGTACAATTATGTGCTAACACCTTCTTATCCATAGTTCCCAGGAATTAAACCTGTTAATTAAGAGTGACACTCCTATTTACATTTATAATAGATAATCATTATATACGTTGTGAAAGATATCACTTATTTTAAGGTTCGTAGCCCCTTAAAATCAGACCCAGACACAAGAATTTGAAGGTTTTTTTTTTTATAGCACTACTGTGCTGTTTTATTAATTACAGAAATCAAATCGAAAAAGAAAAAAAACAAAAACAAAACCTAACTCCGTTCTTGGAGCGCTAAATAAACTGATCAGGAACCTAACTAACAACCTGGACGGCTTAGCCGTTTACCAGTTTACAAAACCACTTCTACACGTAACCACCAGACACAAAAGGATTAACCAGTATCTTTCTTACTGACAGCCTCTAGCCTTCACGCTGACTGCAGACTGCCCAGAACAAACATTTGTCCTGGTTTAAATACCTGCCTGCTAATTGCAGGCAGGTGGCATTCATTTTATAATTAGAGCCAGGTGTACCCCATCCTGGCTCCCTCCAGTGGCATTCTGGGGGATGTAGTTTTTTGGCCCCATCCTTGACTACATCTTTTCCCCTTCATCCCCCTGGTCTGTTACACATCCTCCCCCCTTGTCTTAACAAGACACTGGTCATTTAACTGCCACTTCCCACCACCCTTAAAAGACCACCCACCCTCAAGTCCGATTTCTTTAATCTTCGCCCTCTTCCACGGGCGGGCTTGAGGGTGAGTGGGTCCCTCCGGCGCTTTCAGTGAGGGACAGCGAACCGGCGACACGGGACCCCACCGGCATGGCGGGGGCGACTGAAGCGACGGCCGGGGAACAGGAGGATGCAGCAGCGGGCAGAGGTCTTCACCTGGGGACTGGTGCAGCGATGTCCGATCACCCAGGGGGAGCGAAGCAGCGAACAGGGGGAGCATAGCGACGTCTGGGTGCAGATACCTGGTGCAGATACCTGGGCTCCAGGTCTAGTGCAGGGAGGTCAAGGCAGGCCGGCAGGGTGTCCAGAAGCAAGGGGCACGGGACCGCACTGACCAGCGCCGGACTGGATTGCAGGGATAGTGGTCGGGGCTGTGGTGGAGGTGGCTCCTTACCTCCTCTCCCATCTCTGTAGCCGGCAGCGGTATCTCTCTCTCCTTCGGCTGCCCCTCTCACTCCTTCAGCTGACCCTCTCGCTCCAGTGTTGGCCACACCACTCTCTCCAGCACCCCCTGCAGCTCCGGTACTGACAGCCCCAGCTCTTGTCTCCATCTCCGGTTAGCTTCTTGCTATGCAGCAGTTGACTGCTCCAGCATCTTTATAAAGGTCTGAGATTTCCATGATTAAAAAAAAAATAAAAAATAAAAATTGTGCTGGTCTGTAGGGCTCGGTACCGCTGCCACCAAATGTGAAAGATATCACTTATTTTAAGGTTCATAGCCCCTTAAAATCAGACCCAGGCACAAGAATTTGAAGTTTGAAGACTTGCATGATTTATTTATTATTCTGTTACTAGTGAGTCTGACTACTAAGTTCCATTCATTGTGTTGAGTTTGAAAAATATTGACGGACACAACTAAAAGTTGTAAACCAGATTCATTCTCCTGCGTCTTTTTTAGAACTTGTACTGTGTAATAATTTATAGCACAAAACAGACCTCAAAACCACTCAGGGATGCTACATATATATGACATTGTTTTTTTTTGTGTTTTGTTTTTTTTCCCCCCAACATAAGGCGGCCAAATAAATTTAAGTTTAATATAACACTAGCTTGTACTTTCAAACATGTTATGCCTATTTAAGTAAATTAGAACAGTAGGATAACAAGCTGCACTGTTTTTTAAAACCTTTAAATCCGTTAACCTGTTCTGCAGTCCTACAGTACCTAAACCAATTTCAAACACCATTTCCATCACTTCACACCAATTTAAATCAATTGTTAATACTGACTATTAAGCTTCTAAACACGCACTTACTGTCGTACTTATAATCAAGGTTCATTCAAGGTATTTCATAAGGTATATTTGAAAAAAAAAAAAATTTAAATAAAAAAAACTGCACTCTTACAAACTTTCGAATATCTATACGGGGCTCTGATCGGCGGGAAGAATGGACGTTAAACCAGCCAAGCATTGGCTGCATTCACGTACACATATTTTCCTAATGCTGCGCAGATTTGGTGCAAAACCTGTCCAAGTTCGCCATCTGCGTGAACTCATCCGGAAAAGACGTCACCAGGTCATGCATCTCCTGACCGGCACTGCGCTGGAGCAGCCGCGGCTCAAAACAATATACGAGCGTTGGCTGACAAAGAAGTGTGTAGCAACCAGATACAATCCTCACTCCATATGCTACTGCCACCTAGTCAGGGGGTGTGAATCACCTTCGAGTCATGTTATTAATTATCTTATGAATGATTTGTAATACAAATTAAAATGATTTGACTCTTTTTCCACACAGTTATTATACTTTTCAAATATTCACATTTATACATGTAAAAAAAATAAAAAAAATAATGCAAAATGGTTGAAATTAACCTAAAACCGCTCTGTTATTTTCAGCAGGTGTAATTGGTTATTGATGAAAGGCTATTGGACAGGGAATAACCTACTTTGAATTAAGGAGAATAAATCGGCTTTATTAACAGGTAGTTGATGTGAGATATGTGACCTTATGTTTAAGTATTTGAACTAGTTTTGTCCCAGATCAAAATACAGTACTGTCTAACTAACAACCCCTTTGTGAGAGGGCGGGGGGGATCCTGCCCGCTATAATACTCATTAATTTGTCTCACATCACAAAACATACGTTTATATTATCTCTTTATAGCAGGGACTGTTTCTACTATACATTTTATGATTATGCTATAAATTATGAAGCTGGTGGAGCACAAAGGGAACTTCGATTGCATCCACTTCTGCGATTAGAATTTCTCTCAACACCTCCTCCATTTTGGTTCTGCTCAGAATTGTTGTTCATCTTCCAAAGCTGTCCACGCTCCGTCTGCACAGACCGTGATGTTACACGCAAAATCCCATCTGCAATCTAGCCGGCAAAAAAGTGTCGTGAACGCACCCATTGTCTCCTCCAATGACATTGAAATGCAACTAAATCCTGTATCTTTACTACAGTGTTGATTGTAGGAAAACAAGAAATATGTTTGGAGACCTGCTTTGCGCATTTGCGAGTGGAAAAAATTGATGTTCTTAATTCTCTTAGAGGCTTAGTCTCCCCAAGCCTCTTATACGCGCCACCTATGACTGGTAGTATGAAATGCCATTTAAAATATATACAGTATTAAACAGTCATGACTATTAAATATACAACCTTTAATATAAAGGTGAAAATGCTCAAGGGAAAAATTGAGAAATGCATTTGTTAGTGGCAATGAAACTTAAGGAAGTAAAATGTCAGGTGTCAATATAGTTTATACAGGTAGGGTAATCATGCCAGGTGGCAGAGAGCCACTAAACTAGACTGCGTGGTAGTGTAATTTACTATGACTGCCTGAAAAGTTCTGAGGCCATAGTGTTGCTGACATGACCAGTTCTTTTTTCTAACATCAATAGAGACCAGATTATACCATCATCTTCCATGCTGACAATGTTGTGATTGTGATTAATACATTAACAACATGGATGTAGATCTCCCATGATGTAAGTATATGAGTTATGTAATAAAAGTGCTGGTACGCTGTATTGTGGACACAGTGTAATTAATTTACCTGGATTAGGAAGCCTAGCCCTTGTTTCTCCATTTACTGATGTTTGTAGCCGGAGAGTTTCCTAGTCTTTTTTTTGTTTGGTTTTTTTAGATCATATCAACTTTACTAATGATAACTTCAATGTTGCACCCTGGCTCCCCTATAATCAGTTTGAGAACAGAATATACTGTTGAAACAAAAATGTTTTCAACATCGTTTCTATATATTGAGTGAACATGACTTGTTCAACTAGTCAGATGTCCAGACCCTAGTTGGCATTTTGAGGAGGCTGTGTGGTCCAGTGGTTAAAGAAAAGGGCTTGTAACCAGGAGGTCCCCGGTTCCACCTCAGCTACTGACTCATTGTGTGACCCTGAGCAAGTCACTTAACCTCCTTGTGCTCTGTCTTTTGGGTGAGATGTAGTTGTAAGTGACTCTACAGCTGATTCATAGTTCACACACCCTAGTCTCTGTAAGTCGCCTTGGATAAAGGCGTCTGCTAAATAAACAATAATAATAATTAATTTAAAAAGCTGTTGGCCATTCTAAGATGCCTGCCAAAATAGTCTGAGTCAGTTCTCAAAATCCTGCATTAACGGTGATTCAACAAGAAGTCCAAAATCATTACACTATCTCAGTACTGCTGCAGAAACAGGCAAGGAAAATAGGCATTGGATGACATCTTTAACTCCCCAGCAGTGAAGACAACATGGTGTTACCCCTACTCCTTATTAAGTGTACCCTCTAAGAACAATTCACAATTGATATTGCCATGATTATTACAGTGATGGATTGTTTTCTTAAAACAAAAGAACATTTTGTCAATTTGTCATAGAAAAATAGTTAATTTCCCATTTAAATTAGAACAGCCTTAAATTAAAGTGATCATTGCAAATAGGGACTGGATCAGAAAAAATGTTGTTTAAGATGGCAAAGCACAGTAATTGTTTTCAAAGCATTCTATAAAAATGATTGTGGGCGTATAGAACCATTAAATGAAACATCAAGGCAATCTGGAGAGAGAGAGAGAGAGAGAGAGAGAGAGAGAGAGAGAATCAATTCCGCTTCCACAAGCATTTAACAAGTTTCAGCAAATGTCAGCACCATGGCTTCATTGCTTCTGGATCCACCTGCAGCTACCAAAGCACATATTCTGCAAGTGTGATTGTAATATATGAGCCACAGGAGGAATGCTAACACAGTGGTACATGTTTGTATTTGGACACACTAATGGTATCACCATGGAATGAGCAAATACTCCTTGGCATTTCCTTAAGGTACCAACAGTACTATTTAAAAGCAGTTGTAGATGACGCTTCGAGAGAACTCCTTGAACCCATGTCCGGGTTATTGTAAGCCATTGTGTAAGAGAAAAAAAAAAACACACAGTACTTGCAACTGTATTCTTGGATAGATTTGATCCCAGAAATCAGATAGAAAAGACCTAGACCTGTTTAAACACACAACAATATTGTAAACATATGGTATATCCAAAGTGGCCTGTGGTGTCTGACATTTCTGCCTGGCTACTACTAGCAAACAACCTTGAAACCCAATCGTTCAAAATGCTTACTGTTCCTATCGTCGGACTCTTAATAAAAATGCTCTGGAGTTTTTTTAATCAACTGCATCTCCTGTTCCAAGCAATTTCACCTGAAATTGAATAACTGTAAAACCTAGTTTTATATCTTGACAGCAAAAAAAAAAAAAAAAAAAAGATACAACTATATTTAGGAGGAATATTGGTATTGTGGATCCAATTACAGCCCTGCAGTCTGCTTGCAAAGTATAAAAATATTTTATAGTTCATTGAATTTTGGTCCACAGGTAATGGGATTTATCTTTGCAGAAGTGGACAAAAACGATGTGGCTGGAAAACTGATTAACTGAATGTGTGCAGCTCTTACACTTCGCTTCGGGTCTTATGCTGTGATATTCATTCACTAGGCAATAGCTGCGTGCGTAGGTCTGGCGTGTTCTGCCCAGTCTGGAAGGTGGGAAAGGGAGCTGCCCCAGCCCTTAGAGGTAGACGCCATTACAGAGTTGTCAGAGAGGGGGACAGAGGCAGCAAAAAAGTCATTTTGGGTCAGTCATTTTTTGTCAGTGCTCATTAACTGGTTTTGGTGGATAAAATACATTTGGACCAATTGTGGCTTTGTTTAGCGTTTGCTGTCCTCAGCAAGTAAAAATGAAAAAGCCGGCACTTGCGCAGACTGATTTTAAATTTGATTCACAAGTAGGGTTGCCACCTGTTCTGGTTTTGCCTGGATTGTTCTCTTTTTGAGACAGCTGTCCTGGGAAATCTGTAAGACTTCCCGGGACATTAAATGTCAAAGTATATGATTGATTGATTGATTTATTTATTTATTTTTGTACGAAATGACTCTGGTGTCCCGTTTTTTTGTAAGTCAGAGGTGGGAACCCTATTCACAAATTATGTCGTGATGTTCCAGCGGGCATCCACTGTGTATTAATGCCCGTTCGAGCTGTATAAATAAATATTCTTGTATCAATGTTTCTTTTGTCTTTTCTAGGGTACCCAGAAAGGCTTGTTTTACTGATAAAGGCTTGAGGACTGTCACCATTCATACCTTGACGTTAAAAGGTTTTGCCAGTATTGCTGTCCTTTTTTGTTTGAGGGCTGATTAAGGTTAAAAAAAACACACTGATTTTCTGAGGTCTAGATTCAATTGTACCTTATGAGTGCATTTAGACAGCTCTGTACACAAATATCAAAAAAGTAGTCGTCACCTTTGAAAATGTACCCCATTGTATGCAATTGATAGTCAGTTCACATCCATTTTTCATTTACTGAGGTACAGTCATTATGTATTTGGCCTTATAGAACCTGCTGGTCTAAATACCTACTATAACTGCAATTAATAAATAGCCTGACATTTTATGGGAAATCGCAAAATATTTGCAAGCATGTCGGTAGATTTTTCTTTTTTATTTTTTTTATTTATTTATTTATTTATTAAAACAGTCCCTGCTCTCTCCTAATCAATTTAAGTCTGGTTAATCTAGAGTGTATCTCTATGCTGTATCATTTTGCTTCTGGCTTTTACATAATGTGAGAGAAAGAAAAAAAAAAAATTCTGCTGAATCCATTGGGTTCTAGAATTAAGGTTAATTACAGGAATGCTATTGAGATGTTTGAGATTGAAATTGAGAAAAAAAGGTTTTTCCACAGCATGTTTAGTGGTATTTTTATGATATATTTGTTTAACAATTAGTTACTGTATTATTCTCACAGCTGCTGTTTATCAATGTTCTTTTTATAGGATAGGTAAAGTGGGTAACATAAAATGTAACTCCATGAGTAAGGAAAGATTACATAAGGGTTTAAGTTTCCAGCTACAGTGAAAACCCATCAGATTTGCCTCTTTATTCCACTTGAAAATCTTTTTAAAACATAGCACTTTTTATTAGACAAGCTGTTACGCTTCAGATTCTAGATGTAACACAAGAATGTTGCTTATCAAAACAGGAAAAATGTCTGCTTGGGTGGAAAGATATTGTTGAGGAGCCATTTTTGGTAGGAGAGTCGGTCTGAAAATGATATGCATACCTTCTTGTTGGATAATCACCGAACTACAGCCTCCCCATACTGTGTATACAGTCCAGCTATACTTGTCTCACACCCAACTTCCTGTAGAGACAGGAAATTAAAGGACAGAATGACATTTACTGTGACCTACCTATATATGATTGAACTTCATGGCTTTATTGCCACAGCTATCCCAGTTGTTGCAGGGCCATTCAAATTATGTTTTTGGACATGTTTTTAAACACTAAAACTATATTAGGAGGGATAGGCAATGAACAAAAGGAAGAGATATTGTTCTTTTAGAAATACTAAAAAACTAAATAAATTCAATGACATTTCAACAAGCCCTCTGTCACTTCATTCTATTTTCATTCTTCTTGTTGAATGTTGGAGACAAAAACATATATACCGTACCTTGTTTCCATGGACAGCCAACTCGAGTCGACTCGTTTCACGCAGTACACATACATTGTGCTATATCACAACATAATCATCTATATCTATCTATATATCTATATATCTATAGAGGTTATTGCATCTGATAAAGAAAAGCCTTATACTTGTATTAATGTTTTCAATTCTTTTCATTCAATAAAAAATGGTGTTCACAAACCTGGATGTATAGTTTTGTTCTCCTACAACATTTTTGATTGACATTTAGTGATATAATTTCCTCTCAGCCCGGAATCAGACTTTAGAATTCAGGCCAGGCCAAGGAGTGAAGTCGGACTAGAGAATCCGAATTCCCACCCAAATTGGGAGCCAACTGGAGTAAGTTAAAACCATGGAAACGGAGGGGGAGGGGGAGGGGGAGGGGGAGGCAACTCAAGCAGGCACCCAGGTTCTGTGGTCCATGGAAACGTGGTAATAGTAAATGATCTTCATTATTTTGTTATTATTGTTTTTTCATGTTTAGCCACTTTTACATTGTATCTTAAAAGGTCTTGGCAACTTTTGTAGATATCATATAGTTATAGGGCTAATTTATTCTAACTTGGCTGTTGCTGTGCATGTGAAATGTTTAGGTTAGATTTAAGTTAGAATTTTAATAGTTTCACTGATTTAAAAAAAAAAAAAGTTTATACCAATCTGCAATTAGATCAAAAGTGAATCTCCATCTGCACATGTCTAGTACCTACTGAGCCTAATGAAGCAGGCAGTGTGCTGGTGACATGCCCTATAATGATACACACAGCAAGACAAAAAGAAAAAGACTCCAGAGCACAGAAGAATAAATAAATAAACACAAATTGCCAGTATCTCAAAATCGCCCTCACACAAGCTACTGCGTGTCTGCCCTCCTGAAGCAGGATCTTTAAGTCAAAGACTATAGACCCTTCCAAGTTATTATGTAACGTAAATGGAAAGTGGGGGGTTTAGCAGTGGAGTTGGAGTGATGTCTTCTGGATTTACAATGCAGTTATTGACTTGTTTCAGGAAACCTTGTGGCACGTAGCACCAATATAATTGGCAGCTGCTATGCAACATATGCATCGCGATGCTGCACAAACCTTCGCGTGGTTGAAAGTACAATCGGATTCCAATATACAGAGTGTGGGTTTATTTGGCTTGCCATTATCTCTACTTGTATAGCACTGCATCTTGCATAGGGTCATATTTAGATTTGTATGCTTCAGTGTAGATATCTTTTACTCATCCAAAAACAGTGACATATAACCAAAAAAACCCTTAGACACTTAGATTTTCACTTACAGCAATATTGATGAGCAGACAAATGCATCTCAAAATGGTGTTCCATGGATCTGCTGCTTCTGACTGGTGGTCAGCTTTGTATAAAATGCTACTTGATAAGCCACAGGCACACATCTTGATTGTTAGTTTTCACTAAGATTGTTTATATTGAATAATATTTGGGCTTGGAAAGTTGGCTTACAACTCCCATTATAAAATTAAAACGCATGGCACAGGGGGTTGATTTATCGATGTCTCGGTTATACATCACTGTAATTATGTTCTTTATGTTTCTTTTTTTGTAAAATTGTACCTACACTTAATTACCAACATAGTATTTGTAGCAAGTGGGGGGGTGAGGGGGTCTTTAGAGAGTGGCAATTGGAAACCATGTATACCAATTAACCCTGAAGCCAGACTACGCCACTGAAGGTATTACGCCTTCAGAATTTACCAGATCACTCAAAAGACACAAGTTCGTTATACAGGGCAATTGAAACATTATACTGGGCAAAGACAAGGAGCAACAAACAAGAGATAAAAGTATAACACTATGAAGCTCAGCTTCTGTTAAAATATCACATACAGAACGCACAACTGCAGGCAATTCATTCCCAAATCCTGTTGAGCTGTGCTGATGTTTAAAGAATTTACTTTCAGCAACCAACAGTGCAGCAATATGGTTATGTATCCATTATTAATCCATGAAAAATACAAGAAAACTTGTGGCACATTTTAAGCAATTACTAGTTCTCACATACAGTACTGTTTCATGTCTCCAGTCATTAGTGTTTTTACAGCTCTTGATTTTCACATTCAGTTATACGTACAGAGTAGACACCATTATATTGTGAAATTGCAAAGTGGAAATGTGTACCCAAAAAACCTCTATTGGTCAATGTGACGGGGTGCCCGGCCCTTATTAATTTATATTTTTGTACTTTTATGATTTATTACTGTTTTTATGTATATGTATTTGTTCCTTTTATTATTAATATGAGTTTGCGTTAGTGTGTTTTGGATCGGCAGGGAGGGGGTTAAATTACTCCCTGCCAAAATACATGTGAGAATGTGGCTGGAGCCTTAATTGAGTAACTGTTAATTATTGATTAATTGGGCTCCAGCCACAAACTATAAAAGCCAGGAGAGCGCCTTTGTTAGGGGAAAGAGCAAAGAGGAAGAAGGTGAAACAATACTGTGAGTACAAGAAAGATAATTGCGACCAACTGTGAGACCGTGGTCCCCATGCCATTTGTTTGCTAAGTATTTTGTAGTGGTGGGAAAAGTGAAGCCTCTTGAACCATTTGCTTCATAAAAGATTCACTGAGTCGAATCACTTGAAGTGCTTCGTGCTCCATAGTGACATCTATTGGTAGAGCTGTGTCATTGATCTGCTATTGTCTGTAACTTGGCATTTAGAAATAATGATCTGTAACCCAATGTACACGAGACACTGTAAAGCGCGCTTTTTACAGGCTCTGTCAGTATCATTTGTGACTTACAAAAAGAAGTTACATTTTATAATTTCTCTGTTATCTGGTTATATATCAACCACACATGTGGTTACCCAACAAAAAAGCCAGTCATGCACATGCATTATCATACTTGAAATGTAAAATTGTTGTATAATCGAAAACACGATAATGTTGCTTTACAAAGGCAGGCATATCTGACCTCGGATGTTCTCGGCTGGGAAATTAGTGTTGAAACAAGTAAGATATTTGATATTTTATTTGTTAGCCAGTTTCCCGGTGGTACAACAAGTTAGTAAGTCGTGTAATTAGAAATGCTTGTCAAGTGCAGGATTGAATCCCTGCTCCTGCAAGGAAGTGTGCGTGTAGAGAACTTGTTTTAGATTTTAAAAAATAATTACATTTTCCAAAATGCAAAACTAAAAATCATATTTGCTGATATTTTTTTAAATAAACAAATTGAAAAAAGAAAGAAATAATAAATGCTTCCTTCCAGGAGTAATCTAGGCTATATTTCAACGAAGCATTGTATTGATTCTGGTTCAGTCAGATCACGTGATGTGTTGCTTCATGCGGAACACCATTTGCTTCAGATGGTTCGAGGCGGGTTACATAATTTGTTTGCTTCACATGAAGCAGTGGTCATTTGAGTCACCTGAAGTAGTGAATCACTGAATCATGTGACTGATCCGAAGCCTCAATGACCTCCTGTGAGCGATTTGAAGCCTCATGAGGCAATGAACCCCGTGTATGATTTGAAGCCTCAATGAAGCAATGAACCCCGTGTATGATTTGAAGCCTCATGAGGCAATGAACCTCGTGAATGATTTGAAGCTCCGCACTGACGTAGTTGAATCAGTTGAAGCCCCTCTCCAAAACTCATAGGCATTCCAGTATTAGGCATAGCATTAATGGGTCATTAGTTCAGTGTCTCTGGGATGGTAGATTATTTTTAAGCATACAACATACTTGAAGCGTAACCCCAAGTCAATTAAAGCCTATTGGACATTTTTAAAAAAGTGTTTTTAAGTGCATAATATATAGAAACATAATAATAATGTTTATTTGATTACATTTCAGTAAAACATACTTGAATGCAAATATTTCTACATATACATCCATATATATTTTTATTAAAAAAAAAAAAAATGCATATTACAAATATGCCTTGGCGGCCGTGAACCCGGACCTCTGGATTGAGGTTGATTACTTCCTCGCACTAAACTCATAGAGCTGCCACGGATCCCACAGTCATAACACAAACATCAACAACAACAACATATGGTGCTTTAAGGTGTAATGGTGTGTTTTCAACAGTATAGCAATTTGATATTTATAAATTATATTTATTTTGTTGATGTATCACAATGAAATAATATTGAATTCAAAACTTATTTGACAAAGGTTTGAAAACACATTTTATTCACAATTTCAGGAAAACCTCTCAAATAATCATTACATTTATTTTTATAATTAACAATAATTAAACTCCCCTAATTTCACATAGTAGTAGCCAGCATATATAAAGTTAAATTAATATATTATTTTAACAATATATATATTAATTTAACTTTAGTGTTTTTGCAAAGAGGGGGTTATACCCTATCTAGGGATACCTCTATATTTAGTGAGCAAGCCGTCTAAGGTGGGTAAATGGGTCATCCAAAGACCTGCCCCTATGCGTTCTCTTTTGGTTATAATTGGCTACACTTTGGGGTGCTGCTGATTGTGGGGTACGGCTTGCTCACTAAAATTGTTCGTGTTTTTGCAAAGAGGAGATGATAACCTATCTAGGGATACCTCGATATTTAGTGAGCAAGGCATCTAAGGGGGTAAATGGGGCAAGACAAGCGGGTAATATAGGGTACCGCTATGCTGCTGTTACAGATTTGTTAATTTTCTTTTCTTTTTTTTTATATAAAGGAGCGATTTATTTTTTAAATAGTAGCAATATATTAATTGAGCAAGATGTGTAAGTGAGTTAAAACACACAGAAAAAGGACACGCTGCTTTGTCAACTACATCGCAAATAAGGAACCGGGAATAAGTAATCAACTTCCAGGTGGTTGTTCTAACCTACGTCAACGAAGCATTATTGATTTGAAGCAAATCGTTGTATTAGTGGTTTGTGTCTTTTGTAAATATACAAAAAAATATGTAAACATACGTTTCGATAGTGCACCTACGACACCGTCAGCAAGATTTTACTCCGTGAGCGTGCATGACTGAACACCCCGAGCGTCTGCAGCTTCAGAGGATCCGTAGAACTGTTGGTGTTTGTGTCACGTGATGTATCGCTTCACGCGAACCAATTGAACCTTTGATTCACAGCACTGTTTGCTTCTAATGGTTCGAGACGAGTCGGAGAGGGTGAGGCTTTGTACCCAATCCATCACTAGTATTTTGTTTTGTTTAAACTGTTTGTTTGTTTAATAAAATAGCTGAGTGCCGTAGCGTTTCAGTTTTGCCCCGCTACTTCCTGAGTCTGTGTTTCTGGTTTGACGTCACCACTGCAAGCCATCCTGTTCACAGTCAATTATATATAATATGGATTTAAGTGTATTTTCAGTACTAGATCTTTCTACCGAGAGTTTTTAGTTTATGGATTATACATTATATATAAAAACAGTAACAGCAAAGGCTTTGAAATCAATTCCCTTACCTTAGTAGAAGGAGCGACATTAACACTGGTACCCCTTTTCTCATCTTAAAATCTCTTGGTTCTTGGAATATTGTTTGACAGGTATGCATTTTATTAGGACAACACACTAGAACAAAAAGATGAGGTTGTGGTCATGTCCTGTGCTGTAAGCCACTCTGTTTTACTGTGGTTAGATCATGTGGCAGTGGATAGTGATTCGGTATGAGAAAGCAGAAACTTTGTCATAACTGAAGAATGACAAAATCAAACCAAAACCAAATGGTCTTCAGTAGTGATAATGTTGCCAAGGAGTAGAAAGACATATGTATTTCCTATTGTGCAGCATTCACTTGATAAGGTCATACAGTTGTAGGAGTATTGTAACCCATGTTTAATGTCCAGATGCATATTGTATAATGTAGGTACATTAAAATAATGTATTGGGCCGTTCAACATGTTTTAAGCTTCTTTCGTCTAATGTGATGATTAAAAGGATTATTATAATGTAGTCACGTGTATTGCTGGCTTTTTTTACATTGTATGTTTACGACTGCATTCTTACATGACAGTTTTAAATGACCATCTCTCATGTCTCATTGTGTCTGATGGGTATGGGGCTTCAAATGACTGTTTGTTTTTGAAGGACTTTTGAATGGTGTTACATATGATATGTACTGTAGTTATAGTTTACTACATGACTGTCCAATCAAGAGGGCCGAACGCAACAGTAACTGACTATTTCCTAATCTGGGTTCCCTCATTCTTGACAGAGAAAGTCCTATGTCCTGATGACACCAGTTGTGCTCATGCAGGACCTTTCAGTGTTTGAAATACATGCATTACACTTACACCATGTGTTTATGTCTGAAAGATTGGTTAATGAAGTATCTACACATCCGCCAACCCAAGAAACAGATCTTCAGTCAGCATGGTGCTAATCACCACTTAGAGTTATCTCATCAAGTGGGAGCGCCTGCTAATTTCATGCTGAACACTTATCCCTCTCAAGTCGTATTTAATTCAGAAATGTACAGAAGAAAACAGAAATCTTTAAAATGATACTGTTGAACTTGCATTTCCTTGCACAGAAGCTGCCCATTAATTATACGAGCATCTGCGCCAGAGCGGGATTCAGTAACCCATAAGAGTATGACCAACTGTGCAGGCGGATGAACAAGCTCATCTGTGTATTGGAGAATTCTTCCAGTGTCATTCTGCTGAACATTCAAACTGTACAGCTGTCATGTGTGTGTTTATGAAAAAGCTCCAAACGGCAAGCACTGTAGCATAAGAGGGCACACTTTGTCTGCCAGTATGGCCCTCACTTTTAAAAAGCTGTCAGTAAGAAGATCGCATGTATTGTAGCTGACTATGCAAGATGTAGTTAACAATGTAATTGATTTGTTTGTAGAGGTTTCACAGTTTCTGATTCAGTGTTTATGCAGATTGAAGCGAGTACAGTATGAAAGTCTCCCTTGCACTGCTCAGCTCATTGCTAAGGAAGGCTGATATACATATCCATGCAAAATAATACCTTACATGGACATGTGAGCTTTCCATGTACAAGAACTAGTGTGTGTGTGTGTATGTGTGTATATATATATATATATATATATATAAGTCTTTTTCAAAAGAATAATACCATTAAGCAAGGCAGGTAAGTCTTCATGGCACGTGAAACACCTATGAACACCTATGGAATGTGCTGAACAAAGTGAGCTTCAATTCCAGCTGATGGTGAGCTACAGGAGAATTTGGTCTATGTTTATTCACTCAGTAGCAGGAGGCAGAACAGTCATTTAAACCTCTCAAGGGGTTTTATTTATGTATCTATGTGTTCATTATTGAACCAGGAATAGACCCATTGAGACCGAGGCCTCATTTACAAAAGTGTCCTGGCAAGATGACCAGAAACAGATAGCAGATCATTAAAAACATCACTCTAAATGACAATATCATACATTCAATATGGGATCACAAGTGTTTACACTTTGATAATTCTTGGAACCTCCTCATTAAAATCAGTGTAATCTTAGTCATTGTTCTTTGTTTAGCTGATGCATCTGTGTTCTTCATTTGATCACATCCTGGATACTCTGGTCCAGACTATTCCATGCCATAGGGGCGCTGTAACTAAATGGTGATTGGACAACACAGAGCCTTCTCCAAGGCACTTGATAAATAAGTATAAGACTAGATTGTAAACTCTATTTATCCTGTAACATCGAGCCCTGGTAACCTGGCAACAAACCTATTGCAGTTTTACACACAGATACCCAGTACAATTGCCTTCTACAAGGCAGAGATATCCAATTTAAAGTAGCCAGTAACTGGCAGTGATGGGTTTGTGGGTGGCATTGTAATACAGATCTGGCTGCTTTGCTCATTAGGCGATCCAACTTCTTTCATTTCTCAGCAGAGGCATGTAAAAATAAAGTATCACCATAATCAAATAAGGGAAAAATACAGCTCTTAATAACTGTGTGTCAGTCTTTCTAAAGGCAAGGATCAGTACTCTGTATTCAGTCTATTATTAAAAAAAAAAAGGTGTGTTCCGTTAAATAGTAAAAAAGGTCCACACTTAATAACGGGGGGGGGGATATGGATATGGGCATCTATTTTTTTTTTTTTTTTTTACACTTCCTCATGATGAGTCATAGACAGACAGGCATTAGTCAGACAAAGTTTTTAGTTAATAAAGTGGCATTCCCTTAAGGAATCTGACTTAATAACTTTTTTCTCCATTTCCACAGTCAGTTATGAGGCTCGTATACAGATAGAAAGGCAGCTTCTTTCTTTATACAGTGTGATGCATCTGTGTAAGCAGCGCTCCAGATAATGGTTTGGATCATTGAATAATTTACTCTCCAATTTAGACACAGTGTAAGTAAAATGTATTTTGGGTGAGTAAAATGCAGCATTACTTTGTGGAAAAGCTTATGAATAAAGCTACAGTATTAATCCTTCACTTTGCATAAGCAGTAAAATGAGATTACAAGTTTCACTCTCAATCAAGTTTCATTGATTGAGACAAATAGGGAAAGAATAGTTGAGAACAATGAGGGTGAGAGTCCCATAATACCAGTACTTTACCCAGAGCCATGAACCCTTTTCAAACAGGCATATATACTGAACTTCAGAAAATCCCCAAATATAGTACATCAGTTTAGATTTTCTGTGTTGGAAACCACACTATCTGTAGACACTGCCCTCCAGTCCCAACACCTTTAATTCTAGTAAATAGAAACATAAATAGGGGTACTTTTAGGAATCGGATAAACATTAATAGAAACAAAGTTTTAAATAATGAATCACATTGACCACTGATGATTCAATTTGCCAAGCCAGTTATGATTACTTATTGATCTGACCTAGTTTCTAATTAAAATCCTCATGTTGCAGGAATACTTTTTTGTTTTGTATTATTGATTGATTGCGTGTTTAAAAAAAAAAAAACGTACATTATATTATCCCTGTACTGTTTGTATTTTTGTTTACGCCATAAGATTACCAGTCAATGGTAGCCTATTTAGTTTGTAAAAATGTTAAATGTTTCATGAACTTGGTAACAAAAAAAAGAAATTGAACCATGAAAATACATATTAACAATGAAACCACAGGAATCTGATGTTTAGAAGAACTCTTCGATTAATGTAATGTTTCATGTTAATAGACGAATTGTTACATATGCTGGTAGTTTGTGGTAAATATACTGTGGGTCTTTCTTTAAAAGTCTCCAAGAACATAAAAATGTGACAGCATTCCCTTGCCAGCCCAAAGCCAGTAGAGGTTATACAGTGTGCTCTCGCTCTTCAAGTTGGCATTGATTTTATGTTTAGTTTTGTCTTGAAAGAGACACGGAGCTTAGAGAAGTATGTGGAAACACCAAAAGCAGCTGTGTGCTGCTGTTTATATTTTCCCCAAATTACAGCACTGTGTTAACTTGGGATTTGTTTCAGCCCTGGTCTTTAGTGTAAGCCATTGCTGTTGCCTTAAATCTAGAAATGGTAAAATAAACTTAAATTCCATGACCAATGTTTCCACTAGTTTTTTTTTTGTTTTTTTTATGTCTGCCATTAAATTAAGACTTTGAAAACCGTAAAGAAAAATAAATGCATAATCTCTCAATCTGCAAACCACAACCATGAAATGTAGTATTGTTTCTGTAGCTCCTTTGTTCTGTGAAATTGACTTCTGAAATGATTCATCCAGTGAATTAAAAATATGCATCTGATTCCTTGCCCCAGACTCATTTCTGAAACGGGCAATGCAGATGTTAGCAGGTAGTTTGAAGGGAGGACATACAGGGTCAAGGGATGTGGGGCCAGAGCACATCTGCCCTGATAGATGGATGGAGCCGTCAGCCAGGGAGACTTTCTGAGCAGTGTGAGGACTGACTGTGTGTGTGCTTAGTTAAATTATTATATTTGTATTTTCATTCCAGGTGAGTTTTTGTCACTTTGGAATCTTATATCGTCTATCAAACTATGATGCACTATATCATAGATAATGAAATCTTTGTAACTATTAACTGTGACTGTACACACCCTAATGCCTTGAACTAAGGCTTGTATGCGACACAGGTAGAATCAAGGAATCCGCCATAACCTTTTATATTCATTTTTAGAGTAATACAGTGCAGTATATGTTGTGAGATCATATGTGCAGGTATGTGTGGTGAGGACAGATATACTGTAGTCTTGACAAACTGTACATGCATTTCTTTTCTTTTTAGCATCCTTTTACCGTCCTTTAAAATGCTTAGTTATTCTTTTCTAAAAGGCAGTACTACACATTACTAAGCTTTTACCACATAAAACCATATGAATTAAAAAATGTTAAGGATTTATTTTAATCTATGTGTATCAGGGTCATGTCCTAGACAGAATAATGCTATTGTGTTACCCTTAGTGATTCCTTTATCTTATTTTCAAAATGTTCTGTTCCTCTCCATCTACCTCTGGTTTCTGCTCACTGTGTGCATGTAATGCAATCAAATATTTTACAGATAGCAGCTTTTCTTGATAGCATTACTGGATTTAAAGGCAGGTGTGCCCTCTTGTGGACTGACAGAGCTATAGTTTCATATTTTGCTTAAATTCGTATTGAAGCCACTTTCCAACATGCAAAACAATTGGGTATCTACCAGATATTCTATGCAAGACAAAGCAAAAATAAGATAAGTACAGTAGCATCAAATGACAGAATGCCATGTTTGTTTGTATTTTACCAGAAGTAATTATTGCTGCTGCCTCTTTCAGTCTGTTATTGCGGTTTAGTTTTAAATATACGTGAGGCTGGCTGGATGAATAGTTTTGTTAATTCAGCACCCAACACTGTTTTTACTGGTGTTTTCCCCAGCAAACAAACACATGTTCTAAGTACTGTAAGACAGCAGGGAGGGGGTTAAATCCTCCCTGCAGAAAAACATGTGCGTAGGCACATTTTGGGCTTGTTTTGTTTAATTGTTTTTGTTAATTGTTTTATTGTTTAATTATCCCCTGCACCTGGTGGTAATTGAAAATTAGAACCAGGTGCAGGGTATTTAAGAGAGCAGTCATTCTGCTCCTGGCTGTTGAAGAGTGTAGAAGCCTGACTGTGTTGGTGTGTGGGTACATCCGTAATTAAAAGAAAAAGGTAGTGTGAAGCCTTTTTTGATGTGTGTTTTGTTTGTTTTGTGCAACAGGTAAACAGCTTAGCTATCCTGTCTTTAGTTTAGGTTCCGGTTTTGTTTAGTTAGTGCTCATAAAAGAGCAAGGTGTTTGTTTATTTTTGTTTTTGTTTGTGTTCATTAAAAATAAGCGCAGCAGCGCTTTTGAAAATCCATTTCTGTGCCTGGGTCAGTGTTTTTAAAGGGGCAACGAACTGCGGTGAGGGCGATTCTTTTACAGTACCCATCTAATTGCATATATACTGTATTTTAAAACAAAACACAGAATGCACCGGGAAGTTTTAAAACACAGCCTTCTATGTAACTGTGCATTTTGATTGATTATGTACATGTATTCATATTTTGTGTTTCAGGAACTTCTATTACATCACAATGTTGAGAGACCCAGTGTCGCGTTTCCTGAGCGAATGGAAACATGTCCAGAGAGGGGCGACGTGGAAGACATCCCTGCACATGTGCGACGGCAGATCCCCCACGCAGGATGAGCTGCCCACCTGTTACCTAGGCGACGACTGGTCAGGGGTGACCCTGCAGGAGTTCATGGACTGTATCTACAACCTGGCCAACAACCGGCAGGTGCGCATGCTGGCAGACCTCAGCCTGGTGGGCTGCTACAACCTCTCGTCTATGAACGAGAGCGAGCGGAACGAGATCCTGCTCCGCAGCGCCAAAGACAACCTCAAGAACATGGCCTTTTTCGGACTGACTGAGTACCAGCGCAAGACTCAGTACCTCTTCGAGAGGACCTTCAACCTGAAGTTCATCTCACCCTTCACGCAGCTGAACAGCACGCGGGCCGCCAACGTGGACATCGAGTGGCCGACGCGGCGGCGCATCGAGGAGCTGAACTTCCTGGACATGCAGCTCTACGAGTACGCCAAGGACCTCTTCCTGCAGCGCTTTCAGTTCACCCGGCAGAGAGAGCGTCAGCTGGAGAGGCAGAGGAGAAGGGAGGAGCGTCAGCTGCTCCGCTCACAGAAAGCGCGCCGCTACAGGCAGCAGGCTGGTGACAGTGTCACCACAGAGGACTACACGGGCCAAGTGGCGAGATGGTGACAGCTTGTGTCTCAACCATCAAAATGGTCTTTAAAATATAACTGAAGAATTAACTTTTGTTTTAAGCTCTTAGTGTGACATTTTATCGATTGTTATCATTCACATGAAACTGCCGAGGCTGTGGTTAACACAGCTACCCTGCCTTTTGAGTACCCTTTCGTGTCTTAAAAAAATAGATCTACAATATACTTGTGTGACCTTCCCCCTGCTTACTACTGTAGTTAATCACTATTATGTAGATTGTGAAGACTATGTATAGAGAGGAAATTAAGCTTAAGATGACATTCAGAAAAAGAAGAGTTTCAAGCCAATGGCTGGTGATTGCTATTGCTCACCATGTGAAAAATGATTTGGTTCTTGCAGTATGCTGTTATTTGTATGCAATATGTAAGTGACTTAACAAACTTGGCCATATAATGTAAGATACAGTAGCATCATAAGGAAATCTTATCAGGTTTTTTATTTTTATTTTTTATTTCAGTTTGATTCTCTGACCTGCATCTTTACGGATGTATAAGGTGTTTGCATTTAGAGTCTTTATTATCTGTTCCATAGCACACTTTTTTTTTTTTTTTCCCAGTAACTGAAGATTAATGGACAGCATACTGGTCTGAAGCAGGTTTCTGGCACTTTTCACACCGCAGTAACCTGATCTTTCAATTGATCAGTTGATTTATAACTCGCATCTAGCCTTGTTTAGAAGGGCTGCTAGCTGCTCAGAAATGACAGGCTGCAGTTTTACACCAATGTTTTTTCGTAGGCAGTAGGTCTGAACTTTTATTTTTAGTTGATTAAATGTTAATCCCTTGGAAAACTGTCTAGTATTACAGGGATTGCAGTTCTATTTCATTTCTTAAAAAAAAAAAAAGTTATTTAGAGCAATTATAACATACATGATTACAGCTAAATTTCCTCAAAGTCCTTTGTATTCTCTAAAGCATACTACCACTGTACTGTTTGTTTGTTTTTATTTATTTATTAATTATATCTATATAAATTTGCATCCACGTAACGACACCACTTCCAGCCTGTTTCGTAATTCTATAGCATTTTCTAAACGATTGGCCTTTGCAGTTGTCCTGCAAATCACAGAATAATACGGATAATAATGACGACCCATTCTCTGAATATGTCAAAGAAGGTTATGCAAGGCAGTTATAGGACTGACCAGACAAGCAAATCAGGCTTCATATTTGTATGTATTCCTGCATGTGAAACATTGATGACGTTATGAGATCTCTGGAACATAACAGAGCTCAATCAATTTCAAAATGAAGCATTTCAAAATCGGGGGAATTTGACACCAAACTAAGAATAACATGCTGTAGCTGTCTCCTAAAATATGTTAACCAAGTCTGTCAAGAATATATAGAGATGAATAATGTACCTGAGGCTTCAACATTGCTGAAATAGGTGGGCATGGTTTACTGCACTCTCTGGTTTGCTGCATTCTGGTTATCAACATGCTTTCATTGTCTTGGTCACAGTTGAGGACTAAACTGAAAAGATAAATGGGATGCAGTGAGCTGTCTCCACAATGAGCTCTGAATAAAGGAGGAGCATGTTTATTGTTTAAAAAACATAATTAAAGTCATCCGTGTACACAAATGAAATAAACAGAATCCAAAGGGAACTGCCTTTCAAACTGTCTCTATCATTCAGTGTAAAGTCTAGGAGAACAGAATCAAACAGTTTGAATTAAAGCCCAAACTCGCAGAGTAACTGGTCTTTCAGCTTTTAAAAGGACCGGTTATGGAAAAAGCATCCTAAAGCCTGCAGTGTTCATTACTGAAGGGAGTGGAGCTCATCAGCTGAGCCGTGCAGGCTGGTTACAGCTAAAATCAATGTTGATCATGTGTGGGGAAAGAGGAGTTTCTGCATGCATTGACTAAACTGATAGACCTCAAATATGCACAGATTTAAAATGGCTTACGAAAACCAAGCAAAATTTCACTTCATGAAGTCGAATGAAACCTGCTGGATAATGTTTCGTTAACATATTGAATTACATACCGCTTTGTAGTTTTCCATATACCCCACCAAAAAACTGACAAAAATTAAATGTGGCATTTCGAAGTTTAACATGAAATACTGTACTACTATTATGGCTTCCGGTAGACTTTTGCAATATTATATATATATATATATATATATATATATATATATTTATATTATAGCATGTTAAATAAAAGATCTAACTTATGTTCATATAGTTTTTATTTTTAATTATGTCTCAATCCTAAAATTCTAGGTGATGTAAAACTTTTGCTCATAACTGTATATTCAGTAATTTCAGGGCAACCCCACAGAATATGAGTTTAAAGATTTTTTTTATGACAATGCAAGGTTGAAGGCTTACTGGAAAACGATTTGGCATCAAACCTGCTTGGTTTGAGGGAGCACAACCTGGACATTTGGACGAGGTAGAAGACCCTCCGTAGTGATTGTAATAAGTTCCTGGCAGAGATGGAGAGGTGGAGGGATGTGAATGAATCAGACGCGTGAGTATTTTGATAAGTTACGGTTAGATGATCTAATCCGTAGGGGCAGTCCCTCCTCTCGAACTTCAGTTTTATTAAACTTCATTATATGTGTGTGTGATAAAATACAGATTTTAATTGGCTGCCTATGGTGTTATTAAATGGTGTTATTAAAATGAATTGCATTAGTAATTTCATGAAACAGCATGTTCATACTGTTTCTCAGGATAGCTTTCGTTTACATAACTGGAAGAGTTTTTACTTTAATTTTTTAAACTTGGTTTATGCTGAGAAAAATCTCACTGTTGTATCTGCAAAGTATATAGGGTGCTTTGCTTTAATTAGGACCAATCCTGTTTTCTTTATGTGCAGTTAGGCTTTTCAATGAACTGCCTACTCGGAGGGAAATGGTATGCCTACAGATCGATTTCTGTTTAATGACAAGAGTGTATGGGTGTTAAGGTACTAATTTTGAATGTATGAAATTGTAAGCTCCTATTTTAATTGTATTGTAAAAAAGGAAATTCTTAATGCTATTTGACATTGCTAATTTTATCAGTGGTTTTTCTGTCAAATCTGCAAATGCTGATTGAATACTATGAATGATTATTATAAATAAATGCCTAGAACAAATAGCCTTGCTGTCTGCTGTAATTTGAATTCACTTAAATCACGATAAGTTCACATTTACACTGAATATTAGTAGGCACAGTTACAGTTTCAGGATATTTTTTTTTCGCCTTATTGCTGGTATTTAAAAAACACGTCAGTGCATCATAACAAACATATAAAGGTCCTGCAATGGGTCATAATAACCAGATTGTCAAGCTAACCAGGGAATAATACAGGCATTGGACAAAACGAGTTTGTGTGACTGGGTTCCAGCAGGACGAACTAGTGTTAGTAATGCAAATGGTATCCATGGCATGTAATATAGTAACTTGACGACTGATTGGCAGATGATTCAGTATACTGTTCAAGACAAGACTACACACATTACTGATGACTGTGTAAAACGATTATTAGTATTAGTGTTTCTGGAGAACAGACATCACAAAAAGCCAACATTGGCAATTTTTTATTTTATTTTCACATTGCACATTCAGACAGAATAGTGCTGCCCTTTTATAAGGTAGAAGTCATTATGATTGTGGTTCTCATTTGCCCCACAATGCCATTCCAGTAGCACTTTCATTTTCTTAGTGACTTCCGACTAAATCTTTATCGACAGGAAGCACTGTATTTTAAAGTGAGTATATTTATTTTATTTGGAATGTTGACCCAGATCCAAGGAGGTTTTCTATATATATATATATATATATATATATATATATATATATATATATATATATATGGAGAACCCATTTCCTGACCAGAAAATACATTGGCTAACAATATAGAATACTGCCATCTATCATTATTGTAATGTTAAGTCAATGAAGGTCCTGCCTGAAGACCAGCCATGCAAATCAGCATTATTTTTATTCTAACAAGCAGAATATTTATAGCATGAGGTTTTTCTAAGTTAAAAAAAGGAAAGAAAAAAAAAAACAGCTCTAACATCCCTGGCTGATCTCCAGCAGCTTGCTTTCTCATCATATTCATCTTTCTCCTTTTTCTCCAAGAAAAGAAACCAGGGTTAAGAGAAAGGAATACACAGAGAGACAGTGGTGATGAGTGAAACTGAGTCGCGGCAGCGCTCAGTGTTTAATAAACAAATAAAACGGTTGAACAAGACAGAAGACAGGACACGGCACTTTAGTCAAAATAAATAGACAAACAAAACAATAAAACAGTAAACAGACAGACGAACAGACAAACACACACAGTGAGTTTAAACACTTATTATTTACGTTACGTTATTTTACTTTCCTTTCTCCACTCACTGAACACACAACCCCGAGTGAGTGAAACGGGCATCTATATATACTGTTGTGCTGGGATTCAATTACTAATTAATTATTCAGAAGCCATCTACTAGTCAGGTCTGTACCCTCCACCCCACTGTGCTTATTTGTCTCACCTGTCCTGCTATGACTGTCTCTCACATCCCTGTTCTGTCCTCTCCCCTCTCTCCCTGCTCCTCCTACCCCCACTGGTGTTCTCTCTGCCTCGCTTCTCCCACGCAACTCCACTACTCCGCTCACTCCACTGGCTCCCGATCACCGCTCGCATCCAGTTCAAGACTCTTGTACTAGCCTACAGATGCCTTGACCAGACTGCACCCAGCTACCTCCAGACCCTCATCTCTCCCTACACCCCCACTCGACCTCTCCGCTCCGCCTGCACTAGAAGACTGGCTCTACCTCCTCTACGCTCCCCTGCCTCCAGAGCCCGCTCCTTTTCCACCCTCGCCCCGCAGTGGTGGAATGACCTTCCTACAGATGTCAGGACTGCCCAGTCCCTGACCACATTCTGGCGCCTCCTCAAGACTCACCTCTTCAGAAAGCACCTGTAGAACTCCTCTGTTCTTCCCCTGGGACACTTATCACCCTTCCTTAAATGCACTGCACTGCACTGCATTTAATCCTGTACTTCAGAGTACTGTAATCTGCCAAGTGTTTAATCTGTAGTATTTTGTATTTAATCATATCCTGATGTAACTATCACTGACACTTATCTGCTGTATTATTGAATTGTATTTTGTCACACTTGTACTTGCTTGAACCAAAGTCATTGTATTTTTCTTGCTCTTAATTGTATTATTACTTGTACTGTGATACTTGAAATGTATTTGCTTACAATTGTAAGTCGCCCTGGATAAGGGCGTCTGCTAATAAATAAATAATAACAATAATAATTCACTTGAATCCCAGCATGTGAATTAATTATGTGCAACCTCGTGCTCACATATTAAATACTTTAAGTGCACGTGAAGTGAAGTGCCATTCCCGTGCCTAAATACAATTATACATTTTAAATAACTCGTGCTGCACACACCCATTTATATCTCGTGCAGCCACATCTATAAACCAACATTAACACACGCAACATACAACATATAACACACAAATGCACACAGGGGCGGGGCACATTGCCACACACCCGTACTTCATTATAAAGTATACATGTTTGATAGAAGATTAGTATTAAAAGTGCCCACAATTAGAACTCTGAATCACTGTACCGTAAAGCCATTGGAAATATTCAAGAGAAATGAGGAGTCGCTCCTTGATGTGTGGACTACAGATGTTTGAATTAATATTGGAAACATTTCATATTTGTTAGTGCCCCTTTGCCATTTCCTAATCAAATATGCAGTGTAGGCTTTGAATATCCCCTTTTAACTGATAAATGGCTTTGATAAAAAGGCTTAATGACAAATTGGATTTTGAAAACATGTTCAGAAGCTTGTTTTCTTTTTATTATTGCACAACAATATCATATTGATGCATTCCTCCAGGCTAAAGAGCAAGAGCATTAAATACATATATTCTCATAGTCTTATTTTAGCATGATATATAATTGCATTTTTTTCAGCGAAGGGCACAAAAATAAACACAATAAACAAGTGGACATAACAATATATAAACTGATTTTTATCAAACTAACTGCTCAATAATGTGTAACTTCCAAAAATAATATTGAGACATTATTGCATCTTAAAAGCAGAACAGCTCTTCAAAGTGAATTGTGTGTACCATTCGTATTTCAATGGCATTCTTTTCTTAAATAGTTTAAATTACTTTGTGACTTACGTATATCTCTATTTTAAAGTAAATGTAACCATTTTATGTTAAGTATTTATTTCTATTAAAATAATTTAAATACATTTTAAATACATTTTAAATTTCTGTGCACCATTAAGCAAATTCATGTCAATAAGACTTTGCTTTAAATTATTTCTTGGAAGATACAGGAGCTTGCAACATTTTGGTTTAAAAATATTAGTTTTTTTTGTTCAGTTTTGGGTGAAAACACAATGGTTTGGTTTCCTTATACCATCCCAGACTGTTGAGGTAATCCATAGACATGCAGAATAAAGGTTAGATCTATTGCTTACCATTAGAGACTTATCATGCATATAAGATATTATAGTAGTCATTTTAAGGCAAACCTTTAGAAAGGAAATAACATTTACCACAAAATGTTGAAAATTGTGTATTCAAAAACTTAAAATCTACAATTTAAAAATAACATTGTCATTATGGTTAAAAAAAAAGAGAGATCATATTTTATTTAAAGAGCAAGTTGCAGGGTTCCAAAAGACAGAGCGTCATACGTTCTCACATGTTGCTACACCTGTTTAAATAATGTACCTGGAATTACTCTTTCTATTGTTAACATCCTGACTACTGTCTGTTTCAAAGGTTTTTTTCAAGATGCTGCTGGAGTGCACTCCTGTGTAATGATCAGGGGTGTGTCCTCTGATCACTGCAGGAAGAGGGATTTAAAATAAATAAATACATACATACCACTGCAAGGATTATTGCCAAACAGGTAATAAAGACCCAGTTACCCTATGGAACACAGAAGCCAAAGCACTTGGAATTATTTTTTTTATTTTTTTTTGTTCCTGCAGTGATCAGAGGACCCACCCCTGATCAGAGTGCACTACAGCGGCCATCTTAAAAAAAGACCTTTGAATCAGACTTTAAATTTATAAGTGTAAAAAGTAGTCAGGATGTTAATGAAAAGAAAAAATACAGATATGTTATTTATGAGTTGTAACAACATGTGGGGATGTATAACACTATATTTTTTGGAACCCCGTAACTTGCTCTTTTACAGATCAATATTTTAATCTCCTTCATAGGAATTTGGCAGTGGAATAATGTAGGATTTTTGATCTACATCAACGTACACATTTTCTTTTAAACACTTCAGGACACACTGCAAACATGTTTTCCATCTCTGTAACTTCCTGTATAAAGCTACTTGAAATGCTTATTTGTGTATCTTTGCATAATTGACCTTTAAACTTTAGTTCCTTAACTAATGCACAGCATCATTTGACACACATGCAAATGACAGAGCTTTCATGAGAACAAGCATTTTTAAAAACAATTAAAGCAATAATCTTGCAAATTCTACCATCTGGCAACATAACTCCACTATTATTTCTTTTTTTCAGTCTTTGATGTGTTGCAATGTGAAATAAAACTCCTTTCACCATAAATTGACTCTAGTACCAGAAACAGTCACCAAGATCTACACCAAGCTTGTTTTCGATTGCAAGCCTGTGAGGAATCAAAATATTGTGTTGCAATGCTGGTCTGCCAAACCCTCTCACAATCTCATGAATAGCTTCAGAATCTTCTGTTTCACTTTTACTGAAGTAGAGCTTACTGAAAAAATTCTTGACATCATTATTTGCTTCAGTCACATATTTCTTAGCTTTCTGAGGCAAACCTCGCTATAACAGCAATGTTTTTATTATTTGTTGGGGCACATAATGAGTTCCATGAAAGTAACTTAGAAGCTTCCCGTTATTAGATTTGAATGAAAATGTTGAAGTGGCCCACAGGGGACCCCAATGTCTAACTCTACGTTCAATGTGAGTCAGTAGGTGTATGTTAAATGTCATATGCAGAGACTCATACAGTCTTTGGAATTCAATTACACATTTTTTCAGTGCCAGTTCTGAAATGTCTATGTGGTGGGATTTAACAGTTTCTTTTTTGCAAAGTGTATATTCCATAAACTAAAAGAAAGATGCTTCCATTTTTGTTGGAAGGATGCCATTTAGCACAGGTAGGGCATAGAAAAGAAGAAATGCTCTCCATTCAGAGGCTTTCCAAAATGTTCTTGCTGGTATTGATCTTGGCACTCTGGTTATTTCAATGGGGGGCTTTAGCTCAGTTAATCGTAAATCAACCTCTGCCACGTGCTGACCAATATACCACTCAGTTTTATAGTTTGCCGACTCAAACCACAGAGCAGACAGTTTGCGAGCTGCTCCAAGGCACACACTGTGCTGGTATTCTGGAACAAAGCCACTGATCATTTTAAATTGTTTCATTAAAGGAGATGGTCGTTTAACTCCATACACTGGCTCCTGCAACGATGCAGACACAGCATGCTCATAATGATCTTTCAGTCCTATGTACAGGCTTAGGTCTACTGTACGAGTACGTTGCCCTAAAAATCACATCCATAATAACCATTAAATTGAAATAGTGGTCGGGCCACAGAATCTGAACTACAGAGAAGAACATATACTTTTGAATGGCGATTCATACCTTGTGTATCGCTCCAGCTGATACCATTTGTTTCCAGATATAATGCTTCATTTGTAAATGGTGTCATGAATGTAAACATATTTGGCTTTGTAGGCCCAAACCATAAAGCAGCCATTAAAATGTACACTCCTCTGGCTTTAACTCAATAATTTGACATTGTATAGGCCACATCTGGTACTGAAAACCGGAACCTCATCGCAATTCCATATCAAAGTCAAATCATCTTTGCTTAAAACCCCATTGTCTAACAGCTGCCTATACTGTTCCCCACACTGTATATCAGAAATGTTATCAATTATTCTTTGTTTATCAGACAACAGAATATTATGTTCCTCAAGAAGCTGTTTAATCTGGTAAGCTAAAGGCATTACAAGAAAATAACAATTACTGTTTAGATTTAAGTTGGCATCAAATGTAGTGCTACGTGAATCACACTGTAAAGGCAAACTCTCTTTGGTCCCCAAATATTTAGTACAGCAGCTACAATGTAAGTGTACCTGACATTCTGAAGAATACCCATAAGCTTTCTGGAAAAGGTATTTTGTAGTTGGTGCTAGACTGGGGAAGTGCTCATTGAAAAGCCATAGGGGGTGGTCAAGTGCCAAGCCAGTCAGGTTGTGTCATAGAGCGTATGACATAAGTAGCAATAAGCTCTGTGCTTTTGTAAGTGGTGCTACTGGATACAGAGGTTAATCAAAAGACTGTTCAGTCTGTTCATCATTATTTGTTTTTATTTAGCAGATGCCTTTATCCAAGGCGACTTACAGAGACTAGGGTGTGTGAATTATGCATCAGCTGCAGAGTCACTTACAATTACATCTCACCTGAAAGACAGAGCACAAGGAGGTTAAGTGACTTGCTCAGGGTCACACAATAAGTCAGTGGCTGAGGTGGGATTTGAATCGGGGACCTTCTGGTTACAAGCCCTTGTCTTTAACCACTGGACCACACAGTATTCTCATTCTGTTGAAAGAAAATTTGAATTAATTTCTTTCTAAATTAGACATTTACAGTTGCTTATATGGGTTTCAATTATTAATTTTACATTTTCAATTAAATGCTTAAGTGATCATTTAAAAATAGGCGCACTTAAAGTTACGGGTTGTTTTTTTCTAGTTTTGCTACCCTTCAAAATTAGATTTTGCAAGAAAAAATAAGTCAGAAATTAAATTAAAAAATACATATATGTGTTTGACAAGGACTTTTGATATTAGGACGACAGGTGCAGCATTATATGTCAAGGCAATAGTACCTTAACCCCTTGTGGTCCGATGTCATCATAAAGACGTCAAGCACAGGTCCCTTGTCGTTTTTTCTCCGGAAAAAGCTGAGAAAAGCTTTCAATGGCCGAGAGAGGCCAAGAGAAGCAGAAAAAAAACAGAGGAGGATCTGAGCAATAGCATAGTCCCTTCACCACAGACATAACACGGACATAAACAAACAAGATAGCTGCTTCCGCATCCAGCGCTCAAAGAAAATCGCAGCCATTTGCTAAGCTTTTTCAGATGTTATAGTAATAAAATAATGACTTGGATAGCATTATTAAGGAGTTTGGTTATAAAACAAATGATCAGGAGATGATTTATCAGCATGCATGACTATGAAGAGGTACAGTGGCTCTCAAAAGTATTCACCCCCCCTTGGACTTTTCCACATTTTATTGTGTTAAAACATGGAAAGAAAATGGATTTAATTAGGAGTTTTTGCCACTAATCAACACAAAAAAGTCCATAATGTCAAAGTGAAAAATAAAATCTACAAATTGTTCTAAATTAATTACAAATACAAAACAGAAAATAATGGATTGCATAAGTATTCACCCCCTTGAGTCAATATTTGGTAGAGGCACCTTTGACAGCAATTACAGCCATGAGTCTATTTGGATAAGTCTCTACCAGCTTTGCACATCTGGACCCTGCAATTTTTGACAATTCTTCTTTGCAAAATTGCTCAAGCTCCGTCAAGTTGGATGGGGACCTTTGGTGAACAGCAATTTTCAACTCTTTCCACATATTCTCAATTGGATTGAGGTCTGCGCTTTGATTGGGCCACTCCAGGACATTGACCTTTTTTGTTTTTAAGCCACTCCAGTGTGCCTTTGGCTGTATGTTTGGGGTCATTGTCCTGCTGGAAGATGAATCTTCTCCCAAGTCCCAGGTCTCTTGCAGACTTCAGCAGGTTTTCCTCCAGGAGTTCTCTGTACTTTGCTGCATCCATTTTGCCCTCTATCTTCACGAGCTTTCCGGGCGCTGACGCAGAGAAGCATCCCCATAGCATGATGCTGCCACCACCATGCTTTACGGTAGGGATGGTGTTCTCAGGATGATGTGCGGTGTTAGGCTTGCGCCAAACATAGCGCTTAGAGTTGAGGCCAAAAAGCTCTATTTTGGTCTCATCAGACCATAGAATCTTCTTCCACTTGGTCTCAGAGTCTCCCACATGCCTTCTGGCAAACTCTAGTCAAGATTTGATGTGAGTTTTTTTCAACAATGGCTTTCTTTTTGCCACTCTCCCATAAAGGCCAGTTTTGTGAAGCACCCGGGCTATTGTTGCCGTATGCACAGCGTCTCCCAGCTCAGCCATGGGTGGCCTCCCTGACTAGTGCCCTTCTCACCCGGATACTCAGTTTTTGAGGACGGCCTGTTCTAGACAGATTCACAGTTGTGCCATATTCTCTCCATTTCTTAATAATGGACTTTACTGTGCTCCGGGGGATATTTAATGCCTTGGAAATGTTCTTATATCCTACCCCTGATTGGTGCTTTTGAAGAACCTTATTCCATATTTGCTTTGAATGTTCCTTTGTTTTCATGATGTAGTTTTTGTTAGGAAATGTACTAACCAACTATGGGACCTCCCAGAGACAGATGTATTTAACCTGAAATCATGTGAAACACCTTAATTGCACACAGGTGGACTCCATTCAACTAATTATGTGACTTCTAAAGACAATTGGTTGCACCAGAGCTTATTTAGGTGTGTCATAGCAAAGTTTTATATTTGTAATTAATTTAGAACAATTTGTAGATTTTATTTTTCACTTTGACTTTGTGGACTTTTTGTGTTGATCAGTGGCAAAAACTCCTAATAAAATCCATTTTGATTCCATGTTGTAACACAATAAAATGTGGAAAAGTCCAAGGGGGGTTGTGACAGGGTGGCTGGGCGGTGACATCAGGTCAGAAGCAGGAACTAAAAACAAACTGACACCAAATACTGCAGTACAAAACAAAAGACGAGGCGGTGCCGTTTTATTTAAATACAAAAAGAAATAAAATATTTAAACACAAAAACAGTGCTCACAGAGCGAAAATAAAAGGTTTAAACAAAACAAAATCACAAACACAAAAATAAACAAACCTAGGTCAGGCTGAGTAATAGCCTTCACTGTTCCTTGGGTTATTTTTTTTAAGTTTCGTTTTCGCTCGCTCCGCTCTTGCTGTTGCTGTTACTGTTACTGCTCCTGCTCCTGCTCCTGCTCCTGCTCCTGCTCCTGCTCCTGCTCCTGCTCCTGACACACACCCACCCTGAGTGCAGAGAGCTGCAGGCTTTTATGCAGATGACCATCTCCCGATTTAGCAACAAATGAATCACTTAATTAACTCGGGAGATGGCCACCTTCTGCACGAGTTTATTAATTATTCCTGGCAGAGGACGAGCACCAATCTCGCCTCTGCCAGAACACGTTTTAAAATAAACAAAACTGCACTGCTACGCCGTCATATATAAATACAATAATAAATACAAAAACAATAACAAAACATACAGCGCACGGCTCTCGTCGTCATTTAAATACAATAACTAAATACAGAAACGATAACAAAAACACACGGCGCTGTGCCGACAAATATAAATACAATGATAAACCATAAAACACAAATTACAAAATAACACAGGGGCGGAGGGGGAACCCCCATTCTAAAAATAAATAAACAAAACACTGTACAGGGCTCCTCGCCCTTTCACAGGGGTGAATGCTTTTGAGAGCCGCTGTATGTGATAAATACAGCGAACAAGGCGTGGGGCAGGGCTGGAGATGCAGTACTGAGTGTCCTGTTGATATGCAGTGTCTTTTAAACCTGTTTTACTGTGAATAAAATTACTTTTAAACAGCTCATGTAAAATAAACAGCGCGTGTGAAAATAAATTGGACCTGACGTGCCTGACAGGCGCTGAATAAATGGACCGCAAAGGGTTAAGTGGAAAAATATCCAAGAATGGAGTCTAGAATTCTTAAGTTTTTCAAACAAATGCACTATGTAATATTATTCACTCTCACCTGTGTAACTTTTTTAATTAATCTTTCTGGCATAATTAGAATAAGGTGTTCCACTTTCCAAATGTTGATATTCAGAACGGAGAATCTGCAATGTGAGGATTTATTAATTTGCAATTATCAGATGATTTAATGATGATAAATTTGGCCGGATACCTTGTCTGTGGGCGCTCGACAGCTACCTCTTGCGAGGCCGGCTAGAAAACACGAACGATATCATGTATCCTTGTGCCGCAGATAGGAAGTGGTGCTCAGGGCCACCTCCCCCCAGGACAAGGCACACTCCATAATTACAATATATACATTCTAGCAAAAAAGGCATCTCCTAAGGTCACCATAACTACTGACAATAAATGAACATTAAATTTGCCTACATTTAGAGTAAATATAAAAAGTAGCTATTATCCCAATGGAAGCATCACCTGAATATTTTCCTGCTCACCATTTTCCTCTTCATGTTCACGGAGCGGTGTTAGGCCACCTGCTGTAATGTTTAGGACATAACGTTATTAACAAATAGATCATATAAAGAGAGAAGCTCCATCCTTCGAAGGCCCTATGCATATAAAGGGGGGTTCCGTCATTGAGGAGACCAAACAAACAGGAGGGGGGTCACCGTCTCTGAGATGACCCGACATACGAAGAAGCTTGCGAACCAGAAAGAAAACACATTGATTAGTAATATTAACACGTAAAAGCAGTTCCGACTCTTCAATAGCCCAGCATATGCAGTAGGGGGTTTCCGTCAATCCACTGCTCTCCACTGCTCCTGTTCTGTGTCCCAGTATGGGGGTCCCACTTGGGTGGGGTTCCGTGACCACCATCTCCTCTCACCTCTCTCCTGCTGCTGCTTCTGGCAGCTCTTCCTCGTTCCTTCCATCCTCTTTCCTCCCATTCTCCTTCTTCCTCACTCTCCACGTAATAGAAAAAAAACGAATAAAACTGCAGTACCCTACTCTGACCTGAGACCAGGAGGCGCTGGTGATCCCATCGCTGCCACCACAGGCTGGCTGAGAAGTGACATCAGGTCAGAAGCAGGAACTAAAAACTGACACCAAATACTGCAGATTCAAACAGAAAAAGATGCAGCGGCGCCGTTTTATTTAAATAATACAAAAATAAATAAAAGGTTTTAAACACAAAAAACACTTGCTCACAGAGCGAAAATAAAACAGGTAAACACAACAAAATGATGAATACAAAGTATAAACAATACCGGTCAGGCTGGGCAGTAGCCTTCACTGATCCTGTATTTAATTTTTAGTTTTGTTTTTCTCTCTCCTCAGCCCTCCTGCTCTAACACCCACCCCGAGTGCAGAGAGCTGTAGCCTTTTATATCGTGGCCGAGGACTTTAACTGGCTAGTAATTATTCTATTATTCCTCGGCCACAATCTGCACGAGTTTATTAATTACTGTGGATCCATGCTACTAAACAAAATACACGGCTACGCCATCACATTTATAAACAACAAAACAATAACAAAACCTGCGGCGCTTCGCTGTCATATAAATATAATAATAAATAAATCATAATACAAAACAATAAATTGCACAGGGACGGAGGGGGAGACCCCGTTCTAAAAATAAATAAATAATACATTTTACAGGGCTCCTCACCCTGTTACAGTCTCTCACAGCGCCGTGCAGGAATTTTGGCCCACTCCTCCATGCAGAACTGCGTCAACTCAATGACATTTGTGAGTTTTCTAGCATGAACTGTTCGTTTCAGGTCCTGCCACAACATCTCAATGGGGTTTAGGTCTGGACTTTGACTAGGCCATTCCAAAACTTTAAATTTCTTGTTCTTTAACCATTCTGATGTAGACTTGCTTGTGTGTTTTGGATCATTGTCTTGCTGCATGACCCAGCTGCGCTTCAGCTTCAGCTTCAGCTCACGGACGGATGGCCTGACATTCTCTTTTTATCACTGCTGATTCCTAACTCAAGGCCAGCAGCCATGTTTAGAGAACTTTAATTATAGCTGGTGGTGATAAATTGGTGACTCAACATATTGTTTCCTGTGTGATAAATCATGCAATAAACTAAAATTGCAAAATCCATAGGTCTGCCAGTTTATGATTTGAAGTTTATGTGGGGAGGACTACAATGGAGTACAGAACATTTCCAGGTCATTTTACAAGAGTGGGTCTGTGGAGGTTCATTGGTACCATACCTAGTGCAGTAGAGTATTTTGAGTTACTGTAACTGTAACTTTATTTTGGGCATTTGCTGTCTGTTCCAATGTTTTTCCAGTCTAGTGTGATTTTAATATTTAGTTCACAGGTACCAACTTTTTGAATACTTTCTGGTACCCCATGGCTAAGATGTCAGTCTTTTCCCCTTTGGATTCATCAGCCTTGATTTTAGTTTAGCCAGTGGGTTGAAAGACCCATAATGATCTTCCCATCAGTCCACTTATGTCTAATCTGTAAGGTTTTTGAACTCGGTAGCTTGACCTCTTCTGCTAGTTGGGATTAGCTTTGAAGAATTTTACCAACAGTTTTAAGCCTGGGGATAAAAAAATGAGAGCAAAAGAGAATATGTAATCAATGGGTTATCTACATGACCAATGCTTTGGGTGGAGCCCTACAATGCAGAGAGGAAATAGGTGAGCAAAGACTGGAATGACAAGCTGCCTTCTTATTTTTTCTGGAGTCTGGAATTGTATTTTGTTCCGGTTTCTCAAATGTTTTTATTTATTTATTTCAACAATTTCCATCTCTTTTAACTTAAGACCAATTTGTGGCCACTACTGGGTGACAGCACATCAAGCGTCATGTATAAATGCTATAAACTCTGCCTACTGATGCCAGTATTCAAACTACAAACAAAATCTGTAGTATTCAATTGGTAAGCCTAGCTGGAACATTTCCAGAAAAGCACCAGGGGGCACGCTGAGCTGAACCTTTCTGGTGTGGTGTTTTTTAAAAGCATTAGCATCCCTCAATCTTATTTAATTTGACAGTAAAAGGTCATTCATAGGTGTCGATTTGCATTCTGCTGTTGCTTAGCAGTCATTTTATTTACATTCAAATGTTTCACAGCACAGCATTTAAACTGTTTCTTGCTAACATTACAATGTGTGACTTTTTTTCCTTTCAGAAAAAGAAAAATGTAGGCAAATGTTACACTTTTAAAGCTGGAATATTGAATTCAATACAATGTTCTGCTATATATTGCTTTAACCTCAAACACAGCATTCCATTTTACAGTTCTAATTTGTTTAACATTAATTTAGGTCATCATCTGTTTTAGCAGAATAGTCACACCCTTCTGAAAGCACACAATGCCTTCAGGTAAAAATACAAGTAGAGTTAGGAATGAAGAACTTCTTAAAAAACATAACTCTAGAATATTATTTAATCACATACATTATTATTACGTTTCTACTCTCACAGAAAAATGCAATTCTGACATATTAGGCTGCTGTGTAGGAGATTTGTCTCAGAGAACTTCCAATAACAGACTTCTCTGACCCCTATGATCTCATCTGCAACTTCAAACATTAAATTATACATTCAGAGGTAAAACTAATAATAAAGAAATACAAATACAAATAAACTACAGATCATTTCATTGCAAAACCCCAAACTGGTAATATTCTTCCTCTTTTGAATGTATATAATCCTAAACGTGCAACACAACCTACCAAAGCAGACAAGTAAAATCCCCGTATTTCCAAATGAGTGTATTAACATTGCTTAGCATCATTACCACTACCATTATTATTATTATTATTATCATTACCACTACCATTATTATTATTATTATTATCATTACCACTACCATTATTATTATTATTATTATCATTACCACTACCATTATTATTATTATTATTATCATTACCACTACCATTATTATTATTATTATTATCATTACCACTACCATTATTATTATTATTATTATTATCATTACCACTACCATTATTATTATTATTATTATTATCATTACCACTACCACTACCATTATTATAATTATTATTATCATTACCACTACCATTATTATTATTATTATTATTATTATTATCATTACCACTACCACTACCATTATTATTATTATTATTATTATTATTATTATTATTATTATTATTATTTATTTATTTATTTATTTATTTATTTCTTTCTTTCTTTCTTTCTTAGCAGACGCCCTTATCCAGGGCAACTTACAATTGTTACAAGATGTCACGTTATTTCACATTATACATTATTTCACATTATACAGATATCACATTATTTTATTAGTGACTGTACCTGAAATAAATTTGCCAGTTTGAAAAAAATAATAATAATTTAAGTTTACCATAATGTGTTCGTCTTTTATAAAGGAAACCTAATAAATTATGGTTATTATATTTAAATTAGGCTGTTAACAAGTACAGGTAATTCAATTTCTTTATTGGCAAACACTTTAAATGAAGTGTTACTAACTGCACTGTAACTACACTACAGTAACACAGTACTTATACATATGGTTCTGTATTACAATGCAACAATGTGTTTATTTACTAAATGAAACATGTTGACAGTTATTATTGTTGTTTGTAATCTTACTGTAATTAAACATGTGGTTGTGTATTTATAATACAATTACTAAGTAACTACAAATCCAGACACATTGCAGTTACCAACACTTAATGTAAAGTGGAATTTTGTTATATAGTCATATCCTTAAACCTTAAATCTTAAACCTTTTAAGAGCATCATAAATCTGTCTGTATATTTTACAGTTAATAGTAGAAATAAAAGAAAGGTATAGTTGTAATGAATTTAGACAAACATTGATCAAGACATTGATAAAGATTTTTCATTTGTCTAAATATACTTAGTACACTGCAGGTAAGGTGAACTACATGCTGTACATTTTAAATACATATATGTTTTTAAATCATACCTTGGATCTAAAATTCCCATAAGATGGAGTTTGATCAGCGTTCATTAAGTGTCTGACCCACATATTTACATTAATCTAAAGCTAAACCTTTGGTCTCATGGCATTGTTTCATTGTGTTGTGTTTGTCACATTAGCTTGTTGGCATCACCAAAAGTTGGTTAGCATGGTTTCAATATTTGTTTTTAACGTATGATACAAACTAGCTTTGGTTCACAGTAATTGCACTAATCAGAATAATAGATCCCAGAGTTCATAAGTAGAAAAACTTCAATATTACTTCTTGAAGTCTTTTTAAATGGTATACATATACATTTATGAAGGGTTGTGGGATTTATGAAATGACAACCACTTTGCAAACTTCCTTGCGTTTTGATTCACAACGGAAGCAGCTGAAAAGCTCGCTATAGGCTTTCTGAAACTGATCCCCAGCAGTTGTATTCAAAGCTAAGTTGAAAAAAGTGTGCAGTCCTGCAATGGGCCTAAAGAAGATGTATGCTGCATGAGCTTGCTTCATCACAAGGCAGTCAAACCCAGGTTTATTGGTTTGCACCCAGATGGCTCTTGATATATGAAAAGGCAGAAAGCACAGCACAAACACAACTATGATGAGGACGACATGACGTCGGGCCTTTATCCTGCACTCACTCTGAGTGTGAGGCCCTGTGCTCAGCGCCCGTTCAATGCTGAAGTAGCACATGCATACAATCACTAAGGGTACGAGAAACCCCAGCACTGTCAAAAGCCAGCCATACCACCAAACTGTTTCCACCTCACTGCTCGCAAAATCTAAGCATTGTGTGACATTCTGCAATTCACTCAGAGAGATCATTGTCGTCATGGGGGTGATTGCCACTGCTGCAATTGTCCAGACAATGATGCAAACCAGGATGCCCCACCGTTTCTTTTGCACCTGCTGAGTTCGATAGGGATAGACAATGGCGATGTAGCGGAAGACACTGAGGCAGGTGAGGAAGAGGATGCTCCCGTAAAGGTTGAAGTGGAAAGCGGCGCACAAACCTGCACATGAAATCTCCCATGGTCCAGGAATCGCCATTAGTGTAGTAGTACATGAAGAAGGGCAGAGTCAGCATATACAGAAAATCTGTTACCACAAGGTTAAACATGATGATGCTGCTGCTCTTCCATGGCCTCATCTTGACCAGATACACTGTGATGGCGAATAGGTTTCCCAATAAGCCCACAATGAAGATTGTACCATACATTGCTGGGAGATAATACCTCTTCATTAGAGTATCAACGTTGGTGCAGTTGGAAGCGTGGTCTGAAGCATTGTCTCCCATGGCACGAATTCTGTAGAGAAATACAAAGCCAGAGTCTGTAAATAACTTTCTGTAAACAATCTTCCTCTTTCGTAATCCCCTCATTATTCATTATTTCCTGGTGCTCAACATAAATTTGCCTCACAGCATAGAAGTTACATACACTTTTACATATTACAAAACAAAGGATGTTATCTACTGTACCAAGTTAACTTGCTTTCCTAATGGGAAAAAACCCAGATAACCAAGAAATATGAATATTCTGATTTCTAACAGTGATTCTGTGTTCATTTACATGCAATTGCATTTCTCTAAATGTTTTTAACGTGTTTCAAGTGAAATTTGCTTGACTTATCAAATCAACATCTGCAAGTGGATTGGGGGGAGGGATTTATCAACCAGCTGTCCTTAGTTAGCCACAAAAACGATACATAGCTCCTGAAACAGATTATACACATTTTGGTTATATAAAAAAAGTTTTCATTTAACACATTGTTTACAGCATTAAATAATAATTAAAAAAAACTATCTCTTCTATTTAATGTTATCACATGTCCATCCGAGATAGACAGTCGGAATAACAGATTGCTAGAGATGGAAGCAAGAATTGAAAAAAGGGATTCCAAAAAGATAGACAGAAGTGCCCTTTTTCCATCTTTCATTTATATATCCAAAGAACATATAAAGGTAGCTCTGCTCTCATTTACTCTATTTGCTGAACAGGTTTACTGTTAAATAATCTAGCCATGCAATCCTTTAGTATAAAAAAGAGGTGCTACTTACAGTATTGCTACTCAATGAGCTGCTCCAGGTCTATTTTATCCAGTGGTTTCCTCAAAGGCTCTCAGAGGGTTTATGTATTGTGTTCTTTACATGCCCACATAGGTTGATAAGGGAGGACTGTCTGTTAAGAGGAAGCGTTTAAGAATTTTAGAAGATGAATGTTTTAGCAAACAAGTCATCCAGTCAGACTGACATAAGAGTTCCCCTTATGTTTTTTACTTTTCGGTGCAGCTCATCAAACAAAAATCTGGAATGGTGACATTCTTACATGTCATGTATCTTTAAACCCTTTCATGTATCTTTAAACCCAATCGTCGAGAGCCGCAGGGAAACAGGGAAGGGTTATTGCAGAGGGACCCAACTGAATAACAGCTGTTTAACAGAGCCCAGCACCACTAAGAGGCCAGGCCAGAGTAATGACCAGCACCAGCGTTTGTGTTGTATAATAGAACAGATGGAACAGGGTTCTGCAATGAACAACAGACCACTGAAGAATCATGTGATTCAGTCTCAAGTCACTTACCTTAATCCTAAACATGAAGCAAAGCTCCTGAACTTAATTGGGAAGAAGTGTATAGTGGACTGTGAACTGGACAATGTGTCAACATCTGCTTTATGGGATACAGGCACCCAAGCTAGCATGATCAATGAAGTATGGAGAAAGAAACACCTTCCCTACACTAACATCAGGTCAGTAGAGGAACTGCTGCGGCCTGGGACATTGAGTGGATTCGCAGTCAATCAGCCAGAGATTCCTTTTTCTGGCTGGATTGATCAGATTACTGAAACAGGACAATAATCCTGACACAAAACTCAGAGTGCCAATACTGGTATCCACTGACCCCAACGTGGCAGAAGATCCAATCATTGGATACAACGTCATTGAAGCAGCGGTGAATCAGCACCTCGGAGCACAGGATAGTTTACCAGAAGTAGCTGTCAGTATGGCAGCTGCAGCATTCTCAATGAGGCCTGAAGCAGCAAATACCTTGTTACAGATTATCCAGATGGGAAGCCTCAGCAGGGGAGCTGGCATTGTGAAGACTGGGAAGAAAAGTGTTGTCCTTCTGCCGGGTCAGCTGACTACAGTCCATGGTCACACACATGTTGGAAATCTGGACCAAGAGCAAGTGATGCTGTTTGTCCGTGATGAAAAGCCTCATTGGCCCGAAGGATTGAGCATCAATGTGATAGTAGTAACAATCTCATGGAGGAACTTCTCCAGGATGCAATCCCAATTACAAATAACACCAGTCACAACATTGTTCTGGATAAGTGAACAGTACTGGGATATTTACAGTCAGCGAAAGCAGTCTATCCAGCTCCAATGAGACCCATAAAAGTGAAACCCAGCCTGCTTGATGGGGAAAGCCAGAAGCAGACAACCCAAGGAGAACACACTACCCGCCCAGGGAAGAAGCTTGAAGATCATAGCCAAGGGAAAGCAGTAAACAATGCCAACAAAATCATATCTGGTGAGTGTTGGGATCTTCCAGTGAAACTGGACCACCTAACAGAAGAGCAATAAGTAGCTGAGGGAAGAGTGCAAAGCATTCGCATGAGATGACCAGGATATAGGATGCATTCCATCCTTGAAAATGCACATCGGTTTAAAAGACACAGCACCTGTACAGAAAACTTCTGTTTCCATTCCAAAGCAGATGCATCGTGAGGTCAAAGAGTATCTACAGGACCTACTGAACAGAGGATGGATCACAAGGTTGAGGTCATCATACTCGTCTCCGGTTGTATGCATAACAAAGAAGGACGGAGGGCTCAGACTGTGCTGCGACTACAGGGATCTGAACCGCAAGTCATTTCCTGACAGACACCCAATCCCACGGATACAAGATCTGGTACATAGTCTCAGTGGCAGTTCCTGGTTTTCTGTCCTGGATCAAGGGATGGTGTATCAACAGGGATTCCTTGATGAGGAAAGTCGCCCCCTCACTGCTTTCATCAAACCTTGGGGTTTGTATGAATGGGTGCGGATTCCGTTCATACTTAGTTCAGCACCATCAGAGTTTCAACAAAATATGGAAGAGTGCTTGATGGGACTTCGAGATGAGATATGCCAACCTTACCTAGATGATAACTTAGTGCACAGTAAATTCTTCGAAGAACACGTGAGACATGTCCAGACAGTTCTTCGCTGGTCAAGAAATGTAAGATGTTTTGTTGCAAGGTGAGGTACCTGAGAAAAGATCGTGTCTGAAGAGGGTTACACCATGGACCCGGCTGAAATTGCACCTGTGCAGGCAATGAAAGAAAAATGGCCTACCACAGTTGGAGAGTTAAGGAAAATACTAGGATTTTTTCTTACTATCGTCCTTATATCCAGAACTTTTCTCGTCATGCCGAGCCTTTATATGAGTTGCTATCAGTGTCAATGGATGTAGAGACGGCAGTACAGCCAAAGCACACAACATCAGGAGCACCTTCAAGACAGAAGCGGGTTTCAGCTGAGAAGCCAGGACAGATATCAAGCCGAACACCCATCAGGTGGACTGATGAACATCAGGAGATCCTGAACCAGTTGATGAATTGTCTGTCCAAACCACCTGTGTTAGGGTATCCTGATTTTAGTCAACACTATGTGCTCCACTGTGATGCCTCACAAGAAGGACTAGGCGCAGTACTGTATCAGCAGCAACAGGGGAAGATGGTAGTGATAGCCTAAGGCTCCAGAACTCTGACCCCAGCGGAGAAGAATTATCGAATGCAATCCGGGAAGTTAGAGTTTCTGGCCCTAAAGTGGGCCATCTGCGAACGATTCCGGGACTACTTGTTCCAGACACCATCCTTCATTGTCTATACGGACAACAGTCCTCTTACGTACATCCTCACAACTGCAAAACTGAACGCACTGGACATTGATGGGTGGCCGAACTCGCTGATTTAAATTTCTCCATTAAGTACCGTCCAGGATGAAACAACAGAGATGCTGATGGCCTATCAAGGATGGCTATGGACATCAATAACTTCATCAACCGGTGCAGGAGGTCATTTCAGACATGGTTAGCGCCACCTTGCAAGGCGTTGCAGTAACACAGGAAGAACCATGGATGAGCCCCATAGCTGTGAATGCCCTGCGAATACAAGATAACACCACCCAGGCTAGTACACAGGCCATTCCAAGAGAAGACATCAGGAGAGTGCAAGAAGATGACCCAGTGGTAGGCCGAGTTCTACATACTTGTTGAGAGAACAATGCCCTGTGAGGAAGAAAGGAGAAGATAACAGGGAGATCTAGTTACACTGCTCAGAGAGTGGGAAAGGCTGTGCATTGAGCCGGACGGGACTTTGTTTTGAAAGACAGCAACCCAAAGTCAGTTAGTCCTCCCCAAAGAGTACAGGCCACTCAGGAGCTCCATCAGGAAATGGGACATCTGGGGGTAGAAAGAACTATGAACCTCATCCGTGACAGATTCTATTGGCCCAGAATGTAGCAGGAGGTGGAACATTTCATGACCAAGGTAAGCAAGTGTCTGAAGAAGAGAAAACCAAACAGGCCAGCTTGTGCACCATTGTCAAGCTTCAAGACCACTTACCCCTTCCAAATGGTGTCAATCGATTTCCTCCATCTTGAGACCTGCAAACAAGTCTACCAGTATATATAAGTAGTAATGGACCACTTTACCAGGTTTGCGCAAGCTTACGCCACTATTAATAAATCAGCAAAGACAGTAGCAGAGAAGATCTTCGGGGACTATGTTTTTAAATTCGGTTTCCCTTCCGAAATTCACCATAATATGGGAAAAGAATTTGAGAACCAACTGATGGCAAGACTGAAGGAACAAAGGCTCACACACCATGCCCTATCACCCGCAGGGCAATGGCCAAGTTGAAAGTTTCAACAGAACACTGCTTGGAACGCTGAGTATGCTTACTGAAGAACAAAAGACTGGAAAACCTCCCTGGCAAAAGTGGTGCATGCATACAACTGTACAAAACATGTAGCTACTGGATTTTCTCAGTTTTACTTATTGTTTGGACGTTCCCCAAGCCTGCCTATTGATCTTCTGTTTCACTAGAGACCTGAAGGTGAGCAAGGGACTTACCAAGACTACGTTGATAAATGGAGAGATCGCATGACAGAGGCTTACCTCATAGCATCAAAGTCTGCTAATGAAGAAGCTGCAAGAGGTAAAGGATACTATGATCGCAAGATATATGGAGAAGATCCACAACCTGGATGACGTGTACTGATTCGGAACCTGACAGAGAAAGGGGGCCCAGGAAAGATTCAGTCATATTGGGAAGATAAAGTCTACGTGATTGCTGGAAGGAAGTACAAGGACAGCCCAGTCATTGAGGTGAGACCTGAAGATGGTAAAGGCCGGACAAGAATACTGCACTGCAATTTACTCCTGCCCTGTGACCTCTTACCTATCAATCAGCCTGCAGACAGTCAGCCCAGAAAGGTGAAACAGAAGAGATCGTCACAAGCAAAAGTGAAGACGCCACAACAAAAGCCACAAGCTCAAGATGACAGTGACTCAGAGTGTTATGAAGAACTGGAAGGTGTTCATGTTGCTTGCCCAAGGAGCCCATCGCCAAGCGACACAGAACTAGATCCTAATGCTGAAGTCTTCTACCCACAACGTGAAGAAGAAAATACACAGTTTTGGAATACAGAGCCAGAGACTGAGACTGTGACTGACGTTTCTGAGGACATTATGGACTGTAGACCTATTGCAACTGTTGAAGCAGATAGTGAAATGGTCACTGAGGGTGAAAATACTCATCTGCAAAGAAGATGTTCAACAAGACAAAAGAGGCCACCACAGACTTTGAGTTATGAGACACCTGGATGGTCTACTGTAGTTAGTAGAGACATTGCAGCACAGAAAGTTAAACTGACTGCACTCAGTAACACTAGTTTAAATGCCCTTTGGAGACCATGGAGTTGAACTGACAACTAGATATTTGCTAGTATAATATAGCTCAGTACTGGTATTATTTATTTTATAGTCTTTTTTGCTCATCTTTATCAAGGTTGCCAATAATTTTTGAGGTGACTATATATATATATATATATATATATATATATATATATATATATATATATATATATATATATATATATATATATATATATGTATACTGTATATACTACAGACAGGCACATAGTGGTGAATGCAAATTGCAAGTTTTAACAGTATTATATTAGTGACTGTGTTTGAAATGCATTTGCCAGTTTTAAAACAACAACAACAACAAAAAACATTAAAGTTTACCATAATGTGTTTGTCTTTTTTAAAGGAAACCTAATAAATGATGGCTTTGATATTTACTGTAAATGAGGCTGTTGACAAGTAATTCAATTTCTTTACTGGCAAAAACTTTAAATGAAGTGTTAATAACTGCACTGTAACAACACTACAGTAACACAGTACTTATACATATGGTTCTGTATTACAATGCAACAATGTGTTTATCTACTAAATTAAACATGTTGACAGTTATTATTGTTCTTTGTAATCTTACTGTAATTACACATGTGGTTTTGTATTTATAATGCAAAAAAATGTACAGTTGTAATGAATTTAGGCAAACATTGATCAAGACATTGATAAAGATTTTTCATTTGTCTAGATATACTTAGTACACTGCAGGTAAGGTGAACTACATGCTGTACATTTTAAATACATATATGTTTTTAAATCATACCTTGGATCTAAAATTCCCATAAGATGGAGTTTGATCAGCGTTCATTAAGTGTCTAACCCACATATTTACATTAATCTAAAGCTAAGCCTTTGGTCTCATGGCATTGTTTCATTGTGTTGTGTTTGTCACATTAGCTTGTTGGCATCACCAAAAGTTGGTTAGCATGGTTTCAACATTTGTTTTTAACATACGATACAAACTAGCTTTGGTTCACAGTAATTGCACTAATCAGAATAATAGATCCCAGAGTTCATAAGCAGAAAGCTTCAATATTACTTCTTGAAAGTTACCCAAACAGTCTTTTTAAATTGTATACATATACATTTATGATTTATGAAATGACAACCACTTTGCAAACTTCCTTGCGTTTTGATTCACAACGGAAGCAGCTGAAAAGCTCGCTACAGGCTTTCTGAAACTGATCCCCAGCAGTTGTATTCAAAGCTAAGTTGAAAAAAGTGTGCAGTCCTGCAATGGGCCTAAAGAAGATGTATGCTGCATGAGCTTGCTTCATCACAAGGCAGTCAAACCCAGGTTTATTGGTTTGCACCCAGATGGCTCTTGATATATGAAAAGGCAGAAAGCACAGCACAAACACAACTATGATGAGGATGACATGACGTCGGGCCTTTATCCTGCACTCACTCTGAGTGTGAGGCCCTGTGCTCAGCGCCCGTTCAATGCTGAAGTAGCACATGCATACAATCACTAAGGGTACGAGAAACCCCAGCACTGTCAAAAGCCAGCCATACCACCAAACTGTTTCCACCTCACTGCTCGCAAAATCTAAGCATTGTGTGACATTCTGCAATTCACTCAGAGAGATCATTGTCGTCATGGGGGTGATTGCCACTGCTGCAATTGTCCAGACAATGATGCAAACCAGGATGCCCCACCGTTTCTTTTGCACCTGCTGAGTTCGATAGGGATAGACAATGGCGATGTAGCGGAAGACACTGAGGCAGGTGAGGAAGAGGATGCTCCCGTAAAGGTTGAAGTGGAAAGCGGCGCACAAACCTGCACATGAAATCTCCCATGGTCCAGGAATCGCCATTAGTGTAGTAGTACATGAAGAAGGGCAGAGTCAGCATATACAGAAAATCTGTTACCACAAGGTTAAACATGATGATGCTGCTGCTCTTCCATGGCCTCATCTTGACCAGATACACTGTGATGGCGAATAGGTTTCCCAATAAGCCCACAATGAAGATTGTACCATACATTGCTGGGAGATAATACCTCTTCATTAGAGTATCAACGTTGGTGCAGTTGGAAGCGTGGTCTGAAGCATTGTCTCCCATGGCACGAATTCTGTAGAGAAATACAGAGCCAGAGTCTGTAAATAACTTTCTGTAAACAATCTTCCTCTTTCGTAATCCCCTCATTATTCATTATTTCCTGGTGCTCAACATAAATTTGCCTCACAGCATAGAAGTTAAATACACTTTTACATATTACAAAACAAAGGATGTTATCTACTGTACCAAGTAAACTTGCTTTCCTAATGGGAAAAAAAACCCCAGATAACCAAGAAATATGAATATTCTGATTTCTAACAGTGATTCTGTGTTCATTTACATGCAATTGCATTTCTCTAAATGTTTTTAACGTGTTTCAAGTGAAATTTGCTTGACTTATCAAATCAACACCTGCAAGTGGATTGGGGGGAGGGATTTATCAACCAGCTGTCCTTAGTTAGCCACAAAAATGATACATAGCTCCTGAAACAGATCATACACATTTTGGTTATAAAAAAAAAAAGTTTTCATTTAACACATTGTTTACAGCATTAAATAATAATTTAAAAAAACTATCTCTTCTATTTAATGTTATCACATGTCCATCCGAGATAGACAGTCGGAATAACAGATTGCTAGAGATGGAAGCAAGGATTGAAAAAAGGGATTCCTAAAAGATAGACAGAAGTGCCCTTTTTTCGATCTTTCATTTATATATCCAAAGAACATATAAAGGTAGCTCTGCTCTCATTTACTCTATTTGCTGAACAAGTTTACTGTTAAATAATCTAGCCATGCAATCCTTTAGTATAAAAGAAGAGGTGCTACTTACAGTATTGCTACTCAATGAGCTGCTCCAGGTCTATTTTATCCAGTGGTTTCCTCAAAGGCTCTCAGAGGGTTTATGTATTGTGTTCTTTACATGCCCACATAGGTTGATAAGGGAGGACTGACTGTTAAGAGGAAGCGTTTAAGAATTTTAGAAGATGAATGTTTTAGCAAACAATTCATCCAATCAGACTGACATAAGAGTTCCCCTTCTGTTTTTTTTTACTTTTATGTGCACTTCATCATACAAAATCTATCTGACCATAACAAATAGCAAGATTCTCATCATATCCCCATGAAGATGGGTCAGGGAACTCAATGGAAGAAACCTCCATGTGGTCTGAGTCCCCAGATTGCTGCCAGCTGCCCTAGTTCTGTAACGCACAAGGGTGGATATGAAAATATTTGACTGGTTACAAAATAGCTATTTTAAAATAGTAAATATTTTCTGTTTTAAATTTTAAATTGAATTTTCAGAGTCTTTCTATTTCAAATAGTTTTTTTGAACTCTGATGATTGCGTCAGGAACATTATTTGATAACATTATGGTGTACACTGGTGTGCTAAAAACAAAAAGAAGTCTGCCTTTTTCTTCATTTGTCTTTCATTGTTTTAGTGGTAACAATGTTGTGAGGATTTTTAAATTGCTTTGGGTTGTAGTGGCATTTCACTGTTAAATCAGTATTTAGACATAGGCAATGAAAGATTGCTTGGTTTGTTTCTGAATATTTTACCAGGCAAGGTCAATACAGAAAGAATTAGAGAATGTACACGTCAAGTAACCACAGTCCTATCTCTCTTAATTCCCTTTCCATTCGGACCTTTATCAGATCTGATACTTCCCATATGAGCAAGACAAACTTTTTACTTCTGTTGTAAACTTACAAAGCAGGGGTTCAAAACAAAATAAGTTGTCCAAAGAGCACTGAACCCTAGTTAGAAATAGCACAGACCAAAGCTTTTTGTGTAATCAAACTGCATGATGTGTGTCTGTTATAACTCCCCAGGTCCCCACCAACATGTATATTTGATATCATTTTGTTGTTCTTATCTAAATAATGTTTTTCAAACACTGTTAGAAATACCAGGTTTTACTAACATATTTTTGTATTAAGTTGTTTGGTATTCAGTTCTAAATTAAATAAAATGTATAATAAATGTAATTTAAAAAAAAGCATGGAATTGCAGTATAATTTTAAGAGAACATTTAGGTCCATGTGTGTTGAGGAAGAAAGAATCTACACTGTATTACTATATTGTCTTTGTAAAACATGTTTCCGTACTGTATTAGAAATTGGGAAAATAGTTAGGTGAGTTTTTGTGGAAGACAAGCACATGGCTTTACTGCTGAGCCTGGTAGATTAGAGAACACTGAACTGACAATGTTAATTGGATGTGAAATTAAAATGATGTCTGGTCTGACCTGCTGTGATGTTAGGCACCCCTGGTCTGACCTCCTGTGATGCTGGTGACTGTGCATCACATTGCCTGAGTGTTGTTATTCCTTGGTAAAATGTTTGATTTTAACAAACTGCAGTATGGGTTTGCTTAAACACCCATTAGCAAACTAACAGCTTATGGTTATCCTAAAGACAGTTCCATGGTATCGTTGATTAACCTCACAAATCTCTATGCTCAGGTAAAATAAATGTGTTTCTTTCATTTTTACATGACATCAAACCCCCTGCCCCCCTGTCCCGTCCCCATCCCGGTCCCCCAAGTTATTTTCCTTCTGAACATTTTTACCATGCAAATGGTTCATTATTACGGCGATGAAGACTCTTCAGTAGTTTCCACTTTCCAGACACCTGTGGTCAGTGTTCTGGAACCTTCTTCCAATATAATCAACATTAACTTAAACAAGTCAACTGACTTCAGGATATAGTTTGTAATAGTCTCCCATAACAGGGTCCTCTCTCTGGGGTCAGGGAGTAAGTCCTTCTAAACCCCAACCATATTGCCTGCCTCAGTGATAACGGTTATTTACATCATCCCCTTGGGACACTTGTGGCTAAAATGGTATCAAAATGCACAACATACTTACTCTCCCTCCCTTAGCTGTCTACTGAATCCAGAAAATGGAGCTGCACAAGCAAGAGAGTACCTGTGAACGTGACTTATACTAACCAAATAAAAACAGAGTGGCAGTGAGATCTGCAAGAGAAAATAGAGAGAATCCTCCAGCATTAAGCAGCCTGTTGATCGATACCCATCATCTTAGCTAGACTGTGTGGCAGTCTGACGTCAAACTACACTGATATCCTTCAAGGAATCAAGGAATGCCTTGGAAAAGAGACATAGCTTTGTTATGTGACAAGAGTTATCTGTGTGTAGCACTGCATGATCTGGGGATAAAATAGATACTTAATCTATCAATCCAGTTTTGTGGAGATCCTAATTTTCTAGTAGAACACAAACACCCAGCACTTTCTTTGTGTGTTTAAAATCTAGAAACACCAAGCATTCCACATATCAAAATAATGGCGTGTGGATGAAGAGGGGCTTGTCTCAGTTCCATTTCTCCTATTGTCTTGTTCTTGTTCATTTCAAATTCACATCCTTTTCTTTAACATGTTGATTCATGTGACACAAACTAAATTGATAATGTGCGATTAAATTGATAATGCGTTTCCAGAATGTCTCCAGCTTGTTTCTTGTCTGACCAGTGTAATTACAAGGCAACACGTAGGTTTAATTCTGTAGAGTAGTCATGCTACCAGTTTATAGAAGTCATGAGAGATGTATCAGTCATGCAGGACCGATCAGTAAGAACTACGGAAACAGTCTGTACAGCAAAACTTTTTTTTGTCACAATCTGGTACATCCACCATTTAAACTGACACTTACACCCACACACTGCAACCCTCTCTCCTCTCCTGCATTCCACAACACACTGCAACTTTACTTCCAAATGTGCAAACTCAGGGTGAGACTTTGAGATCCGGATCTTTCACAGCCTCCCACTCATCACCTTTTTTTTCAATTAATTAATCCAACAGCTCAAACTTGGCATTTTTCAAGCAAACTTTCATACTTTCTACTAACGATACCCAAACACGCAGCCTGATTTAAACCTGTGCCATCTCCTAACCCCTCAGCACAACCTGACATTTTCTTCAGTTATTCCTCAAGCTACAGACTTCTTGGATTTTCTCTAATTGGCATATAGCTGATCTCCTGCATTTTACGATAGTGTGGGCCTAGTTCTCTCTTCAGCGGCATAGCTGTATGGTTTAACATAACTCAGCCTCACAACTCCATATTTTTGAATATTTTTTTATAATTTTTTGTATCTGAAACCCATAATATGGAGGGGAAAGAAAGCTGGACATTTTGGAGATCTTTACTATAACTGCAATTATAAAATGAATGGTCACTAAACTCTCCAAATCGGTGATTATAATTGCTATCAAGAGATTAAAGAAGCAAAATGAGCTGTAATGACCTCTAAAGCAAATTGAAATGAGCGTATCTCATTATTTCAGGGAGATTTCTCAGAGGAGACTCGATACAGAGAAATTTGTAAGTCACTCCCCAGTCTTATTAAAGTGTACAGCTTACTTTCTGTACTGCGGTTAACACTGTAGTCCCTCTCAACAAAACAAAACAAAAAAGATTCGCCATGAGTTTCCTAAACTAATTTATTAACCAATAAGACCAATAATTACTCTTTAGTGTCTATCAGACCTTGCTTTATATATGTATTTGTTTTCCTTTCAGCATTTAAAAAATGTGATATAGCGTCCTGAAAGAGTTACCACAAACGATATGTAAAAGTTTGCAAACTTCAGTCATTTCAAATTTCACTGGGAATAACTGGAGCTGACTTTGCATTGCAGCAAAAATCATCTGTAACTCTGTCCCAGTATCTGGTTTTATTGTGTCTGTGACTCTTGACATCAGTTTGAATCTACCTTGACAGCATGGTGTCTTTGTAGTCTTATCACTGGCAGGACAACAAAACACTTTTATTTCAAAAAATGCTTTTATGATGCACACTGAAATGAAAGACTGACACCTAGTGGAGTTATTTAGATAAATTTTGAAAAACAGGTAAAAGGTGGAGCTTTCAATAAAAAGGGTTACAGGGTTTTTGCACATAAACTTAAAATCTTCCAAAATCTTGAATCTGTAGTACCAAAATATTCTTCCTAAAGTGAATTCAGCACATGTTTCTACATCCTGTACTATATATTTCCCCTTTTACAATCCTGCTGCGGTAAAGTTTTTGCAAGTAAACTGTAGAATAAAGTATTGAGAAACGTGGTAAAACAGATTATTATTCATATACAGTGCCTATAGAAAGTCTACACCCCCTAGAACTTTTTTTCAGATTTGTGGAGTGCTTGGGATATTGTTGTCACATGCACACTTTGACCAGTCTTGGCCATAAAAGCCTCTAGCTCTTGCAAAGTTGCCATTGGCCTCTTGGTAGCCTCTCTGATCAGTCTCCTTCTTGCTCAGTCATCCAGTTTGGAGGGACGGCCTGATCTAGGCAAGGTCTTGGTGGTGCCATACACCTTCCTCCTCTTAATAATCGTCTTGACCGTGCTCCAAGGGATATTCAAGGCCTTTGATATTTTTTATACCCATCCCCTGATCTGTGCCTTTCAACAACTTTGTCCCGGAGTTCTTCTGAAAGCGCCTTTGTGCTCATGGTTGAGTCTTTGCTTTGAAATGCACTACCCAGCAGAGGGAACCCACAGGAACTACTGAATTTATCCTGAAATTACACCTGAGCTAATTTAGGATTGCTATTACAAGTGGGGTGGACACTTATCCAACCAAGCTATAGTTTTTATTTTTAATTAATGTTCTACAAATTTCTAGAATATTTTTTTCACTTGGAAGTTGTGGGGTAGGATGTTATTTTAATGCATTTTAATTCCAGGCTATAAGGCAACAAAAGGTGAAAACGGGGTGTAGACTTTCTATAGGCACTGTATACCCTTTTTTATATACAGTATTGATGTGAATAAAGTATTTGTGAAATTAATAATATACTATAAAATATTAAGTATACAGTTGCAGATAATAAAGTGATGTTTACAGTAATACTGAACAATATAACATTAACTTTATTGTTTAAAGATATTTAAAGTTTACTACCATAGTAAACTGAAAGTAGTAGTATTTACTGGCTTGGTTGTTTTTTAATGGGTTTTCTTGATTCAATAGTGCTTATAATAAATGATTTACTTACACAACATCCATTTTGTTTTTATTACAGGAATTTACTTCATTATAGTCCATCTCATCTCATAAAGCTTTAATATGGTAATTGTAGAAAGGTACCACCACCATAGTCATTTGAATTGCCTCAGACTGACAGAACACCATTACTAATTATGTCTTCAATTTCAAAAATCATACTGGACTCGCAGTCATACTGTACTTGGCTATGAGTAAAATCATTTAGGATCCATGGCCAAATGAGATAGATATAATTTTCTAAAGTTAACAATTAGCAGTTTTTTCTCATTGAAAAAAATAAAAGTAAAAATTAATTCTATATTGATTAATTAGGATTGAGTAACTGTTATTAGTGTAGACATTATTATTATTTGTTTATTTAGCAGACGCCTTTATCCAAGGCGACTTACAGAGACTAGGGTGTGTGAACTATGCATCAGCTACAGAGTCACTTACAACTACGTCTCACCCGAAAGACGGAGCACAAGGAGGTTAAGTGACTTGCTCAGGGTCACACAATGAGTCAGTGGCTGAGGGGGGATTTGAACCGGAGACCTCCTGGTTACAAGCCCTTTTCTTTAACCACTGGACCACACAGCCTCCCTTGTATAGACACATTCCTTGCCAAATGTGAATTTAAAAAATAATTATCTTACCAGTGTTACCAGTATAATAGATTGAATACAATTTGTGTTTTTATGCTTTCAATAGCTACATCGCCAGCTGTGAGTCAGGTCATGGATTTAGCTTGGTTTGATTTATTTAGGCAAGTACCAACAGTGTGAGAAAACCCTGAAGAAATCAAGAAGTATAAGCATAGTGCAAGCCACAAGGGGGCGCAAAACGTCCACAGGTCCACATGCACTGTTAGCTCTTCAACTAAATAACAGGATTTATTCTTGTAGGATGTTGACTGAGAATGTTTGGACTGAACTCCTTTGAAACAAAGCCTTCAGGCGTAATGTTAAATAATGAGGTTTTTTTTATTTTTTTTTATTTTAAGAAACAGTATTAGTGGTTCATTTTTTGTGATTACATTATCATGAAGTGTCAGTGAATCCTAAATAATGATACACTCAATGTTTTTTAGTCATGGTACAGGAAACTAATGTACTCTATCTAAACCTTTATCAGAATGTGTTATGAGCTTGTGTCCCTATCGCCCCTTGTGAGGAATTGAAACAATCTGGACAGACAAACAAAAGTAAACTCTAACATCGAGAACATCTTGTTTTAGGCAAATTTCACAGGGACTATCAATCAATGGGCATCATTTTTAATCAGACTCACAGGGATACTCAATCTTCAAAGAAGCTGTTAAAGACGTTATGTTCTGTTTTGTGTACATTTACTGTACCAATATGTAAATAGACTCAACAGGTGGCACTCAGCACATTGTCATCAGAAGCACCTGGGAGAAGATATGGTTATTTTCGCCAATGGTAACAGTGCATTGCATAAGTATTCACCCCCCTTGGACTTTTCCACATTTTGTAGTGTTACAACCTGGAATTAAAATGGATTTAATTTGGATTTTTTGTCACTGATCTACACAAAATAGTCCATAATGTCGAAGTGGGGAAAAAAATCTACATATTTTTCAAAATTATTTACAAATAAAAAACTGAAAAGTCTTGATTGCATAAGTATTCACCCCCTTTGCTGTGACACCCCTAAATAAGCTCTGGTGCAACCAATTGCCTTCAGAAGTCACATAATTAGTTGAATGGAGTCCACCTGTGTGCAATTAAAGTGTCACATGATCTCAGATTAAATACACCTGTTTCTGGAAGGCCCCAGAGTTTGTTATAGAGCATATCTAAACAAACAGCATCTTGAAGACCAAGGAGCTATCAAAACAAGTCCGGGATAAAGTTCTGGAGAAGCACCAATCAGGGTTGGGTTATAAAAAAATATCCCAAACTTTGAACATCCCCCGGAGCACCGTTAAACCCATTATTAAAAAATGGAAAGAATATGGCACATCCACCACTCTGCCTAGAGAAGGCCACCAAAACTCAGTGACCAGGTAAGGAGAGCATTAGTCAGAGAAGCAACCAAGAGGCCAATGGTAACTCTGAAGGAGCTGGAGAGATCCACAGCTGAGATGGGAGAAAATCCATAGGACAACTATAACCCGGACGCTCCACAAAGCTGGGCTTTATGGAAGAGTGGCGAGAAGAACGCCATTGCTGAAAAAAAATCCTGTTTGGATTTTGCCAAAAGGCATGTGGGAGACACAGCAAACATGTGGAAAAACGTTCTCTGGTCTGATGAGACCAAAATTGAACTTTCTGGCCTTATCACAAAACGCTATGTGTGGCGCAAAGCCAACACTGCTCATCACCCTGAGAACACCATCCCCACGGTGAAGCATGGTGGTGGCAGCATCATGTTATGGGGATGCTTTTCATCGGCAGGGACTGGGAAACTGGTCAGGATTGAGGGCAAGATGGATGGAGCCAAATACGGGGAAATTCTAGAGGAAAACCTGTTTCAGTCTGCAAGAGACCTGGGACTGGGGCGGAGGTTCACCTTCCAGCAGGACAATGACCCTAAACACACAGCCAAAGCTACACTGGAGTGGTTTAAAAACAAGAACCTGAATGTCTTAGAATGGCCCAGTCAAAGCCCAGACCTCAATCCAATTGAGAATCTGTGGCAAGACTTGAAAATTGCTGTTCACCAACGGTCCCCATCCAACTTGACAGAGCTTGAGCAATTTTGCCAAGAAGAATGGGCAAAATTGCAGGATCCAGATGTGCAAAGCTGGTAGAGACTTATCCAAAAAGACTCACAGCTGTAATTGCTGCCAAAGGTGCTTCTACCAAGTATTGACTCAGGGGGGTGAATACTTATGCAACCAACAAATGTCTTTTTTTTTGTTTAATTAACTTTTGTGTCACAATAAAAAATATTTTGTACCTTCAAAGTGTTAAGTATGTTGTGTAAATCAAATGGTAAAAATCCCAGTTAAATCCATTTTAATTCCAGGTTGTAATACTACAAAATGTGGAAAAGGCACTGTAGCAGCCTCCATGAAGAAGGTACAAGGGGGATTACAGCACGAAAGCTGTCAAAGTACTAATAGCCTATCAGGTGAATAGAAAAAGCTCACTAAATAGTCAGACATTATCTGGTTACTCATTCCATTAAATTACCCTTTTTTGTGATCATATATAGATATTTTGAAAATGTATTTAAGACAAGTGTTTCTTAAGTAGTTTAATAATTTAACTGCTAATGCTAATCGATACATAATACTGTTCTGGTCCAACGGGGTAGCCATGGCAACACCACGACCACCTAACCGTTATTTTAACAAGGAATCAATAAGCGTGCTTCCGCCTCACCAGTTTTAGCCCATTGGTAAATAAAACAACCTGCCTTTAGCAATACATGTGTTTACTGTAGCAGCCATAGCAACGCTCCTGATACAGCCTTAGATAATGACGTCTATCCCTATGTGGGACAGAAGTGTCTGCAACTTGCTATCTAATCAGATGTTTTTTCCTGTGAACTGCAAAAGATAAAGAGGTAACTTGATGCTGATAAGCAAATAAGGCACATTGAAATCAGAAATCTATAGGTGAAGTTTAATGATGTAAGGGTGCAGTTGTGGCCTACAGCACAGTGTTAGCTTTAATATTAGTCTCTGTGTTTGTATTGATTGCAATAAACATCAAGAAGCTGTATGGTTGTTGTTTTTTTCTCCAGCTAAGAGAGATGAAAATGAATCTGTGTTAATGAAACCATGAATTTCTGGGATCCTGATTACACTAGTATTGCGTGGGTGGGCTCCAGGGCAGGCAGGGTCTCATTGCTGCATCATATAAAGTGATATTAGTTTCTTTTCATATCAGTGCATGAGTTCTGTTCTACCAACAAAATAATGCCCTATTAATCTAGATAGGTCCCTTGTCCAGGACTCAATAAACTTAAGGGGGGCAACATTTTGTGCTAATAAACATCCTAAAAGGACAGTAATGTACCAGGGGTGGGCACCAAAAAAATAAAAACATGTGAAATGTAGCACCTGGATGCCTTTATCTGTATTGTGTAAGTATCTCCCTGTCATTTTCAGACACACTTCACACGGCACAGCATACTGAGAGATTACATCTGCGAGACAAAAAATGAACATCTTCTTGGCCATTCTATGGAGAACATACTGTACTTTGTCCACCCAAATGTCCTGATAGGAATAGAGACAGTAATCATCAAGGAATGGTTAAATAGCCCTCTGTAATAATGTAAACTCCTTGTGCACTTGTCATGTCAAGACTGTGCTGCCCTGGCTGCCAATGGTGGCCCTCAACCCTATTGACAGTGTTATAGCAGAAATAACGCTGTGACTCATGTAGGTGCCTCTGCCTCTTGTTTATCTGCAGTCTGATCAATAGATGTCAACGTTCTGACATCAGCAGACCTGTTATGTTAAATATAGGCTGCATTATCACTGGAAATGAGCTTTGCCACAAACTGTACTTCCAGCAGTGCTGTCTCTTAGCTCTTACTACAAACGCAGAGCAGTCCTCCTGCTTCAGGTGAAAGTTATGGAGAAAAATGGGTTCCACAAAACAATGGAGTATGTATGAGATGGGTATGTTAAGAACTTGAGATGCATTAAAGCAAAACAGCAATTATGACGTACTAACGTGGGAGTGACGTCTGTCTGTCATTTCCTGTGCTGCTAAGCAGGATCATGGTATCCGAAGCCTTGTTGCGTCTCAGGAGGTTTATAAAGGAGATGTATAGGTCTGTGTAGAAGGCTTTTTGTTCTATTGATTAGAGCAAATGGCATGGGCCACAGGGGATACTGGATTCAAACAGCACTGTAACATGTGACTTGGCAAGTCGACTAATACTTTTATAGCCTTTTCTGCCCTAGAAACAGGACCCTGCTTGAAATACATAACACCGAAGTGACTCGGTTATTTACTGTATGTGTTGTTGTTGAACCAAGCGGGACAGAGAAATGTCTTGGTATCAAATTCGGTATACCACTGCTGCCCTTGGCAGGAAGGACGGGCGGGTGAAGAAGTGGGTTGGATTATTAGGAGTTCCTCAAGGTTGTGTTTAGAAACTGATTGGTAATGGATAAATACATAGGGCCCTCTGTTACTGAAATATATAGCCTTCTGGGGGAGATTGTTTAAAATTGCTGTTACCGTACATATTGTTTTTATATGTTTTCTTGTTTGGATGTTTGATTCTGTGAAATTTTGTGAGGCTTATAATGCCTGATCGATTTGTTGGATTGATGTGAGAGTTTGTATACAGTGTTATAATGGCAGAGGAACAAAACAGGAACAGTTACCATTGTATTTACTGGAGTATGTCCTACTAAAAGCATACTCCATAGTATGTCCTGCAGGAATCTGATACTGTACCTGTTCTATTGGGATCTCGCTGCAACCTATTTTAATCTATTGATATCTGAACATATCTTTAACTTGTTGTGCATTAATAAGCATTGCTTTTGAGCTCTGGTATTTCCACATGGAAGCCTGTGGTCACATTGGCACTTCACTCCATAAATATTATATGGGACCAAATGCTATTTACCTTTAAGTTACCTTGTCTTTAAGTGTCTTAAATGGTTGGCATTGAACCGGAGATTCAAGTGAACCCATTCGTTTCTATCACTAACTTCAAACACACATAAAAAGTGGGATTTACCCTGTATTGCTGGCATTGATATGTCTTTGCTTTTTATGACAGTTGTTGGTATTATTTCTCTTGGGTGCTGCATGTGTTTTGTTATACTTCTTCCACACTTCATCTCAGAAATCATTTCACTTGCAGACTTCATGTTTGCTGGGTTATGTGAACGAATCAGTCAAGAGACATCTGAGATCTGACCAAACACTTTGAGTTATTGGTTTCATATTTAGTGATTAGATTTCCTTTGGTTCTCGCTTTCGAGTCATCGTGGCTGGTGGCCGTGCATCAAAGTGGCTGTTTGTTTGGGTTTATTCATGACCACAAAGTATATGTGTTTTAAGGGTTCATTGAATTTGAAGACATTTTTGAATTGCAGTGGTGTGTTGCCAGTGTTGTATTGTTCAATCCACCGCTGGTATGGACTTTCCCTACAAGCCACAAGGCTGCTTGTTGGCTTCCCTGTCACTGCAACTTAATAAATAAATACACATACTGTAAAGGGGCAAAATATCAAACTTTTACAATAAACTGACAAAGCAAACTTGAATTCAACATTACCATACACAATCTGTTTTGAGAAGCAGAACCGCAGAGCTAGAAAGCAGTTGGTGGAGAAGTAATTGGAATCAGAGTTCATTCTAGTGTTGATTGATTAGCTGGGACCGTAACAATTTTCTGACACGTGTAGATCCTAATAAACGTTATTTGTGGTATTGAGAGCACAGATACTAGGGAGCCCACCTCTAGTTCGAAATGACAATTTAGTGTACATGAAACGAAATGACCACAGAGCAGAACATACCAACTGGATCTCAGCTCTGCATTGTCCAATGTCCCATTTTCATACCACATATTTAACTGTGTTATTTTCTCAGCTTCATCTTAGCTGTATTGATCATATCTGAACTGCTTAGATTTGGCCAGACTATAAACTATTCACAGGCCAGATTAATGATAAGCTATCTGCTGTCTTTTATTAATGTCTTTTTAAGGGTTGGCAAGTCAGTCTATACGCTTTGGCAAGTCAGTCTATACGAGGTCCATGTGTGCTGCCGGGTGTATTTGTCTCACCTTATAATAAAATCTGTAGGTGGGTTCACAATCCCAATATCCAGACAAATATGATTTTAGGATGAAAAGCCACCTATTGTTTGTTCCTGTTCGTCATTCAGATAGTGTGAGATAAAGGATCAAACAGACAAGAGTTAATAAAGTGTATCTTCACCACCACACACGTTTTCTGATTGTGTTTCCCACTGGGTTCATTTTAAAATACACCATTTTAAAATACACTTCTAAGAGTTCCATTTTAGTGCAGGTTTACAAGTTTAACTGGATATTCAGTGTTGAAGGGCACCAGTTTAACTGGTTATTCAGTGTTGTATTTAAATCAAGGGAAGTAATGTTAAAACTTTACAATGCATTAGTAAGACCTCACCTAGAATATTGTGTTCAGTTCTGGTCACCTCATTACAAACAGGATATTGCTGCTCTAGAAAGAGTGCAAAGAAGAGCAACCAGAATTATCCCGGGTTTAAAAGGCATGTCGTATGCAGACAGGCTAAAAGAATTGAATCTATTCAGTCTTGAACAAAGAAGACTATGCGGTGATCTGATTCAAGCAGTCAAAATCCCAAAAGGTATAGACAATGTCGACCCAGGGGACTTTTTCGACCTGAAAAAAGAAGCAAGGACCAGGGGTCACAAATGAAGATTAGATAAAGGGCCATTCAGAACAGAAAATATGAGGCACTTTTTACACAGAGAATTGTGAGGGTCTGGAACCAACTCCCCAGTAATGTTGTTGAAGCTGACACCCTGGGATCCTTCAAGAAGCTGCTTGATGAGATTCTGGGATCAATAAGTTACTAACAACCAAACGAGCAAGATGGGCTGAATGGCCTCCTCTCGTTTGTAAACTTTCTTATGTTCTTAGGTAATTTGTGATCACTAATGCCGATACAGGACCTACTGTACCAAAATGTTTTATGTTTTTCATTGATTATGCACAGCTAATTTATACACAAAATCAATATTTTCAAGACTCCAATCAAGGCAGCCACCAAGGGAGCATGCTTTCTCCTTGAACGGAGGTATGAGTAAGATAAATGATGCAAGCAGGTTGGACAGCTACAGTTCTTATACTGTTTCATATTGGTGGCTTATGTGTAATATTTGGTGTAATCCCTCTACCCAGTATATCACCCATGTTTGCAATTATTCACAATCATGCAGTTGCATCACTCTTCTATTTTTGCATGTTAACACCAAAGTATTAAAGAAAGGAGAGGTACTACCGTATTGTTATAGTCGATAAAATATAGTTCTACTACAGCATGTATTACTTATGATTGTCCACTAGAGGGCTTTATGAGACTGCTTCCTGTCATACGGGCTTCCAACAGTACTAAATGCTAAAAATGATTTACAACACAAACCTTCTATTCTTTACAATATGAAATTTGAGTTTTCAATATTGATTATATTATCTGCATGTCTAACATTTCATTAAATATTTGTCTATTTGTCATTGAACATTAATTTGCATTTGCATATTATATGACATAATTTAAAGTAGGTAAAAAAAATTAAAAAAAATAAAATCCCTCGTAACAGTTAATTGCATGTCATGTAACGACCTTTCTCTTGCCAGCCTCACTGTGAGAAGTGGAGCATCCATCTGTCAACACTGAGTCACTGTCCAAGCCTTTGCAAAATTGGTAAATATATAGTGTGAACTCTTAAGGTACTTCAATGGACTGCATTTTCTCTTGATAAAAAATGAACAACCTCAACTGTGTACCGACAGTAGTATGCAGATCAGAATAAGGGCAGTTGTGACACTCAGTTTTACTGAAGGTCAGAGTACAGTGTATGTATACCACAGCCAAACAACTCACACAATGAAGCCCTTCCGCATGCACATACAGGGATGGGGGCAGGGGGCTGCTACCTCATATAGGGCAGCAATATTCAATTCTGGCTCCCGTAGACATGTTTAATGTTTCTTTTTATTATTATTCCTTAGCAACCATAGAAGATGATAGTTTCTCATTGAGTCTGGATTACTCACATGACCCACCCGCACTCATCCATCTACACAGGAGAGAAGGCTTTTGTCGTGTGGAAGTTGTGAGGGGAGAGTGATTAGGTTGGGGATTGATAATTTAGCACCAGTATGTTCTCTGGTGCTAAACTTTCACAATACTTTCTCACCAATTCTCAAAATTAATTGAACCCCTGGATTGGGGTGAAGAGGCATTCTCCACAAAGGAATGTATTAATGAGCAGCAATAGCAGAGATGAGCTGGCTTTTAAAATCACCAGCTCTAGAGAGGGAAGTCCCCAATCCTTGCTGACCAATCCTTTGCTGACCACTGGGCAAGACAGTGTTTAGTTAATGAGGCTTATTTCTTGATAGAATTTCAAGGCAAAGTAAATAGTTTTAATGCCATGTTTTGAAACATTAGCCTTGTTTTGTGTAATGATTCAAAGTCTGAGGTTTAAAACACCCAAGGGTAAAAATTACAGTATGTGAAAAACAAATATTATTACCATTCTGCAGTGGAGGAATTGCGCTTTTTTTCTAAGTTATTTATTTGTTTTAAGATGTTTTATTTTTTAGAATTATACCTGCTACTTAGTCCTCTCCTCAGGTCAACAGAAAGAAACCCAGTACCTATAAACTAACCTCTGTTTTGTGAAAGAATACACAGATTTGTCCCAGTGTTTGTTTATTTGTTTTCGCTGTGTTTCTGTTTAGTATTACTGAATAGATGAAGAATGACCCTCAATATGCATTTCTATGTTTTTATGTCATGCAGAATTGCTGCCTCTTAACATCTCAATGCTGTAAAAAGGTGTATAAAAAATACTGAATTATGAATGATTTTGCCATGACTTGAGTCCAAGCTGTTCCTTAAGCAGTCAGGTTTAGTGAACAGTATTGGTTGTAAATTACAGTAAATATATTCTAAAAAAAACAACTAAGGAGTGGTTATTCAAATTGTCTGGTTTCAAGAGTATATTATTCAAGCACATGGCATCTAAAGCACTATTAGGCAAGTGGTCCATGCACCATGGGATCAATGGTGTGCATCAAGGTACACATTACATGACCTTTTTAAATGCCTATAAAGTGGCACAGACCTATTACACCAATGTGCTCAACCTGGCTGACAGGAATAGCACAACATGGTGTCATCAATTGTAGATTCGACTGTACAGAATATGGTGCGGTATTGTCTTAAATGGTAGAGTTTCAAGCCAGAGTGTAGTTCCCCCTCCCATCTAAAACTTGTACGTTTATTTAGAGGTATTATGTATTAAGGTTTATGAAGTTGTATCAATTGTGGGGTTATAAACTAGCAAGAAACAACTTATTTGCAAGAAAGTTTCTATTTTTAAAATGGTTTCCTCTCATTAATGATGCCTTCAGAATAGTGTACGCCCTGTGTTGTTTTTACTGTAAAAAATACATGATGTACAAATAACATTGGCGTGACCAATAAAATATAAATGCATATAATGGACATTGTCTATGTTTTATTTTATTAAATATACAATTTCTTACATTTGCAAAACTGTTACTTTTGGTAGAACTGTTCAGGTAGCTGAATCTTTGTCGTAAACATTTGATGAAAGCAATGAATGCAATTATGTTCTCTTGCTGTACAAAGCAACGTATATCTGGAAACTATGTAGCCCCATAGTTTGTGCAGTACAGTATATGGTTCTTCATATGGTGCTGTTTAGAGAATGGGTCTGTATAAGGGATGACCGTTTGTAGCTATGCCAGGTTATCTCAGCTGAGTGTCACAAAAAATAAACACTGCTCATGCCACCTGCACTGTAGTCAGGGGAACGGTGGGGTTTGTGTCAGCGTACACGCTGCAAAAGGAACAAGGTTATTCCACCACATAGATAAACCCTAAGAACATGTGTTCTGGATTATCATCATTATAGATTTAAAAACAAGTTTACAAATGGTAAAGCACCTACTCAAAATGAATATAAGGTAGAATGGGATTGTTTTAAAGACGATACATAATGCATCATTATTCCCATCGATAATCTTTCACAGCCTAGAAAAACGCCATAACATTATCAGAAATGCAGTTCTATTTTCTGCACGTCTGGTTGCTAATGAAAAGCAGACTCCGGCAGTCGTTGATTTGGGTCACTCCGGGTGATGGTTACAAAATAACTAGGGGGAGACATCAGCACTACAGGCTTCAACAGACTCGAAATTCCGCACCCAAAATCCACATCTCTATGACGCTGCCTCAGCCGCAGACTCAGAGCTCGTGTAGAGCGTCATGCAGGGGTGTGGCGTATGCGTGAATTTAACAGAAGAAATAAACACAACTTCACCTCTTTCTCATAATCGGGCACAGAAACTGAGATACTGGGTGCGTTCACGGAGATCATTCTTAGAAGAACATTGGCTAAATTGGTCATATATTCTGCACATAATCTGCGCAAAATGATCTCCGTCAACACAGCCACTGAACGTGTAGGTGGGATACGTAAATGGATTGGTGTGTGGGAGATAGGTAAAGGGATTCAGCCCCACGTACACAATTCTCAACCTTCCCAGACACATAGATCCCTTTTGACAAGCAGGTTTAGGATGATTGAATCTAGAAGATTTGGTTATAAATGAATGTTACAGCTAGGTAATGTCATCATGGCCTCCTTTATACCAAAGGAAAATCGTAACGATGGTAGTAAAAACACAGCAAACCACAGACGAGCGACTTTAATCACATAATCATGATAAATGTATATAAAGCTATGACTACAAATTGTATGCATGTTAATTCTGAGGAATCGTCAGGTATGAATTCTGGTAAAGACTTACACTTAAGTTTTTATGGAGCTTTGGTCTGTTGCTATATTTTAACGGTGGATTAACCAGTTACTCGTCATATCTACGTAAGAGACAGGATATTCCAGGGATTCTACGGGTGTGTGTGTGTTTTGGTTTGTTTTAAAAATAATTGATGGGTTTGGTCAGGCTGCTGAAATAGATCTTGGACTCATGCATTTCAGTGTCTAGGTGGAAATCCACGTTGGCAAAAGACAGCTGAAATATGAAGAAAAACAAAGTGAATGGGATATAAAATATAGTTATAAAAATCAGATTTTTGGCATACATGTAATCATTTTATCACACAAGTACCCACTCGATAAGCATTGCAGTCTGTACAGCAGTTAAAGGGTAAATATAAATTAGGCCTACTTAAAAAAAAAAAAAGGTTCAATATACATACTAAAGGCAGCACGCTAAATGACAATTCTGCAACACATTAAACGGAACCGCCTGTTGATCTAAAAAACAGTTTACCTTCATACAAATTCCCTGGAGTCTCACTGCTGTTTCCAAGGTAACAGCAGACCCCTGCCCTTCCCGGGGCTCCTGACATTCTTTAGGAATGTACCACTCCCTTACTCAAACAGGGGTGACGGGAAATTGTTTTAAAACCTTTAACTTAGTAGATTAATTGGGGAAATTGTATGTACAGATTTACTCATAAAATTAACGAAAGAAAACGTTTTATTTTTACTTTAATATGAGCCATTGTCCAACATCGAATGATAAAATTTACTCCGTTGAACACCCCCATACGCGAGTCTGTCTTTCTTGTTCTGAGCTGTCAGAAAGGCTTGTTGCACTTATAGCTTTAGCGCAAAGTAACACAGAAGGGGAAATAAAGCGGTTTTGGTTTTGCTTTCTTCAGAAATAGGTTTTTTTTTGGACGAGAATATTTATTTTAAACGGAAGACAGCGTTAAAATAACCCGCAGTTACTTAAAAAAAAATCGTGGCCCTGGTTTTCAGTTTGCGGTACACAGTAGCGGTAGTGAGTAACTGAACAGGTCTAGTAAGGTAAGTCTATGCAGCTGTTTTTTATGCGTGCAATGACAAAACCACAAGAAAAAAGCATCCATGTTTAGTTTTGTTAACATACACATATTACAGTAATTTCAGATATGACTTGCAAATACATTCTTGTACACGGTATATGAAGAAGTGTAGCAAATCAGTCTGTTTATCACCAATAGAATATGTCTTGTTGCATTATTATTTGTTTTATTTTTGTTGCGCTGTTTAGATAGGGTAAATGTTTTTAGCTATAGCTACTTCCGGTGCTATATGTACATGTTACTTTTATAACGATATTATCATCTATTATGTGTACACTATTCCAAATCATTGCTGTGTATTTGTACCAGACTAATACTAGATTAGTTATCGCACAGCCCTTCTGAGTGAAATGCGGAATGTACGACAAGCTACATCGTGATCATGTGTACAAACTGCACGCCTGGTGTCTAATGTACCGGCGGTACCTGTCTGGCTAGGCAAGAAAGTTATACTAGTTAGTAGTCTTAAACTAACTTCACATTGATACTTTAAAATATGAAATACATTTTATTTTTCTCTGTTGTATGTGTTTCTCCCTTAAAAAAAATAAATAAACCAAAATATCTGCACTAACAAAATTGATTTTCATCAGGCAAAGGGCATACATTTTTAATGTTCATGTGGCCCAGTTTCCTTAATACACAGAGTTGAGTGCTTTTTAAAGGTGGACAATCCAGTCTTTTTAAATACTAGTCTGGGACCAGCTCAGAAATACAATATACTGAAAAGGGCATCTCAGATTTTATGTACATGGAATAGTTTATTCTGCCAAAGATGTCCAGCTCCGTTTCCTTGAATTGGGATCATGTGACATAAGTGAGTAATTCTAAGAACTGATTTTTTATTTTTGTTTTTAAGATAAATTCGCGTTTTCAAAGATTATTAAGCCCATTGGCAACAACATTCTTGTCTGCTTGGTTGTAATATGTGAAGATTCACTGTTTGAGTGTGCTTTACTTTTCATCATAAACAAGCTTAGCTAGGGCAATGCATTTGAAATATGTGAATCTGAATCTAAATGCTCCAGAGGCAGAATTCTATTTAATGCATATATTAATGTATTAAAATGTGTTTTTTTTTTATATGACACAGTCGTTTCTTACTTGAAAGACAATTCAGTGGGTTCACAAGGAGCAGATTTCCAAATTACTGTTCTGAACTAAACAAGTCCCCAGCTGCAAATATATATTTAATTGCAATATTGTTTGGAAGAGCAACAACAGGTACTGTTGACCTTGAACTACCTGTGGAATTGTACCCTAGGGAAATTGGCAAGCTGTTACCTCATGCCAGTCTAGTAGTGTGTTTTTTTCACCTCTGATTAGACTGTAATTGGGTGATGGGCAGGGAAGACCAGTAATTTGTATCTTGGTTTTCTGTGACTTTGTTCTGTATACACTGGAGTCTCATGGTGTTTAAAAGGATCACCTCTGGGCATGTGGGTTTTCAGCCAAATAACACCTACCAATAATTGCATAAAATAATTCCTAAAGATGTTTAACTGGTTTAGTAATAATAACAGTCTTGCAAGGGGTTTGATTATCTGGGCTAAAAATGTAAAACTGAAAATGTTTTATTTCTGAATGTATCTTTGATTAAGGTTTGCACTACTGAAGTGCTGATTGAGTGACATGGTGAATGGTTATATTGTATACTGAATTACTACACAGTGAATACAAACATGTGATTAATAAAGGAGAGAAGGGCAGCTACTAAGATGATTTAGTAGACTATAGCTCAATAATCTATGTTAAATGCATGGCTGACCTAAATACAATTCTAATTTCATAATCTGACTTGCAGGTGATTTGTTTTTAAAGTTTAAAAGGTAACTACGGTATGTATTTCTCTAGACCTGTGTGGCTCCAGTAGTCTAGGGAGGATCTGTAAAACACATTTTATTATAGATTTGGAGGTGTTGTTTGCAGATTTAGCCCTTGCAAATAATTTGTCCTTGAAATTCTTTGTTCTGGATTGTTCATCCCGCGTCTACTCTAATTCCCAGTCAGACAGGTTTTTGTCTTGGCTTGCTAAAATTCAAATTAAAAACTAACAGGGATGTCACAGCATCTGTGCTCTTCTCTCAGGCAGCATTGGACATCTTTAATTGAGGCATGACGTGCTTAGCACTGCTAGGGTTAATTCAGAGACTGAGGTATTTGTGCTTGAAAACTAACATAGAGTTTCATTCTTTATGATGGTGGGGGCAAAAGTCGGGTTGGATCAGCTTCATGCTTCCTTGTGACCAGTGCTTGTACCTGTTTGCCAGTAGACCCTTTTTCCAAAGAGCATATCCCCATTACTGGTGTGGGAACAATTGTGAATTCAGATATGCAAACACAGTATCGGTAGTGCTCAAATGGGTTCTGTCTGCTAACTGGATTATTCTGCCAACGCCCCCTCCACCTGTACAAAAATATTCCAGGTTATAGTAGGTACAGGGGTTTATTTGCAAGTTATAACATTGTTCTGCTTTCTACTGTAGTTCAGGGTCAATGACCATTAAACAAAACTGAGACAGCTTGTGTATTGTATTTCTAGATCTTTTCCATATGTAAATCAGGCTAAGCATACGCTACTCTAGACTAGCTAGTAGAAGTCTACTAGCTTTTCATATCCAACAGTGAGTCTTAATGCTTCTATGAAATTACAGAAAGAAAAAAAAACTTTCAAATTTGGCTTTTCTCTTGGCAAAAATGGCACAACGTTTGACCTTTCCAGTGCTTCAAGACATTGTTTACAGGGACGCGGGAAGTGGGGGTGCTGGGGTGTGCGGCCGCACCTCCTCATGCCGAGGGAGGGGTGCGGTGGCGGTGCAGCCGCACCGGCAACTTTTCTGGTTAACTTTAGTTTATGAATGAGCATTTGCACTGCCTGCAAGGACGTCATGAATCAACGTTTCAACCAATTAGTATTGCTGTGTACGTGCTGTCATTTAGTGTTTCAACCAATTAGCACTAAGCATTGCTATGCGATGGCGATGTTCATTGTTCCAACCTATCACTGATAGTATCAGCACCAAGCACTGTCATGCGTTTACTTACAAATTTGTCCTGAGCTAGCTGCTGGTTTCGCTATGATAACTGTGTGTTTAACAATGTGGGATGGCAAAACATTATAAATGAATCTCTGTAACTTCCAGAACCACATTTAAACAGTCGAGAATAAAGGATGTTTAACTGTTAACATGTGTCAATATATTTCTCAATAAACAAATCATAACCTTCCTTCGTTTCTTTTTACTAGTAAGAACCAGTTCACATTGTGTGCCACTTTTTTTAATTTATTAAACCAAAGAAATTGTTCTCTAAACTGTATTTTTTGTGGTGCTGTCTTCTCAGTCGTGTTCTTTTTTTATTCGCTATGCCCTTTTAAAAAAGTTACTGCAACGGCCCAGGCCAGTGAGGCACGATTATTTCCATCAGGCTCATGCTAGTACTGTATTTGGAATGTGAGATTTTTTAGTATGGATTCAAGTAGAAATTGACAGTTTATGTTTTCGATAAGAACGCAGAAGAGACGTCCAGTCGTTAAGGAAGGTAGATTAACAAGGTAAGCTTACGTCTGTTTTAATGGATGTATAACTGTGTTTCTTGCCACGGCATGACAAACTGGCATTTTCATTTTTAGCTTCCAGTAGAAAATAGTTTTTTCCATTGACCATTGTTGGTTGTTACATTTTGAGTTGAATGTTTCGTAATTGACCGCAATGTAATGAGGGAGTTCCAAAATGTAAAAATATAATGCAAGACGTATGTACATAGAAGGAAGGCAGGGAGGGATGCAAGACGTTTATAAAGGAGGGAGTGGGTGAAACTACTAAGAGATCAAACAATTCAAATAAAAACAAAATCTAAACAAACCAATTTACAGTGATTTTGACTCATTCGATCTTTCTTTCACTCTAAAGAATTACCCGCAGATAAAAGCAACGCGACTAGCTCTATTGCTAACAGGTTTATTGCTCTGTATCCCCGGATTGTAATTTAAATAGCGCCCCTTTTAATGCAAGCACATAAGATAATTAATACTTTGTCGTTTCTTTGTTAATTGTACATTTTTGCTATTTGTTAAGTTTATCAAGCCGTGTGTATCCATACAGGATATCTGTATTTTATGAAATCAGCGTATGTAGTGTAGTGACGATATCCTCCTCACAGTGAGAGGAAAACCACCAGTTTTCATTAAGGAATGCAGAGCTACAAAATATCTGAGCTCGATTTAATCCAGCCCATGGTTAAACGATGCTAATTACAGCTTTAAAAGACAGGTAGAGAGAACCAAAATAAATGTAAAAATCTACCAACCCTACATTAATAAGTAACAGCTGCTACCAAATGCCAAGCAGTAGTGCACTGCCTTTAAAACTGTAACTTTGTTTCCCAATGTGTCTACACAACGAATGTACGAAAGGCGGAACTTTCCCGATTAGCATGGGTGTGTGTAACATGTTTTCAAGTCTGATCAGTGTTACGAGACCACCACAATTTGTGTGAATATAGACGTTTCAGATAGAATGGAAGCATTTTAGTGCTGAAGATTAATGTATTTTATTTGTATTTTAAAAATACATCTAAGCACAATACAAGCAGGCTATGTGTTTAGTATGTCATTGCATTTTATTTATTCAACATTTGATTTGCAACGTAGTTAATACGTTGCCTTGTTGCTTTGAATCTTACATAAATATTTTTAGACTTGTGTTTCTGATGACTTATTCCTTATGAAACTCACTTGGTCTGTGCATATTTTGATGGTGAAATGCGCACAAAATGACGATTTTGTACTTATTTAAATATTGGCGAAGGTGCCCCCACCACCTTTCATTTTCAGCACCTCCAGTTTGTAATTACATTTGGTAGTTAAATTAAATTAGGTTTGCGTAGGAAATTGGAAAATGTGTACTTTTAACATGAAATGCATGGATGATTTGTAGGGCTCCTGATTTTCCGTTCTTGGGAATGGCAAATTCCGTTTTTCAAAATGACCAATTTGTTTTTTTTTCCTTTTTTCAAAATGACCAATTCCATTTTTTACCAATTTATTACAAATTAACAGCGTAATTTGAACATAAATATTAAATAAATATAGGAGGCTGTGTGGTCCAGTGGTTAAAAGGGCCTGTAACCAGGAGGTCCCCGGTTCAAATCCCACCTCAGCCACTGACTTATTGTGTGACCCTGAGCAAGTCACTTAACCTCCTTGTGCTCCGTCTTTCAGGTGAGACATAATTGTAAGTGACTCTGCAGCTGATGCATAGTTCACAAACCCTAGTCTCTGTAAGTCACCTTGGATAAAGGAGTCTGCTAAATAAACAAATAACATAAATAACATTTTTACATAAAAAATCTATTGAATTCATTTTTTTGTATTTAAGTCCCTGAGATACTGTAGTTTTCAGGAAAAATCTTAAAGCAGTCCACTGGTAACAATGTACTGTAGGGCAGTCATCAAATAAAGGTGTTTTGCTGACATTACAATATACAGACTAGTCAAAAACAAGGGGCATTATTACAAAAATATACAATATTCATAAAATTACAAATTAAATACAATGTTCAGGACACTTTTATCTCTCCCATCTGTAGTTTCATCTGCAACAACGCAGACTGGTTTATGCTGTACTTGTTGTAAAACTGCTTGCATGTGTTTCTCGTATACCCTGGACAGATAGAGTTGCTTTAGTTAGAGCAGGGCTCTTCAACTAGTTTTTTTAATTTAAGGGGGCCAGATTGGAAAAAAGTTAGGAGTAGGTGGGCCAGAGTATTTTACTCTGTACATTTTTAAGCAGTAATAAATATGACATATCTTAATGTTCATATATTGAACAAGACTTACACATTTTACCATATGAATAGTACTTTTAATAATAGAACAGTGTGAGAATTTAACAGAGTATCAATGGTTTTTTTTTTTCATGTACTTTTCACTTTTCTGTCTATACAACTCCAAAATTATTCCATACAACAGAACTCACAAAGCAGCTAGTTTCTTTTTTAAACAACTCGACTCACACAGCACACCGGCAGCGCCGCAGCAGAGACAGACAGTCCATCAGCGTAACTCCCACAAAACCACCTGTTTTCTCATTATCCAATGATCCAAATAAACATACACAAACGTTTTATACAAGTGTCATCGCTGGGCTTCTGGGTAGTGTAGTTTTCAAAGCAATCCATTACTTTTTATAGGACAATAACAGCGGTAAAAGACTGTTTGCACACTTTTTTTTTTTTTTAAACGTGCAGTTGCAAAGCAGAATTCCATTCCCAAAATGCCAATTCCGTTCCCAATGCATAATTCCGTGATTCCGTCCATGGTTCCGCGATCGTGGAAAATCAGTAGCCCTAGATTTGGTTTGTGAGGATTTCATTGAACTAAAGATCATAAGACTCTCTTCTAAACTGAGAAATCAGTATTTTAACAAAGACTTTGAAGGCTCACGCTTTGACTCTCTTTCTCTGTAACCAATCACTGCTGAAGTGATGGGTACATTTAGGCCTAGTATATTAGTTGCTTTGGGCAGAGAGTGTTACATTTGAAATACACACTTTTCCTTTCTTTATGAGACACAGAACATCTGGAACACCAGGAGCTTTTGTGTTTCCATGCATGTATTCTGTTTTTCATCATGTTAAGGAGGTTTTTCATTTACTGCTGTATCTCCTTTTGGCATGCGGTGCTGTAGCTGTGTCAATAAAGGCTGTTAAACAAATTCAATAGTGTCCTGTGTTGTGAATTGCACCTGTTTAATTGCAAACTACTTTATTATGCATGATAAAGGGTTAACAGTTGGTTTAATGCATGTGCTACACCCCAGATGTTTGACATATGTATGGATTTATTGATCCTCTAGTTACATCTATTTATAGTTTGTTCTTAAAAGGTTAATTGGGTTACAATGAGTTCCTTGAATTACCACATGCACACAACTGTAGCAAAATTGTCATTGATTGTACTAAAGTGAAAAATAGCACTTTTTAGTCGTCCATTTGTTAGAAAACGTGCAATTTGTAGCACAGCAGAAAGGAATATTAACTCAGAATTGTCAGTGTAGTGTCAGCACTTGGTTAAAGTAACAGATTTGACTAAGAATTAATTTTTTTTCATTTCTTCAGTCTGATTCTAATCAAGGCTCGATTTTTAAGGCTTGTCCATTTGCCTGGGACACACCAATACAGTAAGTGCTTCATAAATATATTTTAACAACATTGTGTATATTGAAAGCTGACGCGTCCTGTATTGGTGTGTGCCAGCATCTATGCAGTGGTAGTAGGTAAAGATCATGAAGATCCTGGGAACCAGCAAATGCCACTTCTGCAATGGACAGATTGTAGCAACATACCTCTTGTGTTTTACCAATCAAATTGCAGTTTGTCAGCTGAGCACAGTACTATTATGGGATGTAGATGCACATTCCACAGGCAACTGTACATCTAAGCAGGAGTTTTATTTCATTGTTGTGGGATGAATTGTAATAGTTCAGCATGTTTTACATTTATTTGGCTTTCCTGAAATTCAAGTCGTTGAAACTAGGGATTATCATTGGATAGGAATTGGAATCAGAGTCTGATAATAAAATACCATAGTCTGTAATTGGCGTTTCACTGTCATTATCCTATTATTATTATTATTATTATTATTATTATTATTATTATTATTATTATTATTATTATTATTATTATTCATGCTTGAAAGCTCTGTCTCAAATCTGTGATGTTATACTTCAGTTCAACATGGGGGGTCTGAGTTTTCATCTCCAATCCATGCTCTCAAAATTGCCATCCCATGTAGCAATTTGTGATACAGTAATAGCCTATCTACTGTAGTAGTACACTTGTTTTTCATGGTTAACACTGTATTTCATGTTTGAAATGTTAAACAGAAATGCAATATGCATAGTAGAGCCCTGTGAAATTTTTTTTTTCTAATTTAATTTTATTTTTCAGAAATTTCGATTTATTACAGATAGCTACACATTAATAAAACAACTCAAATAGATGTATATCAATTATAGTCTACATTATGTTAACAACATACATATTTTTTATTAAACATTATTTTCGTTTTTGTTTTTTTTAATTTTGAGAAACAGACCTTGCACAGAAAAATAATTTAGTTACCATAATTTCTCATTAGTGGCAGAAGCAGTAACGTACAGTCCTCCACTCTTTTAATTAACCGCCTGTTTACATTAAATACTGCCCATGCCCTCAATAAAAATACAAAAAGATCAATATATACAGTGTCTTGCAAAAGTATTCAGGCCCCTTACCAATTCTCTCATATTACTGAATTACAAATGGTACATTGAAATTTCGTTCTGTTTGATATTTTATTTTAAAACACTGAAACTCAAAATCAATTATTGTAAGGTGACATTGGTTTTATGTTGGGAAATATTTTTAAGAAAAATAAAAAACTGAAATATCTTCCTTGCATAAGTATTCAACCTCCACACATTAATATTAAAATTTGTATTACTTTATCTCTAACTTCTGTAGAATGCTCTTTGGTCTTCATTTTCCTTCAGATTCACAGCTTGACCAATGATCCTTCAACAGTGGGGTTTTTATCAAGAAAATGTGACAGCAACTTTAATGGCTCACAGGTGGAGGCCAATGGTAAGGTAATTGTGTCCTCATTAGGGCAATTTCTTTCATCGGTGTAAACTGGGAGCTTCCACAGCACAGGGGTTGAATACTTCTGCAAGGAAGATATTTCAGTTTTTTATTTTTCTTAAAAATATTTCCCAACATAAAACCAATGTCACCTTACAATAATTGATTTTGAGTTTCAGTGTTTTAAAATAAAATATCAAACAGAACGAAATTTCAATGTACCATTTGTAATTCAGTAATATGAGAGAATTGGTTGTGGGGCTGTCATAATAATTGCACATACAGCAATCTACCCATTAGAGACTTCAAAGTCTTTGTTAAAATACTGGTTTCTCAGTTAAGAAGATGACCAGCGGTTTGCGTCAGGCAACCACTGTAGCTGCTGTCACTCTGGGATCTGTAGCCCACGGGAAACTCGAGACCCGCCCTCCTGTTAAAGCTCCCATAATGCATACAAAACAGCGTCACAAACAAAAACATACAGGGAGCGTAGCGCAGTATCAGAACTCTTTATTATACAGTAAATACTTGTCAGAGAAAGAAGGTGAGCAAGTGTTTAAATACTGTAAGTTCATAAATACAAACTTATTTTATTTACACATTTATCACTAACCTTATTAATGACGTTTTGTTCCTCAAAGGGAAGCATGGCGGGTATAAAATTATATAAATATAGGGTCAGTCCATGATAGATCACCCTCGAAACCGAAGGTTCATAGATTTTGGTATAAATATGTATTAATAAGTGAGCTACCCAAAGTTATGGTATTGTTTTACTGGGACTTTCACTTGTATGTATGTGTTATTGTTGACTTGGTTTCTCATATTAGTTTGGTCAGCGAGGCAAGTTAAGAAATGTACATTTGCTTTTAATAATAAACAAATGTTTCAAATTTATATTTCTTGTCTGTTTCATTTAATAATTAGTAATTGTTAAATCAAACGTAATATAAGAATGGCAACTTGAAACTAAATATTATAAAAATTATTTTTTTTAATATTTTGTTTCAGGGTGCCATTATTTCCTGTATTATGTTATATATAATGAGTTAATAAACTACCATGTATTATTATTTTTTACTTCAATTTAATACTGTATGTTTTGTAGATTTGAAAGTGCCGTTGAAAAAAGTTATTGAAGTTGTATTGTAGTTTAATTAGAAGCAAAACAAAACATTTAATCAGGAACCTTTTTATGACTTTTTTCCCCCTAAGAATGATGTTACTAGAATAATCGATAACCATAATCGTCATCAGGATTATTTTCAGATATTGAATCGACCTGTAAAAGTGATCGCTCATCACTAGTTTCTCAGTATTTAAACACTAAGCAAAGCAGATTCATTCATTTAAATCCATTCAAAACCAAAACAGCATTTGCTCCTGTGCAAAGTTTGCACCACTTGAAATAAAACACAGATGAACATGAACCCCGTTTATTATCACGATTTTTCAAAAACCACTCACCATGCACCATAGGTTCTTTGAGAAATGACCTCTCTTAATGTCATCTCACAAACCCGCTTATTATCACATTTTGTGCTGCCTGTCAAATGCTGCATAGCCGGTCTTTACTAAGTTAATTAATTTTTAACGCAACTAACAACCAATAATCATCTCAGCTGATAAACTGACATTTTGTGCAGCCTGTCAAATGCTGCGTGGGTGGTATTACAAAACACCGAAGTCACGAAATGATTTCTTTAACATAGTCAAATGCACACAAAAAAACCCACAAAGTGCAATGCCTAATTGATAGCTCTCATCAGTCGACAGTTCATGCCTTTATCACACAAACTGTTTCATTCCAGTTAATGATACAAAACGTATTTGTCCTGTAGTAAACTATATGCATTTGTTTCAATGTAAAGAATGACTAAATATACAGCATTATTACCCTGCTCTTTAATTCACCGTTAGTTTTCTTTCTTTTTTTCTCGCACTCATAATGTGCTATCATAGGCAAACGTGAAACCCGCTTTATATCGCAAATTATGCCTGCACGGCAATCATGATATACAGCTGTTCATCTGTATAAGCAAACAAGCCATATTTTCTCCAAAAGGAATAAACAGCTAATGCTTAACGATGGTATCTTTCAACTCCCATTCCAGCCGACAGTTGCAAAATCTGCACATCATTATTTTGTCACCGTCCACTGCATACATCCCCTCATGCTCAAATTCTTTGCAGCATTGTTTAATTGTTATGTGCGATTTAGGCATTTTGGAAACATCTGAATTCCCAAACGACTCGCTCCAAATTATCCAATTGAGAATAGGTCCCCATCCAACTTGACGGAGCTTGAGCAATTTTGCAAAGAAGAATGGGCAAAAATTGAAGTGTCCAGATGTGCAAAGCTGGTAGAGACTTATCCAAATAGACTCATGGCTGTAATTGCTGCCAAAGGTGCCTCTACCAAATATTGACTCAAGGGGGTAAATACTTACGCAATCAGTTATTTTCTGTTTTGTATTTGTAATTAATTTAGAACAATTTGTAGATTTTATTTTTCACTTTGACATTACTTTTTTTGTGTTGATCAGTGGCAAAAACTCCTAATTAAATCCATTTTGATTCCATGTTGTAACACAATAAAATGTGGAAAAGTCCAAGGGGGGTGAATACTTTTGAGAGCCACTGTATGTTCGGTGCTTCTTTCATTTGTTTGGTGTGCAAGGTAATCAAACATGCAATCTTCAGGTGTGAAAAAGTTATTGCCCCCCCCTAGTTAACTCAACCCAATTTAAAGGGATAATTAGGGTCAGCTGTTTGAGTACTTTGGTTAACAACCAGGCCTGATTTGGGCCAGCCCTGCCCAATATAAATCTGACTAAGTTTGGCCCTTACCATCAGAGTGAAGTTGTCAGCACACAGGTTCTAGAGGCACACCATGCCACGAACAAAAGAAATTCCTGAAGTTGTTGATGCCTAACAGTCTGGAAAGGGTTACAAAGCCATTTTTAAGGCTCTGGGGCTCCACCGAACCCCAGTCAGAGCTATGTTGTTCAAATGGAGAAAGTTTGGGATAGTAGTGAATCTTCCTCTCCAAGAGCAAGGCGTAAAATCATCCAAGAAGTCACAAAGAACCCTAGAACAACATCCAGGGATCTGCAGGCCTCTCTTGCCTCAGCTAAGGTCAGTGTTCATGACCACCATCAGAAAGACACTGGGCAAAAATGGGATTCATGGCAGAGCAGCAAGGCGGTAACCGTTGCTCACTCAGAAAAACATGAATGCTCGTCTCAAGTTTGCCAAAAAGCATCTGGATGATCCTCGAGTTCTGGAACAATATTCTATGGACAGATGAGTCAAAAGTGGAACTTTTTGGCCGACATGGGCCCCGTTATGTCTGGCGAAAACTAAACACTGCATTCCACAGTAAGAAGTTTTCGAATGGCCTAGTCAAAGTCCAGACCTAAACCCCATTGAGATGTTGTGGCAGGATCTGAAACGAGCAGTTCATGCTTGAAAACCCACAAATGTCACTGAGTTGAAGCAGTTCTGCATGGAGGAGTGGGCCAAAATTCCTGCACGGCGCTGTGAGAGACTAAGCAATAACTACAGGAAGCGTTTGGTTGCAGTTATTGCTGCTAAAGGTGGCGTAACCAGATATTGAGTCTAAGGGGGTTATTACTTTTTCACATGGAGGCATTGGGTGTTGCATAACTTTATTTAATAAATAAATGAAATATGTATCCAATTTTTGTGTTATTTGTTCACTCAGGGTCCCTTTTATCTAATATTAGATTTTGGTTGAAGATCTGATAACATTCAGTGTCAAAAATATGTAAAACTGCAGAAAATCAGACAGGGCAAATACTTTTTCACGGCACTGTATATTTTATTTAATTTATTTATTTGTTTATTTTTTAAATTTTATTATTATTATTTTTGGTTTACAGACAACGAGTGATCTGCCTTGAATCAGGAAATATTCCTTAAAATCTAGCACTGCAAACAAAAAATAAGCTAAAGTTTGGTTATTTCATTCCAGTCTTTGTTTTCAGCATGTTTTTGCAATTTGTCTGGACACAGATGCAAGAAAAAAAATAAATAATATAAAGATTATGGAAGAGCCCTATGGCCATTGGAGGGAAAAAACAAAAACAAAAAACATCTAGGAAATTCATCTTTAAAACTCAAAATTTCAACTTTAAAATTCAAAATTTCGAGTTTTAAAGACGTAATTTCTAGTTTTTATTTTTTTCTCCCATGGCCCTAGGGCTTACATAAAAAATAATGTGTAATTTAATAACAGAATCCAAGAATAGGTTACTGTTTGTTGGTGTTTAGCTGACCTCCCAACATCTGTACTGACAGGTGAACTGCTAGTTTGTATAGTCTGATAGGGTAGTGTTAGTTTTATAAACAGGGTATATGTAGGCTTGTGTCAAAGGGGGAAAAGCAGGCTATTCATAGTTAAGATAGTGGAGTGATTCTTCTGAGAAAAGGTAAACACAGAATAACTGCAAAAGGGGCCCCATTCTGCATTCATTACAACTCAATTATGCTGTCCTGTGTTCTGTGTCGGTAACGTGCTGCTAAATGTGTTATTTGGAAACCCTGGGGCTAATGCATCATGCTTTATTTTGTTATCCATGTAAATGCACTTGGAATTAAGTTTCCGGTTTTAAATTTTTTTTTCCCAATTTAACATTAATTGAAAAGCAAATTGTACTGTTGTATGGTCACAGACAGTTTTGTTTTCTAATAAACTGTTATTATCACCTCAATGTTTTTAATCCTGTTAAGGCACAGATAATGTAGAATCTAAAATAAGTAGCTGAAGTTAAAATGTGTTTAAATTAGAATTCAAGACGAAAGCCAAGTACACACTCGGCAATATTGTATCTTGTTGATCATTTGTGGAAGGTATATTGTATTTCTTCTTAGTTGCCAGCTACAAATGTTTGCCGTGCCCTTTTGTACAGCAGCAATAGAAAAGTACTTTGTTACCAAGACTGCTTCAGCGCTATGCATGAAAGACAGGGAAATACCTTAAAAATTAGTATTCACAGGGCTGTCATTAGAAGCACTAGAATCAGCTTGTCAGTCAGTATATTATAGCCAGTTTAAGAGCTGTAGATCTGAGGGATCTGAGCCACCATTGGGCAGATGACTCTGGGAGGGCCTTGCTGGAGGGGAGGGCTGGAAATCTCTTAGCCAGAGTTCAGCAGACACTCGCTCTTCTTTTCCTGCACTGTCGTTGAAAGAAAATCCTTGTCTAGGCATGGGCCTTTAGCACACCGCACGGAGCAAGGAATGACAACAATTCACATGGTAATTATCTTTACATAGTACTGATGCTATTGGGAGGGGTTCGATCATTATACCAGATGTTTCTGCAGTCGAGGGAAGACAGAGGCTGAAAAGAGCTTGTGGACTTACCCGAATGGGGTGGGAGAACCGTCTCTCTTTTTTATGACTTGTTTAGAAAGTGTTTGCTGCAGTGTGCTGCATACCACGTGAAAAATGCTTCTGGTGGTGGAAACCTGGAAATGGGGTTCCCTCACCAAGCAGCTGCTGAACTGTAGATACTGCTCTGCATCCATTTGCTCTATTTATTCTTACCCACTATACTGTACTGTGTGAAATTAGTGTACTGAATGCTGTTAAACGGACATTGATTTCCTCACATTGGGAAAGGTGCTGACTTATTTGATATTGGGCTTGATGTACTTTTTTCTTTTTTGCTTTAGAGACAGGATTCATAAACTACTGTAAGAGACACAGTTTAACATGTTTATGTGATTGTGGATGGGTTTTGGGGGTGGTCATGAATTTGTTATTTAGGGTATCATGCGTTCTGCTAATAGGAAGGCTTTGTGCATTTTTAATAAGGAGTCCACAGTGCTTCATAAATCATTACACAGGACGAAATTGGATTTTTAGAATAGACCTTTTATTGCTTGTACAGTAACGGCCTGATAATGTGCAGGACATTGTGGACTTTGTTGCTGGGAACGCAATGGCAGGAAAAGGCCTTGATTTATGTCAGAGTTAGCAAACACATAAAAAGGAAAAGGGTGTATTTGATATGGAACACTGTCTCTACCCTTCCTGTTTAAAAACTGTGGAGAGAAGCCAAAACGCATGCCTAAGTAAGGCCTTGTGAGCTGCTGTTGCCACCCTAAATTGATTTGAGAGCACTTTGTCAGAAGCATGCAAAGACAATTAGCCCTGTTGTTTTAGGACCAGACAGCATATTTAAGTAACCAGTCTATTCTGTAATTGTTTCTGTTTAAAAATGATTGGCGAGGGATTTTTGTGTTGGAGAGACTTAACGGGTCAAAAAGCAGCTGAATCACTGGCCAGTATTTTAAAAGGTTTGCGTGACTCTGCAGAATCTTTTACAAAGAAAGGGATCTGTATACATTTAAATAACAATTATGTTGTTTTAAATTTTTGAGCAATTGAGTTGACTTAATTCTGTCAGAACTGAGCATTTGATGAAGTTCAATTTTAAATATGTTTTAACTTCAAAATGGATACGGTTTGTTTTACATGTGGATTTAATTGAGTCCATAAGGAAGCTCAGTCAAGAAACTCTAGTACTTTGGAAAGTTATTAAATGTCTGAAGAAAACCAAGAGAAATCTACAAAACAAATGATTACCTTACATTTTATGATTTGCAAAAATGTATCTTATTCTTTAATAGTTTTTTGGGGGGAAAGAACAAACTGATATACAGCATATCTACAGCTTAAGTCTGTTAACACATTTTTATAAAAGGCGCAGACCTAGATCATTCAGGACAGATACAGTAATTAAGACTATTAGAAAATAAACTGTTGACTCAGTAAAAAGCAGGTTGCATTGCACCCTGTCATTAAACTGTTTAACAAACCCAGGTTTTGTAAACTTGTTTTGTGGCAATATATTTGGCAGAAGCAGTACTAAGTAGATACAGTAAATTCATATTTTGTTAAATGCACTTCTCTGTTAATATTTTATATATTATGGTACTCGGATTATATAAATAACTTTTTTTTTATTCCAAGTTGATTGAAAGAAAAAATGGAAAAATATTTTTTATTTTTGAGTTTTTTCAACATTACAATGTGGAATCAATTAGGGATGCATTATAGTATATGTACATTTGTAAAACAATAGTATCACTTTCTGATTCTGAAACACTTTTAATATATATATGTGTGTGTGTGTGTGTGTGTGTATATATATATATATATATACTGTACATTAGGGATGCAAATCGGTTACAGTATAATCGGTGCAGTTTTCAGTAAAACCAAAATGAAAGTTTAAAAGGGAATGAGACAAACCATTATTACACACATGACAAATCTGCATTACAGTGTTCTTGTATCGCTCATACTAATGTAAAATATACATTATTTAAATCAACATGTCTGCTACAAAGCATCCAAGATCAGAGCTTTGGCAGCATTTCAAAATAGTTTCTGATGAAACAAATTTAAAAGGAGGGGTGGAAGGAAACAATTAAAAACTTTACCTAGATTTATGTCAGTGAAAAACTAAACTAGTACCCCAGCCCGCTGATTGATTCATCACGTGTGTGTTTATCACTTTTACGTAAGTTATGGAAAGCTCCTCGGTTAAAACAACGTTTGTTCTGCTGGACGGTAGTTTTTATGAAAGGGCTCCTCTGTATTGCAATATAAGGCAGCTTTAGCACAAACCCAGAAGAGTTCTATAATAAGATCACCGACCTACTGTTAATAGGCTGGTAACATACAGTATCTAAGGGATCGGTATATCAGATTAGCTTGGAAGGAAAGTGCCTCGGTGCTCATTTAATAAGCTTGATATTTGTAGGTCACAGTTAATGGCGTTTCTGAACCAATGGCCCCTTTCTGTTCTTATGAATAGTGGGGTAAGATAATCAAGGAAAGTACAATAAGGTTCTATTAGATCATTGAACAGCTGTTTAAAAAGAAGAAAATATTAGCCTGCTAATAAAAACTTTTATAGTGAACTAAAATGTTATGAACTGAACTGTCCATTGCATGAGAAAACTAGAGGCTCAAACAGATTCAAGGTAAGCAGCATTAAGCAGTCAGATACTTTATCCTTATTAGGTCAGGCTGTTGTTTAAAAGTGGGCAGGCTAGCCTTACCATGCATTCAGAGTTGTGTGTTTATTAAATGAGTCATCTGTCTGCATAACATACAGTAATTACTACAGTATTGTATATCATTTGGCTCCTAAGCACAGTCTATCAGAGCACCATTCTGAATGTAGAAAGGGGTCTGCTGTACATGGACTTAAGAGTGTCCCACCCAACTCAATACCTAAACCCTCTCTGTGAGTTCAGATAATCTTCGTCCATGACAGGATTTAGCCATCCCTTCAAAATGAAAATTCTTTGTTTTCAACCGTGATGTGCCTTACCTACAGAACTCCAGTGCAGTGTGAATGTCAGGCACTACTGTAGATGTGTGTCCTTGACATTTTCAGTGAAGGTGCTAAACCTCAGTTTGCTTTTAAACAAAATAATTTAATCTTTGGTGAATACAATCCCATCTTTCTCCAGATGTGCACTAATCACTGTAGCTCCATAATAAAGAGCATAACTTTCTACTTCCATTCATCTAACCAATTATGGCAGTATAGATTTTTTTAATATGTTCATATAGGCTTTTAAGTTCTGTATAGTATTTTTGACTGCTTATTACAACTTACGGTATTACAGTATATACAGCAGGTACCTTTTTGTTATCGTTTTTTTTTTAGCTCTCGTTCAGGGCTGTTTTAGTTTAAATGAAAATAAGCTGTCTGTCTTCCATAATGATAGGCTTTGAGTATTTGATGTTTAAAACCTGCATTAACATCCTTGAAGAAATAATTCGAATGCACCCTGTCTTTTTTTATCTTCCAGTTGAAGTAAGAAATTTTCAGCAGTTCAACAGAAGTACTTAAATTCGGAAGATAATTCCAAACGATGGTACAGAAGCTCATCTATTGGTAACTAAATGTGTTTAATAAACCACTTCTGAAAAAGAATGTTTAACTTGCTGCCACCTTTATGATCATAGTGACTGTGTCATTTCAATATCCAGTACTGTATCGGGACCATTTGTATACAGCTTTCCATAATGTGAAAGGCTTGTCTTGATAAATGGCTATTTGTGTATGTTGGATTAAAAACTAAAGGCAAGGAAAATTATCTGAAGTAGTCAGTTAACAGAAGTGCAATAAATATCTCTCTTGGCTCACATGCTTTATATTGGTATTCTCCTCGTGGCATGCATATTCCTGTGACTGGGATATAAAGGCACACACATACAGTATGCTTTTAAGCAATATATTATACTTGAATTTATGTAGTGATCTACTTTTAGTATGGGTGTTCCTTAGTAAAACGTATTTGGGACATTTGAGTATCATGGTGACCTATATATGCAGGAGTTGTGGCCTTTCAATTGTTAACTCATCAAGGCTACTGTGTAACTGCTTGCCTTGCATTTTAAATGAAGTCTTGTTACTGGTTATTTTGCATACTGTGAAGATACAGTAGGCCTACATGTCATTACAGTGAATATATAGTGCCGTTTGCCCAGAGCACACCCACCCCATTCATCTTTTTGTATTATTCTTACAGTATTTGCAATTTACAGTTTGCAGGAAAAGGGTAAATTACTTCCAGTCAGTTTTATTCTCCTCACTTCTTTCATTTGGCCGACATTACTTTTTGTCACGTTTGCAAGCCAAAATAGCCTTTCGATTGCGTCTCCATCTACTGACGCACATCTCGCATGCCCCAAATTCACGTTCTGCTGCACGGTTTCCCATTTCTTCAGCAAGCAAGACTTTTCTTTTCTTTTAAAAGCTGCGTCATAAAATGTGTGTGAAGTTCGCCACACAGCCATGTTAATATAGCTGTACTGTATGAAGAGTGATTGCTGTAGTGGGCATCACTGTAGCTCTTTCGAGCGCGCCAGAATATTTGATAAGCGCAAATGTGAACTGATCCCCTAACTGAACAACCCAGAATCCAAGTCTCTCCCCCCCAAATTTGAATTGACGTTTCGACCAAAAATTGCGACTTAAATTTGAGTAAATACAGTATTGTGTTTAATTGCAAAAAGCCATTTAACATGATTCAGAGCTATCTGCTTGACAGTAAATTTACCACTGGGAAAACTGAAAATGAAATCCTAATAACATTCTGAGAGCTGAGAAGGTGATTCTACATACTGATTTGTAGACATTTCACAATATGTAATCTGCTCATGAAGTGTGAGTGTGGTGCAGACAGTATTGCTAGTGTTAATATGTACTGTTGTAAGCCAAGGTGGATTTGGTGGGTCTGGTTTGGGAGACTGTCAGGGAGGTGGTTTTGAGACCCCTGGTTATGGTTAGTCATGTGCAGATTTTTAAACAGTGTCATTCTTAAATTTCTCAGTCTAACAAGAGTGTTTACTCTAAAACAAAGCCACACCTTAGTGTTTGAGACGGAATGCTTGTGTTGTGTATCAAAGTTAAGCTCTCCCATTGAAGTGTGCAGCAGTGGTTTTACTGTAGCAGCACTTAATGATGATAGTTTAATCTGGGTGGAATATTGTTTTACTATAGACAAATATTAGTCCATTTTTTTATAATGCGGTCGGGTTTGAGTGATTTAAAAAAAAAAAAAATGAAAAGAAAAAATAGCCAACAAATATCTTTGACAGAACAAGAATCTGTAAGCCTGGGATCTAACAGTTTCTGTCTCATTTCTTGCAATAAGACTGCAATACATTTACATGCAAATTGACAAGTCAGTAAAAATGCACTCCTTCCATTATTTTACACGTTTCTTCCTTTATATTGCAATGATTGCATTGTATGGACTGTTCAGAATGCTGCATTCCATCTGGCAGGATGTCTGGGAACATCTAGACCAGAAACTGGGTGTCAGGATGCAGAGACCCACCAGTGTGATGGAAGCAGCTCACAATTAATTGGTGGAGGAGGGAATTACATACACAGACTAGAGCCTTATCCATAAACCAATGATTACAAACTACTGTGCCCTCCGAGTATTGAAATGCCTCGATTCCCAATACTCTGCCAGTACGTGGCCTTTTTTTGGCACATCCCTCAATAATATAGTAATGCATAGTAAATAAAAAAAAGAAAAGAAAAAAGAAAAACAGATTGTCTTGCAGCAGTTCTTTTATTTATTTATTTATTTATTTATTTATTTATTTATTTATTTATGTTTCAATTTATTCTATTTTGACACAGTAAAACTAATATTCCAAAAGTGCAAGCATGGGTTTTCATGGCTCTTACTTTTATTTTTGCAGTTCATTTTCAAATGGGTTTCAGGTCTTTGGAACAATGCAAGTATTTCAAACCCTTTCCGTTTTTCTTTAGAAATGAAGAAGTCATTTCCACACATGGAAAAGCATAGACAAGCCTCTGTGTGTTGGAGAGTATTTGCATTCTCGTGCAAGCCAAGGTCCAGGGCAGACAATATGCATGCTGTTGATGTTTGACCAGTGCAAACATCACAGAAATGCTATGCTAATTCACCAAATTATTATGCAGATTTTGCATAATCTGGTACAGAAAGTAATCTTGAAAAGCCATGAGATTAATATGAATACAATACATTTGCAACACAGTTGCATAAATATTATGGTTGCAAATGGTGCCAAAATAGTGTTTTTTAAATTAATATAACTCTTATAAACTTGTTTTTAATTTTAAAAAAATGCTGTCAAAGTATAGCAGCACAAGTCTTAAAGCAACAGAAGGAAAAATGAAAGTGCCAACGCATGGTGATAAAGGGCATTGAAAACATGTGAATGGTAAGCAGATGAATAGTCAGGCCTTCTGCAGAAGCCACATTTTAATCTTGCCCTTAAAGCTAATTTAGTGTTAACAAAACCGTGCCTAAACTTGCTGGTACAGAGATGGTGTGTATGCCTAGAGCATTGAGTTTGTATATAGGTAGATCAATAGATTTTGTTTAGTTTGTATTAGTTAAAGTAAAATGTATATATTGCACAACTGTCAATGCTAGCATTATTCTTACCTAACTTTTTCTCAGTTTCAAAGTATGAGGGTCAAACCATGAAGGAAATGTTTAATAGCAGAACGTGTTGGACTAACATGTCCTGTGTCTGCTCTCCCCACCCCCATCAGACTTATTACTTCTCTCAGCTCAGTGTCTGTAGGCAGACAATACTCCACAGATGTTCCAGGAACAGTTCCTAAATTACAGAGTTTTTGCAAAGGCAAGCCAAAGGTCATTCTTTTGGTACCTGCTAACAATAAAAAGAGTAGCTGTTAGTGTGTCACTTTAAGCCTGCTGAATTGAAACGGGTATGTTCTGAATAAATAAAATGGAGAAGCAAGGATAATTCCCCCATTATTTCAAAATTTGAACTATTTTATAATTGTGTATTTCATTTGCACTGGTCATGTCAGGTTTAGGCATTTTGGGACCAGCAAGCATAATAATCTTGTCTGGCACATGCAGCTGTTTGAGTCATTGGCCGGTATTTGGACGGCTGCCCAGAAAACTGCTGCAATAAGTGTTTCAATTGGATATTCCTCCCGTCATGTATAACTTCGCTAGGGAGGCTTACTCTTGTTTTATTCTGCAATGGCTTACTGCATTATGCTGCGTCATTGTACAGGGCAAGTACCATACTATGCTTTCTATTTTCTTGACCTGAGTGTTGCACACTTGTGTACAATGTAACAAAGTAATGATCAACAGCAGTGAAGTGTCGTTTTTAACCCCTGGCTGCGCATATACAAAAAAATGCACATACAGCACACCTCAACCTGCTGACATGCAAATGAGAGGCACTACGATTTAATATGGGGAACAAACAACCCAACTGAGAGAGACTGCATAATTAACCAAGAAGGAATGTTAAAATGGTTTCCGTATGGTCTTTTTATAGGAGCATACAGTAAACGTATTTTCATTATTTGGTTGTTGTAACCGTGATTCAGACGAGATTAGCAATACAGTTAGTTAGTTAGTTAGTCTGTGTGTAACTGCAGTATGTTTCAAATTTATGTCAGGCATTCCTTTGGGAACAGTTAAGATATTGTAAAAAAATAAATAAATAAAATAAATCACTAGTAAAACAATGACAGAATTAATGTTTGAGGGTCCCCGAATGTCTCACCTGGTAAAAACACTGCCGCGCGGCATGCAGGGTGAGTCATACAAACAGAGATCACGTTCAAAACCTGGTTGGGGAGGTGGGATCCGGCTTAGACTGTTTCTCCTCACCGCTCTGCGGCGACCCTTGCAGGCCAGGCGCCGAGTGAGCTTGGGGGCGGAGATTTGCTGGACTGGTCTTTGTCCTCTAGAGGCCGGTAGCCTGCGGACATCCGCTCCTGGGTGTTCCTGGGTGTAAAAAGACGCTGATTGGCTCATGGGATCGGAGGACGCCCACTGTCCTCGGGTCCCTGAGCTGTGTGGGGAATCGCTGCGGTGAAGGAGAAAAATAATAATAATTGGGCATTCCAAACTGGGAGAGAATTTTTTAAAAATTAAATAAATAATTTAAATAAATAAATAAATAAATAAATAAATAAATAGATAAATAAATAATGTTTTTTTTTGCACAGGGAGTCTATGGAAAAAGATACTGAAATTAATTTGTCTTGCGTCATATCTTTTTATGATACAGCAGTTTTGTGATATAATTGTAAAAGTCATAACCTTTTCTCAGAGCACTTTGTTGCAGGTTACAGGTAACTGCAGTATAATTTGGCAGAAAATGATTTTGAGTGCCTATTAATTTGTTTCCATTATGTAGGTTAATCCTTTTCTTTGGTAGTTTAATACCAAATGCTTTATCGTATAGTGGGTGCTAAATATTTTGACAGTATAAACAAACTCATGGTATAGTTATTAATACATTGTTCTTTTTTTTCTTTTTCCTCAAACAGATCAATGACAAAACAAAGTGCCTTTTCAAATGCCGTTCCTACTTAAAGCTACTTCTTCAGTCTGTGTCTCTTTAAAGCTTCATTTTCCTTATTCGACAGTGCCCTCGTCTGAGCTGTGCCAGAAGATACCTCAACTGTGACAACTTGCCCTCCATTTCATTTCAGTCTGACTCCAGCGTTTAAACAAAACGAAGTGGAAAGATTTACTGTGAGAGGAACGCTACTAAAGCACAAAAAGCAGAACTGAATCAATACCAGCAAGCATTCAGCACACAATTAATATCCTATCAAGGAGTGCCATTGCATTGAAATTACTTTATTTAGACACTGTGTCAGCGAAACATTCAAGAAACCCAGACATTTCTATCACTCCAGAGCATGTACCTTTCTGCAGCCAGAAGCCTAACAAGTGGGGAAAACTGATTGATGAGTCGGCTGTCCTGATAAATCGTCTGTTCCCAATGCTGCTGCAGTGTTGGTAGATCTGTCTACTGTCTTTTGAGATCTTATGAAATTCCAGAGCCAAAAGTTTTTATGAACACAACTGCTCTTTTGATGTTGTGATTTTAGTTAAGTTTTAATGTATGTTATTTATTTTTAAACAAATTTGGTTTCTTCTGTAAGTCTTCTGGTTCACTTTAAAAGTTTGACATGGCTTTAAACATAACCCGATCGCGAGATCACGAAATGGCTGACGCTGGAAGTGTGTCGGCAGTTTCAGAGAGGAACTTGTTCACGTACCGACGAGGAATGCAAATTTGCACACCCACCGAAAAGCTGCCAGGTTGAAAATGGAAGAGTTATTGCCTGCTTCGACTCACTTAAGGTAAGGAATGTCAGACCTATGTTTTATGTTAACCTCTTCCAGTAGAACTGTAACTGAAATATGTTTCTCCTTTTGATAAAAAAACAAAGATGGAGATTGGCCTTGCTAAGATTGTTGTGCAGTGTGATTTGTGTTCTGGAATCTGAAAGAAGAAAAAAAAAAGAAAGAAATTAAAATATTGGCTTCTGTAGACTACAGTATACACAGTTGTTTGTCCTATACAATATTTCTTTAGAAATGTGTAGTGAGTGACTTTCTTGTCTTGAGACTAGCTCATATTTACAGTATACTGTATAGTGCTACATTTCCCAGTACCATTTGTTTATTCTAACATAACACAGCCAGCTTACCTGTGTGTAATGGTGATTTATATATATATATATATATATATATATATATATATATATATATATATATATATATATAAATATATATATATTTTTATTTTTAAGACTTCGAGGTATTTATTATTATTATTATTATTATTATTATTATTATTATTATTATTATTATTTATTTATTAGCAGACACCTTTATCCAGGGCGACTTGCAATTGTTACAAGATATCACATTACACAGATATCACATTATTTATTTATTTTTTTTGCATACAATTACCCATTTATACAGTTGAGTTTTTACTGGAGCAATCTAGGTAAAGTACCTTGCTCAAGGGTACAGCAGCATATTGAAATACTTTCTTCTGCAGACACGTTATTGTGGCTATATCATGATTCTTTCTTTCTTTCTTTCTTTCTTTCTTTCTTTCTTTCTTTCTTTTATTTATTTTTTAACCAGCACTTGCAATACCATATGCCATTCTTTTCATTTAAAGCTTAGCCTTGGGCATTTTTGCATAGAGACTGTGAACAGCACTGATAAATGTGTGAAAGCCTTGATCATAATTTTAAAAAAAAATAGGCTACCGTTTATATAGTGTACTTTTTCAGAGTTATATTTTATGAACTGAATCTCAAATAAATGCACAGTTTGTAAGGGTGGGGAGGCTGGTGGAGAAAAAAAAAATCCACTGCTACATTATCTGCAACCACTGCATCTTTTTTTACTCACTGGAAATGTACTAGCAGCAGTTGCTTGATTATGTTAAACACCTGGTCTGTTTTAATGATCTGAACTAAGGCAGATTTAACCCTTTGCTGATAGCAATAATTGAGTTTGCACGGAAGGCTGAAAAGGATGCTAATGCACCCCACTTAGAATTTAAGCAAAAAAAAAAACCTAAAAGCAAAACTAGGTAATAATATTATTTAAGCAATTCTTTTTTCCAATAAATGTTGTTTTAAAGTGCATTTTTTTATATTTTATTTGTTTAATGAAAGTGCTGTCAGCAGTAAATGCCTTTAAGATCCCACAAACACACATATAAACTACAAAAAGTACAATACTATATATATATATATATATATATATATATATATATATATATATATATATATATATATATATATATATATATGACTTGGAAACTCCACATTTAAAAAATCAAGCAAAGAGACTAAATAAACAACAAAAGAAAGTTGTGAACACATACCTGTGCTTCAATATAAAAGTCACATGGCATAAAAAGTTGCTTCAGTCTTTGAATCATCAAGTTCAGAGACCATGTACATAACAAAAAAAAAAAAAAGAAAAAGAAATCCAATCTAAGTAGCACTGCCAGTAAGCAGGAGCTGTGATTGTGGTACTGTATTGGGGAAAAATATATTTTCCAACTCTCGGAAGAGGAAAACAGATGTAAATGCACCCCAAAACATTATCTTGTAAAGAAGGATTGCTCCCATTTACCCAGTCAGAAAAAGATGTGCTTGGTATCAAAATCAAGGTAATCGGTTAGCGTTTAATCATACTTCAGGATACCATGGGATTTTCAGAGAGTTATGATAGAAGCATGATTGTGGGTCTACGGTAGCTATTCACCTACTTGGTAGCACCCTTTCCTTCCTGGCTGGGTGTCTGCGATCCGTGTGCAAACCATAGTCCTCTGGGACGTCGTATTACCATTGCTGCTGCATTTATGCTCAGCTTACTCTGGTTTGTTAATTAAGTACATTATCTTCCAATTCAATTGAGGCTGCATTAACTATTATTGCAAATGGATGTTACAATTAGCTTTTATTTACAAAGCATCCTTTTAAGTATGGGTGTGTGTGAACCATAAAAAATTATACCAATTGTCAACCGATTTAGGATGAAAGACTCAGTTAGTACCTATTGTATCAAAAGTTTCTCTGTTTTTGATAGCTAAGCATTGACTTTTAACAGTTGGATCTTTGCTAAAAAGAAATGATTATCTATGATGTGTTAGTTTGCCTGGTTAATAGGATTTTCTAGTGTTTTACTGTTGAGCCATGGACTGTGATGATGTAACATGTGGGTTGTTAACTTTTTCTCTTTTGAAATGTTGTTCTGTATGAAGAGGTTTCCATCTACATGCAGCTTTAGCTACAGCTGCAGCTTTGGATCCAGTAATCACTTGAGGCTTCTGTTTTTTCTTGTGTGGGTTGATAAGATGTTTTTTTCTTCTTTGGGTTTGGATTTTGTCGACAGTAATTTATTGCGGATTGCATCTGTGTTTTACAGATTAACAAACTATTCCAATAGCAATGTGCTTCTGACCAGTCTTGACATCTAGTTATTTAAGTGTATGTACATATGATGGCAAATGTGACTAGAAGCTGACCAGTAGCAGAGAGCTAAAGCTAAAGTACTTAGCAAACGACTATGGATAATATCTGTTGCCATCATTACAACTATCCTGTGACCTTGATGGCTGTGATCAGATTAGACAACCTTATTATGGCTGTGTCTTTTGAATTCAGGCAGTGAGCACAGGCATAGAGAGAGAGACAAGTGATAGTGAGGGGACATTCTCTGGCTGGAAGATGTACAAATACCAGAGTCATGTGGTGATGTGATGGTGCCTTGCACTGAATGGCCTGTTGTTTTCTTATTGCCCTTTGCTTTTTCATGAAGAGCCTTCTCTGATACTGAAACTTCTGTGAATGACAGTATCGGCTTTGGTTCGTCACTTGCAAAGAGAAGAGGAGGGGTTATAAGCACAAGTGGATGAAACCACTGCTAGATTTGCTGAAAAGCTGCACTGCCAGTGAAATGACCAATCTGTAATTGTGGGACTGGGTTGACTTTCCTGACCTCTAGTTAAGAAGAATGGCATACTTTTGGACACTGAGCTTAGTTTCTCTGTGCTTGTCTGTTCAATATACAGTGGGTTTTTGGGGATATTTTATACCTAAAAATGCAGCTGCTGGACTCTTAATAAGGACTGTTGTATCCAGGTTTCATTATGGTAACACTAGTTGGTTGTTCTCCCTAAAAAACAACAAATCAAGTTCTGCTCTCCATGTTCTGGCTTTTTACTCTTCAACCACAATTTCAACATGTGTTACCCTCATTATTGTTTGCTGTGTAAAAATCTATTGCTGGGAATACATGTTGGCAAAAATATTCCTTTTGGGTTGCAGATAACATTGTAAGATCAGATACAGTACCCTATAAAATTATTCACATGTTGGGTTAGGAGACCATTGACGTTGTTCAGCTTTATGTACTGTACCAAGCTGTAGTTTGAACTTTCGCTGGCCCCTATATTCAATAGCACCATCTGTTTTTACATGATATTCATTCAACCACCTTGCTTCTGCACCCTAGGACTTGCTCCCTGTGGATATGAAAAGACGATCTTCGCTATCCTAATGCAGTATACAATACAGTTACAATATATGCAATACAACTTTCAGAATCCTCTCCAACAGTATTATCTTGGAATTTGTAAACAAATAGAGAATTAAACCGTGTTGGTTTCACGGTGTCTACATGAAAAAACAACACAAAATTGCACTTACAAATCAGAAAACAGGCCCACAGGGCTATGCAGTATAGTAGCCTCAAGTTAAAGAGCATAAATGATTTGTGAGATAGTCTCGGAACCCTGACCTCCTTTGAGATCAGCATTCCATGAAGAAGCTTGTTGGTCTGAGGTGGGTGGGGTGCCAGGATCCCTAGGCTATGCTGTGCAAGTAAGAGCAAACAGGATTAAATGAATTAACTAGGACCTTGTTGAAGAACATTTTTAATGTCCAGGTGTTCTGTGTTCATTTAGAGCACTGCCTAACGTGTTCTAGGCTTTTGATTCTTGTTGAGTTCAACTTAATTCTTTTTTAGTCATTTTTCAAAAGTGAAGCTTGCAAGCACATTCTGAAAAGACAAAATTCATGCCTTTGGATAGCTAACTACCTCGTGGTTTAGTTTAGGTTTCAACTATACAAGTGCCCCAAACACCATGCTACTGCACTTCACTAAGTTTTCAAGTATTTTATCACCCAGCAATGAACCAGGATTGGGCTCATTGCTGTACGAAGGTCCTGAGGTTTATATCAGTGTTCGCTAGGCGCACCATTACGCCAATGCCCCCCTGAAATAAAAAATGTCCCGCTGAAATTCTCTTAACGTGCCGTGTGTCCCCCTTCCCAGACCAGACGCAATACCAATACGCAGTAAATTAATGCATTTTGTATTACCATGACATGTCTGACGACAGGCTAATCTTTTTTACTTGTTTGTTTACACCTGCGTTTTCATAATTAAACTCCCGTGCCATTATTCTCCAGTCCAATAGAATGCGCTCGCACCCTCCCTGGTTACAGTCAGTTTCACAGTAAAGCCTGGACGACAACATCAGGCTTGTTAACAACATGGCCCGGCGCAAATATAACCTTGTATCCCTGTTGCACCCGACCATTACTTCTGGAAGAATAAGTAATCCGCTTCGGCAGTGACTGGTGAAATGTAGGCTATTATAGTTGTGCTTAAAAATACTGTGTGCAGTAGATTTGTGAAACAAAAACCGTATCATTGACTAAAAAAAAAAAAAATGTAGCCTACGGTAACGTTATAAAATATGTGAAATTTGTCTTTTCTATGACGAAAAATGCTAAAATTCAGGGCCAAAATAATTCCATATGTGTTAAGCACCAGCTGTCTCTTGGCCATTTCGCCAGTAGGCCTATAACGGGCATGATAACATTATATATATATATATATACACTACCGTTCAAAAGTTTGGGGTCACTTAGAAATTTCCTTGTTTTCCATGAAAACATACATGAAATGAGTTTGAATAGGAAATATAGCAAAATGAATAGGAAATATAGTCATTGACAAGGTTAGAAATAATGATTTTTAATTGAAATAATAATTGTGTCCTTCTTACTTTGCTTTCGTCAAAGAATCCTCCATTTGCAGCAATTACAGCCTTGCAGACCTTTGGCATTCTAGTTGTCAATTTGTTGAAGTAATCTGAAAAGATTTCACCCCATGCTTCCTGAAGCACCTCCCACAAGTTGGATTGGCTTGATGGGCACTTCTTACATACCATACGGTCAAGCTGCTCCCACAACAGCTCAATAGGGTTGAAATCCGGTGACTGTGCTTGCCACTCCATTATAGACAGAATACCAGCTGACTGCTTCTTCCCTAAATAGTTCTTGCATAGTTTGGAGCTGTGCTTTGGGTCATTGTCCTGTTGTAGGAGGAAATTGGCTCCAATCAAGCGCCGTCCACAGGGTATGGCATGGCGTTGCAAAATGGAGTGATAGCCTTCCTTCTTCAAGATTCCTTTTACCCTGTACAAATCTCCCACTTTACCACCACCAAAGCACCCCCAGACCATCACATTGCCTCCACCATGCTTGACAGATGGCGTCAAGCACTCCTCCAGCATCTTTTCATTTGGTCTGCGTCTCACAAATGTTCTTCTTTGTGATCCGAACACCTCAAACTTAGATTCGTCTGTCCATAACACTTTTTTCCAATCTTCCTCTGTCCAGTGTCTGTGTTCTTTTGCCCATCTTAATCTTTTCTTTTTATTGGCCAGTCTGAGATATGGCTTTTTCTTTGCAACTCTGCCTAGAAGGCCAGCATCCCGGAGTCGCCTCTTCACTGTTGACGTTGAGACTGGTGTTTTGCGGGTACTATTTAATGAAGCTGCCAGTTGAAGACATGTGAGGCGTCTGTTTCTCAGTTGCTCAGTTGTGCACCGGGGCCTCCCACTCCTCTTTCTATTCTGGTTAGAGCCAGTTTGCGCTGTTCTGTGAAGGGAGTAGTACACAGCGTTGTACGAGATCTTCAGTTTCTTGGCAATTTCTCGCATGGAATAGCCTTCATTTCTCAGAACAAGAATAGACTGACGAGTTTCAGAAGAAAGTTCTTTGTTTCTGGCCATTTTGAGCCTGTAATCAAACCCACAATTGCTGATGCTCCAGATACTCAACTAGTCTAAAGAAGGCCAGTTTTATTGCTTCTTTAATCAGCACAACAGTTTTCAGCTGTGCTAACATAATTGCAAAAGGGTTTTCTAATGATCAATTAGCCTTTTAAAATGATAAACTTGGATTAGCAAACACAACGTGCCATTGGAACACAGGACTGATGGTTGCTGATAATGGGCCTCTGTGCGCCTATGTAGATATTCCATTACAAATCAGCCGTTTCCAGCTACAATAGTCATTTACAACATTAACAATGTCTACACTGTATTTCTGATCAATTTGATGTTATTTTAATGGACAAAAATTTGCTTTTCTTTGAAAACAAGGAAATTTCTAAGTGACCCCAAACCTTTGAACGGTAGTGTGTGTGTGTGTGTGTGTGTGTGTATATATATATATATATATATATATATATATATATATATATATATATATATATATATATATATATATATATATTTTGTAGGCATATATATCACTGTATATATGCTTACAATACATCTTGCATTGAGAAAACACCACTGGAATCGGAATAAAGGAAGTTATTATGTAATACAGTTTTGGTAAATAGCATTTTCTAAACCATATCATTATGTGCAGTATTAAAATAAGTAAAAAAAATATAGCAAATCCACAAAACCAATGAAATACCTATTGTGTATATTTCACATTTTATTTTTAGTGTTCTGTGTAACACAGGCCATCGTTTAACCTTGAAAAAAAATGTTATACAGTACCGTACCTGAAGCAGATATACTGCTTATCATATCAACAACATCAACGTGTGTTGTAAAAATAAAGCAACGATTGTTTTGAAAACTGTCCAGAATATTTACTTGGGGGCTAAGAATGAAAAATGTCAAGAAAAAATGCTATTTTTGATCTGAAAATTGTCAAAATAAAGGGGAAGCTGGAAGGAATTTACCAGTCAGGACAATGGCATTTAAATACTACTACTATTAAACTTTATCTGTTGGTAATGTGGTTTCTTCTAGCGGTTTTCAAACTGGGGTACACGAGAAAAATTCTGAAATGGCGGACAAAGCATTTTATCTAGTACCACTTGCCAATCCTATTGCAAACTTGTCAATTAATCAATGTTTAATCGTTAACACCAAACTGATGTGCTGTGACAGAGCGTTCAGTGCACACATGACAAATTTATATATTATACAGTACTGTGCAAAAGTTTTAGGCAGGTGTGAAAAAATGCTGTAAAGTAAGAATGCTTTCAAAAATAGACATGTTAATAGTTTATATTTATCAATTAACAAAATGCAAAGTGAGTGAACAGAAGAAAGATCTACATCAAATCAATATTTGGTGTGACCACCCTTTGCCTTCAAAACAGCATCAATTCTTCTAGGTACACTTGCACACAGTTTTTGAAGGAACTTGGCAGGTAGGTTGGCCCAAACATCTTGGAGAACTAACCACAGTTCTTCTGTGGATTTAGGCAGCCTCAGTTGCTTCTCTCTCTTCATGTAATCCCAGACAGACTTCGATGATGTTGAGATCAGGGCTCTGTGGGGCCATACCATCACTTCCAGGACTCCTTGTTCTTCTTTCGCTGAAGATAGTTCTTAATGACTTTCAGCTGTATGTTTGGGGTCGTTGTCATGCTGCAGAATAAATTTGGGGCCAATCAGATGCCTCCCTGATGGTATTGCATGATGGATAAGTATCTGCCTGTACTTCTCAGCATTGAGGAGACCATTAATTCTGACCAAATCCCCAACTCCATTTGCAGAAATGCAGCCCCAAACTTGCAAGGAACCTCCACCATGCTTCACTGTTGCCTGCAGACACTCATTCGTGTACTGCTTTCCAGCCCTTCGCTGAACAAACTGCCTTCTGCTACAGCCAAATATTTCAAATTTTGACTCATCAGTCCAGAGCACCTGCTGCCATTTTTCTGCACCCCAGTTCCTGTGTTTTCGCATAGTTGAGTCGCTTGGCCTTGTTTCCACGTCGGAGGTATGGCTTTTTGGCCGCAAGTCTTCCATGAAGGCCACTTCTGACCAGACTTCTCCGGACAGTAGATGGGTGTACCAGGGTCCCACTGTTTTCTGCCAGTTCTGAGCTGATGGCACTGCTGGACATCTTCCGATTGCGAAGGGAAGTAAGCATGATGTGTCTTTCATCTGCTGCAGTAAGTTTCCTTGGCCGACCACTGCGTCTCACGGTCCTCAACGTTGCCCGTTTCTTTGTGCTTCTTCAAAAGAGCTTGGACAGCACATCTGGAAACCCCTGTCTGCCTTGAAATTTCTGCCTGGGAGAGACCTTGCTGATGCAGTATAACTACCTTGTGTCTTGTTGCTGTGCTCAGTCTTGCCATGGTGTATGACTTTTGACAGTAAACTGTCTTCAGCAACCTCACCTTGTTAGCTGAGTTTGGCTGTTCCTCACCCAGTTTTATTCCTCCTACACAGCTGTTTCTGTTTCAGTTAATGATTGTGTTTCAACCTACATATTGAATTGATGATCATTAGCACCTGTTTGGTATAATTGTTTAATCATACACCTGACTATATGCCTACAAAATCCCTGACTTTGTGCAAGTGTACCTAGAAGAATTGATGCTGTTTTGAAGGCAAAGGGTTGTCACACCAAATATGGATTTGATTTAGATTTTTCTTCTGTTCACTCACTTTGCATTTAGTTAATTGATAAATATAATCTATTAACATGTCTATTTTTGAAAGCATTCTTACTTTACAGCATTTTTTCACACCTGCCTAAAACTTTTGCACAGTACTGTATATGTACGTTTTAAATAAGACCTGGTGTTTAAATGTCATATAAACAGTTGGCGGTTGCTGCAGTCTGTCTTTGGGATAAAAAAAAAAATATTTTAAAAAACTAAAAGCCTAGTCTTTAACTCATTTTATTTACTGTATGCGTTCGAGCATGCATATCGGTCGGCAAAGGAATAGCCTGGACTCGAACTCGCAACGTCCAGACTATAGGGTACATCCTGCACTCCACGTGGAGCACCTTTATTGGATACCTATGTCATTTCTGAGTGATTGATTCTAGCACGGAGGCTTTGTTGATTTTAATTAATTAATATTTACAATAAAATGATGATGTTTCCAACAACTAGAAACCTGTTTTTGAGGGATTATTTTTATCCAAATGTAAATATAATATATATTTTTCTGTTATAATACTGTAACTTGTATAATTGTATCCATCACACACTCCAAGGCATGTGCGTTTTGTTGCATCATGTTATTGTACAGAACTTTTTTCTGTTTTCATTTTATGAATCTATCTCAGGTTGGGGTATGCGGTGGACTACATTTTTTGGAAAGGGGTACGCAGCTTGAAAAGATTGAAAACCCCTGTTCTAATGTGATTTGGTACAATGAATATCCTCTACTCAGTGATACACCAGCATCACTGACATTTCCCAATATTTTCCCCAAAAGTGACAGTGAGTATTATAGAGACACCTTGGTTGTACCTACAGCTTTACAGTTGTATTTTTTGTTCTTCAGAAACAAAAGGTCAGTAAACTCTGTTGGCATATTTAAAACAAACAAAAATAAGAAATGGTGGTTGGTTCTGAATCATCAAACATATTGACCCCTCACTGAAGAAAATGTCCCCCTAAAATTTCGAGAGGGGGCCACATTGACCCTCAGTCTGTAGGCCCTTGAGCAAACACTGTATATTATAAAATATATTTGCTTTGTAACCTCCAAAACCCTAAGGATAAAACAGGAGTCAATGTAAGAGGACATTTTAGAGTGAAATACTCTGATTCTGTTTCTATGGGGATAGAAGCACAAAATCAAAAAAACAAACTCGTAACATGTACCTCAATAGTGGTGACAGCCCTTCAGATTCCCTTCCTTTGGCAGTGTGAAACACATTATTCCAAATTTATGTTGAGCTTCCTCGACTGTAGACTGCTTTTTTTTTTTTTTTCTTTCTTCTTTCTTCTCTCTACTTTCTTTGTTTACTCCTGGGTAACGGCTCCAAATAATCACAAGACATCAGTATTCTAAGTAATCTGTTCTGCTTTTTGTATAGACAGCAGCTTTAAAAGTGCAAAAAGCATGGGAGAGTATTTTATTATTATTATTATTATTATTTATTTCTTAGCAGACGCCCTTATCCAGGGAGACTTACAATCGTAAGCAAATACATTTCAAGTGTTACAGTACAGGTAAGAATACAATAAGAGCAAGATAAATACAATGACTAGTTCAAGCAAGTACAAGTGTGACAAAATACAATTCAGTAATACAGCAGATAAAACTGACAGTGATAGTTACATCAAGATATGATTAAATACCAAATACTACAGTTTAAACACTTGGCAGATTACAGTACTCTGAAGTACAGGATTAAATGCAGTAAAATAGGGGGCAGATAAGAGTAAGTAAAGCATATTTAAGGAAGGGTGAAAGTGTCCCAGGGGAGAAACAGAGGAGTTCTACAGGTGCTGTCTGAAGAGGTGAGTCTTAAGGAGGCGCTGAATGTGGTCAGGGACTGGGCGGTCCTGACATCTGTAGGTAGGTCATTCCACCACTGCGGAGCGAGGGTGGAGAAGGAGCGGCTCTGGAGGCAGGGGAGCGAGAGGAGGTAGAGCCAGTCTTCTAGTGCAGGCGGAGCGGAGAGGTTGAGTGGGGGTGTAGGAGAGATGAGGATCTGGAGGTAGCTGGGTGCAGTCTGGTCAAGGCATCTGTAGGCTAGTACAAGAGTCTTGAACTGGATGCGGCGGTGATCGGTAGCCAGTGGAGTGAGCGGAGTAGTGGAGTTGCGTGGGAGAAGCGAGGCAGAGAGAACACCAGGCGAGCAGCGGAGTTCTGGATGAGCTGGAGCGGACGGGTGGCGGACGCAGGGAGGCCAGCCAGGAGGGAGTTGCAGTAGTCTAGGCGGGAGAGTACCAAGGCCTGGACCAGGAGCAGGGTGGCATAGTTGGTGAGGAAGGGTCGGATTCTTCGGATGTTGCTCAGGAAGAATCGGCAAGTGCGTGCCAGAGTGGAGATGTGCTGGGAATAAGAGAGGCAGGGGTCCAGGGTGACTCCGAGGTTCTTAGCGGAGGAAGAAGGAGAGAGTGTGGTAGATTCCAGAGGAACAGAGATAGAGAGATCAGAGGAGGGGGAGGAGGAGGGAAAGAAAAGGAGGTCAGATTTAGAGAGGTTGAGTTTGAGGTGATGCGAGTGCATCCAGGAGGAAATAGCAGACAGACAGGTAGAGATACGGGAGGAGATGGTGGAGTCAGACGTGGGGAAGGAGAGGAAAATCTGAGCATCATTAGCATAGAAATGGTATGAGAAACCATAGGATGCGATGAGGGGCCCAGGGAGGCGGGTGTAGAGAGAGAACAGGAGAGGACCCAAGACTGACCCTTGGGGACTCCTGTTAAGAGAGGGTGAGGTGTGGAGGTTGCTCCACGCCAGGTTACCTGGTAAGTGCGGTTGGAGAGGTAGGAGGAGAACCAGGCCAGAGCAGTGCCAGAGATCCCCAGGTCAGCAAGAGATGATAGTAGAATAGAGTGATCGACAGTGTCAAAGGCAGCAGAGAGGTCGAGGAGAATTAGGACAGAGGAGAGAGAGGCAGCTCGGGCAGACTTAAGTGAGTTGGTGACAGACAGGAGGGCGGTTTCAGTGGAGTGAGCAGAGCGGAAGCCAGATTGGAGAGGGTCGAGCAGAGAGTGGTTGGACAGGAAAGCAGAGAGCTGGCAGTGTACAGTCCGCTCAAGGGTTTTGGAGAGGAAGGGTAGGAGGGAGACAGGACGGTAGCTCTGGAGGGAGGTGGGGTCGAGGGTAGGTTTTTTGAGGATGGGAGTGATAGAGGCTTTTTTGAAGGCAGAGGGAAAGAGACCAGAAAGGAGAGAGGTGTTGAGAAGGGAGGAGATGAAGGGAAGTAGAGCAGGAGCAGCAGCTTGAAAGAGGTGAGTGGGGAGGGCGTCCAGGGCACACGTGGTGGGTTTGTGACCCTGGAGCAGGGAGGAGAGGTCAGAGTCTGAGAGGGGCAAGAAGGTGGAGAAGGAGGGTGAGTTAGTAGGGGATGCAGTGGGTGTAGGGGTTGGAGCAGGAGGAGGTGCGGGGGAGGGAGAGGTGTTAAAGAGTTTGCGGATATCTGAGATTTTCGAAGAGAAGAAGGAGGCAAAGTCATCAGGGGAGATAGAGGAGGAGGGAGGAGGAGGGGGGGAGGGTTTAGGAGGGAGGAGAAGGTAGAGAATAGTTTACGTTTAGTAATGGAAAGTATGTTTTGAAAATACTGAGTTGGTTTGTGTAAATTCAATCCATACAGTAGTTCTCTATACACAGGGCAGCAGTGTGGAGTAGTGGCTAGGGCTGTGGACTCTTGACCGGAGGGTCGTGGGTTCAATCCCAGGTAGGGACACTGTTGCTGTACCCTTGAGCAAGGTACTTTACCTAGATTGCTCCAGTAAAAACCCAACTGTATAAATGGGTAATTGTATGTAAAAAAATAAATAAATAAATAATGTGATAACTTGAAACAATTGTAAGTCGCCTTGGATAAGGGTGTCTGCTAAGAAATAAATAATAATAATAATAATATCTGATGCCTTAAGGGGACTTTCCCATTGACTGCAATGCATTTTAATGCCCTCCTCTTCTGATTACTAATACTGTATATACTACTGGGGTAAAAGTATTTATAATACTTTTTCAACTAGTAGATTTGTAGTTGTTCTCTAAGATACACTGGTTTACAAGGAGTGTTTGATGGTTTTAGTTTCTTGATGTGACTGAAATGCTGTCGCTGATCCCTAAAAGGAGTACTGAAGCAGAACTGTCCCAGCCCTGTTCAAACAAGGTTGCTGTTTTTATGCCCTGAAAGGTTTCTTTTATTTAATAAGAAGATACGGGTCGTACCACTACACCTGCCCGGTATTGAAGGATGGCTAGTCTACGTGGCCGGCTTCCCGAAACTATTGCTTTTCATTAGGGCAGCTCTTCATATCTGTTACAGCTAAAATTAGGCATTGGATTAGGTTGCAGTGAACGCAATATGGGATTTCTCAAAGGAGCATCTACAACAAGTGACACTAGCAACACACACAAAGCAAACTTCTTTTGAAAACAAAATAATGACAAGGAACCATTTGATGCTGCCCTGAAGTTTAAAGTTGTTCTAACAAGGAAATGATCCAAGTGGGCTTTACAGCCTCTTCTGCTTCCGAGCACTGATTTCACCCACCTGATTTTGCTGTTTCAGTCTATACAGAAGTAATGATGACCCACAGCTGTGCTCTTATGATTAAAACAGAAATGGTATGGGTGAAATTCGTTCTAGCTTTTCCCTGGTGTTTTGCTGCTGACTCTGACCAAAATCAATTAGCGTGACTTACAAAAGAGTTTTGCCTCCATGTCTTGACCTTGTAAACTCTGATAGTGTTCTGGAATTGGGTTCTTGCAGGGGAATTTGCTTGCACACTTTACAAACATGCGGCAGGCTTCCATCTGTCGGTCACTCTGGCTTAAAGTAGGAAGGGACATCATCCTATGCAACTGGATACAAGTCTGCATCTGGGCTGTATTTGTTGCTGAAGGTAGGGTTTCCACGGTAACTCTCCAGCAGTGGGTTTTCATTTGCCCTTTCAAAGCTGGGTAAGTCTTGTTTGAGTAAATATACTTTTATTAAAGGTATGGAACTAAAGTGTATAGTAAGGAGCTTCACATGTCATTTGAATTGCTTTGTCTTAATATTTGACAGTTTAATCATTGAGTGATTCCGGGTTATGTTGCTCCAATATGGAGTTGTTGGCATTTCTCTATAAATCAGCCATTATCTGGCTTTTAACTGCATTGAGCTGGTCTAGAGAATCCGAAGTCCCAGGACAGACCTGCCTTCCTCATTTAATTCAGAGCATGTGACAGTACTCTCTGTCTATATGAATGTAGAGTATGCTTACAAACAATCTGGATAATGTGGCCTCACTACCCTTTAACAATAACAATAATGTATGTGGTCTTATTCACCTGGAGGCCATATGTTTTGTAATTGTGCCAATTGTCCAATCCAGTGCCAACCTCTCCAGGTCAGGTTCCTCCTCTAAACCATATGCAACACTATTGTCTCAAAATGCTGCATGCCTGTCACAAAGACGGCAGCAGTGGGTGACGTCAGACCAGAAACAGGAAGTAACACACAACAGACAGTGAGGTTGGTGAAGCTGAGCACTTGGTTGTGCTCAGCATTTAATAAACAAAATAAAAGAACACAAAAACAGCACACGGCACTTTCGCCAAAATAAACAGACAAACAAAACGGACTATACAGACACTGACACACAGGGACGAACAAACACGGTGAGCACAAACTAATATTCTTCTTCTTATCTTTATCTCTCCTTCTCCACACCCGTTCTCCACTCTCGAACACCTAACCCCGAGTGAGTCAAACGTGCATCTATATATACTGTTGTGCTGGGATTCAATTACTAATTAATTATTCACTTGAATCCCAGCACGTGAATTAATTACGTGCAACCTCGTGCTCACATATTAAATACTTTAAATGCACGTGCAGTGCTGTGCAATCCTCATGCCTAACTACAAATATACATTTTTAAACACACGTGAAACACAGACCAGCTTATATCCCGTGTACCAATGCCTATACACCAACATTTACACACAACATGTAACATATAACACAAACTACGCACAAGGGCGTGGCCACATTGCCACATATACCCCCCCCTTGTGCGCAGCACACATGGCCTCAACGGCCACCTCCCCCCTTAAAAACCCAGCAGTCCAGGACAAAGTCTCGGGCTGGGAAGGGAGGCTTCAGTGGGCCCATGGCTGGCAATGCTGTCAGCACCCCTGCCGGTAGTGGCACGGCTGACAGCATGCTGGTCCACTCCGCAGCGAAATTGCTGCGGGGATGCTGGTCTCCTGACCTCTCCCCTTTCTTCGTAGCGGTAGCTCCCTCCTGTGGGGCTCCGGCCACAAGAACTCCTGCAGCGAAACTGCTGCTGGGGAAAGTGGTCTCCTGACCTCTCCCCTGTCTTTGTAGCCGGTAGCTCCCCTTTCTGGGGCTCCGGCCACCGTACTCCCTGTGGTGGAGGTGCGGGAAGCGGAGACAGCTCCTGCTCCTCTGCTCCGGGCAGTGGCGGAACCAGCAGGTATTCACCCTCTGCTGGTGGAGGTGGGAGGGCAAGCAGTCCTCCCACGACAATGAAGGCGGAACCAGCAGGTATTCACCTTCTGCTGGTGGAGGTGGGAGGAGCAAGCAGTCCTCCCACGACAAAGAAGGCGGAACCAGCAGGTACTCACCCTCTGCTGGTGGAGGAGGCAGAGGCAGCTCCTGCTGCTCTGCTCCTGGTAGAAGCAATTGAGGTGGTGGAGGCAGAGGCAGCTCCTGCTGCTCTGCTCCTAGTGGTGTCGGAACCAGCAGGTATTCACCCTCTGCTGGTGGAGGTGGGAGGGGCAAGCAGTCCTCCCACGACAAAGGAGGCGGAACCAGCAGGTACTCACCCTCTGCTGGTGGAGGAGGCAGAGGCAGCTCCTGCTGCTCTGCTCCTGGTGGAAGCGGTTGGGGTGGTGGAGGCAGAGGCAGCTCCTGCTGCTCTGCTCCTGAAAGTGTCGGAGGCAGCTCCTGCTGCTCTGCTCCTAGTGGAGGAAGCGGTGGAGGTGGGAGCAGCGTGTAGTCTCCTGGCGATGGCGGTGCGAGCAGCGTGTAGTCTCCTGGCGATGGAGGTGCGAGCAGCGTGTGGTCTCCTACTGTTGCAGGGGACTGGTGCGGCTCCGCCTCTCTTGCAGGGGACTGGTGCGGCTCTCCCGCTCCTGCAGGGGACTGTGGTGGAGGCAGAGGCAGCTCCTGTTCCTCTCCTCGGGTGGTGACGGTGGGGAAGTGATACCAGCAGACGTTCACACTCTGCTGGTGGATGGGAACCAGCAGGCATTCACCCTCTGCTGGGGGACACGGGGACAGCAGGCATTCTTCCTCTGCTGGTGGACACGGGGACAGCAGGCATTCTTCCTCTGCTGGTGGACACGGGGACAGCAGGCATTCCTCCTCTGCTGGTGGACATGGGGACAGCAGGCATTCCTCCTCTGCTGGTGGAGGTGGAACAAGCAGGCATTCTCCCTCTGCTGGCAGCTTGGGTCCTAGGGCTGTGGAAGCCCCGACTTCCCTCTCTTTGGGCTGTGGGCCTTTGACTCCTCCCTTTTGGGCTGTGGGCGCACCGACGCCTCCCTTTTGGGCTGTGGGCGCACCGACTCCTCCCTTTTGGGCTGTGGGCGCACCGACTCCTCCCTTTTGGGCTGTGGATGCACCGACTCCCCCTCTTGGGCTGTGGGCGTTCGGGCTCCCCCTCTTGGGCTGTGGGCGTTCGGGCTCCCCCACTCAGGCGTGGGACGTTCGGGCTCCTCCCACTCAGGCGTAGGGACGTTCGGGCTCCTCCCACTCAGGCGTGGGGACGTTCGGGCTCCTCCCACTCAGGCGTAGGGACGCTCAGGCTCCTCCCGCTTGGGCTGTGGACGCTCAGGCTCCTCCCGCTTGGGCTGTGGACGCTCAGGCTCCTCCCGCTTGGGCTGTGGACGCTCAGGCTCCTCCCGCTTGGGCTGTGGACGCTCAGGCTCCTCCCGCTTGGGCTGTGGGCGCTCAGGCTCCTCTCGCTTGGGCTGTGGGCGCTCAGGCTCCTCCCGCTTGGGCTGTGGGCGCTCAGGCTCCCCTCATAACTGCGGAAGGGACAGGCGGCAAAGCAATGCTGCTGGTTACAGAGGCAGCACAACAGTGCTGACCTACAGCTCCTCGGGTGCCTGGCCCTGATGTACTCCTCCTCCTCCTCCCTGTCCCTCGCTTCCGGTCCTTCTTCCACCTCATCCTCTGTTTCTTTTTTCCCTTTTTTTTTATTATTTTTTCCAAAAAACTGCGGTACTCCTGCTCTGGTCTGAGTCCTGGAGGCGCTGTAGATCCCACGCAGGACACCACGTGTCACAAAGACGGCAGCAGTGGGTGACGTCAGACCAGAAACAGGAAGTAACACACAACAGACAGTGAGGTTGGTGAAGCTGAGCACTTGGTTGTGCTCAGCATTTAATAAACAAAATAAAAGAACACAAAAACAGCACACGGCACTTTCGCCAAAATAAACGGACAAACAAAACGGACTATACAGACACTGACACACAGGGACGAACAAACACGGTGAGCACAAACTAATATTCTTCTTATCTTTATCTCTCCTTCTCCACACCCGTTCTCCACTCTCAAACACCTAACCCCGAGTGAGTCAAACGTGCATCTATATATACTGTTGTGCTGGGATTCAATTACTAATTAATTATTCACTTGAATCCCAGCACGTGAATTAATTACGTGCAACCTCGTGCTCACATATTAAATACTTTAAATGCACGTGCAGTGATGTGCAATCCCGTGCCTAAATACAATTACATCTTAAACACACGTGAAACACACACCCGTTTATATCCCGTGTACCAATGACTATACACCAACATTAACACACGCAACATGCAACATACAACACAAACTACGCACAAGGGCGTGGCCACATTGCCACAATGCCCAATGAAGTAAATAGTATTACTAACTGTTACAAGGTGAAACCAAAAAAGAGGGTAAGGTAACGGTTTGCAAGATGTTACGTTAGATGATCGGCTACTTCGTTACTGCGTCATTATATAGATATATGTTTTTTATGTAATTATTTTAATATACTTCAGTGAAGCTGTCAGCTATTTATTAAATGGGTTATTGTATCAAAATCAAAGGAAATAATAGTAAAAGGTGTAAATATAAAAATGTTCCCCAAATTTGGTCAATTTTCAAAACCAAAATGCATGCAAAGCACAATAAAAAGCTGAATTAAAGCCAAAATGATAGCATTGCAACTGTAATGTACTGTACTATACTGCACCTTTTTATAATTTTCCCTTCTTTACATAAATTGTGCATGTTTAAAATTCCTAGTGTACAGGGGGTTTTTTCTACCTTCTTCCTGCCTCCCAATTACAGAAATGTTTTAAACTAAATCAGTTACAAAGAGGAGTCTTGTGAGAGGTGGAGTACAGCACAGTGCAAGCTTTTTATTCAGTCTGCTTCAGCTAACAAAATCAAGGCCTGCACCACAAGTAAGAAACACCAGCTGGGGCAGCAAAAAGAAAGTGTTTAGGAGCAGAGGGGGTTGTTAGTAGGGCTTTGAAATCGGACCTTTTTTCTAATTAGATATTAACTTTTAAATCCAAGATGCAGTAATACATAAAATGTCATCTCCCCACGTCCAGTTAAACACAGTGATATGTTCACCACCACCATACTGTAATAATAATAATGCAAAGGCATTTGTATATAAAATATGAAATGTACTGTGCCATGCACTGCTTGTGTGTATAGTATTAATATTAACTGCTTCTGAGCAGTTTTTTCAATATAAATATAGGGGAGCATTGCAGAATGTGCAAACAAAGCATAAATCAATTTGATAATCAATCACGAGTAGCATTTGAATATGTGTAATAAGTAAGCTAATTGTAATCTTCCATAGTTCAAATTACTGTTAGTACAATGGCTTGCTGATATTGGCACATGAAAATTATTTATCAAAACTAGAATTTTTATTGTCGATTTAATTTATCTTGTACTGCCTGACTGTCGGTACTGTATTGGATTTATGCAACCTGTCTAGGTAATATTGTGATATTTTATTCCCCCATTAAATTTAAATATAGTCTCTCTCTCTCTCTCTCTCTCTCTCTCTCTCTCTCTCTCTCTCTCTCTCTCTCTCTCTCTCTCTCTCTCTCTCTCTCTCTCTCTCTCTCTATATATATATATATATATATATATATATATATATATATATATATACAGTACTGTGCAAAAAGTTTTAGGCAGGTGTGAAAAAATGCTGTAAAGTAAGAATACTTTCAAAAATAGACATGTTAATAGATTATATTTATCAATTAACTAAATGAAAAGTGAGCGAACAGAAGAAAAATCTAAATCAAATCCATATTTGGTGTGACCACCCTTTGCCTTCAAAACAGCATCAAGCATCAATTCTTCTAGGTACACTTGCACAGTTTTTGAAGGAACTTCGGCAGGTAGGTTGGCCCAAACATCTTGAAGAACTAACCACAGTTCTTCTGTGGATTTAGGCAGCCTCAGTTGCTTCTCTCTCTTCATGTAATCCCAGACAGACTCGATGATGTTGAGATCAGGGCTCTGTGGGGGCCATACCATCACTTCCAGGACTCCTTGTTCTTCTTTACGCTGAAGATAGTTCTTAATGACTTTCGCTGTATGTTTTGGGGTTGTTGTCATGCTCCAGAATAAATTTGGGGCCAATCAGATGCCTCCCTGATGGTATTGCATGATGGATAAGTATCTGCCTGTACTTCTCAGCATTGAGGAGACCATTAATTCTGACCAAATCCCCAACTCCATTTGCAGAAATGCAGCCCCAAACTTGCAAGGAACCTCCACCATGCTTCACTGTTGCCTGCAGACACTCATTTGTGTACACTCTCCAGCCCTTGGAACAAACTGCCTTCTGCTACAGCCAAATATTTCAAATTTTGACTCATCAGTCTTGAGCACCTGCTGCCATTTTTCTGCACCCCAGTTCCTGTGTTTTCGTGCATAGTTGAGTCGCTTGGCCTTGTTTCCACGTCCGGAGGTATGGCTTTTTGGCATAAGTCTTCCATGAAGGCCACTTCTGACCAGACTTCTCCGGACAGTAGATGGGTGTACCAGGGTCCCACTGTTTTCTGCCAGTTCTGAGCTGATGGCACTGCTGGACATCTTCCGATTGCGAAGGGAAGTAAGCATGATGTGTCTTTCATCTGCTGCAGTAAGTTTCCTTGGCCGACCACTGCGTCTAAGGTCCACAACGTTGCCCGTTTCTTTGTGCTTCTTCAAAAGAGCTTGGACAGCACATCTGGAAACCCCTGTCTGCCTTGAAATTTCTGCCTGGGAGAGACCTTGCTGATGCAGTATAACTACCTTGTGTCTTGTTGCTGTGCTCAGTCTTGCCATGGTGTATGACTTTTGACAGTAAACTGTCTTCAGCAACCTCACCTTGTTAGCTGAGTTTGGCTGTTCCTCACCCAGTTTTATTCCTCCTACACAGCTGTTTCTGTTTCAGTTAATGATTGTGTTTCAACCTACATATTGAATTGATGATCATTAGCACCTGTTTGGTATAATTGTTTAATCATACACCTGACTATATGCCTACAAAATCCTGACTTTGTGCAAGTGTACCTAGAAGAATTGATGCTGTTTTGAAGGCAAAGGGTGGTCACACCAAATATGGATTTGATTTAGATTTTTCTTCTGTTCACTCACTTTGCATTTAGTTAATTGATAAATATAATCTATTAACATGTCTATTTTTGAAAGCATTCTTACTTTACAGCATTTTTCACACCTGCCTAAAACTTTTGCACAGTACTGTATATATATATATATATATATATATATATATATATATATATATATATATAGTACTGTGCAAAAGTTTTAGGCAGGTGTGAAAAAAATGCTGTAAAGTAAGAATGCTTTCAAAAATAGACATGTTAATAGTTTATATTTATCAATTAACAAAATGCAAGGTGAGTGAACAGAAGAAAAATCTACATCAAATCAATATTTGGTGTGACCACCCTTTGCCTTCAAAACAGCATCAATTCTTCTGGGTACACTTGCACACAGTTTTTGAAGGAACTCGGCTGGTAGGTTGGCCCAGACATCTTGGAGAACTAACCACAGTTCTTCTGTTGATTTAGGCAGCCTCAGTTGCTTCTCTCTCTTCATGTAATCCCAGACAGACTCGATGATGTTGAGATCAGGGCTCTGTGGGGGCCATACCATCACTTCCAGGACTCCTTGTTCTTCTTTACGCTGAAGATAATTCTTAATGACTTTCGCTGTATGTTTGGGGTCGTTGTCGTGCTGCAGAATAAATTTGGGGCCAATCAGATGCCTCCCTGATGGTATTGCATGATGGATAAGTATCTGCCTGTACTTCTCAGCATTGAGGAGACCATTAATTCTGACCAAATCCCCAACTCCATTTGCAGAAATGCAGCCCCAAACTTGCAAGGAACCTCCACCATGCTTCACTGTTGCCTGCAGACACTCATTAGGTGTACCGCTTTCCAGCCCTTCGGCGAACAAACTGCCTTCTGCTACAGCCAAATATTTCAAATTTTGACTCATCAGTCCAGAGCACCTGCTGCCATTTTTCTGCACCCCAGTTCCTGTGTTTTCGTGCATAGTTGAGTCGCTTGGCCTTGTTTCCACGTCGGAGATATGGCTTTTTGGCCGCAAGTCTTCCATGAAGGCCACTTCTGACCAGACTTCTCCGGACAGTAGATGAGTGTACCAGGGTCCCACTGTTTTCTGCCAATTCTGAGCTGATGGCACTGCTGGACATCTTCCGATTGCGAAGGGAAGTAAGCATGATGTGTCTTTCATCTGCTGCAGTAAGTTTCCTTGGCCGACCACTCGTCTCACGGTCCTCAACGTTGCCCGTTTCTTTGTGCTTCTTCAAAGAGCTTGGACAGCACATCTGGAAACCCCTGTCTGCCTTGAAATTTCTGCCTGGGAGAGATGTTGCTGATGCAGTATAACTACCTTGTGTCTTGTTGCTGTGCTCAGTCTTGCCATGGTGTATGACTTTTGACAGTAAACTGTCTTCAGCAACCTCACCTTGTTAGCTGAGTTTGGCTGTTCCTCACCCAGTTTTATTCCTCCTACACAGCTGTTTCTGTTTCAGTTAATGATTGTGTTTCAACCTACATATTGAATTGATGATCATTAGCACCTGTTTGGTATAATTGTTTAATCATACACCTGACTATATGCCTACAAAATCCCTGACTTTGTGCAAGTGTACCTAGAAGAATTGATGCTGTTTTGAAGGCAAAGGGTGGTCACACCAAATATGGATTTGATTTAGATTTTTCTTCGTTCACTCACTTTGCATTTAGTTAATTGATAAATATAATCTATTAACATGTCTATTTTTGAAAGCATTCTTACTTTACAGCATTTTTTCACACCTGCCTAAAACTTTTCCACAGTACTGTATATATATATATATATATATATATATATATATATATATATATATATATATATATATATATATATTATAGCTATTATAAACATTTAACAACAACAAAGTTAATCCTCTTTAAAGAAAATGACATGATTTTAGTGGATTAGGTCTTTTTGTAACAGCATATGGTTTCCTTTTCATTGTGATAGATACGGGTCTAGGTCAGAGATATCAAAAGGTATTTCTGTGGTGTAGTTTGGGGGATATAAGTGAATTAAGTTCCAGTCATCTTGGCCAAGATCCCACTGAACAGATGCCCACATCACTAAACTGCCATGACAGGTGGTGAAACTAATTGGCTCCTCATACACTATTGTAGGCTCAGAGAGACCAGGAGGGCGCAGAATGAGAACACAGAGCCAATTCTGCAGAGGTTACTTTTCTCAAGGTGGTGTTTCAGGGTGTTTCTGCAGCAGAGAAGTGAAGAAAACTCTCCTCTTTGTTGCTTCCTGAGCCTATACTCTGACATTAAAACTATTTATTCTCAGCTCTCAGTGCAGACTGAAAATGAAAATGTTGTAGTGCATTTATGAACACAGTATTTTTTAACTTTAAAGAATAGATAAAATCATCAGCAGTCTCCATCTTTCAGGATAAATGGTTTCTGTTTGTAACTTCACTCAAAAGGCCAAAAATGACATCAGCTGACCAACCGGAAATGTCACCAAAGGTCAAGCTTTGTCAAACAATAAAAAAATGTGTTGGTAGATTAATACATTTTTGTAATATTTCTACTTGTACTTGGTGTGTGTGTGTGTGTGTGTGTGTGTGTGTTTTATTTTGTATTTCTTTCAAAATATACATCCAAGGTATTGGACAATAGCTCCTCAATTGAATAGGAAGTATGATTTTTTTTGTAAATCTATGTTCTGTATACATTATTTTGATTTTCATTTAAGCTTTGTTGAGTATACTAATTAATCACAAAGGAAATAAACTGTCCAGTTCACTCCTTCAAACCTTATTGATTTCTTACTGGCAATGCAGCTGATCGAATTTAAGTATAACCATTTTACAGAGGTACTGGAAAGAAAAAGATGTAATTTGTATCAAGTGAAGCTAAATAGTCAATCTGTGTTTCCTGTCTTTGCCAGAACCATGCATTTCCACCTATTGCTAGCTGGAAAACAGTTGTCACTGCAGCACAAGGTCTTCGTCCGCTTCTGTTGCCCTGCCTGACGCACACGTTTTAAATCTGTATTAGATTTCTAATTCTTATTGTACAACGACAGCTGCAGTTCAATTAAATCTGAAATGTCACACTGTGAGATGTTTTTTCTTAGTTATTTAGGTGGTCATGTTCAATGTGGGTGCCCAAATGTGAATAAAAGAGACATGATTGATTGTAGCTGTAAGGCCAGTGCAAAAGGAATGAGGAAAAAAAGTGGCTAACTGAAAGAAATAGATAAAGCATGAATTAGGGCAATGAAATGGCAGGCATGCAGCTGAAACCGACGAATACAATGCCATTGGCTTAATTGGACAATTTTGACAAGCATTTAACCACTTTACCAAAAGACTTCAACTCTCCAGTTAAACAGAAAAGCCAAAGCTGTAATGTCGGCTGCTGTTGGCATTTAAACAAAGAATCTGCTGCATGTGATGCAGGAACTTTTTCTTTGTTGCTACATTATACAGCTGAACAAAACCTAGCCTCTTTTTTTGCATGATTTGAAGTTGATTTGCATTTTGTGGTGATTTGCTTTCTGATACAGAGTGCAAACTGTAGGAATAATATAAGGTTCTTATCTAAGATAAACTGATTAACTTGTTCCAGTGTATAATATATCTGACTGTTCTACAAAAACAGACAAGTTGAAGTTGAAGTATCAGCCATTTAGTGTAAAGATATATTTGGCCATTTGACCATTGAAACTACTAAATAAAAAAGGAGGTCCCAATTGTTTAAAGCTTGGCATATTTGTTTATATCACATCTTTACATGGCTTATTTACCTTTTTCTAACCTCGTTTTTCTACAGATATATATTATTTATTTAAAGAAAATAAAGAAAATTGTCTTTGTTGCATTTTATAATTTTTTCTGAAAAAAAAAAATCCTGAGATTTTAACTCATGTCCTCAGAAGAGACCACAGTACCTTAACACAATGCTAGGACATACTTAACACATTTCTGTTTTGTTTTATCCAACAGAAAATACAATTAACCCCATGCAATAGATTGAGATACACTATTTCATATAAATCACTGTTAACAGTTGTGTTTTCTTAACTTCATTCCCTAAGTACAGTAAGTTTTAAAATGCAGTGTTGTATCCAGGGAACAGGCTTTTTAAGAAGATATTCTAGCTACAGTATGCAAAAAATCCAACCTCACTGCTGGTTTCACAGACGTTTTGATTAGCAGTAATCTTTAACTGCCGTACCTAAAGTCAAATTAGGACGCCCAAGATTATTGTTAATAAGGGTTTGTGAAACCAGCTCTCAGTGCCATGTGCTATTTTGAACCCACACGGTAGTTTGTAGTACAGTGGCCTATTTAATGTCAAATTACTTTGAAATAATGGTGCTTAGTTTAAAAATGAATAATAATGATGCAAATTAAATCATTGCTGCTAGCCTTTTGTTTATTTTGCTATCGGATGGACCAGCAGGAAAAAAGGTGAATTAAAATATTCAAAATCTAAAGTATCATGCTAATAAACAAACATAAATGTACTCTCTGTTCTGAAACATTTCAGAGCATTGTATGTTTTGTACCAAATGTGTTATATGCAACGTGGGGACTGCCAATAGAAATTAGCCTGCTGGCTAAATTGAAAATGCAATGCATCTTGTGTCATGTAAGTGACACTTATGTTATAATTGTATGTGTACCTGATAAATAAATACAATAAACAAAACCAGTCATTGCCAAAACAGCTTTTTGATCTGTTCCTATTCTACAAAAGTGTCTCCTTTAGGATTGTAGGAACTCGTAACAACCTACCCTGGAGGGACGAAACACTTGACATTTTGTCCTTTCTGGCAGATAAACATATCATGTTATATGTCTCAGTCAAACTGATCATGGGATTTCAAAATGCTTCAAACAAGAAGTCTGTGCACATTCGATAGTCTGTTTTGATTCATTCTTGCTAGATAATAGAAAGTAGTAGCGGTAGATTGTTTGAATGCTGTGTGATTTAAGATACAATTGATTTGTTATTTAGCATGATTAAAGCAGCCAGCCACCAGTCTACATAAGTAGCATGAATTTAAAATCTTAATCATAAACTAGCAATTCAACCTCTATAGCCCCTTTGTGTCGACTTTGAACGTACTATGTAGCTGCCTCTGCACTTTAAATTAACCTGTAACTGCGCAGCACGGAGGGGAGGATATTCCATTAAAATCAGCAAGGGTGACCTCGCTATGATTTGTGTAAAATAATGTTCCACCATGTAACACATTGTGGATAAAGTACAACCCCCTCACCACTTTGGGAAGGACCAGTTACAAGGCGGGGGTGCGTGTGTCATAGCAGAGCAGTGGGATACTGTGCCCACATCACAGCAGTGCTCTGGCACCTTGGTTACGCTCTCTACAGAAGCATCTGCGAGGAGGATTCTGGGAATTGTTACATGATGCTGCAACTTTTGAGGAGAGATACTTCACTCACAGCAGCAGTGGTTCTGAGGGCTGCAATGATAAAAAGTCAGAGCCTATGTTTGTATTGTGTTTTATAGTGGTGCTTAAAAACAATGTATGTAAAATACATTTTAAGCTGTGGAATAAAAATATCAACCTATTATTATTATTATTATTATTATTATTATTAAATATCTAAAAAGGGAAAGCTAGAAATGCCTGCTGTACTTCTATGTAGAGTAGCTGATTCAGCTCTTCCTTTTTTCCCCAACTTCACGTGAACCTATTGGCCTTGTCTCTCACAGTTATTTTCCTGATGCTTCATTAAAAATTGAAACAATAAACCCTTGTTCAGTATAGAACCTGAACCTAACTTTCTGCAGATCTCATTAACTTACAAACTCAAGATTAAGATTATTGTTTGTTCTTTAACTTCTTTATATCACAGTGTGTCAGGCTGACTGGGCGGTGACGTCAGACAGAAGCAGGAACGATAAATAAACTCTCACCAGGCACTGCAGTTCAAAAGAAAGACGCGGCTGGCTGCCGTTTTATTTAAATACAAAAATAAATCAAAAGTTTAAACAAAAAGAAACTGCTCACAGAGCAAAATAAATAGTTAAACAAAAACAAGTCTCTAACACAAAATAATATAAACAAACCATACAGGTCAGGCTGGGCTGTAGCCTTCACTGTTCCTGTATCTTTTTAATTTATGTTTTGTTTTGTTTTTCTCGCTCGTTCCTCTCGCTCTCTCTCAACTCCTAACACACCCACCCGGAACTGAGAGAGCTGCACGTTTATATGCAGGTGACCATCTCCCGATTTAGTAATAAATTAATCACCCAATTAATTCGGGAGATGGTCACCTTCTGCACAAGTTTATTAAATTATTCCTGGCAGAGAACGAGTACCCACTCTCGCCTCTGCCAGAACACACTTTAAATAAAACAATAAACAAGCCCCGCGGCGCTTCGCCGTCACAAATACATAAATAACAAAACATACGGCGCTCGCCGTCATCTATACATTTAACAAATATAATAATAAAAATAATAATAATAATAATACTACAAAACAAATACAGGGGCGGAGGGGGACCCCGTTCTAAAATAAAATAAACAAATTAATGTACAGGGCTGCTCGCCCTGTTACACAAAGTTTTGCCACATTATTTGTTTCCTAACTTCTTATACATGTGAAATGTTTTTGTTCATATTATTCTAGATTCTCTAGCCTAAAACTAGCTCTGTGATTCTAAGCTAACCTGCACTGCCCAAAGTCAGCCATAAAGGCAGTAGACTGGTCTCTAAAATAAAGATGCATCTGACTGTATTTAAACTTGCACCAATTGTCGAAGTTTTTTATTTTATCCAAGCCTACCCGTACTGTATATCTGGTTCTCAATTCTCCGTCAGGCACATACACATCCCAGTAGCAGGAACAGATATTAATTCAGTGCACAGTGCACACATTCAAATATCTGTCCTCCTCATGTATCCATGATCTAAACGGATAGCTTAACATAGTCTGTATGTGCACTGTTTATGCTGTTTCTCCATGCCAATGATTTATTTGAGAAATTATTCATCATATTAAAAAACCATACTCATTGAGCGTAGTAATGTTTAGTGGGGTTTGTAAGAGTGCTTTTGTGCAAGAAATGATGCCAATGATAAAGCTAATAACAGCTATATATGTTGTTGTTATTATTACATACCTTTTGTTGTGATCTTGGATAGAGTAGTTCCCAAGTGTCATTGGTGAACACTGTATTTGAGTAGGCTAATGAAGGTTTATTTTATTAGGTTGTGTTAACAGGGCATTTTCATCTATTTGTTATTGAAATTCAAATTTTAGTACTAATGGTAATTTTTATAGTGCTTTTGTAGGAAAACCAGATTACTCCATACTTCATTATGATGTGTCAGTGGTTACATTTCCATTTTTTGGAATGAAGCGACAAAGCAAAAGACACATCAAGTAAAATAGAAGGCAACAGCTTGGCAAACAACATGAGGAAAGAAAAGAACAATAATACAACGTTTTTAAAATGGGCTTCGCTCATGATACCATTGAACTGTTTTTATTACAAAGGATTTTCTTTGGTTAACTCTCTCTCTCTCTCTCTCTCTCTCTCTCTCTCTCTCTCTCTCTCTCTATATATATATATACACACTACCATTCAAAAGTTTGTGGTCACTTAGAAATGTCCTTGTTTTCGAAAGAAAAGCACATTTTTTGTCCATTAAAATAACATCAAATTGATCAGAAATACAGTGTAGACATTGTTAATTTTGTAAATGACTATTGTAGCTGGAAACGGCTGATTTGTAATGGAATATCTACATAGGCGTACAGAGGCCCATTATCAGCAACCATCAGTCCTGTGTTCCAATGGCACGTTGTGTTTGCTAATCCAAGTTTATCATTTTAAAAGGCTAATTGATCATTAGAAAACCCTTTGCAATTATGTTAGCACAGCTGAAAACTGTTGTGCTGATTAAAGAAGCAATAAAACTGGCCTTCTTTAGACTAGTTGAGTATCTGGAGCATCAGCAATTGTGGGTTCGATTACAGGCTCAAAATGGCCAGAAACAAAGAACTTTCTTCTGAAACTCGCCAGTCTATTCTTGTTCTGAGAAATGAAGGCTATTCCATGCAGAAATTGCCAAGAAACTGAAGATCTCGTGACAACGCTGTGTACTACTCCCTTCACAGAACAGCGCAAACTGGCTCTAACCAGAATAGAAAGAGGAGTGGGAGCCCCGTGCACAACTGAGCAAGAGGACAAATACATTAGAGTGTCTAGTTTGAGAAACAGACGCCTCACAGGTCCTCAGCTGGCAGCTTCATTAAATAGTACCCAGAAAACACCAGTCTCAACGTCAACAGTGAAGAGGCGACTCGGGATGCTGGCCTTCTAGGCAGAGTTGCAAAGAAAAAGCCATATCTCAGACTGGCCAATAAAAAGAAAAAGATTAAGATGGGCAAAAGAACACAGACACTGGACAGAGGAAGATTGGAAAAAGTGTTATGGACAGACGAATCTAAGTTTGAAGTGTTCGGATCACAAAGAAGAGCATTCGTGAGACGCAGACCAAATGAAAAGATGTTGGAGGAGTGCTTGACGCCATCTGTCAAGCATGGTGGAGGCAATGTGATGGTCTGGGGTGCTTTGGTGGTGGTAAAGTGGGAGATTTGTACAGGGTAAAGGGATCTTGAAGAAGGAAGGCTATCACTCCATTTTGCAACGCCATGCCATGCCCTGTGGACGGCGCTTGATTGGAGCCAATTTCCTCCTACAACAGGACAATGACCCAAAGCACAGCTCCAAACTATGCAAGAACTATTTAGGGAAGAAGCAGTCAGCTGGTATTCTGTCTATAATGGAGTGGCCAGCACAGTCACCGGATCTCAACCCTATTGAGCTGTTGTGGGAGCAGCTTGACCGTATGGTACGTAGGAAGTGCCCATCAAGCCAATCCAACTTGTGGGAGGTGCTTCAGGAAGCATGGGGTGAAATCTTTTCAGATTACCTCAACAAATTGACAACTAGAATGCCAAAGGTCTGCAAGGCTGTAATTGCTGCAAATGGAGGATTCTTTGACGAAAGCAAAGTTTGAAGGACACAATTATTATTTCAATTAAAAATCATTATTTCTAACCTTGTCAATGACTATATTTCCTATTCATTTTGCTATATTTCCTATTCAAACTCATTTCATGTATGTTTTCATGGAAAACAAGGAAATTTCTAAGTGACCCCAAACTTTTGAACGGTAGTGTATATATATTGCAACCCGGCCGGCACTCACGGTCGTTCGTTTGCCCCTTTTAAAGCAGACCGAGGGCACAAGAAATTGAGTTTTAAGCGCTGACGCGCTATTTTTAATACACAAAAGGAAATCAACAAACAAAATCCTAACTCCGTGGAGCACTGACTACACAGGCAGGTCCCTGACTAGCTTGCAGGACGGCTAAAACATTTACCTGCCAAACAAAACAAAAACAAACCACACAGCACAAAAAGATTTTACACTACCTTTCTTTTTATGCTTGAGCACACTATCAAGCAGGCTCCTATACACACCAGCAGCCCTGAACAGACTGGCTGCTTCTTTTATATACCCTGCATCTGGCTCTAATTTACAATGATCACCAGGTGCAGGGGATAATTACCAATAAAACAATTACCAAAATGTGCATACGCACATGTTTTATGCAGGGAGGATATTAACCCCCTCCCTGCTGTGTTACTATATATATATATATATATACAGTACTGTGCAAAAGTTTTAGGCAGGTGTGAAAAAATGCTATAAAGTAAGAATGCTTTCAAAAATAGACATGTTAATAGATTATATTTATCAATTAACTAAATGCAAAGTGAGTGAACAGAAGAAAAATCTAAATCAAATCCATATTTGGTGTGACCACCGTTTGCCTTCAAAACAGCATCAAGCATCAATTCTTCTAGGTACACTTGCACACAGTTTTTGAAGGAACTCAGCAGGTAGGTTGGCCCAAACATCTTGGAGAACTAACCACAGTTCTTCTGTGGATTTAGGCAGCCTCAGTTGGTTCTCTCTCTTCATGTAATCCCAGACAGACTCGATGATGTTGAGATCAGGGCTCTGTGGGGGCCATACCATCACTTCCAGGACTCCTTGTTCTTCTTTACGCTGAAGATAGTTCTTAATGACTTTCGCTGTATGTTTGGGGTCGTTGTCATGCTGCAGAATAAATTTGGGGCCAATCAGATGCCTCCCTGATGGTATTGCATGATGTATAAGTATCTGCCTGTACTTCTCAGCATTGAGGAGACCATTAATTCTGACCAAATCCCCAACTCCATTTGCAGAAATGCAGCCCCAAACTTGCAAGGAACCTCCACCATGCTTCACTGTTGCCTGCAGACACTCATTCGTGTACCGCTCTCAGCTCTTTGGCTTAACAAACTGCCTTCTGCTACAGCCAAATATTTCAAATTTTGACTCATCAGTCCAGAGCACCTGCTGCCATTTTTCTGCACCCCAGTTCCTGTGTTTTCGTGCATAGTTGAGTCGCTGGCCTTGTTTCCACGCCGGAGGTATGGCTTTTGGCCGCAAGTCTTCCATGAAGGCCACTTCTGACCAGACTTCTCCAGACAGTAGATGGGTGTACCAGGGTCCCACTGTTTTCTGCCAGTTCTGAGCTGATGGCACTGCTGGACATCTTCCGATTCGCGAAGGGAAGTAAGCATGATGTGTCTTTCATCTGCTGCAGTAAGTTTCCTTGGCCGACCACTGCGCTCACGGTCCTCAACGCTGCCTGTTTCTTTGTGCTTCTTCAAAGAGCTTGGACAGCACATCTGGAAACCCCTGTCTGCCTTGAAATTTCTGCCTGGGAGAGATGTTGCTGATGCAGTATAACTACCTTGTGTCTTGTTGCTGTGCTCAGTCTTGCCATGGTGTATGACTTTTGACAGTAAACTGTCTTCAGCAACCTCACCTTGTTAGCTGAGTTTGGCTGTTCCTCACCCAGTTTTATTCCTCCTACACAGCTGTTTCTGTTTCAGTTAATGATTGTGTTTCAACCTACATATTGAATTGATGATCATTAGCACCTGTTTGGTATAATTGTTTAATCATACACCTGACTATATGCCTACAAAATCCCTGACTTTGTGCAAGTGTACCTAGAAGAATTGATGCTGTTTTGAAGGCAAAGGGTGGTCACACCAAATATGGATTTGATTTAGATTTTTCTTCTGTTCACTCACTTTGCATTTAGTTAATTGATAAATATAATCTATTAACATGTCTATTTTTGAAAGCATTCTTACTTTACAGCATTTTTCACACCTGCCTAAAACTTTTGCACAGTACTGTATATATATATATATATATATATATATATATATATATATATATATATATATATATATATATATATATATATATAGGAGTTGGCGCTGAATCACCGATACAGACACACAGGACTTACTAAACAAAGTAAACAAATGGGTCATGTGACGGTACCAACGATGGTAACGCACAGAGGACACATACAGAAGACAGGCAGGCAGCAAGTCTCAATCGAGCACGCGTCTGTAAACAATCATTTGATCAAACATAACAACTCCAAAAAGTACACAAAACAAACCCATTTCTACATATAAATTACACTAACACTAATTTCCCATCGTGTAGGGCAATCGCCCTGCTACAGGTATGTTTAAAAGAAAACAATAAAGAAATGCAAAAGGGAAGAATGTACACTTACATGCTGAATACAGTAATTACATGTCCTTTCTCCTGAAAAAACTATCCAGCATAGATTGCTCCTCATGCCCGTTGCCTGGTTGCAGTTTGTGTGAAGATGACAGACAGGCAAGATTGCATTCATCATGCATGATTTGTACTACAATAGGTCATCTTTGAATTACAGTTATCTTTGAATTAGTCAAACACTGTCTTTGTTTTGGTTCTTGCTGTTGGGATCGTTAAAAACAGGAGTTCGTTATAAGAAGGGTTAATTATAGTGAAGTTAGACTATATACAGTATATATATATATATATATATATATATATATATATATATATATATATATATATATATATATATATATTAGCTCAAAGAGCCAGCTTTATATTATATATATACAGTACTGTGCAAAAGTTTTAGGCAGGTGTGAAAAAATGCTGTAAAGTAAGAATGCTTTCAAAAATAGACATGTTAATAGATTATATTTATCAATTAACTAAATGCAAAGTGAGTGAACAGAAGAAAAATCTAAATCAAATCCATATTTGGTGTGACAACCCTTTGCCTTCAAAACAGCATCAATTCTTCTAGGTACACTTGCACAAAGTCAGGGATTTTGTAGGCATATAGTCAGGTGTATGATTAAACAATTATACCAAACAGGTGCTAATGATCATCAATTCAATATGTAGGTTGAAACACAATCATTAACTGAAACAGAAACAGCTGTGTAGGAGGAATAAAACTGGGTGAGGAACAGCCAAACTCAGCTAACAAGGTGAGGTTGCTGAAGACAGTTTACTGTCAAAAGTCATACACCATGGCAAGACTGAGCACAGCAACAAGACACAAGGTAGTTATACTGCATCAGCAAGGTCTCTCCCAGGCAGAAATTTCAAGGCAGACAGGGGTTTCCAGATGTGCTGTCCAAGCTCTTTTGAAGAAGCACAAAGAAACAGGCAACGTTGAGGACCGTAGACGCAGTGGTCAGCCAAGGAAACTTACTGCAGCAGATGAAAGACACATCATGTTTACTTCCCTTCGCAATCGGAAGATGTCCAGCAGTGCCATCAGCTCAGAACTGGCAGAAAACAGTGGGACCCTGGTACACCCATCTACTGTCCGGAGAAGTCTGGTCAGAAGTGGCCTTCATGGAAGACTTGCGGCCAAAAAGCCGTACCTAGAAGAATTGATGCTTGATGCTGTTTTGAAGGCAAAGGGTGGTCACACCAAATATGGATTTGATTTAGATATTTCTTCTGTTCACTCACTTTGCATTTAGTTAATTGATAAATATAATCTATTAACATGTCTATTTTTGAAAGCATTCTTACTTTGCAGCATTTTTTCACACCTGCCTAAAACTTTTGCACAGTACTGTGTGTATATATATATATATATATATATATATATATATATATATATATATATATATATATACAAAAATGGTGGTTAGGATTTTGAATTGCCGTACTTCTCAAGTAGTGGAAGCTCCTGTGTTTACCTGTGTCAGTTAAATGTTTACATACCATATAGTGACCGCTAATACAATTGTGATGAAATGTGTTCAGACTTTCTTAAACACAAGTTATGGATTGATATCCTTGTCCGTCTGTCTGTCACATTATATTTTTACATCTATCAAGAGAGATGCTTAACCAATTTTGATCAACCTTGGTTACAACACTCGAAGGTCAAATCATCACTGCTCAGTTTGAAAGTCATCTCAGTGCTGCTCCCTATGAACTGTCTCAAGAGAATTAACGATGAATGGACAACCTCTGTTGCCACTGTCTATCCAATCGCATCTCTTCACAAGGAGAGCCTAAGCAGTAGATGTTGCCAAAATACTGAACTCTGGAGTTAACAGTTCAGCTTGACTGGTCTCTGCCTTTTCTTTTTTTGACATCTGCCCAGTAGGGATGTTCTCTCCCTAGCCTGTTGTGTAGAAAGGCCATTTCAATTCAGCACTCCCAAATATGTCTCGAGCCATGATGGCTGGAGTGAAAACTTGGGATGACAAGTTTTGAACATGCAAGCTCTCAGTGGCCTGACACACCTTGCACTCCACACAGTGGGTATTGAAGAGTCTGAATCTGGGAACCTGTCTCTATACATGCCATATTTACATTGCCACGTATATGTACTGTACATGTATAGCTCTTGGTGGTCTGCAGTAGCCTCATGATACTGATAGCTCGAATTGTGTATTTACAGCTATGGCAGGAGACATCATCTTGTGGCATATTGGCCATTACTGAAAAGCCTGCCCTTACAGATTCCTGTGGCTAAACATGAAAAAATGATTGTTATATAACAGCATGATTATATCTTCATTGTTGCATTGAATTTGAAAATCAACTTTGTACAAGCAGCTTTTGTGCTGCCCCCTTACAAATGTTTGTATTCATTCTCACTAGCTGTCAAAAATACCAATGTCATCATGCCTGTTTCAGTTCTATAAATACAGTGCAGTGTGTTGTGCTTCGGGCTAAATAGAGGGCTTGTGTTGACAACAGCTGCAAGAAAACCTACATTGTTAAATAATTCAACTGTTCTCTATACTGTCGTAGACTGCACATTACTATCGTTGTTTAGATTCATGTGCTGTACTCAATCAATGAAACAAAGGGAAACCTGATTTAGAAATGTCTTGCTTTCAAAAGCAATGTTTTAGTATATATATATATATATATATATATATATATATATATATATATATATATATATATATATATACACACACAGATACACCACTAAAGTATACTAGTTTTTTATAATTGCAGGAAGTTTTTATTTATTTACATTTTTTTCTGACGTTGAAGATTTTATCCAAGGCGACTTACAGAGACTACGGTGTGTGAACTATGCATCAGCTGCAGAGTCACTTACAACTATCTCACCTGAAAGACGGAGCACAAGGAGGTTAAGTGACTTGCTCAGGGTCACACAGTGAGTCAGTGGTTGAGCCGGGATTTTAAACTGGGATCCTGGTCAAAATGTGTTGTACATTAGCTTAACTAATATGGTTGTACTTTACTCACTTGTTTTATAAAAATTAAATAAAATGCATTTATTTACTGTGTATGTGAATTATTAAAACAAAAAGACATTCCGTCAGTAGAATGCTTTGTCTTGGTGCCCTACTTTTGTAAGATGAAGAGTATTCTTTGGCTGCTCAGCTTTTTCTTTTTAAGTCTTAAATTTTGGTTTTGTTTTAATTTAAGCAGAGTTTAATAAGCTCAGCTTGGTTTGGACTAAACAAGTTTATTCTTCAACCTCCTGCTCTCTAATCATTAGTGATTAGCACCAGCATATTGAGCTCATCACAATTAAAATGTGAATTTCTTCCACAGTGGGCATTGGGTAGGGTAGGGAGGTTACATGATGTAGACTTCTAACTGTTCACATATAAGAAAGGCATGCAGACCTTAAAATTAAAGCATTCTTTCTTCCCCATGTTAAAGCACACACAAATAGTTTCTGCCCAGCAAAAAAAGCCCAATATATTCAATATAACTGCTGCAACACATCAAAAAAAGCTGAAACACTGAAAACTGTTAGGGAAAGAAAATATGTCTTTACTTTTGTATGAAACTAATTCTTTAAAAAGTAGCTAGTACCACAATTGAATATTGCTATGCATTTTTATTTTTATTTTTATTTAATTTAAATTTTAATGCCGGTTGAGCGTGTAGATGTTTTACACTCAACGTCAAGTGCTTGTGTTTTTCTGCGTGAAAGTAAAAAAAGTAAAATAATTTTAACATCTACAGTAAGCAGTGGAAATCTAAATATTGGCACTACTCTGTTTCAGAATATTAAAATAATATAAATGATGATCTGTGCTTCTGTACACTCTGTTTAAGTTTAAAACAGAACAGAAATTGTGCAATGATACAGTAGTATAGCCTAGTTATCACCATCTAAATTACATGAGACCAAAAAGAACTGATAGATTGCAGAAGCTTATACAATGTAAAATTACAAGTAATACAATCTTACACAATGGATTTGTATGCTCAGAACTTCACAGTGCTTGACACATTATAATGTAGGCTTACTTCCCTTAAAGGCATTCTGAACAATATCAGTTTTCCATGTCAAGCCAGTGCTGTTTCTATCACAGGAATATGTAAGTAAATAAAGTACAGTAGTCTGTTAAAAAGTGGGTAAGAGCAGCTCTAGCCATTGAATGGCCATGTTTGACATATGGTATGTTATTTAGAAACCTGTGAAGGAAAGGTCAAACTAATTAAATCAGTTCTTAAACATGATTATACCGACAACAGTGGTAGGCTGCTTACCACAGCAAATTTACCTACTTTTAAGTAGGTATTAGGACTGCACTTTCAAACTCATTTTGCTCAGGAAGTGAAATTATAGTGTGATGGCAGGATAAAGGGTCTTCAGAGAAAATAGAAGTGTATCAAAATCAGGTTTTTGTTCTAATAGGAGGTAAGAGGTTTCATTTTAAAGGCTTTGTTTCAGGATCAGATCTGCACCTTTTAAACAGAGATGGTGTAGGGACTAGAAAAAGGTTGCTGTTATGTCCGAAAACAATTGGTGCTTGCTGATTTACAAAAATCAAGGTGCCTATTATCTTTCATCAGTTTGGAAAATGTGTGTATTCTGTATTGGAACGGTTGAATTCACTAATGAAAGAGACGTATCATTCTATACTGGATTATCATGCAGCTGCTCCCAGGTTGAAACTAATTGGCTCAGGACTCTTGTTCCAGTTCCACTGTCCACATTTCTGCATGAATAATCTACGACACATGCTGTCTCAGAGGGTGCAAAAAGACTTGCTCTGCTCAGTATGGTAACATTATCCCAAAGAGAATTTTTTTAAATTTTATTTTCATTTACAAAAAGTAAAACACAAGCAGTTTTTTTTTTTTTAACTCGCATCCTTGTTAATTTAAAACTGAGAAGAGCAATACTTGGAATAGAAAATCTAGCTCGACTAACTTTTTTAACAGTGATAATTGGTCATCAGGTTGCATTTCCACTATATGCAGAATTTTGACCAACAGGTAATAAAAGATGTGCAATTTGTCATTGCATGATAATTTAATGGACAGGTTTAGCAACAAAATAATCATGAAAAATGTATTAAATAGTATATATATATATATACAGTACTGTGCAAAAGTTTTAGGCAGGTGTGAAAAAATGCTGTAAAGTAAGAATGCTTTCAAAAATAGATATGTTAATAGATTATATTTATCAATTAACTAAATGCAAAGTGAGTGAACAGAAGAAAAATCTAAATCAAATCCATATTTGGTGTGACAACCCTTTGCCTTCAAAACAGCATCAATTCTTCTAGGTACACTTGCACAAAGTCAGGGATTTTGTAGGCATATAGTCAGGTGTATGATTAAACAATTATACCAAACAGGTGCTAATGATCATCAATTCAATATGTAGGTTGAAACACAATCATTAACTGAAACAGAAACAGCTGTGTAGGAGGAATAAAACTGGGCGAGGAACAGCCAAACTCAGCTAACAAGATGAGGTTGCTGAAGACAGTTTACTGTCAAAAGTCATATACCATGACAAGACAGAGCACAGCAACAAGACACAAGGTAGTTATACTGCATCAGCAAGGTCTCTCCCAGGCAGAAATTTCAAGGCAGACAGGGGTTTCCAGATGTGCTATCCAAGCTCTTTTGAAGAAGTACAAAGAAACGGGCAACGTTGAGCACCGTAGACGCAGTGGTCGGCCAAGGAAACTTACTGCAGCAGATGAAAGACACATCATGCTTACTTCCCTTCGCAATCGGAAGATGTCCAGCAGTGCCATCAGCTCAGAACTGGCAGAAAACAGTGGGACCCTGGTACACCCATCTACTGTCCGGAGAAGTCTGGTCAGAAGTGGCCTTCATGGAAGACTGCGGCCAAAAGCCATACCTCGGCGTGGAAACAAGGCCAGCGACTCAACTATGCACGAAAAACAGGAACTGGGGTGCAGAAAAATGGCAGCAGGTGCTCTGGACTGATGAGTCAAAATTTGAAATATTTGGCTGTAGCAGAAGGCAGTTTGTTCGCGAAGGGCTGGAGAGCGTACACGAATGAGTGTCTGCAGGCAACAGTGAAGCATGGTGGAGGTTCCTTGCAAGTTTGGGGCTGCATTTCTGCAAATGGAGTTGGGGATTTGGTCAGAATTAATGGTCTCCTCAATGCTGAGAAGTACAGGCAGATACTTATCCATCATGCAATACCATCAGGAGGCATCTGATTGGCCCCAAATTTATTCTGCAGCATGACAACGACCCCAAACATACAGCGAAAGTCATTAAGAACTATCTTCAGCGTAAAGAAGAACAAGGAGTCCTGGAAGTGATGGTATGGCCCCACAGAGCCCTGATCTCAACATCATCGAGTCTGTCTGGGATTACATGAAGAGAGAATCAACTGAGGCTGCCTAAATCCACAGAAGAACTGTGGTTAGTTCTCCAAGATGTTTGGGCCAACCTACCTGCCAAATTCCTTCAAAACTGTGTGCAAGCGTACCCAGAAGAATTGATGCTTGATGCTGTTTTGAAGGCAAGGGTGGTCACACCAAATATGGATTTGATTTAGATTTTTCTTCTGTTCACCACTTTGCATTTAGTTAATTGATAAATATAATCTATTAACATGTCTATTTTTGATACATTCTTACTTTACAGCATTTACTTTGCACAGTACTGTATATATATATATATATATATACAGTACTGTGCAAAAGTTTTAGGCAGGTGTGAAAAAATGCTGTAAAGTAAGAATGCTTTCAAAAATAGACATGTTAATAGTTTATATTTATCAATTGACAAAGTGCAAAGTGAGTGAACAGAAGAAAAATCTACATCAAATCAATATTTGGTGTGACCACCCTTTGCCTTCAAAACAGCATCAATTCTTCTAGGTACACTTGCACACAGTTTTTGAAGGAACTCGGCAGGTAGGTTGGCCCAAACATCTTGGAGAACTAACCACAGTTCTTCTGTGGATTTAGGCAGCCTCAGTTGCTTCTCTCTCCATGTAATCCTAGACAGACTTGATGATGTTGAGATCAGGGCTCTGTGGGGGCCATACCATCACTTCCAGGACTCCTTGTTCTTCTTTACGCTGAAGATAGTTCTTAATGACTTTCGCTGTATGTTTGGGGTCGTTGTCATGCTGCAGAATAAATTTGGGGCCAATCAGATGCCTCCCTGATGGTATTGCATGATGGATAAGTATCTGCCTGTACTTCTCAGCATTGAGGAGACCATTCATTCTGACCAAATCCCCAACTCCATTTGCAGAAATGCAGCCCCAAACTTGCAAGGAACCTCCACCATGCTTCACTGTTGCCTGCAGACACTCATTCGTGTACCGCTTTCCAGCCCTTCGCGAACAAACTGCCTTCTGCTACAGCCAAATATTTCAAATTTTGACTCATCAGTCCAGAGCACCTGCTGCCATTTTTCTGCACCCCAGTTCCTGTGTTTTCGTGCATAGTTGAGTCGCTTGGCCTTGTTTCCACGCCGGAGGTATGGCTTTTGGCCGCAAGTCTTCCATGAAGGCCACTTCTGACCAGACTTCTCCGGACAGTAGATGGGTGTACCAGGGTCCCACTGTTTTCTGCCAGTTCTGAGCTGATGGCACTGCTGGACATCTTCCGATCATGAAGGGAAGTAAACATGATGTGTCTTTCATCTGCTGCAGTAAGTTTCTTGGCCGACCACCGCGCCTCACGGTCCTCAACGCTGTTCGCTTCTTTGTGCTTCTTCAAAGAGCTTGGACAGCACATCTGGAAACCCCGCCTGCCTTGAAATTTCTGCCTGGGAGAGACCTTGCTGATGCAGTATAACTACCTTGTGTCTTGTTGCTGTGCTCAGTCTTGCCATGGTGTATGACTTTTGACAGTAAACTGTCTTCAGCAACCTCACCTTGTTAGCTGAGTTTGGCTGTTCCTCACCCAGTTTTATTCCTCCTACACAGCTGTTTCTGTTTCAGTTAATGATTGTGTTTCAACCTACATATTGAATTGATGATCATTAGCACCTGTTTGGTATAATTGTTTAATCATACACCTGACTATATGCCTACAAAATCCCTGACTTTGTGCAAGTGTACCTAGAAGAATTGATGCTGTTTTGAAGGCAAAGGGTTGTCACACCAAATATGGATTTGATTTAGATTTTTCTTCTGTTCACTCACTTTGCATTTAGTTAATTGATAAATATAATCTATTAACATATCTATTTTTGAAAGCATTCTTACTTTACAGCATTTTTTCACACCTGCCTAAAACTTTTGAACAGTACTGTATATAATATATTGCCGTATGAAACAGGACCATAGTACATACAAGTTTCATAACCTTCCAATCCCAGTTGTTGTATTAGCTTACTAAAACTGTGGCTTCCAGCTGTGGTGTCTGAGAACAGTTTCTGCATATGTTCTGTGTTTGAGAAGCAGAAAGAGCCCCTCAGCTAATTTCCCATTAGACCTGTTTTAGCTTTCTGACACAATGTATTGTTTAAATTTAAAGTATGATATAAATGTGATACGTTGGTATAGCAATGTACTTTGTCCCATGCTAGCCTTGAACCACATCTAATTATATGTTTTATGTTTGTGTCCTTGCAGGGTCGGTGTACAAGAGAAAACTGCAAATATCTTCATCCACCAGCACATTTAAAAACACAGCTAGAAATAAATGGACGCAACAACCTTATTCAACAAAAAACAGCAGCCGCAATGTTGGCTCAACAGATGCAGTTCATGATACCAGGCACACCCATGCAGCAACTAGTAAGTAAACTACAGTATATGAATTAGTTAAGCTTGTGCATTGCCGCCACACATACTACTGCTAACATCTCATTAAACATGTAAACACCACCCTTTACTTTGACCTGTGTCCAATATGGTCGCCATATTGGCGATTGTTTTTCGGATGATAAAGACTGAATGTTTTGAGGTATTGGATAATTTTTTTTTTTTTAAAATTTTAATTTTTATTTTATTTTATATTATAATATGACTTCATATTTTCAGGGTAATCAAAAGCCTGCATGCTTAATGAGTTGGTGACCATGACCTCTGACCTAATATGGCTACCATATTGAGGTTATGATGCTTTAAGTTACAGCTGCATGGTGCACATTGAGTTACTATCAATGTTTGGAACACAGCTGTATTCTTTGATTTTTTTTTTTACTTACGTTTCATTACCTGTGTTCTCCAGTAAAAAGTAAGCCTTACACTGCCGCATTGCTTTAAACTCTGGCCATGTCAATGATACAGACCACATGCTTTGATATAGGATCGTTTATAGTTGGTATTCTATGATTCTCAATAAATTTCCATTACAGGTGGTGTCCAGGGAACATTAACCTTTTCAGGGCCACATTGTTTTCACATTTGCATTTTACTTTGTACAAGCCATCTGATCTGGTATGACATACCCCTTCAATTATGCTACCAGAGATGCTTTGTTTTGTTCACAAAAAAACATTTCTAGTTAACTCTCTTTTAAAAGTTGAATATGGTGATGGGAAAAAAAAGTGTCATTCGCAAAACTAATAGAAATGCATATGGTGTAAACAAGACTGTAATAAATATGTGGGGAACCGTTTTTTAACTATAACAAAAAAAAAAAAAAACAAGAGTAAAGAGCTGCACCCCGGTCTTCTGTGCAAATGAAATCTGACCATAAAGATGTTACCACAAGGACTGAGCGACTGGCAGCCTCCTGTGGATAATTTCTGTTTCTGTTGGCCTTGCTTGCAGTCTACTCAGTCTTTTGTGTTTTCGCAGCATGGATGAAAATATTATAATAAATTAACAATACTAGTTTTGACTGGACACAATTAACTGTCCAGAATTCCCTATTGCATTCATTCATCTGGATACCCATTGGTAATGCAGTGTATAGCTTCTCTATCCCCAGACATCCTATTACATTTCCAGACAAGCTCACAAAAGAATGCAGACATATGCAAATATCACTTCTGTTTCCCCTAATGTCGCTGGGGCTTAGACCATATAAAACTATGCTGGATGTTTTTTCAATAAAAAAAAGGAATAGAATGCTACCTCTCCTGCTATGCTACGTCACATCATTCTATTTAAATATTTGTTTAGGCATTTTAAAACCACAAATTAATGATCTAAAAATAGATTTTGAAGAGGAAATCAAAAACCCTTGGCAGTTGCAGTGTTTATTAATGTATCTTCAGTTACAGAAACAATGGTTATGATAAATGTAGAGACCACACTTATTTTTTGGTAGGTTGTACACTTTTACGGCTTATATTATGACAATGTTTCTAATGAAACCTGTCATCATTGGTACATTTGGAGAAACAGTAAAATTACGAGACCTCTCGTCATAGGCACAGAAAAGGTTGGCATTCATGTGAGCTGTAGCTTTTGGATTGCTCCTGCAGCAAAAAATAATTGCTTACATATCAGGGACTAATTGTTTAGGTATATACATGTTAATATTTAACATGTTTTAATAATCAATATCTGATGTTACAAGTGTGATATGTTTTTATAATTAAAATGTTTCAGCTAAAATGAATCTCCATTTTTGTTTATGTCCACAGCCTACATTTCCTGTAACTCAAGCTTTAGGATCAAACCCTGGTATAAGTTTTGCTCCATATCTTACTCAAGTAGCACCAGGCGTGGGGTTAATGCCTACAGAAATGCTCCCTAGTGCACCTGTCATTATGCCAGGAAGCCCTCCTGTTACAGTCCCAGGGTCTGCTTCAACACAAAAACTTCTGAGAACGGATAAACTGGAGGTAACAATTTCTAACATCTGATCATTAACATTAAAATAAATAAAGAATCTCCTACCATAAGAGATCGAGTAAACAATAGTTGTCATTTTCTAGTCTTCCAAAATATCTATATTTAATGTTAAGGCAGGGGGCCATATTACTAAACGTTAGTGGGTCATCCAAAGGTACAAAATTCCTGAACAAAAGGTAACCATTAAGGTGTACATTGAAAAAAAAAAAAATAAAGCTACTGACTGTTTGAATATATTAGTGTAAAAGCTAATGACAAGAATGTGTTTGTTCCCCCCAGGTTTGTAGGGAGTTTCAGCGTGGAAACTGTGCAAGAGGAGAGACAGACTGCCGCTTTGCTCATCCGAGCGACAGTGCAATGATCGACACGAGTGACAACACAGTGACAGTTTGCATGGATTACATCAAGAGTCGCTGTTCCAGAGAGAAGTGCAAATACTTCCACCCCCCGGCTCATCTACAGGCCAAAATTAAAGCTGCACAGCACCAGGCCAACCAGGCTGCAGTGGCAGCACAGGCAGCATGCATGGTAAGCTACAATAAATCAATATGTTAGCAACAGGAGATGATATATAATTTGTTAGAAAAAAATATAAACTTACTATACAGTAAGATCCATGCATTTTTTTTATTTATGTCTGCAATGTGTTATAATTACAGAAAGTTTTAGAGAGTCGCAAAATGTTAGAATTGCATAAAATATCTTCCTTTTTTCTTAACTATGGGTGTAGTCTATTAAGCAGGTCTATACTTTATAATTCTTCTATTGGCTCATAGCAATATATGGTATTTCTCCATTTACAATAGTGTAATAAAAGCCAAAGGAGTGTTATAGGATGACTAGCCTCCTTAGGCTTTTACAACACTTTGTATTTTAGTGGCACAGCAACACTGCTACAGACAGCTGTTGGGGACTATTTTATACAAAATAGGGGATGTTTTGCTTTAACACACTGACATTACCTCCTATCAGTAAGATAATGTCAGAATACAGCTTTCTGCAATGTGTATGCCACTTGATATTTTTTTTTTTATAAATAATGTTTATGTATTTATATACCATATATATTATATAATGGACAGTTAATAAGGTTTCGGGTGTAAGCTAAGTTAAGAACACCTCACTATTAGTGCTAATAACATTCTTACAATAACATCACTTACTGTTTTGTTTTGATGACAGCTCATCTATCCTGCCAAAAGTTTAACGCAGATAATGGGCATAGAAAGCAAGTCTGGGAGAGGTCAGATTATAATAGGTTTACAATAGTAAAAGTGTAGCAAAGTGTAATAAAGCATTGTAAAGCATAGCTAAGCATTGTCAAGAATAGTGAGGTATGGCAAATCACATTAAACATGGCAAACCAGGGTAAACTATGATAAATGCATAGAATAACCATGGGAGAGGCATGGTAAAACTGCAAAAATACAGTGCAAGAATGGTGTGGTCAGTAAGACAATACAATCACAATACAGTGATGAGAGAAGGTGTAACACTTGTGAGAAGGTTGTTCTGCTAATAAGAAGTAATAAAAAATAGATTTTAAAGTCCTTATTGTTACACCTTTAACACTATAACCGCCGAGATTTCGGACTACATACAACCGAGAAAAAAGTAGCGTAGCTATATCACACTGTATTGTGATTCAATGAGTATATTTTGTGACAACTGCTAATTAATAATAATAATAATAATAATAATAATAATAATAATAATAATAATAATAATATATGATGTGTGGAATGACTTTCATTAGTGTTTCAACACTCGACATGAGTATATAATACGTTCTTTCAAAATGACTTCGATTTTATTACAAAGCCCAGACTAAATTGCCGGCTATATTATATTAATTTCATGTGCTGCATAAACTGTGGGTCTGGTCGGTTGAAGATGTAAGTGCTTATAACTTACTCATTTTTACGATTCTGCAGCTGAAACACCGTATGGGTATTTAATTCAAATATTTAGTAACACTTAAGAACGGACATGCACGATATATTCATATACGGGGAGATATTTAAATTTGAATTGCAAAAGCCGTTCAAAAAGCGACTATGGCGGTCCTAGTTTTAAGAAGAAGCAGTCTGTCCATCCTGGAGTTTACTTGCTGTGAACACCTCTTGAGCTTGTGTTTGGAAGCAGTGGCTTACATCTATAATTGGTAATGATGTGACTGACAAAGTAGGGTAATGTTTTGAAAAAGAACAGAGCCAGAGTGTATAGTGTTAGCAAGTATAGCTATGGTTGAAGAAACAATTGTGTTTAAATAAAACACAATTATATTTAGACTTCTCATAAGCCATGCATTCAGTATTGCCCTACAACTTGCAATCCAGTTTAAATGGAGTAAGTAAGGCACTTAAGATACATTAAAACCTACACTGCCTAGAAGGCAGGATTTACACTAAAAACAGATGCTTTAATGTTATACCCAAGTTTGTTTAAATTCTTAAAAGGTTGCTGCACATTAGCATTGCACATTTAACACACACATTAAATGCTGATTTTCATCTTGTTATTTTTAAAACTTTAAGCACATGTGTATTCTAATTTTTGTTTTCTTTTTTACACCAAGCAGGGTTTATAAAATTACAGCCCCATTTTAATAATAAAGAATGTCCATCATCTTAGAACTGTACATTTGATTTGCTTTCACAAAAACATTTCAATACTGCTTTATTGTCTCTGACATTGGTGTTGCCGTGACTGTAAATTAATATAGTGTGACTTAAAGGTTTCTGTAGCCTGAACAAACAAAAAACATCCAGTATGTGGCTGCAGGGTAGTCCACAGCAGAGCTCCAACTGTGTATTCCTTACCTTTATTGATTGAAGATGTCCTCAAGATCCCAAGGCTCTGTTATTGTTGTATTTGTCAGATTTAATTTTTCCTTTATTAAAAAATGAGATGCAGGTCTGTCTATCAAAGACATTTTACAGTTCACTAGCTTAAACCTGTGGTGCCCACTGTTGCCCTTCACCCACCGAAATACAACTGGAACTCAGTAAAGCAGTAGCTTTTACATAGTAGATAAATACAGTAGCAGCCTTTGCTTCATGGCACTATTATTTTCCATCTGTGTTACCTTACATTGCTATATCCCCTTATCTAAGTAAAATATTATTGCATGTTTTTGTGTTTTTTTGTGTTTTGTGTGTGGGGTGTTGTTTCTGACATCATACTGTTTTTTTATGATTTATTAATCAAATTATTGAGCAGACAGTGTTGTTGATGTATGCCTTTGCGTATATAATATGGATCATAAAAATAACCTTCAGATGTCTGTCTGTCTGTATCTCTCTCTCTCTCTCTCTCTCTCTCTCTCTCTCTCTCTCTCTGTCTCTCTCTTTATATATACAGTGCCTTGCAAAAGTATTCAGACCCCTGACCAATTCTCTCATATTACTGAATTACAAATGGTACATTGAAATTTCGTTCTGTTTGATATTTTATTTTAAAACACTGAAACTCAAAATCAATTATTGTAAGGTGACATTGGTTTTATGTTGGGAAATATTTTTAAGAAAAATAAAAAACTGAAAGATCTTGCTTGCATAAGTATTCAACCCCCACACATTAATATTTGGTAGAGCCACCTTTCGCTGCAATAACAGCTTTAAGTCTTTTGGGGTAAGTATGTACCAGCTTTGCACACAGTGTCGGAGTGATTTTGGCCCATTCTTGTTGGCAGATTTGTTCCAGGTTGTTCAGGTTGGCTGGACGATGCTTGTGGACCGCAATTTTCAAATAGTGCCACAGATTCTCAATGGGATTGAGATCAGGACTTTGACTGGGCCACTGTAGGACATTCACCTTTTTGTTCTTGAGCCACTCCAATGTTGCTTTGGTCTTGTGCTTGGGATCATTGTCCTGCTGAAAGGTGAATTTCCTCCCAAGCTTCAGTTTTTTAGCGGACTGAAGCAGGTTCTCTTGCAGTATTTCCCTGCTTTGAGTTTTGGCCAAAAAGCTCTATCTTGGTCTCATCTGACCACAAAACCTTTTCCCAAATCGCAGCTGGGTCACTCTCATGCTTTCTGGCAAACTCCAGATGTGCTTTCAGATGGTACTTTTTGAGTAACGGCTTCTTTCTTGCCACCCTCCCATACAGGCCAGTGTTATGCAGTGCTCTTGATATGGTTGACTGGTGCACCATTACTCCACTCCCAGCCACTGAACTCTGTAGCTCCTTCAAAGTGATTGTTGGCCTCTCTGTGGCTTCTCTCACAAGTCTCCTTCTTGTTTGAGCGCTGAGTTTTGAGGGACGGCCTTTTCTTGGCAGTGCCTGGGTGGTGTGATGCAGCTTCCACTTCCTGATTATTGATCCAACTGTGCTCACTGGGATATCCAAACACTTGGATATTATTTTGTACCCTTTCCCTAATCTATGCATTTGTATTACTTTATCTCTAACTTCTGTAGAATGCTCTTTGGTCTTCATTTTCCTTCAGATTCACAGCCTGACCGATGATCCTTCAACAGTGGGGTTTTTATCCAGAAAATGTGACAGCAACTTTAATGGTTCACAGGTAGAGGCCAATGGTAAGGTAACTGTGTCCTCGTTAGGGCAATTTCTTTCATCGGTGTAAACTGGGAGCTTCCACAGCACAGGGGTTGAATACTTATGCAAGCAAGATATTTCAGTTTTTTATTTTTCTTAAAAATATTTCCCAACATAAAACCAATGTCACCTTACAATAATTGATTTTGAGTTTCAGTGTTTTAAAATAAAATATCAAACAGGACGAAATTTCAATATACCATTTGTAATTCAGTAATATGAGAGAATTGGTCAGTGGTCTGAATACATTTGCAAGGCACTGTATATATATATATATATATATATATATATATATATATATATATATATATATATATATATATATATATATAATATTAGTGGTGCTTTGTTTGTTTGTTTTCCATTTGGGTTGTTTTTGTTTTGCATGAAAGTGAAGTCTTTTGCATTATGTGGAGTTCTGAAAATGTTGATTTTGGAGAGAGACTTTAATACCGCTCATGAGGCGCTATTGTATTATATGTTAGGGTTTATTTAAAAGGGATTGGTCAACAATCTGTAATTCCAAGTCAAATGTACATGTATACTAAGAATTATGATAATCATATCATCTTTGTATGTGCAGTAGTTGTTTTGATTGAAATTCTGAACCAATGTTTGGCTTAAACCTTACTGTACTAAAACCACTAATTATAACTTTCTTTAAAAATGTAATATAAATTATACATTAGGCTACTAAAACTAGCCTAGTTTTTATACATTGTTTTAAATCAAAACCTACTGTGCATAGTTGAAATCTGTGATGATGATGCACTGGTTGATTTGACATGGAAAAACTTATTTTGGACCCAGTCTAATGCAAGCAAATAAACCGCTGTGCATACAGTTTTCAACTCCCATCTTCAGCACACATTGGGGGATATAGATATGTGGCCCCCTCCAATTCACTGCTGTTACTGAATGTCTTGTGAGGTGTACCTAAGAGAGGAGACAGGTTTTAGGTGGGACTACCCTAAAGTCACATGCTTCGTTAATTAGGAATACTCCCCTAATAGATTTACTTTTTAATAAAAAGCAATTAAATGCATCAGCACCTTATTATTGTAGGTTTACATGTCTCTGCCTTTAAATAATACAATTTGGCCATCTACAAATCATCTGATCAGCAGTGTGTGTGTGTGTGTGTGTGTGTGTGTGTGTGTGTGATATATATATGTGCAACATATATCGAAACGTTAGCAGCTGGCTCTTTGAGCTAATATATATATATATATATATATATATATATATATATATATATATATATATATATATATATATATATATACTGCTTATAGATGATTCATAGATGGCCAAATTGCATTATTGAAGGCAGAGACATGAATGTAAACCAACTTTAATATATATATATAACCTGTTCTCATCCACTTCATAGCAGATTAGAGATCACTGCTATCTTTTGACGTGGATATATGTCTGTATACAATGCAGTAAAGTGTCATGATATATGAATGATGATCTGGTAGAAATTGCGCAAAAATGTCAGTTTATAGAGGTTGTAGTCACTGCAGCTCTTCAAGTCCCTGCAGTAATATTTCATACTGTATTTGACAAAAGTTGCTGAAAATCTTTTGGTTATGAAAAGTACATTTCATATTTGCTCTTGGAATATATTTGGTTTTAAAATACAGTATGAAGGCATACACAACTGATATCTGCAAACCCAATATATATATATATATATATATATATATATATATATATATATTTTTGTATTACAAACCTCTATTTTACTCTCTCTTACACTTTTAACAAAGGTACAGTAGATGCTTTTTGCTTCCGTACTAATTCAGAACGTAGCAATATGTTTCTTTGAAACTATTTTTTTTGTTTTGTTTATGTGCATGCCTATTGTTTTGTATGTGGTATACTGCATTCAGATTATTTTGTTGTTTTTTTTCCTTCTCACCTATCCACAATGCAATGCTGTCCCCATGATGCACCTCTGCTTGCTGTTTACCTGTATGTTAACGCTTGATCCCATTGGCCCACTGCCATCATGTGCTCGCTGCCTGCTATTTAAAGACTCAGTCGACTGCCAAAGCAATGAAGCGACCCCTCGAAGCAACTGTAGATCTGGTACTTTGACCTTTGACCTTTTGCTTTGCATGTAGCTTTTTAAATGTACTGTAGCAACTCACAGAATTGTATTTTTTTTTTTTAAAAAGCAGTAAGACTCATCCAGTATCTGTGTATGGAATCATCTACCATCAGTTATAAATTATATTATAAACTGCAGCACTGTTATTTTATTTTGTTGTGTCAAGTTAGAATAATATACATTTAACAACAATATAATGAGTGAAGAATAGAATATTAAGGATGTCATTAGTTCAATATTTTATTTAAATGTATGTTTTGATTTTCCGTGAGATTACTTTTTTGTGCATTTTTAAAACAAACATATTTTTTGTATAATTTGTAATCATTTATAATTTTGCTTTCAGAAATCATAATGTATCAGTCAGTACTAGTTATCTTCATTCCTAATTCGCAGGCTTTCCCACCTGGTGTTCTGCAACCCCTACCAAAGAGACAAGCACTTGAAAAAAGCAACGGTGCCAGCACAATCTTTAATCCCAGTGTTTTGCACTACCAACAGGCTCTAGCCAATGCACAGTTCCAACAGCCCACAGCATTCATTCCCTCAGGTATGTTCCATAATGCTTAAAAAGAAAATAAAGTTAAAAGTTGAATTTGTATATACATACACTTAAGAATTGGAGTGCGTTGTTTTTCTAGCATAAGGCAAATTCAGTGCATAAACTGTTTCAAGCATTGTACCAAAGAAAAAAGGGTCTCATCTGTGTTTCTTCTTGTTTGAAGGCTGTTTGCATTCCATGTGGTTTGACAGCCACGTATGGAAGTAACCATGGGTTTCTATGCAGCACGAAGGATGATGGGAAAATCCTTAAAAGGGAACGCCTTGAATTGCTAGATTTCAATAGCTTTGACGTGTATTTAATGTGTTTTTGTTTTTTCATTGATGTAGTCCAGTGTACTGTGGTGAAATGCTAACACATTTAAATTTGCAGTAAATGTTGTGTACTTCTAGTGATATGAGGAAACTTGTACTGCTGCAAGATGTGTACAGAAAGTAAATGTTGATATAAAAAAATGTACATGAAGTAAACTTTTATATTCCATCGTCAAGATACTTACAGTTCTTAAAATAACAGTTCAATTGGCATAAATATCTACCAGATTTTGTTTTAAAATATTAATGTAAGGCTTTTGCTTTTTTTTTTTTGTCAGTATGTAGGATTAGCTTTTGTGTTAAACTTAAAAAAAACTGTTGTAGCTGCACCAGGCTGAATTCTAGGCTTGACTTGGTAAACTTCAGCTAAAGCCCTCTTGCATTAGTGTTGTCAGAACACTATGACTTTTCATGCAGTGTTCAATACGTGCAATATGTTTCCTACTGCATAAATGTACCATTGTCTGGCATGTTACTGTCTCTACTTCCTCTCCTGTATTAAAAACATATACAGATACTGGTTTTCTGTAGGATACATGGGGTTGCTACATGTTTATGGCCCCTGCTATGTTTTATTTTACACATTATGATTTTCACCAAGCTTGATCCTGTTAAAAAAAAAGGTCTATTGTGCAGTCAGATTTGCAGTAACATACGTATGTATATCAGCCGTCTCTCTTCTACTTGTTAACACTGTTAAATGCTTTTATCTAAACGCTATAACTAATTTTTACTCAAATGTGACAAAATCGCATGGTCTGGCATTTGTAGTCCCGGTGTATTTATCAAAAACAACCTTGTGTTTTATACCTCTTTGTTGATTCCGGGTCATTCAGAGTCTTCAAGCTGATTCTGTATATATAAATTGGCATGTTTTGACTCCAGTATAAAGTGTTTACATCCATGATCAAGTGGATTAATAGAAACTCTGGCGTCTACATTGTAAGATTGTATCTACATGAAGATTATAAATGACCCCCAAAAGCTCAATTTAAATTAAAGTAAGGCATGCTATAAACAGCTAACCGTTTTCCCTTTTATTAACCTCTGTCCACTTTTCACTGCATGATATACAGGGTCAGTGTTGTGCATGACTCCTGCTACCAGCATTGGTAGGTTCCTCCCTTCTTTTTCTGATCTAGCTGAAATGTTAAAAAAAAAAAATGCTCTTCAGTTGTTTTTAATAGAAAACAAGTTGCCGTCTCAGCTTCACAAAAGACAAATATTTCTTCTGCATATTCAAATTGTATTTTAATCAATCTGTAAGAGTAAAATCCAATGTTAAAGTTATTAAGTTTGCCTTCTAAGCTGTCTGTCACTTGTGTTATGTAGCATTTGCTATTTCTTTTTATTAGTATTATTTTTCTCTGTGTTTGTTTCTTTTTTTTTCCTACAGGCAAAAACCATACTGTAGGAAAAAAATAATTCTTAATCGCCAGATTTAAAAATCGATTGTTTACTATTGAATAATTAGCCTTTTGTTGTGCACCTTGTTACTAGGAAATTTGATCAGTTTCCCAGAGGATTTTGGATTTGTGACGAGTCACATTTAATTCAGATCACAATTTATTTTAAATTATACACATATATATATATTTTTTTTTACCTAAACATCGATAGACAAAAACATGAACTCAAATGTCTATATTGGACAAATGAGATTTATTTGGACTTTTATTTTCTTCACGTCTCTCTGGGAATCACCGATTTATTTATATAAATTTCCTTAATTGTGATTGTAATTGGCTTTTTTCCTCTGTTTTATTTTTCTCCCATGCTTCCTTGCTTTGCATTGTGATTGCATGCCATCTGCTGGTCTAACCTAACGATGGCCTGCTGCTGTATAATATTCACCATACACCTGTTGCCATGGTTATCATAATGCTACACCTACCTGTTCATTGCTTCCATGGTTCCCTTCCTGAAAAGTACCCATGATGTACAGTGCTACGCCTGCTACTGTCTCTGCAGCAACAACTCCTGCCACAAGTGTCCCCTACGCCGCAACAGCACCAGCCAATCAGGTTTGCTCCTTTTAAAGCTTTCTTTCATAAATCCCTGAGCTCCAAATAAGTTCTGGCCACAAAAAAAAAACCTCAGGATTGGACTTTTAAATCAACGTATAAAAGATAAATCATCTCAATCACTTAGTTGTGTTTTCTTTTTTTCAATCTAAAGCACTTATTTAGAGCTCTCACGTTTGCAAAAGGTAGTTGTGTTGCATTACTTCCTTATTTATTTTGCATGTTTTTCTATTCATTTAATGTGAAATATTCCTACTCATCTCCATACAAAAGGTCCACCCAGTGTCAATATATAACCTTGCCTTGTAAGATTGGGAATTCCACCAAGGGAAAAACGAAAGAAACAAAGAAAGAAAATGAAAAGTTGAAAAAGCATATTTAGAAATAATGGTCACTTTTCACAAAGCTGTAACATGTGAGTTAATAAACCAACAGCAGTCCAGAACACTTCAGTGAATATCAGGCTATTCTTGAGTACTGGTAACTTGTGAGTTCAGACTTTGGCAGTGGAGCCCAGTAGAATTAAACAATTTTTACGTGATGGGAGTATTTGTCTTTATTAATCTTCTCTAGGAGAGCGCTAAAACTGGAATCTGAGATCCTCAAGGTAACACAAGCAGCTTGCCCCCAGTATTAGGGAAGCATGCAGCTGTGCAACTAATTTCTTCAAAACAAGATTGCCTTAAAATGAAGGAGACATTTAAAAGTTTATACTAAGATAAGATTATATGATTTTTTTTTTTAATGTATTATTGCATTTTACAGAAGTGTGACCTATTTGGTTTTATATATTTGGCTCTTTGCAATTTGTTTTTTTTCTACATTTTATACCATTGGTGTTGTCTGTGAAACAGCTGTGCAACAATCGGGAACACGTATTTAAATACAAGAAATACACACAGAAACGAGGCGTGGTCTTAAAAGATGTGACACTATCTAACCATTTTGGCAAGATATTCTTTTCACGAGAGTAACCAGGAAAGGAACAATAAGTTGGCATTGGATTTGTTACAAGACATGTTTTTGTTTCAAGACATGTATTGCAACATCCGATCTGATCTGATCAGTGTAATTGGTCTTGAATTACCACATTAAAAAGGGTAACATTGTATTTTGATTTTAAATAATTTAAAAAAAGAAACTTCAGCAAAGCCTCACTAGGCGGAGTAAGCGTGTGTCCCTCGTGCTAAAAATATCTTTGGGGAATGTGTCATCAATGAACTATATGCAAATTTGACATGATTGTGGTATCAAGGATTTCAAATCTAATGCACATTTGCCCTGACGCACAGGGTGTGTTGAGAATGAACCATTTTTTGGGGGGTCATTATTTAAACTTATGATGATGTCACCATGTAAATAAATAAGTTACAAACAAACACGGCATTGAAGGTATACATTATATAATCCTACATTTTCCTAATATTTAATTTCTTCTGTTTTTAATGTCCTGTTATGTCTGCATATAGTGTATTTTTAGTGTATTTTTCTGCTTAGATCATTATTTGACATACTTGCTAACCATTTCAGCTAAGACTACTTACAGCCAAGATTGAAGATTGCAAAGGATTTTCTTTAATGGTAACAGAACAGAAATAATTTGTCTGTTTTGGTGTTTTTTAAAGATATAAGTTACCAGATTTACTTGGATTGTCCATAAATATTATACTGGTGCTTTTAACCCTATTTACTCCAGGGTATTAGTTCTTGTGTATTAGTGTGTGGTTTATGTATATAATGCAGATATGCCGCTAGAAGCCCCTCGAAATATTATGCTTTTTCAACTTCATAGAGATCCCATGTGAATATCATATTTCAAAGCCTTGACATTATGGGTACGTACTGTAGATTAGAACAGTTTGGCTATAAATTGAAAACATAACTTACCACTGCAATTGCTTACTGTCTGGCAATGTATTCTTTAAAATGTGCTCAATACTTAATTTTCCGTGCAAATGTTTACCAGTTTGTTATTCTCCCATTGCTGTCTCATGATTTCCTTGAGCTTATATATACAGTATATATAAGTTCATATCATATCCCTTTCATCAGCAAATGATCAAGTTCCTGCATAGCCTTTGTGTAGTTTAAATATTAACATACACAACTGTACAGTCTTTCACTCATATCAATGCAGGGCTAAGCATACCACATACGTCTCCCTCCAAGCCTTATTAGTATGTGCTTCTTACCTCTTTTTCTCCTCTTAACTGGCTTTCTGTTTATGCCTGCTAATTCCATACCCATTACCTGAGTGAGTGGAAGTGAAACCCACTTGTCATGACTGAATCAGGCCCTGTTCTTGCTCAAACTACTGTCCTCTGACCCTAATAAAGGTATGCTGTTGTGAAGCTGGCTAGATTTACGTAATGCCTTGCTAAATGTTGGCTTCCCTGGCAATTTGGACAACAGCTGCTCCTCTGTTTTTGCTTTTTGTTGCCTTTTTTGGTAGCTGTTATAACTTAAACAAAAAACTAAAAAAAGTGAAATGGGATGGTTCAAATTTTCATGCAATATTCACTTTGTGTGTGTGTGTTTTTTTTTTTATAATAACCACATCAGTTGTAGGGAACTATTTTAATCATACAAACAGCAGCTGATCTAAATACTGCCACCCTTAAATTATATTAATCCTTCTGTTTTTTGAGGGTTTTTTTCCCTTGGGGCAATCTAGTGAACCTTCTGTAACCATCACTTGTTATAATCAAAATACAATGGAAAGGATTTTGAGATGGATCAACCTTATGAGTTTAGGACAGTAGTATTAACATCCACTGCTGTTCAGATTTTTAAAGTAGACCCTGCAATGGTTTATAACAGAGTTTGCTTTCACATCATACTTCTACACCATATAGTCATAATTATCAGACAAAGCAGCATTTCATCAATGTCCATTTGAAATGACATGTCTTGACTATATATCATTTTCTTTCTGAGGTACTGTAATGCTGTACTGATCATTTTATACCACGGATCGTTCCTCATGTTTCCACATAACATGAAAGAGAAGACAGTTACTGAAAATAAGCTAGATTTTTCATGTGATGGCTTCCAGGCTGAATTAGATACTGTTTCATTAACAAAGCTGTAATATTGGCCAATACATGTTTCCTGATGTTTCGTCTATTTTCTAAAACAGATCATCCTGAAATAATCAACAGAAAAGGAATGGAGTGTCAAGACGCTGCACTAAGAAGCCCAAAACAGCCCTTCTGTAAATACTATATTTCCTCCTCGTTAGAAGTACAACAACCTGCATGCTAAGAGTTCAGTTATTATGGACGAATCATTACATATAACATTGAGTGCTGTTGAAATATATATGAATTATGTATATGTATTGCTCAAACAATATTGACATGGTAATGACACACAATCAAAAAACCTTTCCATAAACACTATATAGGTAAAGGTGGAGATTTAATTTTAATGATTGTTTTCAACAGTAATGTAGATTACAGTGTCTCTTTCCATACTTGTTTAAAAGTGTACATGGTTCACACTTGATGGAGACCTCCTAATTTGCACTGTCTCAATGAATATAGTGCTTAATGTTGAGTGCTTGATTGTTTCAATCAAAACATATATTGTACAGTTCAATATAAAGCCCCTCATTTTAATTTACTAGACACACCTATATTGCACTTGGCAAGTGACCAGGCAAACAGTTTACTTAAAATTGAATGTCAAACCAGTAATGCACTGCTTTTCTGCTGGGTTTTACACTTTATAAGGTTAGGGAAATTAATTTAACACTGCCCCCATTTATTGGTCTAGTACAAAGGTTTAAAAATGAATTTAAATATAGCTGCAATTAACTTGTGTTACTGCAATAATGAGACTTTGTTGTGACTTCTAGAAAAAACAGCCATGCAGACATTTGCATATGTCAGTTTGAGGAACTGTAATGTAACTGAGAATCCAATCACCAGCCTGCACTGGGTTTGCACCTGCCCCCCATATCAGTTTTTCAAATCTAAAGGCATTCCTCAGAGGAAAAGACCTATGGAAGCTGTAGTTCCATTAAGAGTTTGGTGTAGTAGACTGACCCAGTACGACAAGCTGTATGTAGGCAGACTACATAAAGACTGGACAGAATTACATGACCGATTTAATAAGCAAAAGTCTCCTCATTGTCTAAAGCGTGGTCCTTTTCTAGCAGGTTATTCTAAGAGATAATAGAATGCCAATAAAATACAAAAACGTTCATTAGCTGATCCTTTCATGGAGGACAAGGAAGGTTGTAATCTTCTTGTGCTGTTGTTTCCTCAAAAATCATATTTTCTTTGATAAATTGTAGAAGTGCCTAATAAAATTCACATTACAAGCAACTAGAGAAGATGAGACAAGTTAAAAAATAAAGCAATGTAGATTTGTTAACAGTTAAGTTAAAAAGCACTGTACTTCTGATGGGTTATTCATTTTACCATACCTGTTGGAATACACTTGCATATTGATCTTGGAAAGCAGTGTATGTATTCTACAAACACAAGTACACTGTATCTAAAACAAGATTTATCAAGAATGTTCAGTAATGTCTGATAATGCAAAATTCATTTTTACCGTAGGAACTAAAGTAGTTTACATTAGAGAAGTGGTTGAAAACAAGTGAAAAAACAGGAAAAGGAATTATGCTTTTAATGTTTTAAACACATTAGTCTCTTAACTTAGTGTTTTGGGTGCATTGTCATAACCATTATAAACAAATCATCATTTACATAAGAGGTTTCATTTAGGAGGGGTATTATCGTAATAATCAGTACTTAGTTTGTATGATATTTAATGGTCACCATTTGATCACATTGGGTAACTAGCTACCAAAATATTTCCCTTATTTCCCTTTCAAAGTGTATTTCTAACTTTAAAGACATTATTTTCAGTTAAGGACCAGTCATTATCTTGCAGTCTTTTGTTAAAATATGAATTTAAATCAATCAAAATCATGATATTTTTTCATGATGAATTGATTAACACAAACAATCTACAATAAAACTCCATCAGCTGAGCATGATTAAGGCACTATTCTACAATTATTTTAATTTTCATTCTGTATGCTTTTTCTTCACAAAAGTTACAGTTTTAATGTAATTTTTGATGTCAAAAGTACTTAAAAAGAATATTTTATGTCATAATTAAATCTTTTTGTTACATATTAGTAATAGAACAATATTGTAACCTATTATATTTTAAAATGAATGTAATTTATTAAGCTAAGCTTAGTTCTACTGTTGTTGTTTTTTTTTTACAGAAGGACTGATCTGTTAGATCTGTTAGTAAGGAGATGGTCTAGAACTAGTTTTCTAGAATGAATCAGCTGTTGGTGGCTAGCTTCCTGTTCTCTCACTTGTCACTGCCTTCATCACCAATGCAGGGCAATGAAACACAGTGTGAACAAGGCTTTAGAATTGTTTGTATTATGTAAAAATGTTTATTGTATGGTAACATTTTACCCAAAAAATACATACGTACTTTTCACTGTAGTATGGTAGTATTTCATAAGAATATTAAGTTGTTGCTGTGGCAACCAAAAGTTGCAATGACTAAAGTTCTGTATTTTTGTAAATGATGTAATTGTTAAGTGCAGAGATTTTTTTCTAGAACACTGTACCACGAGAGAGGGTAAGATGCAAAATAATATTTAAACATTTCCCACTTTGCTTCGATCAAAATTATATTTTCAGTAGCATTTAAGTGTATTGATATCAGTGCAAGTTGGTTCCTGTAACAAAACTTGAAAGTGGAAGTTGTTACCTATGGCATTAATTACAAAAAAAAAAAAAAAAATCTCTGTAGTTTTCCCTTATTAATCTACGAATGAAGACCTTTTAAACAAAAGAGCTCCCAAGAACACTAAAAACAATTGAAAGAGTGTTTGGCATGGAAGTTAGGATTGCACTTTTTTTCCCCCACAAGTATGTAACTAATATTGTTTTTTTTAACTATATGTATATTATAGGGTACGGCAAAGTTGATAACCTCGTTCTTTCATATTTACACTTTACTACTACAATCGTTATCTTTCAATGTGCATTCTGCATCAGCAAAATACTTTTAAACACAACAATCGTTATCCTTCAATGTGTATTCTGCATCAGCAAAGTACTTTTACACATAACAATCGTTATCCTTCAATGTGTATTCTGCATCAGCAAAATACATTTACACATAACAATCGTTATCCTTCAGTGTGCATTCTGCATTAGTAAAATACTTTTACACATAACAATTGTGGTGGGCTTTTTTCAATAGAAATACATTTTTGAATTCTTGGTAAATTACAGTCACAAAAACATCAATGTTCTGTCTTTTTATTAAAGCATTAAGGCACAACAAGGGCTGTGTTGACAGGCGATAAGCACATACACACCTAGTGCTTCATGAGGCCTCGTTGATCTCAACAGATCTCACTGAGTGGGACCATTTTTATTAATAAAGAACAAGACGCACAGCATGGGTAGACAAAACTCAGCAGAACCAGTTTACCAGAAAACTTTGCCTTACCTTAATATATTGTTCACAGGGTTTAATATGGAAAAGCTCTAGATGCAAAGGGCTGTAACTTGCCTACTATTTATACCTTTATTAAAACTACCTTTCATAGGTTTCAGTATACGGTACTTCTCTTTCCAAATATTGTCAAGTTTTGATTGTGAGGCCAAAATGGTTGACTGCTCTTAAGTAGGCTGTCAGTTATTGTTATTATTTTATTTTTATTTTTTTTTTGTGAGAAATGCCTGACAATAAAGATTGTGTGGCATTGTGCCATATATGGTTGTAACATTAATGCAGGTATTTTATTACAATTATTACTGTGCCACAAATTCCATCGGTAATACAGTGAGCCATCTACATTGCAACTTCAATCAAACCCTCATTTAAATGTATTAGTTTATATGTAACCATTTTTAAAATGATGTTTTATTTGTGCATATATTACTGTATGTGCTATTTTATGTTTATATAGTCAGTTGTTTTGGTTCCTGCAAATGGTGTAAAACCTATTGAGACGAAACAAATAAAACAAAAATAAAAAACGATGTGTTCTGTGTTTGTATGTTAGTGGTAACCAGAATAAACAGGAGCAGTGGAGCATTCCTTGAAAGAAATAATAGCGATGTGTTCAGATTTTGATTTGATTTTAGATTGTTTGTTTTGCTTCTATGTACATTTGCTTTTTTATGTAAATATGTGTTTTAGTCCTGCCCTGAAATACCACAGCTACTACCACTGAAGTATACTTTATGCATTAATTTAAGTAATCCATTACAGTTACAAGTTGCCTCCTGTAATGTCATTTTCTAGCAGGATGTGACTTGTATGGTTTGACTTGCCCTGCAGAAGCACTTTCTAATTGCCATGTTATGCATTAGCTGTGATCCCAATACTGGAATTATTTTATGAGCTATATTATAACCTGTGTTCCATTACTCTCGTGAGTGGTAGTGTAGCGAATAACACTTATTTTACACAATAGTAATTTTTTAGGCGCAAGATAGGAGGCTGTGTGGTCCAGTGGTTAAAGAAACGGGCTTGTAACTAGGTGGTCCCCGGTTCAAATCCCACCTCAGCCACAGACTCATTGTGTGACCCTGAGCAAGTCACTTGTGCTCCATCTTTCGGGTGAGATGTAGTTGTAAGTGACTCTGCAGCTGATGCATAGTTCACACACCCTAGTCTCTGTAAGTCGCCTTGGATAAAGGTGTCTGCTAAATAAACAAATAATAATAATAAGATAATGTTTCAAAGTTTTTGGAAAACTATACAGACATCAAAGGTAAGTAAAAATAGTCACATATAATATATGGATAAGTAGTACAATTGCTTTTCAGCCCATATGGGGGGGAAAATCATAATTAAACGATGTTACAACAAAAAGTCATAATTAAACGATGTGACAACTTTTTCTTGAAGTTCTCTGTGCGACTTTTAAACTGCTGCCTGCCTCTTTCATTAAAAACAATCCAAGCACTGAAAATGTCAGCATTAGAAGCCAGAGAATTATTCATCTGAGATAAAGAAAACAAAAACACAACAAAGAAGACTGCCTTTTAATATAAACCCTGTGAAAACAAGCCTACAACAGCGATTAATGTATCATGTTTTACTATGTTTTAAAATTAAAAATCTATTCATTTTAACACAAGTCGTGGAATCAAAAGTAGTAGATGGGCTGCAGTGAATTACTTCAGGTTATAGCTGCATCTCAGGTGAATTAATCATCACCAGAATCCCTCTATGTAATTATAACCTTGTAACTCATTGCAGCCCATCTGTTATTCCATATGTAGTCATTCTTCTTTGATTATTCAGGATAGAGAGATGTTAGACATTGTTTAACAGGAAATGGGTAACACTTAAAAACAAAGGCTGGAAATCAGTATGAATTAAAATGAAATAGCTGTTGATCATTCCGTGTTCCATTGGAATTTGTCGTGAATGTACAGTCAATAATGTAGAACAAAATATTGTACAGCAATTCACATATACTTCATGAGCTTGATGTTATATATTCTACTGTATGAGTTTGCTGTAATTAATGTAGAGGGTTTTTGTTGTTTTTTTTTTGGGGGGGGGGGGGTTATATGGTTATTTATTACAAAAGTATACATCTTGTGTTTTTTTAAGGTGTACAGTATATTGATTTCCATGCAGCAGTAAAAGGGTGTTTTTTCAATGAACAGCCAGTAGGGGTCAGTTTGGTTCCATGAGTTCAGTACTCATGACATTGAAGCTGCCTTATTCAGTTCAGTCCACCCAAACGTTGATACCACTATCATCCAGCCACAATGTATTTCTTCTAGCAGCCACCTACTTCTGGCAGAAGCTCACAACAAGTTAAGGTATGGGTGCGTGTGGTTTTGTCATTCTTTCTAAATGATGTGTGTAATGGATAGTGCTTGCAGTGTAGAGTTTTCACAAATACGAAATAGCACAAAATAGAATGAAATACAACATATAAAACAAAATAAAACGAAAACTCATTATAAAGCAACATAGAATAACATTTTTAAATTGGGAGATTTATTTAAAAAAAAACAAAAAAAAAAAAACAACTTTAAATACTTCCAATCGTAGTTGTCACGGCTCAGCCGTTACCATAGACACGGTCTGAAGGGAAACAGAGCTCTGACTAGCACTTGCGCAGATGTATAATTTGAAGTGAGTTGTTTTGTTGTATACTGGAGCCCTGCTTCAGTGCAATGGGAGTGAAATACAATTCTTACCGTTTTTTTTAATGGGTAGATTGCTGTATGTGTAATTATTATGACAGCTCCACAATAGTAGAGCAGTAGTTTTATTTTATCTTACTGTATTTTTATAGAGGGTATGGGCAGTATTTAATGTAAATAAGCAGTTAATTAAAGAGTGGGGGACTGTATGTTACCTTTATTGCTGTTAATGAGAAATGATGGTAACTACAGTAAATTATTTTTCTGTGCAGGGTCTGTGTCAAAATGTAAAAAAAAAAAAAGTGGATAATGTTTTATAAAAAATATGTATGCAGTTAAACATGATGTATACTATTATTGATATACATCTATTTGAGTTGTTTTATTAATGTGTATCTGTATAAAAATAATACAGAAATGTATAAACAAAATAAAAATAATTGAGGCTCTACTGCAGTGTCTTAGACCATGAGTGCTAATGCATTGTTCCAGGTAACAATTTTGTACTATGTATAGTGTATGATGTCATGAATTATAATGAATGTTATCACGGCTGTATTTTATCACATGACATAATTACGTAACCACATCACTTCTAAATGACATCTAAATGACCTTAAGGATGACATTATCATCCTTAAGGTCATATGTTATTTCTGTAAAGGATGCTGACTCACCCAAAACAGAAAACGGAGGCCCATTTCACTTTTGACTTGAGATAGCCTTGCTTGTGTGAAAGCCGATGTGAAAGTGCAAACTCCATTTAAAAATATCTTCGTTCTCTCTCTCTCTCTCTCTCTCTCTCTCTGCTGTCCACTTGCAGAGTCTGAACTTGTGATATACAGTTAAAATGTACTAAATATGCATGTGTACTGTGATGTGCTATTGAGACACTGAACCCTTGCAACAGATTCTTATGTCACAAAGGGGTCCTTTTTATATATTCAAGTGGCTCATTCCCTCATTATTTTGCTCTCTGAATAACACATCAAAAATTGAAATATTGAAAACAGAGAATTAGGGAAAGGGACCCGTATACAGTAGAAAACAGTGTAAAATGTTGTATGAATGAAAAAAAATGGTTTTGTCAAAAATTAGTACATTTGACATGTTGGCAACCAATTTTGCTCAAATGTAAATGTTTCTTGTGAATGCTCTGGTGCATGATAACGTACACATTAAAACTAAATCAACTGAAGTCAATTAAAGGGGCAATAAGGGCTGCATATCTAAACAACCATCTGCCTTAATCAGTCATATTCTTCAGAATAGAAAAACATGAACCCTCTTGTGAGCCAGTGGCATAAAAGCCAATCGAATCCTGAGCTATCTTGGGAGGGGAGAGTTGAAGTAGGTGACAACTATAGGTGTGGAGAGGAGCATAACCCAATACAAATCTACACAAACATACTGAAAAGAAACTCTTGACGAGAAGTCTTTATCAATGTATTGAAAGAAAACAACTTCTTGTTGAAAGTTTTGTCAAAGCATTTAAGTACATGCAGTAGTTTAAATTTGGTGCATTTGAGAATAAAAATATATCATCCAAAATGAGGAAAAAACGGGATGTTAGACATACATAAGCAAGTTGAACAATATATGTGGGAATAATAGTTACAGCACATGCTTTAAATATTGTAACAGTGGCAGAGGAGCAGAGTAAAACAGAGACAAAGCAGCAGCAGGAGGCGGGCTTGGCTCTCGGACTGTGGACTTCTGTAAACCCTGACCCAGCACTGCACAGCGATGGACCAGCCAGTGCCAATGACCAGCCATTCATGGAACCGTCACAGCAGCGCACCAACCAAGACACCCCTTGGGCAACAGTGGACATGGTCTGGTGCTGGTGCTGTGAGGTGCTTAGCCCGGAGCAGCAGGCCCAGCTGCGGACGTTGCAAGCGGAGTTCGAAAACATTTTCACAACGAAGCTGGAAGAAGCAGGCCAGACCCACCTGGTGCAGCATGCCATCAAGCTCTGGCCTCGCTGACTACCCCTTGCCCGGCAGGAGGTTGCAGAGCCCGTGGACCACACCCGTAGTCCCCACAGGAGCTACATTCCTACCAGGGCCTCAACTTTGAATCCTGGGTCATGGTGGAGCTGTGCAGCCGATTGGGGATCTGGAAGACCCGCACCACCCCGCTGCACCCCCAGAGTGACAGCCTGTTGAAGAGTTTTAACCAGACCCTCTCCACCCAGCTTGCCATTGCCATCACTGCCCACCAGAGGGACTCTCCACCCAGCTTGCCATTGCCATCACTGCCCACCAGGGGGACTAGGACTTCCAGCTGCCTGATCCTGATGGCCTGTCGGACAGCAGTGCTGGAATCCACCAGCTGCACCCTCCAGATACTCAGGAACTCCTGACCCCGGATGCTGCAACGGAAGTCCCCGGCCTTAGTACGCTAGACGCCTCCAGGGCCGGCTCAGCTCCACACACCGGTTCGGCAGGGACCAACTTCGGGCAGCAAGAGCTCGCTAGAAGCAGTATTACAACCACAGGGAGCAGGGATGGGATTTCCAGTCTAACAAGCTGGTTTGGGTTTGATTTGCATAAACGTGTTGCTTTGTCATTTTGTGTCTGCCTGTCTTCAATCAAGTCTGCAAAAACTGTATAAAATAGTGCTGTGGCCTGGTTGTGTTACTCTGTCCTTCCAGTCTTGTGTGTTTTTTTAATGGGCAGCAGTGTGGAGTAGTGGTTAGGGCTCTGGACTCTTGACTGGAGGGTTGTGAGTTCAATCCCAGGTGTGGGACACTGCTGCTGTACCTTTGAGCAAGGTACTTTACCTAGATTGCTCCAGGAAAAACCCAACTGTATAAATGGGTAACTATGTAAAAATAATGTGATCTCTTGTAACAATTGTAAGTCACCCTGGATAAGGGTGTCTGCTAAGAAATAATTAATAATAATAAAAAGAGCTTTGATTCATTCATATGCTGTTTATATGTATCTTTTTTTTTTGCTGCTGCTACAATATTTAAAGCAAGAGACATATTTCCTCTATACCCTATCCAACATCAATTTTCAAATGGAAGCTGTATAAAACTAATTTAAAACTAATTGAATGTTTTAAACTCGGCAGCAGTAGCTGATTCTCTGTGTTTACTTTTAATGTTTTTATGCAGTGAAAATTAACATGAGCAATTTTTGTTTTATTCAAGAAACCGATAAGGCGTACATTATTCCACATTATATTAACCATTTGTAATGTCTGTAGTTACAGGCTTATACTAGTACCACATCTGAACAGACACATCGTTCTACTTTAATTAACTGGTCAAGAAGCAAACTATAACAAACTTCAGTGGGGAAACAAATGAACGTCACTGCCTGCATACTACCTAAGCCACTGTGTCCTTTTCATCAAGAGCGGTGAAAAGTTCTTCTCTTGTTGCCATAGCAACAGCATCCGGCGTATTTTTTTCCTCTGGATACACGTCCCAAAACGACTCCTGTGGTTGGTCGCAAGAGCTGGGGTCGTCATGACTGACTGTAGCGAATCAGAAGATTTCAAAATATAACAACGGACATCCAACCCAGTGAACTACAATTGGCTGCAACACAAAACAGTTTTGAGATGAAGGGCGCGGTTTTTCCGAGCCAAAGATGCGATTGGTTAGTGTAGCAATCTGTCATGTTTGAATAACACAGCCCTCACCCAGGTACGGAAGCCAAGTGGAGACGGGTACGCGGCTGTGGGTCTCTCCCTGAGAGTATGGCGAATGGGAATGTATTGGTGTGAGGATGAGGATGAGGATGAGGGTGAAGGAGATGGAGAGACAGTGACAGGGAGAGATGAAAGTCGCAATGAAAAGCAAACACGTATATTGCACTATTTAGAAATATATATTTTTTTCTTTAATAACTCAACGCGAGACCTGTTTTTGGTTCCTAGTATTACAAGGGCCGTGCTCGGTTAAGCACGTTTTGTTTTCATTTAGACAAGCTAGGCTAATGAAAAAGTGCAAGTTATTTCAAGATATCTTTTCTGTTCCTTGGAGCATATTTGGACGCTGCACTCGAATGATATTTATTAGTGGTAATATGAGCCATTAGATGTAATAAAGTCCTTTGTGTTGTGATTAAACATATATGCGGTACATACAATATATATATTGCCTGGGTAAAAATAATATGTACTTTTTTTTAATCCTTTTTAGAACTTTATTTTAGATTTTAATATTAACGACAGAGTGGGGTTTTTTATCTTTATTATTTTTTCCCCTGTAATTCTGGTTCTTTTTCGGAAACAATGCGCGAGTATAAAGTGGTGGTGCTGGGGAGCGGCGGGGTCGGGAAATCCGCTTTGACTGTGCAGTTCGTGACTGGGACCTTTATCGAGAAATACGACCCGACCATCGAGGATTTCTACCGCAAGGAAATCGAGGTGGATTCGTCGCCTTCTGTCCTGGAGATCCTAGACACAGCTGGCACAGAGCAGTTCGCCTCCATGAGGGATCTCTACATAAAAAACGGACAGGGCTTCATCCTGGTCTACAGTCTGGTGAACCAGCAGAGTTTCCAAGATATCAAACCTATGAGGGACCAGATCATCCGAGTAAAAAGGTACCCGAATGTAAAAAGCTTAGCTGTGTTATTGCTGCCTGAAGGAACGTCTGGTTGTCAGTACATGCCATTGCTAATTCACAAACTTCTAAATGACCGTTACCATACCATTCAGTCACGAACTTTGCACTGTATTAATTTGTATATGTCAAATATGAAATGGTGTTGACAGGAGATGTTCACAGAGCCTGAACTACATTATCAAACTCATGTCATAAATAATAAAGTGCAGGCATGACTCTAGCATCATTATAGGACCCAAGGAAAAATTGGCAACGACAACGTACACAACATGCAGACTACTACTACACCACAGAGGCGGTGCCTGCAACACATGGCATCTTCTGCGACCAGCTCACACTTCAAGTGATTGTTCAATTCATATTTGTTCAGTGTTTCTGTATTTGCTGTGTGTGACGTGTGCGTACTAGGAATAGGACACATTCACAACAGAACCTCATGTTAAATGTGTTGAATTAGGACTTCCGTACAATGATTAATTTTGCTTTCTTGAAGTATTTAATGGCGTGTGTATGTACAATATATGTATCTGTGTGTTTATATAGGGAGTCTATGCACACAACACTGGCGCTCAGCGAAGCAGAGGTACTCAATTGTTTTAGTGTTTTAGTGAAGGTCCAAAATTCTTGGTTACAGCAGGGTCAAGGTCCGGAGCACATTTTCACTCCCATCCCCATATTTACTAGTCTGCCTTCTTTACTGACTTGTTACTGCAACTTGAGTTCTTTCCGTGCCATGACCATAGAATTGTAGAACTACTGTATTCTTATGTGTCTGTTAGCAGAGCCAAGCATTGTTTTACCATTGCAAAAACAAAGCAAATAAAAGTGAAGCACAAGAAGAAAAGAACTGTACTGAAAAGTCACTGTGCTTTCTATTTCAAGTGAATTAAAAATAAAAACACCTTACAAATAATAAATAGTCATTTTATATTCAGTACATTTTATAATCCGCTAATACTCACAGTAAGTGGGAGAAGTGGCAGGTCCTCAACGGCCTTGAGGTGAGCTCAGCAATACAGAGACTCAAAGATTTGCATCAGTCAGAACAGAATGCTAATATTAATAATGTTCGTATTGGAGAAGGAATATCCGCACGCATAATGTGATCTGCAGATAATTAAGACGGGAAACATTTTAATTGCATGTGTTGTAAGCCTGACTTGGATCGCAGAATTTGACAATTTTAATCACCAATACAATCAGCATACTCATTGCTAAGCTTTGCACACGCAGCATGTTTTGGTGGATTGTGGAATGATGCGATATCTGTTCGGACTGGGGTTCTGTCTGTTGCGCTACAATTGTTTGCAATGTTTCGTACGTACGAGTGGTAGGTACATTACGGCAGCATATTGTTTGCACGTGAATGAATTATGGAGTGGTTAACATGTAGAAAACAAAGTACTGATTAGAGGAGAAACCTCAAAATGGATCGAGGTAACCAGTGGAGTACCACAGGGATCAGTATTAGGTCCTCTGCTCTTCCTAATCTACATAAATGACTTGGTAAGCAAACTTGTTCAATTTGCAGATGACACAAAAATAGGAGGAGTGGCAAACACTGTTGCAGCAGCAAAGGTCATTCAAAATGATTTAGACAGCATTCAGACCTGGGCAGACACATGGCAAATTACATTTAATATAGAAAAGTGTAAGTTACTGCACGCAGGCAATAAAAATGGCCATTATAAATACCATATGGGAGATACTGAAATTGAAGAAGGAATCTATGTTTATGATGACTCAGAAATCAGTTACTCAATCTTTATTTTATATAGCGCCTTTCATAGTGGACCACCATCATAAAGCGCTTTACAAGATGCAGTAACAACAAGAAAATCCATAATACTTTAAATACAGTCGAAAGTGCATAATACATGAAATAGTACATTAAATACAGTGGAAAGTGCATAATACATGAAATAGTAGCAACAATACAGCAGCTAATAGCAGATATCAGGCTTAAAGAGCATGGAAAGCAAGAGAGAACAAGTGGGTCTTGAGTTGATTTAAAGCAAGCGACGATGGGAGCATCACACACCAAAGCTTGGAGAGAGTTCCAAAGAGTCTGAGCCATGAAGCTAAACGAGCGTTCTCCAAGTGTGGTGCACTTTTGCTTGGGGATAACAAGCAGGCTGGAGTCGGAGGACCTCAGCTTGCGGGCAGGGACTTAGCGTGTCAGGAGGTTGAGGAGGTACTCGGGACCTGTGTGATGAAGGGTATTGTAGGTGAGCAGGAGAGTGTTGAAAATAATCCTGAACTTTACAGGTAGCCAGTGGAGCTGGGCAAGATAGGGGGTGATGTGATCATGTTTTTTACAAATGTCTTCATCTAGGCCAGGGGTGGGCAAACTATGGTCCGTGGGCCAAATCCGGCCTGTGAGCTTCCTTGTGGTTTAACATTTAAATTACTAGATTTACTATAAATAGTAAAAATATAAAATCCATTAAATCGATCCATGTTATTGATTGATTTGGGTTAGATATAACTAATTTACTAATTTACTAGGCTAATTTATGACCCAAACAGACACAGAGTGCATTATCAAAACAAAGCACTTTGCAACGTCTCACGTGGGACGCGGTATGTGTATGACGTTTATTCGTCTTTGCTAGAATGTATGCAAGCTTGCAAAACAGCCGTTTGAATTGCAGCAGCTAGGTTTTTGTTTTTATGCTTTGTGAAGAAAAATGAGCACTTAAAAGAAAAGTGGACAGTGAGTGTCGATTTTTCAAAAAAGAGTGGATTGAGAAATATTTTTTCACAAACGTCGACTCGAAGGCGTATGCCTGATTTGTCAAGAAAGCATCGCTGTGTTAAAGGAGTACAATTTGAATCGCCATTTTACAACGAAACATCCTAATTATGGCAGCATCTTAACAGCAGAAGAAAAGCTCAGAAACTTGCTACTAATTTAAAAACTCAGCAAAACATTTTTGTGTGACAAGCTGCAGTTCAGGAAGCCACTACAAAGGCAAGTTATGTTTTGACATTGAAGATAGCTAAACAAAATAAGCTGTTTGCTGAAGGGGATGGTTGATGTTGCTGGCATACTGTGTCCTGAATACAAAAATACAAAAAATTTGAGAATATTAGTTTGTCACGAAGAACTGTTGCTCGCTGTATCAAAGTAATTGATGAAGACTTGGCCTCTGAGTTGAACAGGAAAGCACAGTGCTTCACGCTGTTTTCATTAGCTCTCGATGATAGTACTGACATAAAGGACACATCGCAGCTCTTGATTTTTGTGAGAGGAATTAACAAATTTCAAATCAGAGGAATTTATCTATGGAATCAATGAAAGGCACAACAAAGGGATTGGATTTGTATGAGAGAGTGTCTGGTTACCTTGAACCTCTGAAGCTCCCCTGGAGTAAACTAGCAATCGTGACCACAGATGGATCGCCAAATTTAACTGGGGTAAAACGTAGGCCTTTTAAAAAGAATTGAGGACAAAGTAAAAGATGTAGACTGTGAGAAAGAAATCATTTTTCTGCATACATCAAGAGGCACTCTGCAAAAATATTCTGGACATAGATCATGTTCGCACAGCAGTGAAAATAGTGAACTACATTAGAGCAAGGGGGCTTAATCATCAGCAATTAATTTCCCTTCTTGAGGACACTGATGCTGAACACCAGGACTTACTTTATCATACGAATGTCCACTGGCTCAGTTTAGGAAAGGTGTTGCAGCGAGTGTGAGTGCTTAGAGATGAAATGAGCATTTTGGAAATGCAGGGGAAAGAAAAAACGATTGCCCACTTTCATTTGACTACGAGAAAGCACCAGAAGAATTACAAATGGAGCTCAAACTCCAGAGCAACTCCACTGTGAAGGAAAAGTACCTTTGACAAACACTGGACACGTTTTATGCCTCCTTGAATGAAACGAAGTTCCCAAATATATACGCAACGTAGCCTAGAAAATTATTGTGTTGTTCGCCTCCACCTATGTGTGCGAACAAACATTTTCACTACTGAATTTCAACAAATCTCGCTACAGAGCCAAGTTAACTGACCAGTATCTCGGCTCCATTTTGCAGATTTCAACAACAACAATAGCACCAGACTTTGATGCTATTGTAAAGAAGGGAGACCAACTGCATTGTTCATATTAACAGCAAAGAGAGCGTTAAAAAGGGGGTATGTTTTGTTTCCTTTTTTCTCGTACTGCATTTTTATGATATATTTATAATAACGAGTAAGGTTGTGTGTTTCCCCCAACATCTACCTTTATTTTAATATCTGTTCTTCAGAATTAAATCAATTAAGAACAACATTGCTTTGTGGTTTACTTTTAAGCTAAACTAATTTGAATATGTTTTAGTCATTGCCACAGTCTACTAAAGAAACATTGATGGTTCAAAAAAGCTAATTATAGAAAGTAAACACCACTTACACTGCGTTCAAGCACTGGCTAAGACCTCATCTAGAATATTGTGTTCAGTTCTGGTCACCTCGCTACAAAAAGGATATTGCTGCTTGTGGCGGAGTGTCCCGCCCCTATGTATTTATTTATTATTATTTGTATTTTTGTTTGCGGCACGGATAAAAGCGCCGCGTCTTTGTTATTGTTTTTTTATATTTAAAACCCGTGAGGATGCGTGACTGATCAGCTACTGATTATTTAACTAGCTGACAGTCACGCATCCTTACCAAACGTGTGCAGACTGTGGCGAGGGGTAATAAGATAATTAACAGCAAGTTAACCCTCGGCCAGAGTATAAGAACCTGCAGCTGTCCGTGCTGCGGGGGTTGAGTGTACAGAGGAGAGTACGGAGAGCGACAAGAATAAAAAAACAATTGCTATATTTAAAAATATACTTGTTTATTTGTTTGGCCATTGCACCTTTTTGTTTTGTGTTTTGTTGTTTGTTTAAATCTTTTGTTTGTATTATTATTTAATTAAATACTCTGAGTGCAGTAGCGTTCAGCTTCACCCGCCCATCCATTGTTTTGGTTCAGTTACTTCCTGGTCCGTGACGTCACCACACCTCACCACTGCAAGCCATCCTGCCACACTGCTCTAGAAAGAGTGCAAAGAAGAGCGACCAGAATTATTCCGGGTTTAAAAGGTATGTCCTATGCAGACAGGCTAAAATAATTGAATCTATTCAGTCTTGAACAAAGAAGACTACGCGGCCATCTGATTCAAGGTAAAAGATTCTAAAAGGTATTGACTGTCAACCCAAGGGACTTTTTTGACCTGAAAAAATAAACCAGGACCAGTGGTCACAAATGGAGATTAGATAAAGGAGCACTCAGAACAGAAAATATGGGGCACTTTTTTACACAGGGAATTGTGGTAGTCTGGAACCAACTCCCCAGTAATGTTGAGATTCTGGGATCAGTAAGCTACTAACAACAAAACAAGCAAGATGGGACGAATGGCCTCGTGTGGCAAAGTGGTTGATTGTGTACAGGTGCAGGAGTGATGCAGTGCGTAATTAACAGACAGATAATTGGAATCCAGTTGGAAAGGGTTTTTAATTATAATCCTGGTCTGGTGACCAAACAATAACTCCAGGCAATACACAACAATGTGTACTGCACTGGAATAAATAAACGGGTTGCAGTCCCACATAATAAACACCGTATCTTTCCCACAATATACGAACCGTCAGATCACCCCGTCCAAGGTGCTCTGTTCTTGCTGCTTCGCACCCTCACAGGTCGGGAGGGAGATTTACTACCAAGAATCATTGCATTTCTGTCACTCCTCCTCTCGTGTGTAACCTTTCTCATGTTCTTATGTGTAACACAAATACGCTTTGACTTGTGTGTGTTTTTAAAAAGAGCGTTATTTTGTATGTTTTACCGGTAATATAATAATAAATAAACAAATAATAATATTTTTTTAATCGGCTTGGAAAAGCTACTAAGCAAAATTGGGCTTTGTAGCACCAGTACCTGTCATTGATTTCTTGTAGTGACAGTTGTTTTATTAGCCACAGAGAAGGGATATGTTGACGCTTACAAAACAGGCTACAGCAGCCAACGCACTGAATTTCACTTCATTTGAGCTGGTCATACTGTTGACTTGTTGTACATTTTGTTTCATTCATAGCTCGCACTAAGTGTCTGCTACTTACTATCACAGTGACACATACTGTACCCTCGAGCACCACACTATTATAAGAACCATGTTGTCTGAAAAATTCACAGCATTTCCAATGCGAATGCAAATAAAAACATAGATTGGCAAAATGTACTTGTGGTCCGGATTCGGACTGGAGTCTGCCTATTGCGTGCCCCTGCTCTAGCAACACGTTAACCCACATTGTGACTAACATTTTATCAGAATCCTCTGAAGGCGCTACAGCGTGGTAACTTTAAGATGATTTGCTGCATGACATTGACATGACATTGTTTGTTTGGGTGTTTTAATTTAATTTTAATGTGCATCAGCGCTGTTGACCAGCAGTCCACAATCATGGGGGATACATATAAATCCCAGTTTCTGAGAGAGAACCAGTCAAACTATTGTAGTGATGAAATGAGGAGGAAGATACATTGAACAGAACAAACTAGATGAGACTGGAACTGCAAGGGATGCTGGAATTCCCCCAAGGCAGTGTACATGATATTATGACTTTATAATTAGTGTAGGAACTGCAGTCCTGAGGAAGAGTGGGCTCAACTGCAGACACCTTGAGTAAAGGTACATCATTGCTGTACTGTAGTTATAAATGTTTAGTAGCCCACACAAGGTTTACATTCTTCATTTGAGAGGAGCGGTGGGGGGGAAAACAATGTAACGGGGCAAACCTTTGACAAATCCAGGACAATGTGACCTACTGCACAGGCACAGTACCAGATGCAGCAGGTTATCATCCACTGTGTTTGGCTACTTTTCTCCTGAAATATAATTTAGAAAAAACTAAAGATTTTCAATTTATACAGGGAAAAAGAGGGGCCAGTGATAGTGCTAATAAAGATGCAGTAATAAGACAATTGATGATGACCATGTTGTCTGATACAAGAAGAAATTCCAGTTTGAGTAGCATATACTTGTTCAATAACACTAGCTTGAAGAATGAAGAAACAGTAGGTTCTGGACTGTAGTCAATTTGTTGGGACTGTTGAAAGGTCCTAAACTGCTTATTAAGTTCCTACAGTACAGTGGAGTAAAACAACGTTTAGTTTCCACTCTCCCAGTGGGTTAATGTCTCCTCCGTGATACGCATTCATTTTGCCATGAAATGCTGACTGACTTGTAAAATCCTACAGTTTAATTTAAGAGATCTAATATATGAATAAAGGGGAAGGTATTTGGTGAGCTACCAGCTGGAAATCGCCCTATTCTCCTGCTGTGGTGGAGGTTTTATTCGTATTTTTTTACAGTGGAAACCCAGGTGTTGGACAGCTGATCTCGGCTGCACTGGACCAGCCTTTGGGTTTTTTATTGAAACCAGTGCAGTGAGACTCCTCCATTTCCAGTGTGACAAAAACTTTGTTTCATATACAGTAATAATAAGAATACACAAATCCATTTGGTGTTGACCCATGGAGACTAAATTAGATTAAACGTCTTGGTTTGGTCACAGTTCCAGCATTTAAAAATAAATAAATAAATAAATAAAAGAAAAATCTCTGTTCTGGCTTTCCTAACCAGTCTTCCTCTGGATTTTCTGTTTTCCTGTGTACTGTATTACAATCCATTTGCGATGCGTCTTCTGAACTCAATTTACGTCATCTGTTGAAATTGACTATCGGCCAAGGCCAATTTTTGCCCAAAGCGGAGAAGGAGCCGTTCTAAAATAACATGATCGCACTACCGTGTACAGACAAGACATCATGAGTGTTTTATGGCACAAAACAGTTAAGTGCAAGAACTTAAATATCTAAAACGGCAGCACAGCCGTATTGTAATACATAGTACAAGAGTGGGTCAAAACCTTTTTTTATTCTTATTATTCAGCAAATTTGTTTGATATTTTTGGCTCCATCATTGAAGAAATATGTGCCTAGTAAGAGCTATACTATACAGAAGCAATTTGCAGAATTCCAGAAGTCCCTAACCTTCCACTTTTTGTCTGTCTTGTTTTGTGCTGTCATTCTGCATCAGTCTGAAGTGTCGGAACCGATGTTATTAATCAAGGAGGAATGTAACTGATTAGCTGCCCCAGCTCATGACCATTAGGGATTCATATGTTTACTTTTCAGCAACGAGTTGCTTTGCTTATGGGATCTTTCCTGACAAATGAGAACTACTGTATGCATGGACAGTAGATGAGAAATCTACTGTCCTGGGTGTTGTATGTGCAGCTAGCTAGAAATTTTGATAGCCATGCCTAAAACACTGTGAGCTGCAGTTGCACTCGTATCATGATAGAACAGGATTTAGTTTTAGAGACCTTGTGAAAACAAATGGTACGTTTTAAAAAGGTTTCTCTATTGTCGTCGTTGTCCCACCCCACCCCCACAAGTTATTTGAGCCCAAGTCTTGATTTCAGATTGTGGACACATATTAATCCTGATTGTGTTTTCCCCCTGAGGTGATTAATTGAACCCTTGCATCTTTCAAATCTTAAAAGTTGACATACAGTAGTATGAACCAATACTTTAAGCTAAGCACAGAAACCAGGACCAGTGGACGCGGTTGGCAATTAAGTGGAGATTTATTATGCCTCATTTCCACTGCCTGGCACTATAGGCTTCGGCTGCCTACGGCTAGCCACCACAATCAAGAGAGTGTTTCTCTACTTTTTTTCCAAACCTGGCCAGCCTTGTAAATTTTAAACAAACCTGCAGTAATAAATAAATGTAACTGTAGGCTGATTACAAATAAAAAGGAATCTGATTAAGAAGGAGAAGCATGGCCAAATAAACAGCAAGGTTTTGTCATTGTGTTTATAATGAATACAAAAATAAATATACAGTGCAACTTCAGCCTTTTGTCCTGTGTTCCGAAGCACACCTCCTGGCTAAGTGATGACGCGCTTTCTTTCATTATAGCCAGTTTGGCTACAGTATGTAGAGCTTGAGATACAAAACCTGACCAGAGAGCCGCACTCAGCTGCTTGGGCGAGCAGTGGATTGGAAACACCCTGTTTTTGCTGTGGGCAGCAGTAGGCAGGCAGTGGAAACAGGACATTACAGTAGAACAGAGGGATGGAGACACTTCTTCAAACAGAGTGCTGAGGGTATGGAATGGACTACAGTAGTCAGTGTTGATGCAGAAGTTGACTCCTTTTCAGACCGACTAAGTTCTGAGATCAAAAAGCTACTATAGGAACGAGACTAGCTTAGATGGGCTGACTGGCCTCCTCTCACTCGAAAATCTTGTTCTGTTCTTATATTTGTATATGAACCACTGAGGTACAGTAAATCAAAAAAAGAGGAAAACATGGAAAATATTGCATTTTGAAAAGTGTTTCACAAATGTTAAGCGACATTTTGATTCCCCGTATTGCCTGCGTGGAAGAGAAATGGGTATAGTTTTGTTTGACATTTTAATGAACACTGTTGTAAACTCTTTTGTTCCGTGCATCATTGCATCCATATCTAATTTAAACATTTAAGCTGATGTGTTTGAATTATTTACCCTCACTTCTCCCTTATATATCGTATTCCTTCGAATTTAAGACGCAGACCAAATTTCACACTCTCAATTTGAGGAAAAAATAAAACCTCAAATAAAGATGCATTTACAAAGATACAACCTCAATTGTGCATGGAAGAGCCATTTATACAAAGGAATACTACATTTCTGCAATTAAATGCTACAAACTTTAGGCATATCGGTAAAGTAAATTGGAAAAAGAACATGCCTGCAACAACAAATCTCTCCTAGTCATGATCCTCAAAGTTCGATGTTCTGTCTGTTCTTTGTCAAGATGTGTGAATAAACAATGAGTGTTCTGTGGAAAATTGTGACAGGCAACTTATGAGTTTTTTCTTGACTCTCCTTGACATAGAGTAGAGGAATCCCTTAATATTTAATATTTGCTGTACCAGGCAGACACACAGGCAGGGTAAAATCTTATTGCTTTAGAAAGCTATGCTATGAGGCACCTTCAAGGAAAACTGAATGCAAACATTCATCACCCAAGGGACAGCTATAAAGAAATTGGCAGGAAGGAGAAAAAACATACACAGGGTGGTCTGAGTAGTTCAAATTGAAAATAGAAGGGTTGTTTTTCAGACCTGCATTTAACTATTCTCAAAGTGACTAGTATTTTGGCCACGTCTTTGACAATTAAAGTCTTAGCTACACAAGTGGAATACAGATGTACACTACCCTTAAAGTATTTGGACACTCGAGTGGAGCATTTGTTCTTCATTTTACCACCAAATGGTCACTGCTCAGGCTGGTAACACACAGTGTAGTTTAGGGTAGCAGTATTACCAGTTGTCCCACCCAGTGATTCTGAATTGTTGGCACATTGTTAGTATTTGGGAGCCACTGACCCTGCTCATTAAAATGATTGAATTTGAAGATGATTTTATAGATCATAGATTTTCATGGGTAACAGAGCGGAGTGGAGTAAAATAGGCTGCAAATGGCCCATCCAGCCATTAAGTATTTATTTATCTGTGGAAGGGTTAAGGCTTTAGACCTACTGTATGTAGATATTAAAACATACATGGTTACAAGCTGTGGTAAAGCAATATTAAAATGTGCTTCTTCCCTGAGAATAATGGAGGCTGTGTGGTCCAGTGGTTAAAGAAAAGGGCCTGTAACCAGAAGGTCCCCGGTTCAAATCCCACCTCAGCCACAGACTCATTGTGTGACCCTGAGCAAGTCACTTAACCTCCTTGTGCTCCGTCTTTCGGGTGAGACGTAATTGTAAGTGACTCTGCAGCTGATGCATAGTTCACACACCCTAGTCTCTGTAAGTCGCCTTGGATAAAGACGTCTGCTAAATAAACAAATAATAATAATAATGTTGCTGACTATTCTTCTGGGATCATTGCACTTTATTATCCATTTCCTGCGCAATGCTAGCCTGGTTAAGTGCATCAATTACTACAGTATAACATGAAAAACAGCAGATACAAGCTATCTGCTTTGCTTTTTGTAGTACCTCTATTTAGCTTGTATGGTACTAAAAAAAGGAAAAACATAGATCTTGGTCTTTTTATCCATTAGGTGTGCTGTAGGTGATGTTTTTGCAGTGGTTAGGAACCCAGTCAACTGTTGGCTTGTGGATTTTAATCCCCATTTGATTCATGAGTTGTACGTCTTGTAATATGTGACCAGTGTAAAATTTGGGATGCTAAGACCGTAAACTGAGGGTGACACAGGCCAGGGCTTTTTAACACCACAGAAAACTGAAGAACAGCTTTGGACAATATGACAGCTTTTAACTCTTCCTTGTACAAGAGAGAACCTGTTAGTTATCAGTGCATTGGGGGTGGGGTACACTTTGTTTCAACAGTGTATGCAGAGAAGGTTCTACAACTAGTGACATTTCATAGCACACGTAACAGAAGAGGGCTTTACAGCTGGAAATGGTTGTATATTGACTTAACAAATTCAGTCTCTTGCCTTTTAAAGAAAATCCAATCTGTTTCACCAGCCCTATACTAGTAAATCAGAAAGATGCATCTAATGTGCAGTATGTTTAGGGCCTTTTGAGTCTAAATGGGATGTTACTTTACATTTTTACAGATCTATCCTACAGTATTTATCTTGCTCTTAATTGTATTATTACTTGTACTGTGATCTTCTTGAGATGTATTTGTTTACGACTGTAAGTTGCCCTAGATAAGGGCGTCTGCTAAGAAATAAATAGTAATAATAATAATACAGCGATTGGCCAAATGTTTTGTATCACCTTGTAGAATTAACTTCATAAAGTCTAATGAAGCCTGCAGTATAATGCTACGTTAACATATTTAATTCCGTACCTCTTTAGTTTTTCATATAGGAGGCTGTGTGGTCCAGTGGTTAAAGAAAAGGGCTTGTAACCAGGAGGTCTCCGGTTCAAATCTCACCTCAGCCACTGACTCATTGTGTGACCCTGAGCAAGTCACTTAACCTCCTTGTGCTCCGTCTTTCGGGTGAGACGTAATTGTAAGTGACTCTGTAGCTGATGCATAGTTCACACACCCTAGTCTCTGTAAGTCGCCTTGGATAAAGGTGTCTGCTAAATAAACAAATAATAAATAAACAAATAATTATAATTATATACTTTAATGAAAAACTGACCAATTGAAAAATGTGACATTTTGAAATCTAACCAGTTGACTTCCTTTTTATAATATGTTTATGTAGTGTCTTTGATTACGTCATATCAGGCCCGACGTCATGGGCGGGCCTTAGGGGGCCTGGCCCGTCCAGTTTAGGTCCAGTGCCAAGGCTTTGGCTGAAGGTAGAAACAAGGTGAGTTCAGAGGCATTTTAGAGTGGTATTTAATGAGAGATTGTATTGGTAGTTCAGACTCAATCGTACACGGACTGTCCAGTAATTGCTCCGTTCATCCCTTAGGCAATGTCCAAATTCTAAATAGGGGTTTAAAACCCTAGCAAGTTAATACAACATTTAAATTGATTTACTAATTAAAAATGCATTGTTTTTCTCCTTATATGGATGTCATTGTGGCAAAGTGGTGAATGGTTACAGATGTGTGCAGTGCAGAACAGATACAAAATACACTGACAATGATTTTTAGGGCAAACACCTGTAAATAATAAATGTTGGAAGTGATACAGCGGCGTGTATCACTTCGTTTGTAATCCACAGGTTTGACCCAAATAACAAAAAGTCCTGTTCTTTCCTCACCCACATGTAACGCAGAACACAAAACACAGTGTTTATTTAATGCGTGAAACTAGTGCTCGTGGTGAAAAGACACTACGTTGTGAAACAGGGGTGCTGGTGTCCGATTCTGTTGCTGGCCTGCGGCTGCAGCTCTGGATAGTGATTTAGAAACAAAACAAACAGTTTTTACTTAGACAAAACAAACAAACACAACACTCACGTTTTATTATCATAGCGGTCTCCTTCTAGGTCGTTCTAACCATTTACAAAGGAACAGATCACTTACGCTATGTCCCCTATTTATATCCTCGCTCATGGCCCCTAGGTTAACGAGCACATCTGCTCCTCCAATCCTTGGATGCCCGCCGTTTACCGTCTGGGTCATTGAGTTTGGGTACCGTAGCCCCACCCCTTTCCTAAAAGACCGACTTCCACCTACCCTACGGAATAAATTGTCGTGCCATTTAGTTAAGGGTACTCTGTTCCTTTTACACAGTGCCCTCACAGGTCGAGAGGGAGATCTAACACCAAGAATCAGTCGATCTCTGTCACAGTCATCCTTGTTATTTATTTAAAAAAAATGTTCTGGACTATTTTCTTAGAACATCTTTACTCAACGGAAAGGTACCCGACGAATCAGTACAAGTTCAAGGTAAATTTAGGTTTTAAGGTGTTTTGTTTTATTTAAAGAAAACCAATAGTAAAATAATTTTCTAATGGAGATAGTGCCCTTTCGATGATGGCCCTACCGCGTGATAGTTGACCTTGACTTTCGTTGGTGCCCTCGCTTTCGACTCGGGACGCATAACTCCCGTCGCGGACAAATATCACCAGAGCCATTATCATCGACGGGCACTATCGCTTAAATAAAAAAAAAATCTATGAGAAATCATTAATTAAATTAAAGCAAAGCACAATAATAATAATTAATTAATTAATTAATTAATTAAATGTCTAGCTTCTGGTATTTGGAAACCCCTTCGTAGGGCCGCCTTGTCGAATTGTTTACAAGAGCATATGCTTTTTATATTCAGTATTGAAGCAAGCACTATATGTACATTCGTTACTTTACAGTAATGTGGTGTGTGTGGGAATCTGTTTATTGCAATCTCTATGCAGGGCCTGCTCACTGTATGATTGTATTCGTTTCAAGTATTGTTGCTCAGACACCCCGTTGTTGCTAATGTGGTAATAATAATAATTTCAAAGAAAAAAAAAAACTTTTTGGAAAGAGCTGTGGTAATTCGTGCTCTGTTGATAGTTCATAATATTTCGCTGTCATTTGATTTATTTATTTGTTTATTGTCATCACAGTGAAGTAAAAGAGTAGAGAATACGAGCTAATTGATTTGTCTTTTCCAAAATGAGCCCGTCCTAAATAAGAGGATGCCCCCCCACAGCGTTCATGCTGCCACCCGGCCTGCGTCATATAAATGATGTTCCTTTTTTATTGAATTATTTTTTTTTTTATATTTAAATTGTCTCAATCCTAAAATTCGTGGTGATGCAAAACGTTTGATCATAACTGTAAATAAATGCTATTGTGTGTGAAATGGTTTTAACTGTTTATTTATATAAACTAACTTTTTTGGTGGTGATACTGTATATTGTATCATTAATATTATTACAGATTACATGAGTAACGTTCTATTTTGTACTATTTGCAGGTATGAGAAGGTGCCAGTGATTCTGGTTGGAAACAAGGTGGACTTGGAGAGTGAGCGGGAGGTGTCCTCCGGAGAGGGTCAGGCACTGGCAGAGGAGTGGGGCTGTCCTTTCATGGAGACCTCAGCCAAGAGCAAAACCATGGTAGATGAAGTGTTTGCTGAGATTGTGCGGCAGATGGACTACGCATCCCAACCTGACAAGGACGACCCTTGCTGCTCCTGCAATATACAATAGCAGGGAGTGGAATGTCTGCTATTGAAGTGTATTAACTAGTCTTACAAGTGGCACCAGAACTAAAAGAATCACTGAACAGCTGACAGAAATCCCAACAGTCACCGGTGGATAATCTGTGAAGCTCTCAGTTGTACAGACACAGAGAACTTGTTGAATCCTGACAAAATCCATTCCAACAGTCACAGCAAGCGGAAAAAAATCAAAACTGATGGCTTGCAGGATGAAAAAGACTGTTCAACTAAAATAAACACAACACATCACACACCGCGCAAATGGTTTGAACCTCTCTCAGTTCAGGACTGTTGGCGGTGCTCAAACTGTACAATGACAGGGAAGCTGATTGCTACTGAAACAGCCCAATCAGGAGGAAAGTGTGTCACTGTGGTCCAGGTTTTTAAACATTTGATGAGGAATGGATTAGTGTACCAGGTTCCTCTGCATAGGAAGGACAAGCCATGTAAAACTTTGGAAAGTTTTTTAGTCACCTGAAGAGGAACAGCCAAGCCGACTGACTGCATTTCATGAACATGAGGATGATGTTGTTACCATGGTGCTCAGACTGTGCAAGCAGCTGCTCGTCCGTCTGTCTCTGCTGCTGCTTTATGTGTTCGCAGAAGAAATGACAAACACGGGGTTTCTTTAGAAAGCAGGAATTGGTGTTTTTTATTATTTATTTCTTCACACTGCATCTGCTCTTATTACAATTAGACATCTGAAAAGCATGCCATTTGTTTTTACGGAGGCCGTGTTGACAGGAAGAGAAACATAGTTCTGCTTTCTCACATTTCATTAAAATGAAACCAGCTGTAAAAAGTCATAATAAATAAATCCATATTTCTATTTCTTTTAAGGGCTGAGGTTTTTTTTTGTCTAAGTAATGGAATAATCAGAATCCCTGAAACTCTTTTGATTTTTTTTTTTTTTTCTTTCTTTGTCAGAATAATGTAAGGAATTATCAGGATCGTATCTGAACAGGCAGGAAAAGTGAACTGCTCAGAATTTAGTCTTATGCAACCCATCCAATGAGTTTTCTTCAGATTCATTTTCTCTGTTTTCGGGGAGGGGGACTTCAAAATGGCTGTAAATATTTTTTAATAAAAGGTGCTTGTTCTACAAAAGACAATTGTGCAATTCTCTGTAGGGTCAACCATATGCATAGCTAGTTGCTAAAAAAATTACAAATAAGGACACCCATTACAGTCAAGTTTGGTAATACAGCATACAGGGTCCTTATCTAAAAACTCAGAAGCTGGAGGCTGTCCAAAAAAGTTCTCTTTGAAACAAAAGAAACATTGTCGTCTTACTAGTTTAGTTTAGTTTTTTGTTTCTTTAACTCTTCATTTCTGACTCTGCTGCTTTCTTTTAAACTGTACAGCACAATGACTTGAGCAGTACCAACAGTTCCTGAAAAGCCACCATGAAACCCTGCCTTCAATGTTAAGATTGTTAGTGTTGCACAGTACAGTAATAAGAAAGCATTACATCTGACGCTAAACTTGTTATTTTGACTTTTCCAGTGAAGAATTGTATGGAACGCTTACTAATTTTGTATTTGTGTATTTATTTTCTCTACTTTCTTGAGTTATTTACACTTTTAAACCACAATGTGAGCCAGCGTTGGGGTCAATTCCTGTTTTTCAATTCCATTTTTTTAAAATAAATTCCCAATTCCAATTCCTATTACATTTTAATCAATCCCAACAAATCCTTGATCAAAATTGCACTCACAGTGGCAAGAAATTACTTAAATCACAGAAGTCACTGTTCAATGAATTGGCTTCAAATTAAAGCATTTGAACAATCACAATAATTATGTCAGTAAAATAAAAAATTAAAATTCCTTCGAAGGAATTGGAATTGATTAAAAAAATTGGCCCCAACCCTGATGTGAACACAGGGATTTAGGTTAAAACAAATCGTTCTTGTGCTTTGGATAAGTTTTATTCAACTTGAAATCCTACATGAAAGTGGATTATACTGCATAGTTTCCATAACTGTAACAATTTGAAATGCTCTAACTTGATGCCTGATGCTGTCCATTGATCACTGTATACATTTTCATAAATGTACATGCAAAATCGGAATAAACATTTTGATTCCAAGTTTAAAGGCTTAATTGAAAAGGGTTACTTATGTCAAGGACAAATCACAGTGATATATAAAGACTGAATTCATATTCATAATAAAACTAACAAAGAGCCAAATGCAATATCTGTCTCTTTATTTTCTCTCTCTTTTGGAGCAGAGTTCAAATAAAACACGTACAGTATAGGAACTCATGAAATAGGGATTTACTGGGTGGTCCTTAAGTATTTAAGGATTAAAATGCCTGTAGTTGCTGGTTTACATTTCCACTCCACCACTGACTTTCTGTGTTACTTTGTCAAGTCATTTGTGATCAATGCAAATTGTAGTAAAGTTAACAAGATGTTGCATCCCCTGGGGTTAACCTAATTTTACGAATCCCACTTTGGTTTACATTTCAACAATAAGCAGAGTCTTACCATGTTAAGAGTTTCATGCGCCGTCCCCATAAATCCCAAGGACTGTTGATGTGGCTGTTCAACCTCGGCCTGCAGTCTCTGTCAGTCCCTTTCAAATTCAACACAATTTTGAAAATCTATTTCTGGAAAGACCATCTCTGTTGACAGTGTGCTCTCTTTGGTGGTGGTAATAGTGAGATCCCACTAGAACAGTACTACTGTTTTTATTCCAGTATCTTAACTAAGTAGACACTGCAGTATTTTTGGAATATTTTTTTTTTTCAGGATACTGAAACTGCCCTGAAACTAATGAAACTAATGTAAACTAATCTCCAGGATGGTATTAATTATTTATTTATTTATTTATTTATTTATTAGCAGACGCCCTTATCCAGGGTGAATTACAATTGTTACAGTACAAAGTATCGCATTGCAAAATATCAGAATATCACATTACAGATAAGAGCAGTTGTAAAGTACAATAAAATCAGTAGCAAAAAAGATCAAATTCAAATAAGAGCAAAAATTAGAGAATACAGTAAATAATTACATGTAAGAGCAGGTTCGACTAAGCAGTTAACTTAAATAAAAATATTTCCTTATACGAGTAAAGTCCAGTATGAGCATGTAGTAAGTACGATAAAAAGATGAGAATGGTTTCAATAAGACCAATTACAAAGAAATTGTGAATATGGATATCTATAACAGTGAAGTCAAGTACAAGATACAGGAAGTAGTTACAATTAAGAGCAATAGTAGAATACGGCAAGGTATGGAACAGTTCAGTGCATGTACTGGTACAATTGGGTGTCATATAGTTCAGTATAGTCGAGAGTTGTGAGGTTTACAGATGCTGTCTGAACAGGTGTGTCTTGAGGAGGTGCCAGAAGGTGGTCAGGGACTGAGCAGTCCTGATATCCGTGGGTAGGGCATTCCACCACTGAGGAGCGGGCTCTGGAAGCGGGGTAGTGGAGTGGGGAGTGGAGAGCTAATCTGTCGGTGGTAGCATAGCATTATTTATCTTTAACTAAGACACTAAAGTGATAATTTCCCATCTACTTTTTCATGAAAGGACAAGGTTCTATTAGATGTGGAATGTTGCCGGTCAAAAATGAAATCTACTATGTAAGTTGTTTCTGCTGTAATGGAACTATGAACTGTACCATAAGGTATACTTGCAAAAATAAACTTGTCTTGATGCATTCTTGTTTTTTCAATGTGTATCGAATCCTGTAAACAACTTTCAGAATGTAGTTTAGCATTATGAGATGTGATAGATATTAAAAGATGATGGTGTTTAAACATGAACAAGATTGCATAAGTGGGCCTACATGGGATGGAATATACATTGGGGGGGGATAACCATGTGGAAATAGACCCTGTGGTGGTTCCATTACTGCAGTGAAACCGCGAGATCATTCACTTGTAGGCAAATTCCATATACATGGGTGTTCTGTATCATTCTCTGTTCTTGTTTCCACTTTGTTGATCATTATTTATTTCCTACTGTAGGTTTCTCCACCTCTCATGTTTAATGTGTTTATTTGGATTTATTGCTTCACTTTAGAAAAATAGCTTTCCTTCAACAGTTCTGATGACCACTGTTTAATTAGTCATTTGTTCTTTAGAAATCTTGGACAACGTGGAAATAATTCTTAAGGGAAATAATCTTTTTTTTTTAAATGTGAATCGGCATCATCATGATTGTTGAATTTCAAAAAAAAAATGGTACGATTTGGCAATTAAATGTATTAATTTTTTTTTTAAGTATACAGAAAGGCGAGGGGGGAATCATAGTATTTCTTTAAAAAACAACCCAAAAAAACACCTTTTTCAAGAGCTGCCTTAAAACAATAATAGCAAAGCAGTTTGTTTCGTGTTTTGAAATCTGCACGCTTCGAATGCCTGCTTTCATTTTTTTCAGTGTTTCCAACAGCGGCGTGAGTATGCCTCAAAATGTACAGTTTCAAGATAATTGTATGAAAGACAAGCATGGGAACAAGCAGCACATTATTACAGTGTCATGTGATTATCATCTGTCTGCCAAATATCCTCAGTAGTTTTTATTTTTTATTTTTATTGGAACTAGGTGTTACTAATTCTACAGTTTGCGCTAGTCCTCATTACTTTTATGTTTTTGTATTTTTTTTTTCTTTGCTTGTTATGGGTTACATATTTATATATAATGTGAGATGTAGAATGTATCCAGTTTTATTTTGGCTCAGGTTATTTTAGGGTAATTACACAATTCTTGGTTTCTCAGCAGACAAAAAGCTACTTTTTTGGTTGTTGTAAATGTCTATAATATAAATACTGGTTGTCACATTTTCCTCACTTGTCTATTCCGCTCCCTACAGATGGTCACAGCTTTTTTTCTTCTCTCTCATCTAATGGGAACTGGCCTGTTACTCCACTTTACTATATATTTAACAATAGAATTTATTTGATCTAGGATTATGCAAACCAAAAAAAAAAAAAATCTAATTAATCTTGTATCTGTACAAGAACTGTGATTTTAGTCCAGTTTAAAGTTTCATTTATTCAAGCCCCCACACCCCTCAAACTATTTTGTAACAATTGTAAGTCACCCTGGATAAGGGTGCCTGATTAGAAATAAATAAATAAATAAATAAATAAATAATAATAACTTATGCTAAAGATCTACAAGTCATAAAAAAAAACATGTGTTTTCAAGTTTGTCTTAGTTACCCAATTAGATATTATGGCTGCAATAAAATGACCATTTTTACATAAGTACGTTGAATGAAGGCTTGTAAAACTGTCAGCTGATTTCAAACTAATCCGGGTCTATGAAACAGCCCTATGTTTTCAACAGCACGGCCTCCTGTGCCCATTGCTTGTGCCATGTCCTAAAGGGGAATTTGCTTCTTATCTAGATGATAGAGGTCCCTTATCCAAGCACTGACGAAGCTACATCTTGGTTACCTGATGTATGTAGTGAGGCCTAAAACAAAGCAGCTTGAGGTGCAGGCATACATTGCTTAACGTTTTCCATTAGTATAGATCGATTTCTTTAAAATATTGATGCAGGAAAGCTAAGATGCTGTCTTTCACAGGATTTGGAATTGGCAGCAGCAATATATAAGACAAACAAAACTAGTTACAACAAGAATGTCAGTAAAATCCATCCCCCATTCAAATTCAAAATCAGAGCTATCAGAGCGATGAAAACGCTCATGTCTGTGACAGATAGCAACACTATTGCAGAACAGTATAAAATAAGAATGAGCAATGAAATGCTCCATCACAATTGGATATGCAATTCTCCAGATTACCAGATTAATGCTGGATGAATGGACAGTCAGACCTGATATTTTCAATAACTTAAGCTAAATAATGTTACAACTAAGGCTGGGACCAAATCAAAACTTTGACAACCCGCTAATCGCACTTAACAAAACTGTATTTAATAGTGTTTTCTTTTTATGAGTAGAAGAAATAAGATACTTACAAAAAAAAAGAAAACGCTATTAAAGTGTTATTAGCGGGTTGTCAAAGTTTTGATTTGGTCCAGGCCTAAGTTTCATGACAATAGGATAAGCAGTTCTCCAGATGACAGCATAAATTTGTAAAGTGTGACCTAATCACGTCTCCACTATATAGTCTTCGCAGGGTCTGGTCAGGCAAGAGGTTGCTCCAGCTATGTAACATAGTCTTATTGCATTTCATTGTGGTTGGTGCAGAACATTTTGTAGCTTACATTTCAGTGGGCACAAAAAAGATCCGTCAAGCACGGTGCAGTTGGAGATAAATTTAGATAATTGGTGCTTGGTGCACAGATAATTACACAGCATCAACAGAACAAATCTGTGTTTAATAGGAAGGATTGAGCAGCTTGATACTTTTCACATGCTGGTTTAACAGTAGCCACCTACAAGCATCACTTGTGACATATTGTAGCTTTGTATCTGCAGTAATACTGAATGCACTGTTGTCAAGGTCTCCTCTTTCCCATCGTAAGCATTAATCATGTTGGTAACCCCATCACCCAACCAACCCCTCCTGTATAGAAGGTGGAGAGTATCTTCTAGTGCATTGAATTGCATATCTGTGTCACCAACTGTCTTTAAAACAATTAGCATTGTATGTTGCTGCATCCAGTAATTGGCATATTATAGGTGTCTATAAAAAAACAGCTTAATCAAGTCTATACAGGTGTGCATGTGTGCACTGCTCCAAAAAAGTGAAGCGTTTTTGTCTAACACCACACTAGAGATATTCATAATGCCTCTAGAGGGGTGTTAGGTGTTACTTCAATTCAGGTTTCGGGATTTACAATGCTTACTATAGTCTTGATATCCATGAACTGTAGCAGCGCAGTCTTTTAAATCTGTCCAAAAAAATTTCACATCAACAAAATGGCCCACATTATAGACAGAAAAAGGTCAGCCCTGTAAATATGTAATGATGTAAGAGTGGATCATAGACTAATTTCTTATAACTTAATCATGGAAACCGTTTGTTTGTTGACAGTAAATCAGCTTTATGACGACGATGCGTGAAAAACTAGCCTGAGGCACATTGCATCTCTTAGCAGCCTGTTGCCAATCAGTTGAAAGAGATAGCTGAAGAAGGAGAATCATGGAGGTGAAGAAGTCATTGGCACTGCTTTCTACTCCCAGGTAGTATTCGGTGAAAGGCAGATACACCAAAACAAATGGTTGACAAGGAAAACAATTAGCATGAGAAAAAAATACCAATTTTTATTTTTAAAAAGTACACTATTTCAGTACAAAAGATTCATGTGTTAATGTTTAGCTGCAGACCTTTATAAATGATAGACAACCAGAAATGCATTGTTTGCACCAAATTACTGAGCATCTTGGCGGTACAGGTACCTGGGTTATTGTTTAGTGTCAAGTTGCTCTCACAGCGATGCTATTCCTGGAACTGGTTCTTCACTTGAGTGTTGCCTCTAGTTACAGGACACTCTCAGGAAGGTTTTTAATATAGTTTTTTTTCTTGTTATGTGTGCTTTAAATTTAACGTCGTTCAGTAACTTGTTGCTTTCTTGCACAAGTTTCTAATACACCCCAGGCCACAGCTGCACACACTCCATATGGTTCCCGTTATTGCTTTTTTTGCCAACCCCAGTAGCACCTGGATCATTTTAAAATAACTTGTAGTGGTGCTTCTTTTCCAACATAACACTTTTGAGGATCTCTGTGGCAGGGTACTGTTCACATCTGCAATGATAAAAGTCAGCAATGAAAGCTCTGCTTGCTGCTGTGTTCCAGGTGTCACAAATTCAGTATATAATCCCACGTTCATCCCTGCAGTGTAGGCACTTCCCTGCTAATACATGAAAACCCAACCCCATCTGTTTTCGTCAGCTGAAATACATTTCATTATATAAATGTGTATCTCATAGAATGACTAAGGAAACAATGATTAAACAGATGTAATAATACCATTGGCCTTCAGATTGCCTCGGTTATGAGGTCTGATTACCACTTGGATTCTAACTTGGGTCACCCCTGTTAATAATAACTTGATTGTCCAGGAAATCTGTGTCTGCATTGTCTCCGGCAGGCTGCCTCTGAACACTCTCATTGTGTTAGGCAGCTGCCCTACACTGAGATGCCCCTTTGTCTCTTCTGCTCGAGGTCTTAAGGTGCCAGAAGCTAGGAGTCTGCACATTGTGGTACTTGTTTGCATGAACGAGGATGGTGGAAGCTGACTACTGCTGACAATTGTGAGCAGCTATCAGCTGCTGCTGTCACTGATAATTGGCCTCATTCATTCACAAAACCAATTTCCAGCCTGCCTCTGGCATCGTTTGACGCTACCTCCGTGAGAGCCTCTGCAGCAATTCCATCACTGTCAGTGGTTTCACTGTGTCATGGTCACCATAGGACAGTTTAAAGCCAGGATTCAAGGTATTTTATTAACATTACATAACATTTTATTTTCTGTTAAGCATATTAAGTGACAGTTAATGACAATACAGAAAGCTTAGTGTGAAACAAAAATCAGTCATGTTGGGAAGCTGAATAAAAAAGCCATTTGGTCGCAGGAAAAGAATATCTACTATGCATCAAAGGGACTTTGGTACATACACAGGTCCAGCGCAGTGTTGTCCATTATGTTCCTGGTTAAATGACTGAACTCTTTCAAACACTTAGAGAAATAGGTCACACTGACATTTAGATAATTAAAAAGACAAACATGGCAAAGGTTTAACAAAACTATATGAAAATTAAAATGAGCATGGCAGAATGGATGACTATTTTCAACATTCATCATGCAGTCTTGGGTAAACCTGTCTCTTTTTAATAGCAGCAAGATGAGCATGGCATGCCAATAAGCAGTAACGTATACCTATTAGTTGTAAAATTTCAATAGTGACTATATTTTAGACATAGATGCTTGTTTGCACGCTATGGCCCAAAAATCCTCAATTATAATCCCTAATGCTGCACATTATAAAGCAGCGATTTCAAATAATTATACGGAAGACATGAAAAATCCTTTGTGTTTACCATTTGTATGCGTGTGCATGTACACCCATCTTTACACATGGTTTGAACGAACAGGCTAGTGAAACCACCTCCAGGTCTCTGTAGCAGGTGCTGTGCGTGCAAACAGGATTTGAGAAAGCTTTTCATAGTCCTGTCAGCCAGGCAGCCCTACAGAAGCCCCTGAAAGCTAGTTGAACCACAGGTGCAGTGCAGCTGCAGTTTGGTCAAGCACAATTCCTCATACATGCTGTCATTTTCTTTACTTGCCATCAACATTTTTTGTAGTTTTTCAACAGAAGATTATGTTTAGGTTCCTTTTTCGCGTTATTCCTGCATTACAGCACGTCAGAGGAAAATGCATAACCTAAAAATGATAACAATAATGATTCCTATGATAATAAATTGGAATAGCATCTTCCGTATTTTAACAGGCAGTTTGTGATAAAGAGAGAAAGGATCAATGTTGTAAATCTCTCTCCCGACCAGAAAGGGCGCTGTGTAAGGATGGTGGTATGCTACCTCCCAGATGGACCGCCTTGATGGTGGAAACCGGAAGGTGACCGTATTGAGGGGAGCGCGTAGTTGCAAGTACCCGGAAAGACTCCATTGCAGACAGCTATGGCACGGCCCTCTTTTGGAGAAACCATAGCGACGGGTTGATTGCAGGGAGGAGTTTGTGGGTACAAAGGGGAAGCAGCTACGTTAGTATGCCGCCTTGCGCTTTGTTTTGTTACGTGTTGTTTTGTTTTGTGTTTTGTAGAGGAGGAGTAAGGAGCCAGGGCTGCAGCCATGGAGCCAGCCCAAATATCGGAGCACTACCCTCACCTCACAACACCAGCACTCACCACCACCCGCGGATTGAAAAGCACACTTTCGTGCACGGGACTGTGGACTGGGGAATTACGGATTGTTATTATTGTTTTGTTTTTGGCCTGCAAGCCAGCTGTGTTCCCCACAATTCCATTGCTGGTAGAGGGGCGGCCCTTTTTGTTGTTCAAAATAAACACTGACATTTTTGGGAGTTTAACACTGTTTGGATTCACTTTGTTCACCACACCACTCACACCTGTCACAGTTGGTGACCAGAAGTGGGATGCAGGATGGACGCGGCCACATTGGGAGCGATGTTGGAGGCACAGGAGCGAAGACACCAGGAGGGTATGGCGACCATGATGGAGCGTATGCACGCCATGTTCCTGAAAGCCAATCCCAGTTGGGCCCCAATTTGATCGGGGAGGCCCAGGCAACCTACCAAGCCTTAACCAATAAAGACGCCCTCAACTATGACCAAGTGAAGCAGGCCATTCTCCAGTGACTCTGCCCCAGCACCAACGATGCAGAGAAGGTGACCGAACTAATCGCCATCGAGCAATTCATAAAGGTGCTGGGGCCAGACACACAGAACTGGGTCAGTCGTCACCGTCCCACTACGATGGACACAGCAGTCAGATTGGCTGAAGGGTTCGAGGATGCACTGTCTACCCCTCCAGTGATTGCCATACCCGCTGCTGCCTCCAACAAACCACGATCGCCGGGACCACCACCGCGTTTCACGCCCACTACCCACAGACCAGCACTGCAACGACACCCCATGGGCGGCCTCCCTCCAACACAATGGAAATCGAGGGCAACCTCCAGCGAGGTAAGAGCAGAGGACCCCTCCCCGCTGTCGAACCGGCACCGGGACACGCAAGCTCCATCTGCGCCCTTTCGCCCCACCTGTTACCAGTGCCAGGAGGTCGGCCACCTCGCCCGAAATTGCCCGGCGGCAATGAAATGTGGCGTGACCTCCCATAATTTCCTGACAGCACCAGGTAAGTCCAGGGGTAATGATTGGGAGGGGCCTTGTATTGTTAATGTACGGGTTGGTGATGTGAGCTCCCACGCATTAGTGGACTCGGGATGTGGGCAAACTCTAATTACGAAAGCTCTATTGACGGGGGTACCTTGGTGGCCACGCGGGGTTGTGGTCATTTCCTGTATCCATGGGGATAACAAGGACTACCCCCTCACTAAATTAGATTTGACAGTTGGATGTCACACCCTCCGCGTAATTGGGAATTGGTAATGTGAATTATGAAATTAGACACCCCGATCGCCGAAATAAGACCGAAATGTATCACATTAACTTGCTAAAACCCTGGAAAGAACAGGAGGCCCTATTTATAGCTTGTGACAGTTTAGAAGAGGATTTTGGTCACACTGTCAATCCACCAGCTACAGCTAATATTCCGATGGGGGAACAGTTACTTTCGGATCAGAAACGCGAGCTCTACCAGTTAGTGGAAAGGTTTAATGATGTTTTTTTCTGACTTACCTGGAAGAACTAATGTTATTTCACATGCTATTATTACTCCACCAGGTGTCAAGGTGCGAGAGAAACCGTACCAGATCCCAGACAGCCACAGGGGTCCTGTTCGCAAAGGAGGTGGTGGATATGCTCGGGAGTCATTGAACCTTCCTGGAGCGAGTGGTGCAGTCCTATCGTGATGGTGAGCAAGAAGGACGGCTCCACTCGGTTCTGTGTGGATTTTCGAAAAGTTAATGCTATCTCCAAGTTTGATGCATATCCAATGCCCCGAGTGGATGAATTCCTCGACCGACTGGGTAAGGCGCAGTTAATCTCGACCTTGGATCTGACGAAGGGATACTGGCAGATTCCACTGACTCAGAGCTCGAGAGAGAAAACTGCTTTCTCTACCCCAGATGGCTTGTTCCATTTCCGGACCATGCCCTTCGGATTGCTTAGAGCTCCCGCCACCTTTCAGACTGATGGACCAGGTCTTAGCTCCCCATCGTCAGTATGCAGCCGTGTACATTGATAATGTGGTGATTTTTAGTTCCACCTAGAAGGAGCATATTATTAAATTTTCAAGCCGTCCTACAGTCTCTAAGGGAGGCCGGGCTAACAGCCAAGCTGGGCAAGTGTGCATTTGGCAAACAAGAGACCCAATATCTTGGCTACATTATGGGTAATGACTGGGTAAAGCCGATCGCCTCCAAAGTCCAGGCACTGGTGGAGACGGCGATCCCGAAAACCAAGTCACAGGTGAGATCACTACTGGGGTTAACCGGCTATTATCACCGTTTTATCCCAGAGTATGCCACTATAGTCAACCCCCTGGTAGATCTCACCCGAAAGGCTGCTCCAAAAATAGTTAAATGGACAAGGCAGTGTCAGGAGGCATTTGATATGAAAAAAAGCAGTCCTTTTTGTTGTTCAAAATAAACACAGACATTTTTGGGAGTTTAACACTATTTGGACCTTCACTTTGTTCACCACACCACTCACACCTGTCACACAGTTACATTTCATTTTTGTCCTTTGCTTTTTCAGCTAGCTGCTGGGTGGAGATGCTGCACAGGGTTTGCTTACAACAGGCAATTTACATTAGAAAGGACTCTCATTTAGTTTCTATCAGGCACAGCACACAAAAGACGACAGTGATTCTTAACATTCCAACCAAACTTCACATCCTCAACCACCTATTCTAACAAGTCATAAGCAACAAAACATGGATCTCAAGACAATAGCAACTGCACCGGTATTTCATTTATTTACAAAGTATTTTGTAAGAGGTCATATGATTTGAAGAGATTTTGGCACTCAAAATTGTTTTATACTGTATGAGTATGAGCAATAGATAAAAGGTTTTCCATATTTTAGTTTTTCACATATTGAGCTGGGCAAATTGCATTTTAGTTTCTTAAATGAGCCCAGGGAGAACGACCTTTAAATATCAAATGCAGATTGCATGACTGGTATGAAAATTGAAATCTTTTTTTTCAATAAAAAAGAAAGTTGTAAAAATGAATTATTTATTAAATGTTGCCCAGGGAATTGCACTGGAAGATATGTCATTTACATTACTAAGCAGGTTCTTGAAAGAACTCTCAGAATCACAATGACCTGCTGCCTACAGACTGTGGTAAACCACAAGACTGTTGACACCCTATACTATAAGATCATTCAAGAAAACATATTCAATAAAAGCCTTTCGTGAACATTAGCCAATAATTAATATGACAAAGACCAAAATACACAATTTCTAGTCGTTTAACAAACAATCTTTGTCAAAAAAAAAACTTAAGAACTTACCTGTAAGTAATTTCACATATTTGTACATGACAAAAGTATTGGCACCTTTACATTAAAAAATGTAATTTAAAAGATATACTCATTGATTGAAAACTATTACACAGTAATCAAGCTGAAAAGTGGTAATTACCGGTAATTCCAAAAGGTATTGAAGAAAAACATTTTGGCAACACAGCAGATGATGGTCAAGATAAAGGATTCACGTTTGAGAAATGCACTCGTAGCAAACTACAACAAAGGAAATGGCTGCAGAACACTATCAAAGAAATAAGGAATATCAAAATGCACAATCAGACCAATAATCAAGAAATACCACAGAATAAATTCAACTGAAACGCTTGAAAGAAACAGAGACTAACAGAAGTAGATTGGAGTAAAATAGAGAAAACATCCACAGAAGAAGGATGGCTGTTTTTTAACAATGTAGTACTACATGCGCAAAACAATTACATCCCAAAAGTAGACAAATCTAAATCTAAAACAAAATGGCCAAAATGGTTTAATAGATCAATTTTAAAAAATATTCAGCGAAAAAAGGCAATTTACAAAGCGTTTAAAGGGACCAAAAACAAAGCACACAGAAAGAGTACTTGGAACTGCAAACACAAGTCAAAAAGGAAGTTAGAAAGGCCAAGAGAGAGATAGAAATGAACATCGCTAAGGGGGCTAAAAATGTTTTTCCAATATTATAACAGCAAGAGAACATTCAAAGAGGAGGTTAAATGTCTAAGAGACACAAATGGCAAAATCATAGATGAAGGAAAAAAAAATCAAATATATTACATGATTACTTTTCACAGGTTTTTACAAAGGAGGACACAGACAACATGCCCCACGTGTCGACCTGTTCCTATCCAATTTTAAATAACTTTAGCATAACAGAGGCAGAAGTGTTAAAGGGACTAGGAGCTCTTAAAATAAACAAATCCCCTGGGCCGGATGAGATCCTCCCAATAGTACTCAAAGAAATGAAAGAAGTTATTTAGAAACTGCTGACCAAGATCATGCAACAGTCTCTTGACACAGGGGTTGTACCGACAGACTGGAAAATAGCAAACGTAATACCGATCCACAAAAGGGAGACAAAACCGAACCAGGTAACTACAGACCAATAAGCCTGACTTCTATTATATGTAAACTTATGGAAACTATAATAAGATCCAAAATGGAAAATTACCTATATGCTAACAATATCCTGGGAGACAGTCAGCATGGTTTTAGGAAAGGGAGATCGTGTCTAACTAACCTACTTGACTTTTTTGAGGATGCAACATTGAAAATGGATAATTGCAAAGCATACAACATGGTTTATTTAGATTTCCAGAAAGCTTTTGACAAATTCCCACATAAAAGATTAATTCTCAAACTGAACGCAGTAGGGATTCAAGGAAATGCATGCACATGGATTAGGAAGTGGTTAACATGTAGAAAACAGAAAGTACTGATTAGAGGAGAAACCTCAAAATGGAGCGAGGTAACCAGTGGTGTACCACAGGGATCAGTATTAGGTCCTCTGCTATTCCTAATCTACATTAATGATTTAGATTCTGGTATAGTAAGCAAACTCATTAAATTTGCAGACGACACAAAAACAGGAGGAGTGGCAAACACTGTTGCAGCAGCAAAGGTCATTCAAAATGATCTAGACAGCATTCAGAACTGGGCAGACACATGGCAAATGAAATTTAATAGAGGAAAATGTAAAGTATTGCATGCAGGCAATAAAAATGTGCATTATAAATATCATATGGGAGATACTGAAATTGAAGAAGGGAACTATGAAAAAGACCTAGGAGTTTATGTTGACTCAGAAATGTCTTCATCTAGACAATGTGGGGAAGCTATAAAAAAGGCCAACAAGATGCTTGGATATATTGTGAGAAGTGTTGAATTTAAATCAAGAGAAGTAATGTTAAAACTTTACAATGCATTAGTAAGACCTCACCTAGAATATTGTGTTCAGTTCTGGTCACCTCGTTACAAAAAGGATATTGCTGCTAGAAAGAGTGCAAAGAAGAGCAACCAGAATTATCCTGGTTTTAAAAGGCATGTCGTATGCAGACAGGCTAAAAGAATTGAATCTATTCAGTCTTGAGCAAAGAAGACTACGCGGCCATCTGATTCAAACATTCAAAATCCTAAAAGGTATTGACAATGTCGACCCAGGGGATTTTTTTGACCTGAAAAAAGAAACAAGGACCAGGGGTCACAAATGGAGATTAGATAAAGGGGCATTCAGAACAGAAAATAGGAGGCACTTTTTACACAGAGAATTGTGAGGGTCTGGAACCAACTCCCCAGTAATGTTGTTGAAGCTGACACCCTAGGATCCTTCAAGAAGCTGCTTGATGAGATTCTGGGATCAATAAGCTACTAACAACCAAACGAGCAAGATGGGCTGAATGGCCTCCTCTCGTTTGTAAACTTTCTTATGTTCTTATGTTCTTATGTTCTTAAATGGACATCCAAAGAAAATTACGAGCACAGCAGTTAGGAGAAACATCCCAGCAGTGAAAAAAGATAAAGAAAGATTTAGAAGCGTTTGGCACAATAGTGCATGAAAGAACTGTAAAAGGAGTTGGATGCAGGCAGACCTCACTGCAAACCACTTTTAAAGAAAATGAATAAAACAAACTTAAATAAGCCAAGAAATGTGAGCAGGAATCTGAAGCATTCTTTAACAAAATTCTCAGGTCCAATGAGACTAGAACTGTTCCCCCAAAAAGGACCACAGTATGTTTGGAGAAATATAGGGAAAGCCTTCAATGAAGAAAACCTTGTACCTATAATTAAACATGGAGGTGGTTCAATCATGATATGGGGTTATTTTAGCAGTTAAAGGACTGGTGACATTCATATTTTTGAAGATTGAATTAATGCAGCCATGTATCAAAACATTCTACAAAGTACAATGATAGCCACTGCTCATAGGCTGATTGGTAGACAGTTTATCTTCCAACACAACAACGACCCAGAGCATATGGCTAAGTTAACTCTGGAGTTCTTAAAGAAAACAAAGTTAAAAGTTCTGGAATGGCCTTTGCAATCATATCTCAATCCAATAGAAATGCTTTGGACTGGTCTGAAAAAATATGTAGTCAAGCATTGTGTATCCAATCTATCTGAGCTGAAGGAAAATTTCAAGGCAGACAGGGGTTTCCAGATGTGCTGTCCAAGCTCTTTTGAAGAAGCACAAAGAAACGGGCAACGTTGAGGACCGTGACGCAGTGGTCGGCCAAGGAAACTTACTGCAGCAGATGAAAGACACATCATGCTTACTTCCCTGCAATTGGAAGATGTCCAGCAGTGCCATCAGCTCAGAATTGGCAGAAAACAGTGGGACCTGGTACACCCATCTACTGTCCGGAGAAGTCTGGTCAGAAGTGGCCTTCATGGAAGACTTGCGGCCAAAAGCCATACCTCCGACGTGAAACAAAGCCAAGCAACTCAACTATGCACGAAAACACAGGAACTGGGGTGCAGAAAAATGGCAACAGGTGCTCTGGACTGATGAGTCAAAATTTGAAATATTTGGCTGTAGCAGAAGGCAGTTTGTTCGCCGAAGGGCTGGAGAGCGGTGCACGAATGAGTGTCTGCAGGCAACAGTGAAGCATGGTGGAGGTTCCTTGCAAGTTTGGGGCTATGTAAGACAGAATGGGCCCAGATTTCACCAACAAGATGTAACACACTGGTTATGAATTATTATAAACGTCTGAAAGCTGTAATAAATGCAAAAGGAGAACACACAAAATACTAAAGCAGGGGTGCCAATACTTCTGTCACTAATACTTTAAATTAAATTTATTTATTTTTTATAAAGATTATTTGTTAAATGACTAAAAATTGGTATTTTGCTTTTTGTGTCATAAAAAAATTGTTAAAGTTCACTAAATGTTTGTCCTTGATTTGTTACCTTGAATTATAGTATAACAAGCATATGGTGCCATTTACAGTCCTACGGGAGCCTTGAAGAACTCTTGAAGAACTCTCGGCAGCACACTGAATGTCTGTTTACAGACAGCCTGGGCTATCCCAACAAGGTGTTTGTCTCCAACGTTCTTCATTGTGACGCATCATTCATAGAGAAAGGGATTTGTGGATCTCATTTTGTGTATAAATCCTGCTGTATTGATTACAGATTATCTCTGTTTTTCCTTCCAGGCAAGCACAGTTAGATCATAATCCCAAAATGTAATTTGGTTTAGCTGCTGGCTTCAGGGTGACACAGACTCATCCCACTATAGTCTCTTTCTTATCCTGCTCAGTACTGTTGGGACTTAGCCACATTACATGTTTCTACTGCTGCTGCTGGTGCTGCCTGCCGGGCTTGGTACAGCTATGTAAGTGAGCAGCAACAATTCAGCTCCTGGGACCTTTTTTTTGTCCTAATTAGGAAATAGGATATCCAGTACAGCAGCTACCATTATCCAGGCATGTGGTCAACCACCTTTAGAATGCTTGTTTTAAATGTTTTTATCTGGTGCCTCAATGCAATTTAAACCGTAACATTCCATAGGTTGACCTGTAGAGATTTTATATAAATTAAAAAGAAGGAACTTAACATATTGTAGCAGCATGTTATTAACCCTTGGTAGCCTTTCTGACTGCCTACGGAAGATGGAAAAAATAATTCCGTACATTACCCTGCAGTGTAACTAGCCCCACTGCTATTCGTCCAGGTTTAATGAAGGGGTGTTGATGATTCAGTAGGGGGGCACTTTCCCCTCAAGGCTAGAACTTGTTAATGTGGTTCTTCTGTTGACAGTGATGTTTACTCTGCTTAAAAACTAAGCACAGCACACTTTAAAAGATGAACCAGGGTATGATACCAAATAGAGAGACAAGTCCATCAAGACTGTTGTTTGGCAATAATGTACCTCCTCCTCTCATTTCTACTCATAAACCTATACTTCTGTTGTAAGGTAAGCAGACCCCTAATTGAGTCTTGTTAATTTGACCATTTCTTTTGGGTTGAGGTACTAGTCATTCAATTTTCTTCCCAATTTTAGAATGGCCAATTATTATTCAACCTGGCTCACCGCTGCAACCCCGAACTAACTCGGGAGAGACTAAGATGAGCACTCGTGTCCTCCGAAATGAGTGCCGTCAGTTTTTTTTTTGCTCTGCAAGCTTGCCATGCAGCCATATAAGAACTTACAGCATTGGAGAACCGGCCAGCAACAGGGTCTCTGGTGTGTGGTGAGCCAAGGACTCTCCAGCCGACCTAACATCTACCCCGCCCGCACAGCACTTGGCCAATTGTGCACCACCTCCTGGGACCTCCCGTCCACAGCCGGCAGTGGCTTCGACCCAGTGATCTCCAAGCTCTAGGGCGGAGTGCCTTTACTGGATGTGCCACTCAGGAGCCTGTCTATTCTTTGTTACTAGTTTTTCACTTCCTAGCTCTGACCTTTTAGGCCTCCCATTCAGAAACACTCCCTTATAAAAGTACTGTGACCAAAAATGTAAAAGCAAAATGACTAGGGTAAACTTTTATAGTAGCTGGCCACTGGTCATACTGACCTGAACTCACAAAGACAAGAGCAGGTTTAAGACATTGAAGAGGGCAGAGGTACCATTAATTCAAGTGTTGTAGCAAGTTTGGCTTGCAATAGCTGGTAGGAACTATTAAAACTAACCATAGTTGCAATATTATTATTTTTCATTACTAATCTTTTCTTGCTTTGTATTCCTTGCTAGACCATTAAAGTTAACATTAGTAAATAAGAATCTATCCTGCATGCTTTCTTCTATTTTTATATTAATACAACTCTGGGATTCCCAAATAATCATGATCCATTTGAATAGATACATGAGGTAACATATCAAACTCCAAAGTGTATTTGGTAATGTAGGGAGCCCTTTTGCTCAGCTCTCCGACAGGGCACAGATGTCTCTGAGTTAGTGCTTCTCACACTAAGTAGTTTCGTAAGACAGAGTTCTTGACTGTTGATGAATTACCTTGACTGCTGGACAGAGCTGTGGGAGAGATGATACTCGCTGATACCATCTATAAGCCGTCATATGACAAATGCTGCCACATTCATTTTTCTATTATATCTAGAGTAATAGCGCATTGTTTTATACAGTAGAAATTGCAGACATCATTTTCATAGACTCAGGCAAACCATATGACTGATAAGTAGATAATTCCATGGCAATGGTTGTGGCTCAACCCATCTTGAATACATATTTAATTTGATGTATTCTTCATATGTGTGAAAAAAAACAATTTTAGACCATTTGGGAGAGCTAGCACATCTTTGGTATATGCCAGCAGCAGCCTTACGTTATAGCTGTAAAACGCTCACAAAAGCAACAATACCCCAACTCTGTTGTCTCCCACTGTGACAGGGAGACTGAGCGGTGACGTCAGGCAGAAGCAGGAAGGAAACTGACACCAGGTAAGTACTGCAGTTTAAAAAGAAAGACGCGGCTGCGCCGTTTTATTAAGCAAAAATAAATCAAAGTTTTAAACAAGAAGAAACTTGCTCACAGAGCCAAATAAAAGGTGTAAACAAAAACAAATCTCGAACACCAAATAATACGAAATACAGGTCAGGCTGAGCTGTAGCCTTCACTGATCCTGTATCTTTTTTTAAGTTTCGTTTTCGCTCTCGCCTTGGCTCACTCCGCTCTCGTTCCTCCTCTTGAACACCCACCCCGAGTGCCAAGAGCTGCCGGCTTTTAACACAGGTGACCATCTCCCGATTAGCAACAAATTAAATCACCTAATTAATTCGGGAGATGGCCACCTTGTGCACGATTTTTTAAATCATTCCTGGCAGAGGACAAGCACCAATCTCGCCTCTGCCAGAACACGTTTTTTTTAAAAATAAACAAACACGGCAGTACGCCGTCAAATATAATAAACAAAATACGCGGCGCTTCGCCGTCATACATAATAATAATAATAATAATAATAATAATAATAATAATAATAATAATAATATACAAAATAACCCGGGCGGAGGGGAAAACCCGTTCTAAAATAAATAAACAAAACAATGTACAGGGCAACTCGCCTGTTACATATCCCCCTTGTGCAACGCACACTTGGCTAACGGCCACCTCCCCTCAGTCTCAAAGTCCGGAAGAGGGGAAGCAAATTGTTTCTGGGTCGCCATGGTGGAATGTCTGGCACCCCTCAATTCTTCGTGGCTGGCAGCTCCCTCTTCGGGGCTCCCGCCACACTCTATCCTGCCAGCGAAAGTGCGGCTGGGGAGTTGGTCTCCTGACCTCCCCCTTCTTTATGGCTGGCAGTTCCCTCCGTGGGGCTCCGGCCAGCCAATTCCCGCAGCGAAACTGTTGCGGGGGAGCTGGTCTCCTGACCTCCCCTCCTCTTCATGGCCGGCAGCTCACCTCCGTGGGGCTCTGGCCAGTGTTTCCTGCCGCGAAAATGCGGCTGGGGAGCTGGTCTCCTGACCTCCCCACTTTCTTCATGGCGGCAGCTCCCTTCATGGGGCTCCTGCCACAGTGTAGCGACCCCAGGCGGCGGCAGCGGCGGACCCTCGGGAGGCGACGGCAGCAGCGGCGGACCCTCGGGAGGCGGCAGCAGCAGCGGCGGACCCTCGGGAGGCGGCGGCAGCAGCGGCGGACCCTCGGGAGGCGGCAGCAGCAGCGGCGGACCCTCGGGAGGCGACAGCAGCAGCGGCGGACCCTCGGGAGGCGACAGCAGCAGCGGCGGACCCTCGGGAGGCGACAGCAGCAGCGGCGGACCCTCGGGAGGCGACAGCAGCAGCGGCGGACCCTCGGGAGGCGACAGCAGCAGCGGCGGACCCTCGGGAGGCGACAGCAGCAGCGGCGGACCCTCGGGAGGCGAGCCCCTGGCCATAGAGGCGGCAGCGGGAGCTCCACTTCTCCCTCGTACCCTGTACCCTGTGCGAAGCAAAAGGCAGCCCCAGGCGTCGGAGCAGCAGGCAGCCCAGGCGTCGCGGGCAGCAGGCAGCCCCAGGCGATGCGGAGCAGCAGGCGTGGCATCCCTGAGCGGAGCGGGCGTGGCATCCCTGAGCGGTGCGAGGCTGGCATCCTTGGGCGGTGGTGGAGGCAGAGGCAGCTCCTGCTCCTCTCCCTCAGGTGGTGGTGGTGGAGGCAGAGGCAGCTCCTGCTCCTCCTCTTCTGGCTGCGAAGGCGGCAGGGGCTCCTCCCCTTCTGGCTGCGAAGGCGGCAGGGGCTCCTCCCCTTCTGGCTGCAGCGAGAAAACCAGCAGGTATGCTCCCTCTGCTGGTGGCGGCGATGGAGGCGGAACCAGCAGGTACTCTACCTCTGCTGGTGGAGGTGGGAGCGACCCGCAGTCCTCCCACGGCGATGGAGGTGGAACCAGCAGGTACTCTTCCTCTGCTGGCGGAGGTGGGACCAGCAGGTACTCTCCCTCTGCTGGTGGAGGTGGGAGCGACACACAGTACTCCCATGGTGGTGGAGGTGGAACCAGCAGGAACTCTACCTCTGCTGGCGGAGGTGGGAGCGACAACCAGTCCTCCCAGGGCGGTGGAGGTGGAACCAGCAGGAACTCTCCCTCTGCTGGCGGAGGCGGGAGCGACACGTAGTCCTCCCACAGAGGTGGAGGTGGAACCAGCAGGTATTCTCCCTCTGCTGGCGGGTACCTTGGTTGTGGACATTCGGCCTTCCCCCTCTTAGGCTGTGGATGCACCGGCTCCTCCCTCTTGGGCTGTGGTTACTCAGCCTCCTCCCTTTTGGGCTGTGGACGCACTGTCTCCCACTCCAGGTCCGTGTCCCCTCTCTGCCTCCTTCTCCTCACCTTTTCTCCCTTGGCCTGTGGAGGTGATGGGGTCTGCTGCTCCAGCAGCCAAAACCACCCGGATGCACAGGACACCCTCCCCATTGTGTAGGCTTCCCAGAAGCAGGGGTCTTCATAGGGGCAGTCCCCCTGGTCATGCCCAAACTCCCTGCAGATGACACAGGGGGGCCCCTTCAGCTCTCCACTGCTCCTGTTCCGTGTCCCAGTAAGGGGGTCCCAGCTGGGTGGGGTCCCGTGACCACCATCTCCTCTCACCTGCTGCTGCTTCTGGCAGCTCTTCCTCCTTCTTCCTCTCATTCCTCCCCTTCTTCCTCCTCACTCCACACGTAATAAAACGAAAAAACGGGGAAAAACAAAACTGCAGTGCCCTACTTCTGCCTGCGTCCAGGAAGGCGCTGGTGATCCCACGCTGAGCGATGACGTCAGGCAGAAGCAGGAAGAAAACTGACACCAGGTAAGTACTGCAGTTTAAAAAGAAAGACACGGCTGTGCCGTTTTATTAAGCAAAAATAAATCAAAGTTTTAAACAAAAAGAAACTTGCTCACAGAGCCAAATAAAAGGTGTAAACAAAAACAAATCTCGAACACCAAATAATACAAAATACAGGTCAGGCTGAGCTGTATCTTTTTTAAGTTTTGTTTTCGCTCTAGTTCCTCCTCTTGAACACCCACCACGAGTGCCGAGAGTTGCCGGCTTTTATAACAGGTGACCATCTCCCGATTAGCAACAAATTAAATCACCTAATTAATTCGGGAGATGGCCACCTTCTGCACGAGTTTTTAAATTATTCCTGGCAGAGGATGAGCACCAATCTCGCCTCTGCCAGAACACGTTTTAAAAATAAACAAAATAACACGGCAGTACGCCGTCATAAATATAATAAACAAAATACGCGGCGCTTCGCCGTCAGAAATAATAATAATAATAATAATAATAATAATAATAATAATAATAATAATAATAATATTATTATTATACAAAATAACCCGGGGGCGGAGGGGGAAAACCCTGTTCTAAAAATAAATAAACAAAACAATGTACAGGGCACCTCGCCCTGTTACACCCACATATAAATTTGAGTAGATACTTTTCATTATAAAACGTTGACTAATTTTTTTAATAGAAATAAATGAGAATCTTGAAGTTCCCATCAAATAACCAGTGAACTCCTTGCTCTAATATTTCCATACAATTGTTAAAATATATAAAGAAATAAATACATTAATACATAAATATAGTGTACAATGTAGCCCTCTGCAATGTCATGACATAAGGTGCTATGGCAACCAGGTGGCAACACATGAGCTTTCAATTTCACAGTCTAATTTGCAGCAGCAGGGGAATTTCCTGCCTAAAACATGTGGTCATGAATTTTTATGCAAAAATGAGTCTTTTGTGTTGTTTTGATCTAGAGCACAGAGAAACTTGGAGCAATGCTTGACGAGCAGCGTGAAGGTAAAGATTGGCACACCTTGAAAGAGATATGTGTGCTACATCTTCATTGCTTCAGTGTCCCAAATTGGATTTAACAAGTACTTCTATTATACATGATTCTCAAAATCGAATTCCATTCTATTCTAGAATCTTATTATGACACACGAGGATGGGTCAAAAGGTTCATGCCACTCAAACAAACCTGCCGAGCTACGATGACAAAACAATTTTCTTAAGATGCACATGGTATTGCATTATGAGATTTGGTTTCCTTAAGAACAGGACATGAAAAAATATTTTTAACATTATAAAAGTACAAGCATCATCATCTTCGAGAATAAGAATGAAATTCACTGGCAACTGGCGGATGTGTAAAAGCTGTATTGTGTGCGTAATGCTGCTGCGATTCAGACTCGTGAGATCAGATTCATAACTGTTTGTGCTGTGCAGGGGTTAAGATCCTCTATTGGTTGCTGTGTGGTTTGTGCTCTGCCTCTGCCCTGTTTCAGATGTATGTGGGAGACCAAGCTCTCTTAAATATAGGACAGGGATTCCATGCATGGCCAGCAAAACCTTGTGAACTTTGGAAAATAACACAGCTTCTGGTGTTCTGTCATAAAGCACACCTCAACCAAGGGAGGTGACACAAAACCAGACAGTATACCGAGATGAGGTGTACAGTACCAGCTGCTGTTGAACCTGTACAGAGCAGTCTCTCTTGTCAAGTGAGTCCTTCTTGCTTTACTACCAAGCAGCACTCCACCTGCAGAACAGATCATATAATAATATTCATCTAATGCTACACCAGTACTAGCCAGGCTGTGCCAAAGGATTTGAAAGGTAAAGCGATAGGGTTTGTTCCAGTTTGATGCACTCCTAAACCATGACACAGAGGTCCAAGCCACTGTCAGGGATCTCTGACTGTGCTGTTGCCACTTCTACACCCGCATCTACTTCACCTGACTTGGCTCCAGCGTGTGGGCCTAAATCCCGGAATGCCACCAAAATATTGATTTCCTTAAACAAGAATTATTACACGAATTCACATTTAATTTGTTTACTGAACTTCTAATAACACATATAATAGGTAATGCGTTTATCTCATTTCTACAAGCATTTCCACAAAGTGTCTTTCTTCATCTTTTCAGAATGCTTTACTTTACCTGTCTGTGTGTCAGTGGCAGAATGATAATGCCTGAGCTGCCTGTAAAAATTAGTACAGGAACTGTGTTTTCCGCGCTGTTCCGCTCGACTACAACATTACTGCAACAGATCTGCCTTTGCCAATGCTGACACAAAGCTGACTGATAACTGGCAAATGTACAATGATAAGTGGGGGATTGCTTTGTTACATTTTTGTATATTTTAAAAAGAAAATAGTATATAGACTGTGAAAATAGCAGGGTAGAGTATTGTCTCAGCTGAAAATATACTTTTATCTAAAAAAAAAGGGGGGGACTAAGTGTCTAGAGCAGTCCACGGTCATGGCCTTTCAATATGCTTTTTCATTTTGAACACCCATACTCACTACAAATACAGGAAGCAGATTTCTTGGAGATGTCTGGAATGGCCACTCAAATGGCCTGCTGGGAGGCGCTGTGTGATGAGATACAGTGTGACCCTTCCTGGTTCATTGATTGTGAAGCAGGAGTCAATATAAAAGGTTTGCAGTTATGATATTTGTTTTGTTGAGTAAGTATGTATGATTTGCAAAGTAGGCCAGAACTGGGGGTATGCAAGCATAGTTCTGACAAGCATACATACGTGCAAAAAAAACCCTATTCTCTAGATACTGAATCATGCTGTAGCTGTACAAGGATTGTTTAGTTTGTATAGTCTGTCCTCACAGTAGAGTGGGTACATTTCCCTGTCGGTAATGACGCAATTACATTGTTAAACTTGAAACAACCTGCAATTAAGTACAATTAAACCAGAAATGGGGAAAGTATTTACAATGCAAGACATCTGCTAGAGTAGCAGCAAGCCTTCTTTAAATAGCATGTTCAGGAACACTCTTTTTTTTCTTTTTTCCCCCAGCAAAGAGCAAGGGAGGCTGTCAATGTTGTATCAATGTTACATTTTCTACTTCTTTGGGCCAGAGAGAAAGGTGAGTGTGACTTTAGCATGCTTGTATACGCATGGACATTTAGATGTTTTAGGCTATATTTAAAAAATGATAACAAAATAAAATGCATACTGTTCTGATTGTCATTGTAGAACAGTTCACAGGTTAAATATGCCCTACATGAAAAGCTTCCTATATTGTAAAATGATTACTGAAATATTACGCTACTGTGTTCAACATTATAGTACTGTACATGTGATCTGCAATATATATTTTCATTTATATGTTTACCTTAGACTCTTGCCTATTATTAAACTATGAACCATTATACAATAATAAATGGCATACGGTCAACAGAATGCAGCATGCTCCTGGAAATCTGTAGTAAATTATTGTAGCTTTATTATTTTATGCTTGCGAAATAATAAATCCCAGTATTGAAAAAATATGTTATTTATTAAAAATAAAAAAGTCTTGTAACAAATAAAAGCGAATTAAGTGTGGAGGTATCTACTAAGCAGCTTTATTTTAGCAGCAGGTGCTTCAGGCTTTTGGAGACTTCTCTACACACCAACTTTACATTAGAGCAGATCTCTCCCCATGTCCTAATGTATGCATGTACTGAAAGATAATCATTTTGCATTCAGTCACACTTGAATAAGCCCGTCTGGATTTTGTTTTTGGTTTGCAATGAAAATTCTAGGCTTGGCAATAAGGTATTTCTGTGGAGTAAGCCCATCCGGACATGACTGCTTACTGCTGTATTGCTTACTTTATACAGCAGTCCAGTCCAGTCCAATATTATCAGTGTTAAATAGTACCCCCATTCGCTGCCTGAATTTGCTGATGTGATGTAATTTTAATACCACAAATGACAAACATAAAACATATTAAATGAACTGGATCAATATTGCTCTAAATAAGATGTATACAATGCCTAAACCACAGTTAAAGAGCCATATAAAATCAATTATTATAACCTTGTAGTTGTTACAATCCCAGAATGGTTTACTCTGCAATACAATAGGATCATATTTAGACAAGCTTTTACAACAGGGTCACGCAGTTCGTTGCCAGCAAGGAGCACAGAAGAAAAGAGACATTTGACTGCACATCTAAGAACAAGGCCACTCTTAAATATCCTAAATAGCCTACTATTAGGATGGTCCCTTGTATGGGTCTAGCCTCCAGTTTTCTCCAGGGAATTAGTCCTCAAGCAGATGAGGAAGGCCTGGTGTTTCTCAGCTTGCTGGTTTGAACTCTGTCACCTCCATTCAGGGAACTGAAAAGCAATTCGACTTCCACTGAAGAGCAACCCCAGATCATGAAAATGGGATTCACTGTGAGTCTGGTGATAGTGCACTCTTGAAGTCTGTCGATTCTGTTTCCATTTTGTTTACAGCCTTCTAATAACTTGGAACCCTAATCTAAAAATGTAATCTGGTTAACTGTTGGAGCGTGCAATAGAGCCAACATTTGACACTTTGCTGTGTTAGCTGTTTAATTCGCATGGTAATTTGCTTCTCCAAGCTTTCTGCATTTCCACCATATCCGGGTTTTATTTTCTTGTCATTTTCTTTTCTTCAGAATTTCTTATGCAAATGTCGATCACCTTGTAGTTCACGTTGCTATGACACCTATTTGATTCCAAACGGTCCCTGTTCCAGAGGGCCACGCCCATGCAGTGCATTACAGTTTGAGAACTGAAGAGTGTCATGATGACAAAGCAAATCAATCTTTTCCTCTGTTATTTGTTCATGGCCTGTTGGCCATCATGCACAAGATAGTCGTAGAGCAACCATAAAGGTTAAATGGGTATCACTGAAAGCCTGTTGTTCCTGCCAAGGCACTATATAATTAATGTGATGTAAGTAAATGTTTAAAACATTTTGAAATCTCTCTCGAAGTGTTAAGACTCAATCTTTAGTACAGGCCAGTGTATATCACACACTCAGTGCCAGTCTCCCCACACTAAAGTGTAAGTTACAAAACAGCATTCAGAAACTTCATTGTTATAGTTAAAGTGTTGAGGATTGTTGCATCATCTCATTTGGCCTTGTTCTATCAGTTATCTATGATTCCAGTGTGTAGTTATATCTTCAGATGAACCATTTTATAAAATCAGCGAATCTGCAAATTATCTGGCAACATGTAAATACCTTTCCCTGGGTGTTGCTTGATAAGGGTCTTACAGTTTAATGAATAGAGAGAATCTCATGAACTGCAGGAGGAACGAAACCCTCAATACTAGCATAAACAGACTGTATAGTACCATACACACACACACACACACACACACACACACACACACAAAAAAAGAAACATCTCAAAATTCTAATTGTCTTGTGTTATCCACTATTAACAAGGATTTTTGCAGTGACTAAAACGGAACTTTGGCTAAGTGGACCCACCATTGTGTAATTCCAGTCCACACAGGAAGAAAAAGATCTCAGTAGCTTTGAATTTAGCATAATCAAAAATCTGATTATAACAGAATTGGCAAAGCACTGACATACAATTTATTATTACAAAGAAGGCACTCCTAATTAGCGGGGTGGGGATTTTTTTTTTTTTAATCAGCAGATACCTGAGGGAAGAGGAAAGGAACCCGGTTGTCTCTGTGCCAAGGTTTTTATTGCTCCGCTACCATAAAAGTGGTTTGTTAGACCCAACCCCAGGCTGTCGTTTTAAGTCTGCTTGAAGACCAGTGCGAAGTAAATCTCCACAGGACGTCTATTACTGGTCCTGCCAGTTAAAGTTCCCAGCAGCACTTGCTTCAGTAATGATTGTTTCCATGCAGGTTTTCTTCCAGACAGACAGGCAGCATGTCAGCTGTGAACAATGTTACCCAGAAAAGGGGATATTGACCTCTGACTCAACATTGCAGTATCCATATTGAAGTCACTGACAAGCTGCACACAACTCTCACAGTGTTATATAGGTCTAGTGGATCAAATGACATTTCAGGGGACAACATGCATTTCCATTTCCAGACTAAGGGAGTTTCTAATTTGGCTCAAATGATCTAAGTCAGTGAAAGAACATTTTAAAATAATTTTAAATATGTTGGCAGACAATTAAACAAATTAATGCAGTATAAGCAGGTGTGGAATACCAAAATCTAGAAGTCATTAGCAGTGCGAGTTGAACACATCTATCATAAAAGCTGTGTACTACAAGCAATGAAATGTATTAATGTTAGGAGGCGCTAATCACGACACACTTGTGTGCTAAGCTCCATGATAAATCTAGTGACGGAAAACCAAAATTGCATTTACAAGTCTAGATTCCAGTTCAATACTGATAAGTTTAACAAAGCTCTATTTTACAAACCTACTGAACTGTATCTTTGAAAGATACAAATACAAATGACAGGCTGCAATTTCACCAAGCGGAGCCCTGGAGACGAGGCCCTGACCAGTTGCACAACATGTACTGTATAGGAGGCTGTGTGATCCAGTGGTTAAAGAAAAGGGCTTGTAACCAGGAGGTCCCCGGTTCAAATCCCATCTCAGCCACTGACTCATTGTGTGACCCTGAGCAAGTCACTTAACCTCCTTGTGCTCCGTCTTTCGGGTGAGACGTAATTGTAAGTGACTCTGCAGCTGATGCATAGTTCACACACCCTAGTCTCTGTAAGTCGCCTTGGATAAAGGCGTCTGCTAAATAAACAAATAATAATAATACTGTATGTGAGCTAGTATGTATGTAAAACTAGCTGCCGATTGCATTGATTTTGCTTTTACTGCAGCCGGTGAGTCACTGAGGACCAGCATATTCAAATTCTTCCAGTTGAGGGAAAGGCACAGTCAGAGTGAGAAAGGAAACTAGCTAGGAGATGTGACAGAAATAAGAATCTGATTTATTTTTAGGTCTACTATCTGACACTAGAAAGCTCTTTCTCGGTCTAAAAAAAATGTAGTGCCACAGCCCCAGATTTATAACCCTGATTGTAAAATGATATCGTGCAGAAAGAATCGTCACACCGGGAAAGCAGAGCAGCAGGAGAATGGGTTATTTGGATTGAAGTATAAGGCTGAAGCTTTTTAGACATGCTGGAATAGCAGCTGCAAGACACAACAGAAACTCACTCGAGAATTGCAGTTTTCTTATAATTACTGAGTGAAGCATGCACATCGAGATCTTTCTTTACCCTACAGTAGTATGGTACCTGCTATTCAAGTGACAAGGCCAGTCTCTAACAGGCTCTTCCAAACAGACTCCTCAGAAACTATGATAATGACTGTTAGGGGAAGGTCTCAAGTTTTTTTGTTTTTTTTTGTACATGCTATATATCAGTTAAGGCCAAAGGGGGGCTTTCATTTTCCATGATTTTTCCCAACTTCTAACCTGTAGTGTGCACACGTATGCATGTTTTTATGAAAAGGGTTTCCTCAATACCTTAGACTGGCAAACAAATTAAAAGACATGAGTTTAACACATTTTATTCAGGCAATGTTTACAACTAACTGTCTTTACTGCCTGTTAAAACGCAGTATATATACAGTACTGCAGTTATGATTTTTTTTCTTCCTAATCTGGAACAAAAACTCCATGAGATAGGCAGATCTAGTTTCTGTGAGTGTCCTGGGAGACTCACATACTCACACTGTCAGTCAAGGAGATTGTGTTAGTCTCAAATTGATTTAGAGACAGACTTCACTCACTGGAGGAAACTTACACTGATCTACCACAGCACCAATAACACCCTCTTAAGCACTTTCCTCTATAACCTTTAAAATTGTCAAATATTGTAGATACGGCAGTTATTTACATATTGTCCTTGGATTTTGCGTCCATCGTGCAGCACACGAGTCAGACAGTTGACAAAATAGTTGGTCCCTAATTAGTGAACTATGTGTCGATAAGGTTAGCCCTTCCTTATGTCTTCTGAATTAGAGGACCTGTTCCAAAGTTTACATGATGATGCTTGCTGCATCATTGCCAGAATCGCTTCCAAAGCATTTCTGATGTCTGGTGCAGCATAAGCTGATTACAATGAAGTAAGAAAATGGAAAGTCACTCTTGTGGTGCTTGAGGGAAGGTCAAATCCCCTCACTGAAGGTTCAATTCACACTAATTACCCAGAGAGAGAGAGAGAGTGAACGAAGACATTTTTAAATGGCGTTTGCACTTTCACACAAGCAAGGCTATCTCAAGTCAAAAGTGAAATGGGCCTCAGTTTTTTGTTTTGGGTGAGTCAACATCCTTTACATACAGCCTTAAGGAAGATAACTATGATGTCATTTAGAAGTGATGTGGTTACGTAATTATGTCATGTGATAAAATACAGCCGTGATAACATTCATTATAATTCATGACATCATACACTATACATAGTACAAAAATGTTACCTGGAACAATGTATTAGCGAAGCATTGTGTAGTTTAACAGAGACGTAATCAAAGCATGCATAAAAACACAATGAAAATGAAAATGGAAAATGTATTCTTACCTGTCTGTTGCCATTAATTGTGGATCGTATTGTTTGTTTTACCTAGAATATTACCAAGACTGAAATATATTGTATGGGCCTCTTCATTTATTTGCTTCTGATTTTTTTTAGGAGATTACAGAATGCCTAACCCTAACCCTAACCCAAACATAAAAAATCTAAACATGACAGTAAAGGTAAGATTATTCTATATAATAATATAATAACAATGTAAACATGACAGTAAAGGTAAGATTATACTATATAATAATACATAACAATGTAAACATGACAGTAAAGGTAAGATTATACTATATAATAATACATAACAATGTAAACATGACAGTAAAGGTAAGATTATACTATATAATAATACATAACAATGTAAACATGACAGTAAAGGTAAGATGATTCTATATAATACTATAATTACAATGTAAACATGACAGTAAAGGTAAGATGATTCTATATAATACTATAATTACAATGTAAACATGACAGTAAAGGTAAGATTGTTGTATATAATACTATAATTACAATGTAAACATGCTGCTGCAGACATTAAAAGTTACATCAGAGTGCTCTCACTGTTTTCTTTGCTTGTTTTGCTCATTTTGCTCGTTTTGCTCATTCCGACAGAAAATATCTTTAAAAACTAGTTTGATTTGAGATGTAAAAACTACTGAATATACTCCCTACTGTGGTAGTCGCCTATAGCACACACTCATGCATTCTTATTTTGTAATGCGTTGATTTGAAATACAGTGGGCACTAACTCAAGTCATTTGATGTAATGCTTATTTTGCCAGGTTATGGGTGAAGTCCATTTCCACTCAGTGCTTTGGAAGCAACATTAAAAGGGTTTGACTGTACTACTCTATATTCCAATCTATAAAGATTTATCTTGAGCTGTGAAATATCTTCAAATAACAATGTGGCTTCCAGCGTGGGTCTCAGCGGCTGACACACGCTTTCTCACAGCTCAGCGTCCTTTCACCTGGTGTGGCAGCTGGGCAGTGTGCTTAGGAAGAAGTTGGACTGACAGCTGAATCATGCCATGAATAGGTCAATGTAGTGAAAGGCTTTATAAAATAATGTGCTTCTCTGTGTTTTTGTCTTGTGAAATGCTACAATAAATAATTAGATTGTGGCTCTGTGCTCAACGTCAAATGCATAAACAGGCTATAAATGACATCATTAACTAGCTATGGAGAATTGTATCAATCCACCGGGCAGTTGAAAAGTGGAATCCTGTTCTGTCCATTCATGCAGTGAAGTTAGTGAGGGTAGCCATTGTGTGGTCTGTCAGGAATAGAACTAAAGGTCAGCTGACACAAAGACGCTTTAGGTGGCTGAGAATTTTAATGCACTTCCAAGCTGTATATATTTATCATAAAAAACTGGTATCGTTTTTAATGGGGTAGGAGTGAGACATGGGGTTAAATTTGAGACACGTTAATTTACTTTTTCTTTGCCTCAGTTCACCATCAAAGTTAGAGATTTTTCTCAGTACACTTCATGGCATAGGCGGCTGTGTGGTCCAGTGGTTAAAAAAAAAAAAAAAAAAAAGGGCTTGTAACCAGGTGGTCTCCGGTTCAAATCCCACCTCAGCCACTGACTCACTGTGTGACCCTGAGCAAGTCACTTAACCTCCTTGTGCTCCGTCTTTCGGGTGAGACGTAATTGTAAGTGACTCTGCAGCTGATGCATAGTTCACACACCCTAGTCTCTGTAAGTCGCCTTGGATAAAGGCATCTGCTAAATAAATGGTGCTTATTCCCAAACAACATTGTAGCACGCTAGGGTTTCTTGCAACGCTAAAGTATGCTAGTGTATATTATAGTGTTATGAACTTTAAGTAAATCAGAGCGGCACTTTCTTGTTCTGTATGCCACAACACATGGCAATCAACTCCATTAATGACATCAGCTGCAGCATACTACCTTTTACTGGACTGATCTTTTGCTTTCCTATCAATAACCAACCAGCTTATTCCCTGAATTACTGACATACTTTGCAGTCAATTACTTTACTGACCCCAAAGACAATGATGAGGTGCAATGACCCAGGAAGTTCAAATGTAGCAGACAGCCTGACAGTAAAGCATGCAGACTGACAACTACTATGGTACCAGCTATTATTTTTTAAATGAAAATATTTATTTAGTATAACATGAGACCTACTTACTTAGTGAATAGAAGTGAATGGCACATATGATTTAATACATTACTTAATTAGCTATAAACCCATGTATGCAAAAGTCTACTGCGTCATCTCTCTGAAACATTGAGCGTGATCTACTGGCAAATTTTGTAGTAAATTAATGTTTGCAGTGAAGCAGCTGGAAATGAGGCCAGGGACTCCAGTTTGCATGTAATGTAAAGTAGTAAAAGTCTATTTTCTATCTAAGCAAAGTTCTTCTGTTCTTTGCACTTTCGCTTGAGTTTAACTGCACCGATTGCATCTCGTGGGAGGTTTGCCAAAGTAAGGTAAAATCCAAGCTTTCGTCTCCACAGTGAGGACGTGGGCTGGGGCTTGTTTTCATGTGGTGCAGGCAATGATGTTGGTGAAAAGCAGGTTAGAGTCTTCTTTCTCAGCCTTGCAACTGGCTGCTGATCATGAGTGGGTGTTGCAGGCACTGGTCCCAGTAAGTGCCAGCAGCTAATCCATTCTGCAAAACAGGCAGGGATCTCCTGGTGGAGATAAGGAATGAAACATAGAAAACAGAGCAGAGAAATATAAAACCCTGAGAGCTTGTAAGCTGATTTATTTATGTACTCTCTTTACTTTTATACATACCAGATACGCTCTTGTTAAAACCTTTTGTCATGCAGTAGCTCGCCCCCCATTTCAGACAGGTTGATTCCAGTTGTATTAACACTCATTCTTGTCACAACCCCCTCTCCTGAGGTACAATTACAGCACTTCAGCACATGTTCCAAAATTGTTTTTTGTATCTGTTTTAGCTATTACAATTTTTACTGCAATTTGTTTTTTTTAAATCTTAGAATAACAAACCATAAAATGTATGCTGTCTTTCTCTACTTCCCTGTATCCCTCCCACTCTCAACACCTACAGACAATATACACATGCCGACTGTAACAAACTACCCACAGGGTCCTCCAAATCTGAACAACCCATGATGTAGTGGTGTCCATGGCAACACAGGCCTGGTCCTGGTATCTTAAACAATTCAGATTGTTGGCACGAGTTGAAAGGTTGTGATAATTCTACAGTACTTTAAAAAGTGCTACTTCAATGTCTTGTGACATTTACTGTTAAATTATAATTACTGTAAACACATATTGAGTTTTAATAGGTAGTGATAACTAACAATAAACCTTTTTATGTGTGTTCTAGTTCCCAACCAGAAAACTTGCTTTTACTAATTCCTGAATTGCCTCACTAGCCAATTAAAACTGCTTAACAAAGTGAAGGTGTTTGCCTGGTTGGGATTCACCAAAGTATTATGAAGGAGGACGTTTTTGATCTTCAAAGTGTACTACAGTAGTGTTGTGTATTTCTTTTCCACAGCATTTCTCAATGGAACCACAAAAGGAGAGTGAGGTGTCTGAAGCTCTTGACTCCCTCTAATATCATCCAAGCTGTGGGGTCCCTAAACAGCAGTGTTTGTATCAACAGGCTGGCATGGGCTGATCAAGACGTCTCACAGCTAGGATATTGCCATGGGCGTGCACTGAGGCACGAGAAGCTGATTTTTGGAGCAGTATTAACAGCTAGGAAAAAATGTAAATGATCTAACTCTGTTCACCTCTCAGGTCCCAAGTCTCGTCAGAAAACCTCATTTGCAAGTTTGGTGAATGTCTGCCTCCCAGGTCCCCTGCTGGTAACCAGCACACTCAAACCAATTGAGATTCATTTTCCTCTAGTACAGGATTTCATTAAAATGTATGAGCTACTTTTTACAGCGTGAATATCTTTTACATCAATAAAAAAGTTAAGAATATAGAAGTGTATATATTAGCGTTATGCTTTGCATCCAGTATTTACATCTACAGTATATAGCTATGCAGGTTCTGGCAGTAGTTTGGGGGGAGGAACATTTCATAATTACTAAATTATTCACTAGGCTGCTTTTCCCTTCTCCTGTAATCCATACTGTAATGTGACGTTTTCAACCCCTTAGAATCGTACAGTTTTGTGTGCAAGACCCCTCCAGAGGTTTAATGTACAAGTTTCACTTGAAGAGCAAGAATTCAATACAGACAGAAAAGCAGTAGCCTACCATCAGCAAACCTATTGGCATATAATTTGATCAAGATATGAATGAAATAACCCTTTATATCCCAGGTTGCGGCTGCAGTAAGTTGGTCAGCTGCTCTTGGAGTGAAGTCATACCACTGCCTTAAGCGTCTGTCTTATCAGCGTGAAGCATGACCACCATTTCAACCAATCAAAGGCATAATTATCTAAACATCCAAGCTGGTTTTAAAATGATCTGGTCTGGGTAACATGTGGCTCTGGCTATTTTCATGAAATTAATAAGTATTCTTGGCAGGTCTTTGAAGCGGATTGGAAAATATCAAACTGTGCCTCGTGTCCTGTTAACAGCGCTGCCCCACAGTTCAGTACCTCGCAGGCTGTTGCCTACGCTCAGTCCATGGAAGTGTATTCACAATCTGTCATCCAGGAAAAGCTAGAAGGAGGCATTACAGGGGTGGTGACAGAAGAGAAGCAGGTAATTATGCTGGGTGATTAGCAGAGCGCCTCCAGAACAAAAATTTAAATTTGTGAATGTAGTGTTCATAATTAATTTCCTGAACTTACATCACACAATCTGATAGAAAAGGGCAGCTCGCGGTGACTTACCCACAGAGTCTGGCATTCTTAATATCATAGCAGACAGAATATTTACCCCTTTCTCTCAGCATTCCATTGGTTATCAGGGACTGCTGTGTTTTGTACAGCAGCAAGTTTAAATATTAATTGGCTTCATAAAATGATACTCATACTCCATATTTGGCAAGTTATTGTGTAACTATTTTTTTGTTTCAATTTGTGGTACAACGTGTGGCAGTGTGTACCCTCCTCAAACCTTAGAATTTAAATCAGAAAGTTACTTATTAGATGGAAGCTCAGCTATTAAAATGAATGCATATATATTGTACAGGGATTTCGGCAAGGTGGGAGTGCCATCTAGTGGTTGTTTTCTCAGGTGACAATTACCGGTTTGAACCATCTCAGTTCCATAAGGTCCATAAACACAGCTCAGGCAGTGTCGTATGAGTTAATGGAGGGTACCTGAGGTTACAAGACAAGACTGGTTTAATTAAAATTAAAATTAAAAAATCTGCACACCTGCCACATGCAATCTACAGTAGTTTGCATGAATGTGAAGTGAAGGAGGAATAATGGGTCTCCTGCCCCGACCATCACCACGCTATCCTGGAACACAGGTGACTTTTAGAATCCCTGTCTCCATGTCTTTACATTTCTCAGTGTAGTCAGGAATTAGGAACCTATTACCTGCCTCCAGTATTTCACGGGGCTAATGTTGTTATAGTTTGCCTACTTAAAGTACTACCTACTTTGTACATGAAGGAAATAACAAATTATTTGCATAATGTGTTAAACTTCAGACACGTGGAGTTCAAAAGTTATCATAGTCATGCATTGACTTATTATTGTTAAGGTCTATTAAGATATATTTTTAAAATATAGGTTTTTGTTAGTTATTTTTAAGTATAAATGTTAAAATTGACGTTCAGATACAAAGTATCGATTTTTAAATAGTTTTAAAATCCCTTTATTGTATCCAAAAAATAACATCTAGCCACAGTAAATATTTCAAAACAAACAAAAACAGTAGCAGCACTATCACAGTCTGTTCAGGTCACTTTTAAAGCCCTTTTCTTTTTGTTTGTTTGTTTGTTTTTGTTGTTTTGACCTTTATAGGAGCACAATAAGCTCCCCTCCTCGCTCACATTGCACACCCAGTCTTCAATGCACCAACGGTCTTTAGAACTATCTAAGTCCGGCACCATTTGATAATAATAAAAATCAATCTTAATCCTGGAGACCATCAGGATTCTAAAGACACTTACAGTGTGTCACAGTTGACCAGTGAGCACCTGTTTTTTTGTTTAAAACTATATTTAATGTTAAAAACAAAGAGCTGTTTTGTAAAAACAATACCTAAGGAAGCCAGCAGGTTTTCTAAAAACAGAAAAAGGCTGCAGCTGGGGGCAGTCTGAAAACAGATGGAAAACTGTCTCCACTGCAGGACAGAAGGGGCACTGATCACTGACCCCCGGCTCCACACAGCTCAAGTACTCTCCACTCCAGAGTGCTTGGGCAGGGGTAGTTTATATAAAACTCTCCAGACAGGGGATTCATCGTGAGGAGCACTAAGGTGAGCTCTCCACTTAGTGTCCCCCAGGTCCTTCAGCTGATAGAGTGATGCTTTTTAATACACATTTCATACAGCTGATTTTACTCTGCCGTATGGAAAGCCAGCTCTGCCACTTTCTACAACAGCAGTACTTTGCCAGGTGACTCTTCCTCCTCTGGCACTGAGGGGGAGACCAGCACTGTGGGGAACAGGGGCTCCTGCTCTGGAACCAAGCGCTCTGATAAAAAAAACTAGTCAAGAACTGGGACATAGCTGGAATGAAAGAGGTCTGTAAATCACTCAGGATCTTTTCTATAAATCACACTGATTTTATGGCAGATAGGTAAGTTATCCTGCTTCAAGTAATTTTAAATTAACTATATTAATTTACATTATAAGGTGGGAGACTAGCTGTGGGAGTCCAGCATGGTGAGGCCTGCGCCGAGAGGTTGTTGGAAAAGATCCAAACCTAACAGAGCTCTGGAAGGTGCCATCTACTAGTCAGGTCTGTACCCCCCCCCCCCCCCCCACCGCTCCCATTCCCACTGTGCCTATTTGTCTCACCTGTCCTGCTATGATTGTCTCTCACATCCCTGTTATAATGTCCTCTCACTCTCGTCCTCTGCCCTCTCTCCGTCGCTGCTCCTCCAACCCCTCTAACCTCATCCCTCTGCCTCTAACCCCCTCTCACCCTCGCACTCTCTCTGGTGCTCTCTGGAACTGTCACTCTTCTGCTAACAAAGCTGATTTCATCTCTGCCTTTGCCTCCCACCTCTCTCTCGATTTCATTGCTCTCACTGAAACCTGGCTGTCCCCTGATAACACTAACTCCTGCCACCCTGTCCTCTATCTACATCCGGTCCCATACTCTGCGTCTCACTGGACGGAGAGGTGGGACTGGTCTTCTCCTCTCTCCCTCCTTACTCTTTTCTGTCCCCTCTGACCTCTCCTCACTCTCTGTTAACACCTTTGAATTTCATGCTGTCCAACTAACCTCTCCCTGTAAACTCCTGCTAATTGTACTGTACCGTCCCCCTGGACCTCTAACTCACTTTCTCGATGAACTCGACTATCTACTCTCCTCCCTCCCCTCTCTGTCTACCCCAACTGTCCTGTTAGGTAATTATTATTATTATTATTATTATTATTATTATTATTATTATTATTATTATTTGTTTATTTAGCAGACGCCTTTATCCAAGGCGACTTACAGAGACTAGGGTGTGTGAACTATGCATCAGCTGCAGAGTCACTTACAATTACATCTCACCCGAAAGACGGAGCACAAGGAGGTTAAGTGACTTGCTCAGGGTCACACAATGAGTCAGTGGCTGAGGTGGGATTTGAACTGGGGACCTCCTGGTTACAAGCCCCTTTCTTTAACCACTGGACCACACAGCCTCCTGTAATTTCAATATCCATCTCTCCAACCCCAGCCACTCTGCCGGATTCCTCCCTCTCCTTCACTCCTTCAACTTTTGTCTCTCTCCATCCCCCCCTACCCACAAAGCTGGCCATCAACTGGACCTTACCTTCTTCAGAGACTGCTGCCCCTCCACCCTCTCTGTCACCCCCCTGGACCTCTCTGATCACTATTTCATCTCTTTTTCTCTGTCTCTCCCCTCTCTCCCTGCTCCTCCTACCACCACTGTCACCTCTCGCCATAACCTCCGCTCTCTCCCCTCTGTCCTTGCCTCCACCACTCTCTCACCTCCCTCCTATCGACTCCTTCTCCCAACTCTGTAGACTCTGCTACCTCACACCTCTTCTCCCCTCGACTCCTCTGTCCCCTCACCTCCCGACCTGCTCGCCCCTCCCTCCCTCCCAGCCTGGCTCTCCTCTGTGCTCCGCTCAGCAAGAACCACACTGCGATCTGCTGAAAAGAAATGGAAGAGAAACAAACTCCCTGCTGCCCTAGACCTCCACCGCTCTCTCCTCTCCTCCTTCTCCTCTACTCTCCTCTGCTAAACGTTCTTAATACCAATCTATAATCCAAGCCTCCACTAACAACCCATGTAAACTATTCTCTACCTTCTCCTCCCTCCTCAACCCTCCCCTGCCTCCTCCTCCCTTCTCTATCTCTTCTGATGACTTTGACTCTTTCTTCTCTTCTAAAATCTCAGATATCCGCAAACTCTTTAACACCTCTCCTCCCCCACCCCTCCTGCTCCAGCCCCTACACACCCACTGCATCCCTGTAACAGGGCGAGGTGCCCTGTACATTGTTTTGTTTGTTTTCTTTTAGATCGGGTCTCCCCTCCGCCCTGTGCAGTGTATTTTGTATTTGTTTTGTTTATTATGATTTAGTATTTAAATGTATGACGCGCCGCAAGTTTGTTATTGTTTTGTTTACTTTTTAAAACGTGTTCTGGCAGAGGCGAGATTGGTGCTCGTCCTCTGCCAGGAATAATTAAACTCGTGCAGAAGGTGGCCATCTCCCGAATTAATTAAGTGATTCATTCTGTTGCTAATCGGGAGATGGTCACCTGAATATAAAAAGCCTGCAGCTCTCCATGTTGGGGGTGGTTGTTGTAGGAGCGGAGAGAGCGAGAGTGGAGAGAACTGAGAGAGAAAAGTAAACGGTAAAACGGATAGGAACAGTGAAGGCGCAATAGCCCAGCCTGACCTATTCCGTGTGTGTATTTTTTGTGTTCGTGATTTTGTTTATGTTTAAACCTTTTATTTCGCTCTGGGAGCAAACTGTTTTTTTGTTTAAATATTTTATTTATTTTTTTGTTATTAATAAAAACGGCAGCCAGCCGATTCTTTACTTTACCTGCAGTACTCTCTGGTGTCAGTTTTCCTTCCGGCTTCTGCCTGACGTCAGACCAGTCAGTCACTCTGTCACACGTGGTGTAAGAAGTGGGATCACCAGCGCCTCCTGGACTCAGGCAGAGGTGGGGTACTGCAGTTTTTAATTTTTTTTTTCGTTTATTATTGTGTGTGGAGAAAGGAAGGTGAGGAAGGAAGATGGGAGGAAGAAGAGGAAGGATGGGAGGAATAAGGAGGAGCTGCAGACAGCAGCAGCTGCAACAACAGCAACAGCAGCCGGGTGTTACTGCTGCGCTGAGCCTGGGCATTCCAGGACCAACTGCCCTGGTACCCCCTCGGACAGCGACCCCAACTATGCCCCATCTGCGGAGGTGAGCACTACGTGGCCCGCTGCCCTGTCCATCAGGAGAGGGAGGAGCAGGGGTCGTCTCAGTCTCCACCACCAGCAGGGGAGGTAGACTGCTGCTCCCACCGCCACAACAACAGCTGAACAAGAGGTGGTGGTCCCGGTGCCAACTAAGTTTGGACCCCGGACTGGGCAGCTGAACAGGAGCAGTGGAGGAAGGAGGGGCTCCCGTGTGCGGCGCCTGTATCGAGTTTGGGCACGTCAGGGAGGACTGCCCTTACGGGGACCCCCAGTTTGAAGAGGCGTTGAACCAGGGTCTGGTGGGGGACGCTGCAGAGTGGTTCTGGGCAGTGGACCAGACCCGGTCATCTCCAGCACCCAAGAGGGAGGAGCCCGAACGTCCTGCGCCTGAAAGGGAGGAGCCCGAACATCCTGCGCCTGAAAGGGAGGAGCCTGAACGTCCTGCGCCCAAGAGGGGGGAGTCGGTGAGTCCACAGCCCAAGAGGGGGGAGTCGGTGCGTCCACAGCCCAAGAGGGGGAAGTCGGTGCGTCCACAGCCCAGGTACCTGCCAGCAGAGGGAGAGTTCCTGCTGGTTCCACCTCCACCGCCCTGGGAGGACTGTGTGTCGCTCCCACCTCCGCCAACAGAGGGTGAGTTCCTGCTGGTTCCGCCTCCACCTCCGTGGGAGGACTGCGTGTCGCTTCCACCTCCGCCAGCAGAGGGTGAGTGCCTGCTGGTTCCGCCTCCATCGCCGCCACTAGCAGAGGGAGCATGCCTGCTGGTTCCGCCTCCATCGCCTCCGCCAGCAGAGGGTGAGTGCCTGCTGGTTCCGCCCCACCGCACTGGGAGGACTGTGTGTCGCTCCCGCCTCCGCCAGCAGAGGGAGAGTTCCTGCTGGTTCCACCTCCACCGCCCTGGGAGGACTGTGTGTCGCTCCCACCTCCGCCAGCAGAGGTAGAGTTCCTGCTGGTTCCACCTCCACCACCATGGGAGTACTGTGTGTCGCTCCCACCTCCACCAGCAGAGGGAGAGTACCTGCTGGTCCCACCTCCGCCAGCAGAGGAAGAGTACCTGCTGGTTCCACCTCCATCGCCGTGGGAGGACTGCGGGTCGCTCCCACCTCCGCCAGCAGAGGAAGAGTACCTGCTGGTTCCGCCTCCATCGCCGCCACCAGCAGAGGAGCATACCTGCTGGCTTTCTCGCTGCAGCCAGAAGGGAGGAGCCCCTGCCGCCGCAGCCAGAAGGGGAAGAGCCCCTGTCGCCAGCAGCCAGAAGGGGAGGAGCCCCTGCCGCCTTCGCAGCCAGAAGAGGAGGAGCAGGAGCTGCCTCTGCCTCCACCACCACCACCTGAGGGAGAGGAGCAGGAGCTGCCTCTGCCTCCACCACCGCCCAAGGATGCCAGCCTCGCACCGCCCAAGGATGCCAGTTTCCCATCGCTCGGGGATGCCAGCCTCGCACCGCCCACGGATGCCAGCCTCGCACCGCCCAAGGATGCCAGCCTCGCACTGCCCAAGGATGCCAGCCTCGCACCACCCAAGGATGCCAGCCTCGCTTCGCCCAAGGATGCCAGCCCTGCTTCGCCCAAGGATGCCAGCCTCGCTTCGCCCGAGGATGCCAGCCTCGCTTCGCCCAAGGATGCTTGCCTTGCATCGCCTGGGGCTGCCTGGTGCTCCGCATCGCCTGGGGCTGCCTTTTGCTCCACACAGGGTACAGGGTATGAGGGAGAAGTGGAGCTCCCGCTGCCGCCTCCATGGCCAGGGGCTCCCCTCCCGAGTTCGCCTCCCGAGGGTCCGCTGCTGCTGTCGTCGCCTCCCGAGGGTCCGCTGCTGCTGCCGTCGCCTCCCGAGGGTCCGCTGCTGCTGCCGCCGCCTCCCGAGGGTCCGCTGCTGCTGCCGTCGCCTCCCGAGGGTCCGCTGCTGCCGTCGCCTCCCGAGGGTCCGCTGCTGCTGCCGTCGCCTCCTGAGGGTCGCTGCTGCTGCCGCGCCTCCCGAGGGTCCGCTGATGCTGCCGTCGCCTGGGGTCGCCAGGGATCCTGCTTCGCCTGGGGTCGCTACACTGTGGCCGGAGCTCCATGAAGGGGAGCTGCCGACCACGAAGAAGGGGGGGAGGTCAGGAGACCAGCTCCCCTCGCAGCAGGTTCGCTGCCGGAGATCGTGTGGTCGGAGCCCCACGGAGGGGAAATGCCGGCCATGAAGAAGGGGGGGGAGGTCAGGAGACCAGCTTCCCCAGCCGCACTTTCACGGCAGGATAGTGTGTGGCGGGAGCCCTCGGAAGAGGGAGCTGTCGTCCACGAAGAATTGGGGGGTGCCGGACCTCCCACCATGGCCACCCCCATGGATACTGTGCTTCCCCCTCTTCCGGGACTTGATATGTAACAGGGCGAAGTGCCCTGTACATTGTTTTGTTTGTTTTCTTTTAGATCGGGGTCTCCCCCTCCGCCCTGTGCAGTGTATTTTGTATTTGTTTTGTTTATTATGATTTAGTATTTAAATGTATGACGGCGAAGCGCCGCGAGTTTGTTATTGTTTTGTTTACTTTTTAAAACGTGTTCTGGCAGAGGCGAGATTGGTGCTTGTCCTCTGCCAGGAATAATTAAACTCGTGCAGAAGGTGGCCATCTCCCTAATTAATTAAGTGATTCATTCTGTTGCTAATCGGGAGATGGTCACCTGAATATAAAAAGCCTGCAGCTCTCCATGTTGGGGGTGGTTGTTGTAGGAGCGGAGAGAGCGAGAGTGGAGAGAACTGAGAGAGAAAAGTAAACGGTAAAACGGATAGGAACAGTGAAGGTGCAATAGCCCAGCCTGACCTATTCCGTGTGTGTATTTTTTGTGTTCGTGATTTTGTTTATGTTTAAACCTTTTATTTCGCTCTGGGAGCAAACTGTTTTTTTGTTTAAATATTTTATTTATTTTTTTGTTATTAATAAAAACGGCAGCCAGCCGATTCTTTACTTTACCTGCAGTACTCTCTAGTGTCAGTTTTCCTTCCGGCTTCTGCCTGACGTCAGACCAGTCAGTCACTCTGTCACAGTCCCCTACTAACTCACCCTCCTTCTCCACCTTTTCTCCCCTCTCAGACTCTGACCTCTCCTCCCTGCTCCAGGGTCACAAATCCACCACGTGTGCCCTGGACCCCCTCCCCACTCACTTCTTTCAAGCTGCTGCTCCTGCTCTACTTCCCTTCATCTCCTCCCTTCTCAACACCTCTCTCCTTTCTGCTCTCTTTCCCTCTGCCTTCAAACAAGCCTCTATCACTCCCCTCAAAAAACCTACCCTCGACCCCACCTCCTTCCAGAGCTACCGTCCTGTCTCCCTCCTACCCTTCCTCTCCAAAACCCTCGAGCGGGCAGTACACTGCCAGCTCTCTGCTTTCCTGTCCAACCACTCTCTGGTCAACCCTCTCCAATCTGGCTTCTGCTCTGCTCACTCCACTGAAACCGCCCCCGTCTGTCACTAACTCACTAAACTCTGCCCGAGCTGCCTCTCTCTCCTCTGTCCTAATTCTCCTCAACCTCTCTGCTGCCTTTGACACTGTCGATCACTCTATTCTACTATCCTCTATCGCTGACCTGGGATTCTCTGGCACTGCTCTGGCCTGGTTCTCTTCCTACCTCTCCAACCGCACTTACCAGGTAACCTGGCATGGAGCAACCGCCACACCTCGCCCTCTCTCAACAGGAGTCCCCCAAGGGTCAGTCTTGGGTCCTCTCCTGTTCTCTCTCTATACCCGCTCCCTGGGCCCCCTCATCGCATCCTATGGTTTCTCATACCATTTCTATGCTGATGATGCTCAGATTTTCCTCTCCTTCACCACCTGACTCCACCATCCTCTCCTGTATCTCTACCTGTCTGTCTGCTATCTCCTCCTGGATGCACTCGCATCACCTCAAACTCAACCTCTCTAAATCTGACCTCTTTTTCTTTCCCTCCTCCTCCCGCCCCTCCTCTGATCTCTCTATCTCCATTCCTCTGGAATCTACCACACTCTCTCCCTCCTCCTCAGCTAAGAACCTCGGAGTCACCCTGGACCCCAGCCTCTCTTATTCCCAGCACATCTCCACTCTGGCACGCACTTGCCGATTCTTCCTGAGCAACATCCGAAGAATCCGGCCCTTCCTCACCAACTACGCCACCCAGCTCCTGGTCCAGGCCTTGGTAATCTCCCACTTAGACTACTGCAAGTCCCTCCTGGCTGGCCTCCCTGCGTCCGCCACCCGTCCACTCCAGCTCATCCAGAACTTCGCTGCTCACCTGGTGTTCTCTGTACCTTGCTTCTCCCACGCAAATCCACAGCTCCGCTCACTCCACTGGCTCCCGATCACCGCTCGCATCCAGTTCAAGACTCTTGTACTCGCCTACAGATGACATGACAAGACTGAACCTAGCTACCTCCAGATCCTCATCTCTCCCTACACCCCCACTCAATCTCTCCGCTCATCCTGCACTAGAAGACTGGCTGTACCTCCTCTACGCTCCTCTGCCTCCAGAGCCCACTCCTTCTCCACCCTCGCCCCACAGTGGTGGAATGACCTTCCTACAGATGTCAGGACTGCCCAGTCCCTGACCACCTTCCGACGCCTCCTCAAGACTCACCTCTTCAGACAGCACCTGTAGAACTCCTCTTTTCCCTCTGGACACTTTATCACTCTTCCTTAATGCGCTTTACTTGCACTTATCTGCTCCCTATTTTTCTGCATCTAATCCTGTACTTTACAGAGTACTGTAATCTGTCACAAGTGTTATTTAATCTGTAGTATTTTGTATTTAATTGTATCCTGATGTAATTAGGATACATCAGAGAACACTGTTATCTGCTCCGATATTGAATCGTATTTTGTCATATACTTGTACTTGCTAGAACCGAAGTCATTGTATTTTATCTTACTCTTAATTGTATTAATACTTGTACTGTGATTCTTGAAATGTATTTTTGTTTACGACTGTAAGTCACCCTGGATAAGGGCGTCTGCTAAGAAATAAATAATAAGTTCTGTGGCTAACTCCCTGCTGGCTTTCCATTTAAATAGACTAAAATCAATCACCTGGCCAAGCTTAGTAAAACATGCTTTATCAAACACTGAACACATATATGCAGAATTAAAACTCTCACATTTAACAATGGGATTAAAAAACAGGGGCTCTTCAAAAACCCATTTTGTGCACAGCAACTCCTGCATTAAGCAGGTTTTTATAAAAACTATCCAGCCCGCTATCATTTATTTAGCTGTTCAGGGGGTATTAAAAACAGGTGCTTGTCAAGACCCAGCCCTCCCGCTCTGTGCAGGAGTGAGTGAGCCAGGCCTCTCCAGCTCAGCTCTGGGGCACAGAGCCGTTTCCGGACAGCCTGCAGCCTGAACACTGCCACCCTGCTGGGGATATCAATCAGTCCCTGCCCCCCCTCCTCACGGGGGAGGTACAGGACAGCCGGACGCAGCCAGTGATGCCCACTCCAGAAAAACTGGACCAGACACTTCTGAATCTCATTTAAGAGACCCAGGGGAGGGTCCAGACACACCAGCCTGTGCCAGAGCATAGATGCCACCAGATTGTTAATAACAAGTACCCTCCCTCTAAATGAGAGTCATGAAAGGAGCCACTGCCAACTCTGCAGCCTCCCTTTCACTTTATCCAGCAATCCCTCCCAGTTCTGTTGCAAGAATGCTTCTTTTCCAAAAAACACTCCTAATATCTTAACCCCAGTGTTTTCCCAGGTCAGCGCTTGGGGCAGTGATGGGGGAGTCACTCCCTCCCAGCTACCAGACAGAAAAGCTGCACTTTCTGCCCAGATGACCCGAGCTGAGGTGACCTTTTCATAGTTCTTAATGCAGGACTGCAGCACAGTGATGCCCCTGTCATTGGTAACAAAGACATTAAGGTCATCAGCATATGTAGAGAGCCTGATGGGGGCACTGTTGGATACAGCTGGGACAGCCAGCCCTGTTAGCTTCTCCCTCAGCTGGTGCAGGAAGGGATCTATAGAGAGGGAGTAGAGCATCCCTGAGAGGGAGCAGCCCTGCCGTATCCCTCTCTGCACAGGGAAAGGGACACTCAGATCATTATTTACTTTCACTAGGCTAAAAACATTCTTATATAGGAGTCTAATATTAGAAATAAAAACAGCCAAAACAAAATGCCTTCAGTGTATGAAACAAATACTCATGGTCAAATATGTCAAAAACTTTTTCCTGGTCAATTGAAATTAAACCAATATCAATGTTAAAAAGTTTGGATACATTAAAAAGGTCTCTTATTAAAAACAAGTTATCAAAAACGGATTGCTCTGTTACACAATAAGATTGATCCTTATGCACTACTGATCCTATTTGTGTCCGCAGCCGATTTGCCAGCGCCTTGGAAAAGATTTTGTAATCTGAGCACAACAATGAGATGGGGCGCCAGTTCTTAAGGTTGCAGAGGTCTCCTTTCTTGGGTAGCAGTGTGATTACTGCCCTGCGGCAGCTCAAAGGCAGCTCTCCATCCCGGCTGCACTCCTGAAGAACCTTGTAAATGTCCTGTCCGATACAGTCCTAGAAACGTCTGGTTGGAGAGCTGCATGACGGCAGCAGTGAGCTCCTGGAAGGTTAGTGGAGTGTCCAGCCCACGCCACTCCTCCTCACTCAGACTGGGGAGCCCCTGATGCAGTTGCTCCATCTCTTCCAGGTCACAGTTCTCAGCCTTATAAAGATCACTGTAGAAATCCACTGCCGCACGCCTGAGCTCCGGAAGCATGGAGACCTCTCTCCCGCAGGGCAGCCTCAGACAGCTCATCTGCTTGCGCTCCGCTGTCATCCTTTCCAGGCTGAAGAAGAAGGCTGTGGGAGCGTCCATGTCTTTAAGCTCAGTGAAACGGGCTCTGAGCAAGGAGCCCTTCACCTTCTCCTCCAGCAGGCTGCCCAGGCATTGCCGTCTCTCCTGCAGGCCCTGGTATGCCTCCTCACTGCGCTGGCCACCCAGCTGCCTCTCAAACTCCACAATCTCACTCTCTAACTCACTGACCACTGTATCTACTGACCTGGTGACACTCTGGGTGTACTGCTGACAAAATACTTTAATTTTGATCTTTCTGATATTCCACCACTGTCTCAAACTGGCATACTTATTTTTTTTCTTTTCTCCAGTTCTCCCAAAATAATTTAAAATAATTGGTGAATTGTTTGTCTTCCAGTAGTTTTGTGTTAAAGTGCCAGTATGATTTTGAATGTGTTTTGGTGGGTAAAGATACCGATACAAAGTGATGATCGGAGATAGAGTTGGGTGAGATACTGCATCTAATGAATTTATTTATGTGATGCTTTGGTGTGTAAAACCGATCCAAACGTGCCCCAGACAGCTGATTTTAATTGACTTTAATCCATGTGTATTGTTTGCTGGTGGGATGAAAATTCCCCCAGATGTCAACCAGGTCAAAAGTGTTTAATACAGTGGCCAGCTCCCTAACAGATTGGGGATTGGGCTCCCCGTGGTTTCTATCATTGATAAAATCCATAGTGCAGTTAAAATCCCCTCCCAGTATGAGGACATGACCAGTATCACACTGCCTCAGCACCTGACTCAGCTTTTTAAAAAATAAAACTCGCTCCCCCCCAACATTAGGAGCATAAATATTAATAAAATTAATTAAAAACCCACCATATTTTACCTCTACTTCCTTGAAGAGTCTTCCTTGAACAATTTCATCTATTGCTAAGATTTCCACCTTAAAACCTGGAGAAAATAAAACAGCCACCCCTGCACTGACATTTGAGCCGTGACTTAAAAGACAGTCGCCCCCCCACTCCGACTGCCAGTGAGACTGGCTAGTGCAGTCTGAGTGCGTCTCCTGCAATAAAATCATGTTCGCTTGTTTACTATTTAAAAATATAAATAGCTGCGCTCTCTTATTAAAACCTCTGCCCCCATTTATGTTAAAAGAGCCTAAAATAATTATCTCCATTGGTAAAAAATAGATTGCTCAACAATAAAATGAATAAAGACATAAAAATATAAATATTCCAGGTAAAATTAGCCATTAAAATTGATTAGAAGATCTCAACATTTTCCTCACTGAACTCATATGCTTCTTCAGTCTGAATCTTTTTTTTTTTTTTATCAAATTCAGCTAAAGTTGCTTTCCTGAGTACAACATTTGCAGAGTATAGAAAACATTTCTGGTTTGAGAAGAAGGATTTTACTTCTATTCATCTCATATCCTTTGTTTTATCGAGGAAAGTGCTGATTTCTTTAATAGTATATCATTTGTCCTTACTGGTTTGGCTGGCCGAAATGTCAGAGAGCTGCAAGGTGTCAGAGAAATTTCCATCTTCCTTTTCACCCTCCTCGTATAGCGACATCTCCTCCTCGTCCATCGATTCCTCTGCCTCTGCCGCCGCTGGCTCCTCCGACACCGCCGACTCCCCGGGCTGAGAGGAGCCACCAGGGACAGGATCCCCATCATAGCCGGCTTGAACTCCGGCACCGCCGACTCCCCCTGTACAGCTAGGTACCGCCATTGGGGCCGACAGAGATTCACCTCCGCTGACAGGATACCTGAGTCTGAAATGCGGGATCAGTGGGCTGGGAATCACCTTCACCGCCCTCCTCCATCTGGCTGCTCTGTCCCACCGCAGCGCAGGGCTGAGACCCTCCGCTGCTGCCGTGAGAAATCATAGATCCCCAAATCGACTACCCTCTGCCCGCCGTGTCGGCAGCAGCAGAGGACGCTTTCCTCTCTTTCAGCTGCCGCTTCTTCCCCACCACCTTGAACTCACCCTCCTGATCAGCATCAGCCGATGCTGTAGCCTCTGGTTCAGCTGCAGACTCACTGCTGGTGGGCTGTTGCTGAGCTGAGTCACCCGGTTCCAGTCGCTCTGTCTCTTCCACCTGTGCTCTCTGAACAACCTTGGCCCCCTCCCCATTGCCACTACTACTACCACTCTGACCTGTTTCTGCGTTTAACTGTGGGCATGAATGTTTGATGTGCCCGTTCCCCACACTGAAAACATTTCATTATGTCTGTACTTGCAAACACTACGCAGTCCCTGCCTTCAATGTTAAAATGCCATGCAACATTTAAAACAAGATCAGGATCATTCAGAAGCACTGACAAACCCATATTATCTAGTGGTGATGATTGGGCAGAGTCCTGTCATTTTTACATCAGATTCAGCCATCGACTCCTTTGATTAGAGAAGGCGTGTGCACATACTGTTCAAACTGACATGCGATGAGACATCCAAATCGAAGATTAATATAGATGTTATAGAAAATACAAAACTTAATTGGCGACTCTTAAAAAATACTTTAAACTGCGCATTTGAAGGTATGTAGAAATGCATATCACTCAAAGGACGAAATGATTATTGTAGCCCTTTGGAAAAGAAGGTACAACGAAATGAGTTATTTTTTAGTCCCGTGCGAATCATGATTTAAATGGCTGTTGTAAACCCGAGACCTATAAGTACTCGACAAGTTCGCAATGAAAAACAGGAGGATGGATTTGTGGATCTAAACACCAGGTAAGGTAGGTTATTCATTTCTGTTATTTAATGTGTATGTTTAATAACTGCATAGTAGTGTTTCTAAATGTGATTGTGAGGTGAAACAGCACGGTTCCCTTTCAAGTCGAAGACGACCACCAACATTAAGTATGGGATATTCCCTGCCCTTGAGGTAGGTAATACTGAGCTCTCTATATCAGAGCTGCCGAAGGCCCCTTCCTGTGATGACGCACTCGGTCCCACCTACCGAGGGTATAAAACCGTCACTCACCGGAAGATCTTCCTCTTTTTCCTTCTCAAGACGGTAAGGTAGGACCTCTGTGTCTAGAACTGAGTGTGTTGATAGAAAGAGCCCTTGAGTCGATTCGGGTCTGTTGTAGTTCCTAGCATTCATGCTGAAAGCTGTCTTGCCGCTTTCCTGGAATCAACGACTTTTGAAAAAGACCAGGTTTTTTGTCTTTCTGTCTTTTAGCAGCCCACCGGCCCCCCTTGGTGGGCCGCTTTCACTTTGCTGTCTGTTGTACGTGAGCGGCTGTCTGTGCAGCCACCCGCGAGTGAGTTGTCTTTTCCAATAGAGAGCTACACAAGTATCCTCCTCGGGGCTAGGCCTGCCGTATCCCCGCTGTCGAGTGACCCAGCCGCACACCTTCCTCGGGCTAGGTAACCCAGTATCCCCGTCCGAGCGGAGTCGCCGGCCGAACCTGACCGCTGCGGTGTGTCGGTTCATGTGTGTTCGGTGTGCTCTCTCTCCTTTTCTTCCTCCTTATAAACTGTAATTTTGCTTGACAAAACTTCACCCACCGCGGCTTCGCCTCTGTCCCCCTGGTATACGCTTCATGCTGACCAGGTGTGTGTGTTGACCACGCAGTCTGGGTACGCAATTTGCGTAGCGTCCTCTCCGGTGCTGCGGTACCGCGGCGTATGCATAACCTGTTTTCTCTTGGCACAGGCTGCGTATTATCCGACGCCAGCGTAGGAGCTTAACGCACACGGTACTTGGTCCCAGTACGCAGGGTACGCAGAACGATATTCACAGCGCATACAACGTGCAGGCGTTCGTTGCTCCTTACCAAAAATTACGCACAGAGCGCAGAGTACGAAGCTACGCTCCCACTGCGCAAGGCGTCTGGAACATTCGAGGACGAGCAGTGCTGTGCACGTTGCTCTCATTGCGTAGGCACTGCGCTACTAGCGCATACCTCATAGCGCACGGTACAGGGCGGGTCTAGTCTGTTGCGCATCAGTTCCTAAAAAAAAAAAAAAAAAAAAAAAAGGGGGAACTATGCTAAATAAGAACAGACCCATGACGGGGTTCCATGCCTGTACGGCTTGTAATGCCAGTATCCCACAAGAGGATAACCATACCCTCTGTGTGCGGGGCTGGGGTGTCCCGCATGCCACCATGGCCCTCGAGAGGGATGTGGCTTGCAGTGTCTGCGAGGCTTTTCAGCCTAGGGTGAAAGAGGCTCGTCTTGGTTTTAATCGCATATTTAATTGATACAATTACTTCATCCATCTCATTTAAATTAGTTTAATTACTGATGCTGTTGTACATTTGGAATGTATTTTCTATTGTTTTGGCCAGGTTACAGTATTTGCACTGCTCAGATTATTTTACTAATGTTATTAGTGTAGAATTAATACAGCAACAATGATTAGTTGGAACTCTGTTTTGTACTGCGCTGCTAATGCAACTGTAGCTTTAACTACGCACTGTGACGTGCCTACGGAACTGTGGGGAGTGTGGTGATGTCTTGGGCCGAGGTGGAGAGAGCGTTACCATGGTGTATTTTGAGCAAGTTTCAGCTCTGTATTCTAATGCTGTAATTAAAAGTAACAAACATCTGCCAAGGAAATAAAGAATACTGTAAAGCCTTAAATATCTGCGACCTAAATATCTGGCGAATCACACCATAAAACCTATTTTGCTTCTGAAATGTTGCCGACCTGCTGCAATATATCAATACACTTGCAATACGAAATATGTATTGTTAGTGGAATTTGATATTCGTGCCAAAAATGTTTGCTTTTTTTTTTTCCTTATGCGAAACACGCATAATAAAAGTCTCACACATATTTAAGGCTTTACAGTATTGCTAAGAGGGACAAGAGAGTAATGCGAATTAATCTCCCCAAAAAAATTAACGCGTTAATCGCAGAAGTTAACTGTAATTAATTGACAGCCCTAATTATTACCTATGTGCAAAAAACGAATTCCAGGCAATTCACCACCAGCAACCCCTTGGGGACCAAATCCTTGCAACGCCATCATCAAAAAATCTCCATCCACCACCTTATCAAAAAATCTCCATCCACCACCTTAACAAAATCCTGGCCACGCCACTGATTTTCAACCATACTGCTGCGAGACGAATCAAACCTATCGAAAGGATGCACAAGCACTGTTAAACTCTTTCTACGTCATGAACAGGGATCATCGGAATCCGTTTGCTATGGAAACACGAAAAAACACGAATTTTCAATGCTGACGGAGAATTTTTAGTTTTACACTTGGGGCGGGGCAAAAAAAATGCAAGGCTTTTTTGTTTGTTTGATAACAAAATCGATAAACTTATCATATATAATCATCAACACAGACACTGTTGCTTTAAACTTACATAAATATACTTGTTCAATAAACATTGAACAAGTGCTTCTGCTTCTGGTGAATAGAGGTCAAGGTTGAACGAGGCGCACTGTCAGTGTCACATTCCTGCTGAAACGTAGATGCAGTTTACTTTAGTATCCAGTGCGTTGTTACCACTAAACAAGCTGTTTAAAGATGCTGAAAACGGTAAAAATCACCTTTGAAGAGTCAATGAGTTTGGCAGTAGCCATTCAGGTGACAAAGACTAACTGGAGAAACTAATATCATAACTACACAGACGTATTTGTAATGTTTAAAGTAAAATGGTAAGTTTGTTTATGTTATTGATTGATGGCACTGGTGAGCTTGTAACTTCCTTAGAAATTAAGTGCACCAATAAATACTTCCTGTGTTAACTGTTATACAGCAGTACTGTTTGTGTATGTTATAATTTTAGCCTTTTATTTAAATTACAGAATAACGCAGATTTTTATTGTTTTTTATTGGAAAATCTGTTTCTTTTTTTTATTGCGGAAAACTAGGATACCTGGTCATGAACCACAATATTAACTAAGATATGCCTTCATTTTTTTTTCTCTTAGTGTCGCAATTTCTTATAAAGCTGACAGTGAATAATGCAAGAAATCAGAATCAGCGTCAAACCGAATGAAAACAAATAAAGCAAACTCAGCTGCCCGGTTTACACATACAGCACATCAGTATTAAAAACAGTACTTACTTGATTTTTTTTTCTCTAAAGAAAACATTTGTTTTTTTGAAACTGGACCCTTTCTGTCGGGAGGTTTCAGCTAAAGTACCCTTTACAATTTCCGCTCACTGAATGGTACCACAGTTGCAATAAAATACAGAATAATCTGGTGAACACATTTCTTTTTTTCTCCCGTTTATTTAATATTTTACACAACAGTGGGACTGACAAATTGCAGAGACAGAAAACCAAACAGTATGCTTCATTCTTAAAATTTTATTACATGTCTTTGGATGCACAGAATTAAAAGGTAGTATTTAGGAATCTTTGGAAACACTCATGTTTGTTTTCTATTGGGCAAAGTCATTATAAATAATACAAAATAGTCTGCACTGTAAATGTATCAAACACCGAACACATATTCAAGCAGCCGCTATTACAGTTAATAAAATGCAGCCGCGGCAATAAACAAAAACCGTCCAAGTATAAGTATTGCGATGACTTTTATGTTTACCAGAGCATTTATACTTCTTAAAAAAACAGAAACAAACACTGCTTCACTAATACGGCAAGTTGAAAACAGCAACTATACCACGAGCAACACCGACCGCACAATCGCCAGACGCTGCTTCAGAGTGGAAATACACGCAATCGAAATGGCGCATGCGTACAGGTGGAAAATATGGACGTGATAGTCTGTGTTATTTATTTATTTATTTATTTATTTGATTAGCGGTTCCGTTTGAGCTGCTAAACAAATATTAAATAAGTATAAATCGTGGTTTAGAGAATATAAAGATGGCTTTCATTTTTATTTGTGCGTTTCTGAGTCATCTTGCGTTCCCGATATAACCCTAAGAAGTACCTCCGGTTGAAAACCCCTATTCAAGCCCATAGCACCAAAGAAATACAATGCATGAAAAGTACTAAAACCTAACAGCTATGAACCGATATATTTGGCATTGCGTTATATCGGGGATTGCAAAAGCAATATTAATATAAGAAGAAATACAATCACTAAACATTCTAGAGTTGGCTCTTCTAAAAGAAATGTGTTATAGATTGGTTTCATCTTTAAGTATGTACAGTAATGAGCTGTCCACTTTATAATATACTGGACTATTCGCTGCTTCAGGGGCCGATTGTACTAACGAGAACAAAAAATGGGATCAGATCCGAATTCACTGAAGGCACACCATAAGAAGGTGTTGTACTAAGCAGATCTGGATCAGACTCCACTGATCTGTAATCTTGATCCAACGCTGCGTAACTAGGGAAACTGACCAATGAGAAGCGAACTTGTCTGTGTGGCGCGAAGTTTCAATACCCCGGCTGGCAAATTTCTATACAGCCTGAGATCGCAATAATGTTACGAAGAAATGGCTAATGAAAACATGTCATTTATGCCACTCTTAAATTCAAATGGTCATATTATTAAAAAACCTTTAGATATATTTGTGTACTTTTTTTTCTTTCAAAAATGTACCTAGCTGATTAATGTACGCTGCACCCCTGGTTAAGTGTTTGTACTCTGGCCTGTAGTGCTGAGATGCGAGTAAAGTGCGCCCTTGAGTGGGGAGAACAAGGCATTTGTATGAGACTTGGTTTCAGATCAATAATTCACCCCGTCATCTTCATACACTGTATACTGAAACGCATACATACTGCAAACACTAATATACTGGAATGCATACATACACTATATACACATACATTGAAGCCCATATATCATTATTTATTGTTGTATGAATGTGTGCAAGTTGTATGGCACTGAAAAGACAAATTAAAACATCAGTGTGAAGTGGCAAGAGCAGCTGCTCATAACTGAGGTTAAATTGCATATCATTCTTCTGTAATTGGTAGTGGTGTTAACATGCAGTCTAATAATACTAATAGTGCTCTTTGTACTAATGACGTGTCTCATGAAATCATTTTTCAGTGGTTCAATGAAGAGAAAAAAAGAAAGAAGACCGGCTCCAGCTAAAGAAAATGCCTTTAGCATTGAAAAAAAGGCTACCAGAGTATGAATTTTATAGAGAATTTAATAACACTACCAGAAGTTTTAAAAAATTGCTTTGTTTCAGTCTGAATCGGGAAAACAAGACCCTTTGGGATCTTTGGGGATATATGTACAATGATCCATGCCAAAGCCACGCAGAAAGCATTGTGTTGAAAGAAATAGAGCGTTTCTTTAAAGAAAATCATCCAGACACAGTTCAAAAGTACAAACTGACATTGTATATGTCTTTCAGCCCTTGCTATAAGTGCTGTGAAAGCTTGGCTAACTTTCTGAAATCAGAAGAAAGAATTGATCTACATGTAAGAGCTTCAAAACTATACTTCTCTCAGAACTCTAGCAATCAGAAAGGTCTGCAGCAGCTCAAGCACCTAGGGGTCTCTATAAAGGTGATGGACAAGGAGGATTTTCAGGACTGTTTCTATTTGTTTGTCAATGAGCTGAAGCAGTTTGAAGGGTGGCCTGATCTGGACAAAATGAGTGTAGACTATTCTGCTGCTCTGGAAGCCATTTTGAATCAGGTACAGCACTGGCTTGCTTCCTGTTGGGAATTCTCTTTTTGCAGTACTTTGTGCTCTGTGTGATGTGTGGACATCTGAATATGACACTAGTTTGGTTCAGTGAGTGAGCAGGTGTAAGCAGGATTTGTTTATCACAGAAAAATAAGGTTTGTGTGGTAAAGCATAGGTAAGCATTGTAAAGCCCATGGCAAATCATGGTAAACTGTGGTTAATGGGTAGTATAACCATGGGAAAAGCATAGTGAATTGAAGCTGGCCTTTTTAGTAATGCTTTTTATTATTTTTAAAAAAAAGTACCCATTTCACTGCCTCTCCAAAATATTATGGTTTATAATTATAAAATTATTTGCTCCGGTCACAAATCTAACATTTTATCTTTTTTTTTTTTTTTTTTAAGTGTGAGACAAATACAGACTCTGGAAAAGTCTCTGCAGGTGTGTATTGTAATGGATGGACACAATTACATCGGTTTTCTTTCATTAGTAAATGCAGTATGTTTAATATATTACCTTCGGTCTGATGTTCACTTTCATTGGGATTTCATATCCTGATTACAGATGTGACAGAGTTTCCCATTCACAGCAGCACATAACATACTTTATTTTTTTTATTTAAATCTAGGAGCTTATTTCTATATATCAGTCCAATGCTGAATCAGGCTAATGCAACCCCGAAAACAGAGTACACAATAGAAGTAATGTTTCAGTGTAAAGATGCTGACGCTGTGTGATTGTGTTACCTATCGTATTCCACCAACACCTCTTTACCTCTTGTTCTGTCTGCACTACAGAGACCACGTGAGATAAAACCATTGCTAATAGATAGAGAAAAGATTAACAAGTCACTCATTTTCAATCTCATTGAAAACAGCGATATCATGTTATGGATATGAAACATACATGGCCATATATTAAATAACAAGTTGAAACATTTATTACACCCAAACACATTCAATAAGCCACTGTGTAAACTCCCATCTCAGATTGTTTTTCCATACGAACGTAAGGGTCAGAGAGACAGACTTGTTCCTGAGTAAAAGTGGGGAAAAAGTCATTTACTTATGACATGTGTATTACAAAACAGAACATTATTGGAAATGTAAAAAAAAAACTGCTACATGAACAACACTGCTGGGGGTTCTGTAACACATTAACAGACCTGAATTTCTATAAAAACAGACTTACAGACACTATTTCAAAAGCTTTGTGATTATGGCCTAGTATTTACTGTAAAATACATTCTCTGCAGTGGCTCATTTTAAAAAACAATTCTTTTTAAATGTAACTGAGTTTTTAAGTAACACCGTTTATTGCATGTCATCTATATAAGCAGCAGTGTGGAGTAGTGGTTAGGGCTCTGGACTCTTGACCGGAGGGTCGTGGGTTCAATCCCAGGTGGGGGACACTGCTGCTGTACCCTTGAGCAAGGTACTTTACCTAGATTGCTCCAGTAAAAACCCAACTGTATAAATGGGTAATTGCATGTAAAAAATAATGTGATATCTTGTAACAATTATAAGTCGCCCTGGATAAGGGCATCTGCTAAGAAATAAATAATAATAAAAATCTATTTCATTCTCTTATTCTATCAACAGACATTGCTGCACTGGAGAGCAGTCCACTTCACACAGATCCCACTGGTCACTTTGATCATGCAGAGGACAACCTGGCCCCTGACAACAACAACAAAGACAGGCCGTCTGAGAGTGAAACTCCACACAAACACAGCATTAAAGATGGATGTGTTGGCAGTTCTAAAGGAGTTAAAAGGAAGCTTTCTTTTGAAGATTAAAAAGACAAGACCTCAATCTATACACACCGTTTGGATGACAATTGTCAAGCTCATGTAATACACAGTGTTGCCTGTAGATATCAAATGCACAAATAAAGAAAGGGGTTGATTAGATCAACAGATAGTCCAGGATAAAGCACAGATGGAATTTGTATAATTTACAGCACTGGAGAATCATTCTGGATTGCATGAACCATACCTACTGTATCTCTGGTGAAGGTTACCCCTAAACATAAGCCAGGTCCATTGCCCAGTACTGCAAGTGCTCTAAGAATCCTGTGGCTGGGTATGTGGATCAATTCAACCCATTTTATAAAATGTTACAACAAGACACTCATGTACAGATGTATTTGTTGTATAAAATAGACTATCAATGAGAGATCTGTGATTGTTTTACAAATGTAACTTGCTTTAATCTGGCTACTCCTTTTTGACAGGTATAAAATATTATATTGACATCATATATGATTTTGCAGAAGACAATAAATAGTATTATGACACTGTGATGAAAATACTAGATATACACATTTTATACTGACCCCATATCATGGCAATACTTTGTGAAGATGATATAGCACAGTGGCAGAAAACAATTTCTTTCAGTCCTTTACTACAAACATGGCTCTTTATTATTAGGTAAGTCACTGGCAGTGTCTTTGCTGTCTTGTCTAATTTAGGCTGGGAAATGACTAGTTTTTAACAATCTTAAGAACAATGGCAGGATTTTTGTTAACTGTTTTATAGTGTTATTGATCTTTCATTGAATGGAATGAATTATGAAGTTATGTATCATCATTTCTTTTGGCTCTAGAAATGAAGAGGTGATGCTTCTCAACGCACTTTGAAATACCAAAGTAAAATCGCATCCTTACTAGTTTATGAATGTTGTAGAGGCACTTTTTTATACCTTTCTTACCACAAAAGCACGATGAGGCTATCAGAATACATACTTATGCATGACATATCAAACTATTGAACAAAGGGAAAATAAAATACAAAATGGCTGACATCTATTTGCATTCAATATTCAATAGCACCTCATGTATTCAGGTACAGTAGCTCATACATGTCTGCAACAATGCTGGTGTAATGTGTAATGCATTTCTTGCAAACATTTGCAGGGTGTTCTGTAACACTTTAAATTATTATATTTCTCTGAAAAAAACGTTTTTGCATTTGATCTTTCTTAAAAGTTCCTGACTATGGTTTAAATGTGACACTTCCTTGTGTTCTTGACTTCCTACAATGTGACTTGGAACACAAGACTCCTCCCATTATGTGTGTCATCAGCCAATTTATAATAAAATGTTTTGGGACGCCAGCTATTCACAAACTTTAAGGAGTGTTTTATGTAATGTTTTGTAAAGGACTGTTTTTAAGGCCCAATTTCCAACTGTATTGTGTACTGAGTGATATAAGTTTATTTTCATTTAAAGCACTATTTAACCTTAATATACTACACACCTTTTGCTTTGGATCAGTTTCCCAACAAAGAGGAGTTTTAACTGTACCCTTTAATGGCTGATTGTGTTAATAGAAAGTTTAACCTGTGGAAAGCGTTGCATAACAAAAAGAAGGTTCATAAATAATTCGATTCTGATAACAACAGAAAGTGCCCCACCCTGCCATGACACACAATGACATTCTAACAACACCTGTACATTCCCCCAGTATAAGGACTTACGATTGGATGAAAATCTCACCTCAGCAGTGAGGTTGGTGTTCTGGGTGGCATGGAGGCTTGTTCTCCCCTGCATGCTGATTCCAGCCCACACCACAACAGATCCTCCTCCAATCTATCGTGCTGCAGCTAGAAATGTTTCCTCCAGACCCTGACGTACCTGTCAGTATAATCACAACAGGATGTGGATTTGTCAGTGAAGAGGACTGGCATCCAATCATTGATGCTCCGACATGATCCTTAGCCCATCTCAAACGATGTGTCAGATGTCAGAGGTAAGTGAATTAATAATAATAATAATAATAATAATAATAATAATAATAATAATAATATCTTTATTTTTATATAGCGCCATCATCACAGCGCTTTACAGAGGTAGGCTGTGAACTGTGCATTATATGCAGAGTCATTTACAATAGGACATTGATTTAACATCTCAGCTGCAGGATGGAGCACAAGGAGGTTAAGTGACTTGCTCAGGGTCACACTGTGAGTCAGTCAGTGGCAGAGGTGGGATTTGAACCGATGACCTTCTGATTACAAGCCCTGGACCTTAACCACTGGACCACATGAATTAAGGTTTATCTGGACCTCATACCAGCCTCATGAAGATGTCTGTAGAATTCTAACATGTTAGATTTCAAATGTCATTTTTCAGTTGGGTAGCGTTTGTGAAAGGCCGGCGATGTGACTTAATTTGAATATGATAATCTTCCTGAGGGGTTGTGACTCTTCTATGACCCCACCATGTTGTCTACTGACATCACCACTGGTTTGACTCCACATTCGCGTGACCACTTTTTGGGATACACTGAATAATTGAGGAACACAATGTTGAACACAATGTACGTCATTCAATAAGTTGCACAGTGTGAAACTCCTCTTGTTAAAAAGCTTATTCCCTATCAAATGTTGAGTAGCATATGTTATCTTAAAAAAAATAAACATTAGAAAACTTTCCTCAGACAGTCCTTAAAGTTTTGTGAATAGGGACCATAAAATGAAGAAGCATTTTAGACCATGTGTGTGGGAAATCTAGGGAATAAAACACAGTATTAATCCAAATACTGAGGATGTGAACAGTGATGCCAGGGCGTCCAAGGAAGACTTCTAGAATTGTTGTGTGGACTATCACATTTCAATCAGTAAGTAATAGAACTATTTAAAGGAAGTTAATGTGGTTTGCATTGGAAAAGCTGTCACCAAAAACCTAAAAATACCCCAACAAATATGAAAAGGTGACTAGTTTTTTATAATGGATTGCAAAGACTGGCTAAAATCGTATATAATATACATAATGTAAAAAAAATTTCAACGCTGCTCACAGTATCATCCTGGAAACTATGTTTCAATTAACACAATGTTACAGTATTGTCCTGACCCAAGACCCTGCTCCTGTAAGGTGCAAGAGGGTCCAACCAGATCTTATCATGAGCCTTTTAAGATGAAATAAGTGGGCTGTGCCAACACACTGGGGGTGAAGTAAGGATACGCACAAAGGTAATTTGCGGGTGCAAAACCCCCGTAATGCTGCCGTAAATTGTGGCTTATATAAAGAATGGTATTCATCTGGCGTTCTGCACTCACTATCAAATGTGCACTTTGCCATCAATAATCCATTAAAATTACATTGAAATGCATTCAAATGAAGAAAAGAGCATGGAAATGGGCAGGATCTGGATACTAAGTGGGTGCAAACATTACAATGTGATGTAAGGATGTTGTCTTGCACTTAGGCAATTGCCCACCCTCCAAAAACTTTACACCTCTTCTTACAAGGTGCAAACCACTGTAGAAGCGAGTAACTAAAGCTGTATAAAAGCACACACCTGCAGAGACCTGTCATTGGCTTCAGGATGGCTTCCTGATGCGGTGACACTTGGCTCTTGTTGAGAAGAAGAGGCAGGAACACGTTCGGAGGAGAAGGGCAAGATGAAGAAGATCCTGCATATTCAATCCCAGGGTCACTTTGTTTGGGATGCCAGAGGATTCTTTGCTAAAGAGTTATTGTCTCACTCCACAGGTCATCCTAGACCTAAAAGCTTTTTTTTTTGTGCGCCAAGAGGACTTTGCTTTGTATTTTCGTGCTCCACAAATGTCATACAGCGACTACTGCTCTCTGTACTTAACTGCAAGTGTGGCCGTTAAATAGACCGATGCGCTCATTGAGACCCTCATTATCATAATTGCGGATCGTTATTTGTGTGGGTTGAGTAATTTTATTTGCTCTTAAGCTTACATAGGGCGCAGCGCAAAATAATTGCCTGGCTGCAATGCATTTTGAATTTGGAATCCACACTTATTTGCACTGCGCCTATACTTACATCACCGCCACTGGCTCAGAACTGGAAAAGACCACAACACAGAACAACCTAGCATCATTTACTCAGGGATAGAAATTGAATTCTCCTCTAAAAATGTATTTTACATGTATAATTTATCCAAAAATAAATACTCAGTATTATAGCATAAAATACTAGCAGTACCCTTACAGTAGCCAACATTCCTGTACCTTTGAAATTATGGGGTTAATAATCTCACTAAGGTGACAGGTTTGTATGTAGGAATACTGTTGGATTTGGAAACCTAGATACAACTCGTAGTAATATATATACAGTACTGTGCAAAAGTTTTAGTCAGGTGTGAAAAAATGCTGTAAAGTAAAAATGCTTTCAAAAATAGACATGTTAATAGATTATATTTATCAATTAACTAAATGCAAAGTGAGTGAACAGAAGAAAAATCTAAATCAAATCCATATTTGGTGTGACCACCCTTTGCCTTCAAAACAGCATCAAGCATCAATTCTTCTAGGTACACTTGCACACAGTTTTTGAAGGAACTCGGCAGGTAGGTTGGCCCAAACATCTTGGAGAACTAACCACAGTTCTTCTGTGGATTTAGGCAGCCTCAGTTGCTTCTCTCTTCATGTAATTCCAGACAGACTCGATGATGTTGAGATCAGGGCTCTGTGGGGGCCATACCATCACTTCCAGGACTCCTTGTTCTTCTTACGCTGAAGATAGTTCTTAATGACTTTTGCTGTATGTTTGGGGTCGCTGTCATGCTGCAGAATAAATTTGGGGCCAATCAGATGCCTCCCTGATGGTATTGCATGATGGATAAGTATCTGCCTGTACTTCTCAGCATTGAGGAGACCATTAATTCTGACCAAATCCCCAACTCCATTTGCAGAAATGCAGCCCCAAACTTGCAAGGAACCTCCACCATGCTTCACTGTTGCCTGCAGACACTCATTCGTACGCCTCCAGCCCTTCGCTAACAAACTGCCTTCTGCTACAGCCAAATATTTCAAATTTTGACTCATCAGTCCAGATCACCTGCTGCCATTTTTCTGCACCCCAGTTCCTGTGTTTTCGTATAGTTGAGTTGCTTGGCCTTGTTTCCACGCCGAGGTCTGGCTTTTGGCCGCAAGTCTTCCATGAAGGCCACTTCTGACCAGACTTCTCCTCGACAGTAGATGGGTGTACCAGGGTCCCACTGTTTTCTGCCAGTTCTGAGCTGATGGCACTGCTGGACATCTTCCGATTGCGAAGGGAAGTAAGCATGATGTGTCTTTCATCTGCTGCAGTAAGTTTCCTTGGCCGACCACCGCGCCTACACTCCTCAACGCTGTCTGCTTCTTTGTGCTTCTTCAAAGAGCTTGGACAGCACATCTGGAAACCCCTGTCTGCCTTGAAATTTCTGCCTGGGAGAGACCTTGCTGATGCAGTATAACTACCTTGTGTCTTGTTGCTGTGCTCAGTCTTGCCATGGTGTATGACTTTGACAGTAAACTGTCTTCAGCAACCTCACCTTGTTAGCTGAGTTTGGCTGTTCCTCACCCAGTTTTATTCCTCCTACACAGCTGTTTCTGTTTCAGTTAATGATTGTGTTTCAACCTACATATTGAATTGATGATCATTAGCACCTGTTTGGTATAATTGTTTAATCATACACCTGACTATATGCCTACAAAATCCCTGACTTTGTGCAAGTGTACCTAGAAGAATTGATGCTGTTTTGAAGGCAAAGGGTGGTCACACCAAATATGGATTTGATTTAGATTTTTCTTCTGTTCACTCACTTTGCATTTAGTTAATTGATAAATATAATCTATTAACATGTCTATTTTTGAAAGCATTCTTACTTACAGCATTTTTCACACCTGCCTAAAACTTTTGCACAGTACTGTATATATATATATATATATATATATATATATATATATATATATATATATATATATATATATATATATACACTACCGGTCAAAAGTTTTAGAACACCCCCATTTTTCCAGTTTTTATTGAAATTTAAGCAGTACAAGTCCAGTGAATAACCTGAAATGGTACAAAGGTAAGCGGTAAACTGTCAGAGGTTAAAAAAAAAGTTTAGGTTACCAAAAACTGAAAAATAATGTACATTTCAGAGTTATACAAAAAGGCCTTTTTCAGGGAACAAGTAATGGGTTAACAACTTACAGCTGTTCTGCAGCAATGGAAGTAAATTAAGCCTTGAAAGTTGATGCTAACAAGGTTTGACAGGTCGAGTGGCAGTAAGAAAGCCATTGCTAAGATGGCAAAATAAGAAAAAGAGGCTTGCCTGGGCCATGAAGCACCGCCAGTGGACTACTGAAGACTGGAAGAAGGTCTTATGGACCGATGAATCAAAATTTGAAATCTTCGGTTCATCACGCAGGGTTTTTGTACGCCGTAGTAGGCTTAAAGGATGTTTCTCGTGTGTGACACCAACTGTCAAACATGGAGGAGGAAGCGTGATGGTCTGGGGCTCTTTTGCTGGATCCAGAGTCGGCGACTTGCATAGAGTGAGTGGCACCCTGAACCAAAACGGCTACCACAGCATTTTGCAGCGCCATGCAATACCCTCTGGTATAAGCCTAGTTGGTCAGGGGTTCATCCTACAGCAAGATAATGACCCAAAACATACCTCCAGACTATGTCAGAACTACCTTAGAAGAAAAGAACAAGACGGTAGGCTTCAAATCATGGAATGGCCAGCACAGTCTCCAGACTTAAACCCCATCGAGCTGGTTTGGGATGACTGGACAGAAGGGTGAAAGCAAAGCAACCTACAAGTGCAACACATTTGTGGGAACTTCTGCAACAGTGTTGGGAAGAACTTTCCGAACAATATTTGATTTCCATTGTAGAAAGAATGCCACGAGTGTGTTCGGCTGTTATATCTGCAAAAGGTGGCTACTTTGATGAGTCAAAAATTTAGATTAAATTTTGTTAAACAAAACTATTCCATGATTTCTTTTTTATCTCCAATTGTTTATTTGTTCTATGCTTTAATTTCAGAGTACATTGAGTCATTAAACTGCGTAAATTTCAATAAAAACTGGAAAAATGGAGGTGTTCTAAAACTTTTGACCGGTAGTGTATATATATATATATATATATATTGAGCATCAAAATAAACTTGCCACTTATAATTGAGCATCGAAAGAAACTTATCACTTATATTTGGATAGAATTGACAGATGTGATCGTAAAAGAGCAGGTGCAGTGACTTTTTATTGTGCCGATTACCAACTGACATCACGAAGATCTGCAAAATCTGTCGATCTTGGGCAGGTGTTGTGACTCTTGGTCTCCCAGTTCGTGGCCTGTCATTGACAGTGTGTGTCTGGTTATACCGTCTCGCCAGGTTTGAAATTGCTGGCTGTGAGCACCCAAAAATAAATGTGTTAAAATAGTGATACGTTTCTTTTGATGCTCGGTATATATATATATATATATATATATATATATATATATATATATATATATATATATATATATATATATATATCCATTTTATATATATATATATATATATATATATATATATATATATATATATATATATATATATATATATATATATATATATATAAATGGATAAATAAACTCAATACCATGACGCACGAAGGTTTAAAAAGAAAGTAGCATATCGTTACATCATTAACCATGTCGTAAATTATATCACAAACGCATTAATACATTTAAATAGAAATTCCATTTGAATGTAATTATCATGGCGCCAAAAGCTTACAAGCACCTCCACTGTTTGTTTTCAAACACACTTTCCCTTTACCGTCATTAACTTGTATACAAACAGACATTTTGGGAAGTTACCAAAAAAATAATACACTGTAACTATGTGTCAAATGAAAGCATTGTTTTCTACCGATATCAAATGCCCTATTATTAGCCAAGCCAATCTCTTCTCTCCACTTCTGGCAATAAGCGTATTTGTGCTGATGAAGTAAAGCTACTACTGACTCAGACATTTCCCTTTAAAGTGTGCTAATCTCCCGCGCTTTCACTTGCAGTATTTTGGCATTACATCATCATCTCACCCAGCTTTGAGGAATGAACCAATCATCCCTGGGAAGCTTTTCCACATTGCCCAACCGCAAAAAAAACTAAGAACAACCTTGCCCAATGGGCGTGACACGCCCCTGTTAGAGAAAGGATGCGTTTACGGACATCTTTCTGCGCAGATTCTGTGCAGAATCTGACCAATATAGCCAACCCATTGGCTACATGGTCAGATTCTGCACAGAACCTGCGCAGAATGATCTCCATCAACGCACCCAAATTCTAGAATCTGGTACAACCTTCCGAAAACGCACCCAATCAGAAGGCTGCAGCGGCAGGGTGCTGTCCAATCAGCGGGTCCCCGTCGGTGTGTCCGGTGTGAGAGGTCGTTGCGCCCGCCGGTTTTCCTTTCCTCTTCCTCCAGCTATCGGTCTCTTTTTCGGATCTGATTGCAATGGCGGAGCAACAGCAGTTCTACCTCTTGCTGGGCAACCTTATGAGCCCTGACAACAACACCAGGAAGCAGTCTGAGGTACAGAATCCTTTACTAGGCATTTTCACGAAGCGCTAAATAAGTAAAAGAGGTAGCAAAGCGAGATAAAAGAGATGGGTTACACAAGCGGCCCAGCCCACGTGTGCGTGATTGAGACGAGGCTAGCACTGAGCAGAGGGGAAGTAGCTGAGCCGCTGCCTTGGGATCAGAGATGCTTTTACTTTCCGTAGTTTACTGTATACTCCGTTACAGATACAGGGCTAAGAGTCATGTGATTGTTTCTACTCTTTTAAAAAGAACTCATCTTAAATTGTACTTTTTCTATATGGTGGTTTGCTGTTGGAGATGGACGTGTATTACTTAGCGGGTGATGTCATTGCAAATGTGCAGTCACAGACAAAAAAAAGTTATTGAGACGTTACTTAAATGTGTACGTATAATTATAAATCAAATTGTAATCGCACAGAACTTTTGAATGATCTGGATGTAATGATGGATGGAGGATTAATATTTGTTTATTTGTTTTAGTTTATTCTTCTTTGCTATGTGGTGTGTGCACTAATTTTAACACATTCTGAACACAGTCCGTATTACAACGAGGGCTAGGGTGGAAATGTGGACAGGTGGGTGTTACACTACAGGGTGTTACAGGACAGCCACCTGGGTGATGTGTTCCCTTTGGGTGAGAGAGATCAAACCCTGCAACAAGTTGTGAGTGAAGTGCCAAGAATCTTTATAGGAAGATGAAAATTAAAACTAGCGACAATGAATGTGTTACTGGAGTAAAATGCAGCATTTTTTTATATTCACAATTGGTTTATTTTGCACAATTGTTTTAATTTGTGTATAAATACATAGATGTGGTTAATGACACCATTGGTAACAACTTCTCTTAAATAAAAAACACAATAAAGCCAAACATTTTATTGAAATGCAAAGAAATACGAAGATTTTATATTCGGTGCTTTTATAAAATGAACTTCAGATGGGGAACACACTTTTCACTGCAGCCTCTCCACAGACCTCTGAGGGTGAAGCCGACTCTTTTGTTCCCGATGTGCTGAAGTGTATGTGTTGTAAAGCCTAGTGGAGAATCCCTAGTGAATGGGTAGATTCCCGGGTCTGACCCAGCTGGATTTCTGATTGGATGCCTGCATTGAATCATTGAGTCTTCTATCACAGATGGTCAGCGCATTCTTTATTAAAGACAATGGGGTACTGATGTGCTAATGCCTGGCGAAATCCTTTTAGCAGACAGGGGGTGAGTTTTGCACCTCTGTCAGGAACTTTATCATAGACTATTCTCGGGCACCATTCTCTTGCTACTGTGTATTATTGAAACTGCAGTTTTGATGTTCTTGGACTAATGCTTGATAATCGGATCTCTTTAATGTGGAGTAACTTGGCCTTTACAAACTGATTAGCCACGTTGACAGTCTTTGTAATATTTCCATTTTATTACTTGGTAATGTATATCTTGTGTTGAGTGTTTTGAAGTTGTATTAGGAACAAGATGTTTATTTCCCTATAACCTCCTACATGGAGACTTCAGAAATCAAGCATGGTCTGTTAGGATTCAGTACCAATTTAGCCTAGGTCAGAAATAGAGCATTGCATAGTCACACTTTCTATTCTTTTTTGGTAAAATCTTGTTCACATCAAATATTATAATCATAAATCAAAAATGGGGTTTATGCTTAGGATTGCATGTTATCATACAGTATCTGAAAACAAGCTTTGTCATGTACATGTCGGTAGAACAGTAAACAATACTGGGGGAAAGACACTTTGATTTTGGTTTGGACTGAGATCAGTGATGGTGTACAGTCAGGATAGTCCCAACTAAGTCTGTGTCTAATGTGGGGTGTGGTTAGCAACATGTCACAAGAAAAACACTAGAGGACAGCAGTGGAGTAGTGGTTAGGGCTTTGGACTCTTGACCGGAGGTTCAATCCCAGGTGGGGGACACTGCTGCTGTACCCTTGAGCAAAGTACTTAGATTGCTCCAGTAAAAACCCAACTGTATAAATGGGTAATTGTATGTAAAATGTAAAAAAATGTGTATGTAAAAATAATGTGATATCTTGTAACAATTGTAAGTCATCCTGGATAAGGGTGTCTGCTAATAAATAAATAATAATAAAATAATAAAAGTTGGAATAGTGTTGTCCATTATTGTTTAACATCACCTGCAGTGCAGAAATATACAGACAACTTGAAAAAATGCATTCTTGCGACATAGATTTTTGAAAATGTTTGGGCTGTGGTTGGAGGCAAGGGTTTGTATGGATGGCTAATACAGTTGACCTAAAAGCCCAGTTCAGCCACTGACTGACTTTGGAAGCTTATGGGTGAATCTCTTTACCCCACGGGCCAGAGCACCACCCTTTCTGCGGGCAGTAGATTCAGTTTGTTGTGCTTGTTAACTTGAATCGGACCTCATTCTTTTATATTTTAGCTGGTGACTTTGTTTCTGTGCTCTGCATGACAAATCTCTAAAGAATCTAAGTTACGTGCCGCCTCTGTTTCCTATCTAATACAAATAATGCATGTCTTTTCTCTGCAGCTGGGGAATGGGTCTGTGAGTCTATCTGTTGTTCATGGCTGTGTAATTCAAGTGGAATTTAGCTATCTGAGAAAGCACAGGGACTGAAATCTGTAAATGCATTGAAGTTACCATCTACTGTTCATCTATTAGATTATTAAAGGCTTAATTTTCATTTTTCATTTCTTAATTTTCAGGAAACCTATGAGAATATCCCTGGCCCGTCAAAGATCACGTTCCTGCTTCAAGCAGTCAGGGATGCAACTGCTGCTGAGGAGGTATGAGTTGAGAAGAGTCTATTGTGTGGAAAGAGGAGGGAGGGGAGGGGCTGGCTTTAGCTCTTTTGTCACTGCAGTAACGACAGTTCATCCTTGAATAGTCTTGCTGGGAGTTGAGCCCCATTCATTTGAGAGGCAGTGCATCTTCAGAACTTCTTTTGTAGTGTCAGCTCTTTTTAAGCAAGGCTTCTAAACAAAGCTCATCATTTTTGTTCCCCGTAAGTGCTTAGTCTGAGAAGGCTGGAAAGTTGTTTGCCTGCTTTATCTATATTTTGGGGCTTGTTGGAAGTGACCACAGCAACACAGATCTATGTATTATACAACTGTAAATTCACCAGTTCATGGTAACTTACCTGAAAAATGATTCTTCAAATACATGCGGCCAAGGCCAAAGATGAATTGGTTGTGTCGGCTTCTCAAGCTGTGATTTTCAGATGTTCTGGGATGCTTTGTAAGCAATTATTATAGTTGTATAATACAGAAGCCCAGTAACATGAAGTGACACTTCCAATACACGTTTGCAACTGCAACCTATATTAAAATGATGCAGCAAGGTAGTTTCTAGATGGAGTTTGTCTTCTCGGTTTAAAAAAAAAAAAAAATAGCAAGCAGGTTGTCCAGCTCAACCCACATTTTCAACAAAATGCCGGATCGCTCTAAAGACTAATTGCCCCAATAACTTGAGAAGCAAGGTTCGACAGAATCCCAACGTTGTGTCCAACCAATGATGAAACCTCCTGTTTGATATTATATTGTAAAGGCATGAATCCACGGTGCACCTAACAAAGGGAACACACAGCTTGTGGTATTTAGAGCCAAAGCATACCAGTCAGGTGTGTGTTGTGATGTGCAGTTTATCACCAGTGGCTCCTTGGTATATGTTCCTCTTTCTGAAAGCCACAAGCCCTCATTCCCATGGTCTGTATTTTATGGATACACAAACAAACCTATTGCAACATAACTGAAACCTTCACCCGAAAAACAAGCAGTTTCTCAAGGGGTGTGACAACCTGTCTTTAGGAGAGCTGACCACACCTATGTCTTCATAATAGTGGAGAGCACAGTTACACCCCTTCAAAATATCTGTGAGCGAAATCATTTGTGATTGCACACTTGTGTGGTTTGCTGTGTTAGGCAAACAGCCCTGTAGTTGGGTGTAATGAAATATGCAACCCATCCAATTCCCATTAATTTACTAGCATTTACAATTGCAGTAACCTTCAAGTTCTCATGTGTACTGCTCCTCTCCCATCCTGCACCATTGTCTTTGCCAGACGTTCATTAATAATACATTTTCTGAGAGCTTCTTTTATTTCTGTGTTACAACCATCAGCCAAAAAGAGCTGTTTCAGGTCTGTAGACTAAGTGTTTAAAGACATTTAACACAAAGACTAGGCAGCTGCCGTGTATCCAATATACAGCCTGATTTGTATTTCACAGTTAAAGCTAAATCAGTGACTGTGTGCACTGATAACCAGACTAGTGGGAAAGCAGGTCTGTGTAGCATGAAGACAGCCAGGCATTTGATGAACAATGCAGCTCTGGCTTTGCTGTTTATTATACATTTCATTTTCCCTGATGTATCGCTCTGACATGTGTCTTCTGTCATTGAGTTCTCAACATTACATTTGTATGTACACTGTTGTTTGATCTCAATATAAATACACCTCTTGTATATTATACTATTACAAACCAGAGAAACAATGCAGATGTTTAATATCTTTTGAAAATTACACTAATTGAAGTCTCTACTCTGACCTGCAAGAATAGCATGACTATTTTTAGATCACAAAAACGAGAGCATCTTGGAGTACTCAATGACCTAACTGAAGTTGGTGCTTCTAGAATAGCTTCTTTTCTTATGAAAGAAAAAAGTAATGTTCTGAGTCTCAACATGACAGATTGTTTAGTGTCAGCCCCAGAACGCGTACACCTCTTGGGCATGATTTTAAAGATGCCCGCAGCAGGTGACGACAATTTGTTTTAGAGATTTTATTTTATTTCTATATTGTGTTTAGTTCCCAAAACTGCAAATCTGCAGCATAATGTAAGGCACAGCAATACCTGATGTACGAGACTTATTAGATCAAACTGCCCAAGGCTGTTAAACCTTATCTTGTGGCCCACTTGCAGTACATATTGACAGCTGTGTTGTACTGTGTCATTTGTTTGGCATTTCTAGGACACCCCCCTGTTGCAGTGGTCTATAAAGGGGACTATAGTAATGACAGCAGTCAGTGTTCTGTCCTGTTTTAAGTTGCCTTTGTGCTTCCACTCAGGCCAGGCAGATGGCCGCAGTCCTGCTACGGCGACTGCTGTCTTCTGCCTTTGACGAGGTTTACCCCACGCTTCCGGAGAACATGCAAAACGCCATCAAGACCGAACTCTTAATGGGCATCCAGATGGAGGCATCGCCGGGAATTAGGAAGAAGGTCTGTGACATCGCTGCTGAACTGGCACGGAACCTGATCGGTATGTAAACAGTACAGGATTCTGTCCAAAGTTTATTTTTTATTATTATTATTTCTGCTTGAAACTCATTTTGTTTTACTGTCTCTTTTGTTTTGTATTTTATTTTTTTAAACATTATCCAATTTGTCCAAATGGTGGTGGTGGTTCATCAAACAGTATGTTGTCCAGTTTCTTTCTGCATAAAAATAGGAAGAAATTGTTTTTTTATTGAATGATTTGAATGACAGCATTTAGATTTGCAGCTATTTAGGTCAATTGCATCAACCCCCTGTGTGTGCAGGATAAAGCAATTGATAAAGCCTTGTTAAACAGTAGGTCTGAAACGCACACAAGGGAGTCCACAGATACTCCTCAGAGCTCGGTGTTCCTGCACATTTATATCAGTCCATCCCAGTGAGTCCAGGACTAAGCAGAAATTAACTGCAGTGGAGTACATTCCTCTACTGTTGCATACACAGATATATATATATATTTTATATATATATATATATATATATATATATATATATATATATATATATATATATGAATATATATATATATATATATATATATATATATATATATATATATATATATATATATATATATATATATATATATATATATATATATATATATATATATATATATATATATATATATATAATATATATATATATATATATATATATATATATATATATATATATATATATATATATATATATATATATATATATAAATTTATTGAAGGAGGGCACTTGGTTCTGCAGACATTAAATGACTTTCTCTAAATATTCTTCTGCTGTCTATGGGGAATACATTGTGGAAGGGATCTGGATGAGTTCCCCTGTATGTATAGTTTCCAATTAAAATGCAAATCCTCCAGCCTCGCTAGACTTGTGGAATAGCATCTGAGCAAATGTATCATTGAGCTGTAACCTTTGTTCTTGCAATGTGTATGCTGGCTTGTCCCGGTGTACAGTTCAACAATACTGCTTGGGCATCACCTGCCTGCTGTAGAGCTATCTCAGAATTCCTTTGCTGCCACTGTGCTGGTGTGTCAGATTTGGCAAGGTTGTAGCTGGATTTGAGCCTCATGTCTTCTGCCTTGGAGGTGACAGTTCCCCCTGTAGAGTTTTGTATTGCTGTCACACTAACAGATAGCGTTTCTTGGCCCATATTAAGGAATTTGCAGTTTCACAGTTTATTTCTCCAAAAGAGATGTATTCACATCTCCAAACACAGTTGGAATCGTGGGCACAAGGCAGATGGAAACTATTAATTTACCGGTTTTTACATGTGACATGCAGTTATGGTATGTTAAGTTTTTTTTTCTTCTTTTTTTTCTTAAAGATGACGATGGAAACAACCAGTGGCCAGAAGTTTTGAAATTCCTGTTTGATTCAGTCAGCTCTCAGAACATGGGATTACGGGAGTCTGCCTTGCATATTTTCTGGTAAGTCTTTTTTCACTTTCATAGTTTTATTTAATAAAGATTTTGTATTTACGTTTCTATCTTTATTTTCAGTTATTCCACCCCTACCCTTATTAAACTGAAACGGAGATGCTGGCTTCCAGTCGCTCAAGAAAGTAGTTTGTTACCCAATAATGCATATACATTTTGACACACTACAAAAGTCGTACTTCTCATAGAGATTATCAATAAGTATACAGCACAACCGCTCCAAATGGTCAACAAATAAGTGAACTAGGAGCTGTGATGTGGCATGTAATGGTAGTGTGTTAATACCACAGGTTACTTTGTACACAAGATGGTGGCACCTTTGCTTGAGTTCCATTGTTCAAGTTTCCTAATGGAGTCCTTCACTCTATGTACTGTGTGAATCCATGACAGCTGGATCAGAATCTTGTTTAGGTTCTGTATTGACACCTAGTGCTTTTTAAAAAGAATTCAGGCATGCATGCTTCACAGTAAACCCCAAGCCTGCAACATTAGCAATAGATCAGTAGTTTTGAATGTAGTTTTGTATTCAAAAGATCTGTAGCCATCAACTGGGTAAACAATCTAATTGGCATTTACAACAAATCTTGTATCTCAGATTCAGTAGGTGCTCTGTTTTTTTAATAACATTTGGATCAAATGTATATTTACATACAGTAATCCATCACATATCCGCCCATCACATATCCACCCAAGCTGTTTATCCACCATGATCAAGTTTTCATACACTATGTTGTATGTGACCCGTGCGCTGCCCTGCTGGTAGCGTCATGTGAGCTGTTTGGTATGTTGATATGTAAATAAATTCTGTTCGCCATCTCCTTCTCGATCTCCGGCCTGTCACTCTGCAGCGAATGCACGCACCCACATGGCAGACGGCTTACCCTGTCACAAGCATTAATACCCTGCATCTTTCTAAATAAGGGATTTAGGGGAGCTCCCTAATAAAAGCTGAACCTCAAAACAATAATTGTGTGAATATATTAATTGTTACAGCTGTTTTTATTGGGATTTAAAACAGGGTCCATTCATCCATCTGATACGCGACGTGTGTATTGTATGTGTGTATTTTGTGTATATATATATTTTTTTATTTAGTTATTTATTTTTACTCTCCCATTTAGGAATTTCCCTGGAATTTTTGGAAATCAGCAGCAGCATTACCTGGAGGTTATTAAACGTATGCTGGTTCAGTGCATGCAGGATCAAGAACACCCACCGGTGAGGAGCGAGTTCCCTGTGTGTGTGTGTGTGTGTGTGTGTGAATGAGTGAGGATATATCTCTTGCCTTGCATACAAGTTCTGTGGGACGTGGAACAGTTCTAGACATTGCGTGTGTTGTATTTTAAACCGTAATTGGTACTTTCTGATTAATGGTGAGAGGTGTTCCAAATAATGGAGGTAACTTTTTTTTTTAAATACACAAAAATCCTTGTATGGCATTAATTGTGCATTTCACTTTAATGAAAAAATACATGGGCAACAAATCTGGCCTTTTTAACCAATTCAGTCCCTCTCCAGGAGTGGCACATTTTTTCAAGGGACATTTTTGTTTCTTCTCCCTCAAAATACATCTTTTTAAACCCAAGAATTTACTAGAATTTGAGTGGGCCGTTTATCTGGCACTCTCAAATGAAGGCTCAGCAGCAATGCTTCCACTTGACTGCTAGGAGGGAAGTGAAGACGTAAGCACTAATAACGACAGGTTCCCTTTTCATTTGTATCGTCTACGGCCGTTTTTAAATAAGGTTACCTTGCTGCTGTGCTGGTCATTTTGTTAATTCAGTTTCACTGTCTTTGTTAGATCCGGACTCTGGCTGCAAGGGCAGCAGCTTCCTTTGTTCTATCCAATGAAAGCAACACACCCCTCTTGAAGCACTTTGCTGACTTGCTGCCCGGTGTCCTGCAGGTAAGAACAAAGCAGATATCCTTGAGTAATGCGCAGTACAAAAAAGCCAAAACAAGTGGGACATGTGCGTTCTTATCTAATCTGACTGACGGTGTCTCCTGGTGGCACAGCATTGCCACGCACTGTCTGGGAAGTTGATAGATCGCAAGCGTGTCAAGGGCGCCTCCAGACAGGATTTGTATTCTTTGTTGGTACAGATATAGTTGACACATTTTAAGCCATCCTTTTATAAATATAATTTGTCCAAAAAAATGAATTGACCAGTTCTCTTCTAGAGTTTTGTTGTGTTGAGACATCCTAATAACTGGTCAGATCAGATAACCGCACAGATCTCTTTACAAACTAAGTGAACGTGGGGAGTGGGGAGTAAACAGAATATTAGTCTCCATGGGGTGTTTTTGTCTTTTTTTATTGGTAGAAATCTAAAATCAGATACCCTGATTTTGTTTTTTTTTTTTTTTTTTTTTTTTAATATAAAAAGTATGGCATGGCATCCTTTGGTTTGTAGTTCATTCACTATGGTAAAGAAAGGCCTTCACAACTTACTTCTGGGATTTTTTTCAACTTTTAATAATGTTACATATAATCGCTTCGATAGTGTTTTGCAAATAAACGAATATTCAAATGCTTGTTTGAATCTTGAATAGATCTGAATTTGAAAATTACATTCGTGTCCCTGCACTAATTGAATTTATCATCTCAACTGCAAAGTACTATTTTAGGGTTCCTCTCAAGAACATATCATTAATTATTGGTGTTGATAGAAAAGCACCTGGCATTTATACTTGAAATAATGTTCCATTTTACTTTACTGCTGAAAGCCTGGTCCTCCTGTTTGTTGCAGAAATGTGTCAATACTCAAGTACATGTTTCTTTTACCCTGAAGGCCGTAAATGAATCCTGTTACCAAAACGATGACTCCGTGCTGAAGGCGTTGGTGGAGATTGCTGATACCGCCCCCAAGTATCTGCGGCCCAACTTGGAGGCCACTTTACAGCTCAGTCTCAAGGTGAGCGGTCTTGGATTAATCTGCAGATACTTGCTGGTGCCGTGCCCTGCTGCATTCCCTTTATTCTATGTATTTGTATGTTTCCAGCTGTGCGCAGACACCAGTTTGAGTAACATGCAGCGCCAGCTGGCCCTGGAGGTCATTGTCACACTCTCTGAGACTGGCTCTGCCATGCTGAGAAAACACACGAACCTTGTGGAACAGAGTAGTAAGTATAATTCTGTAAGGGCTTGTCAAACCCCAGCTCCTGATAACACACATTGATTGAAATTCTGCCAGAATAATTGTTGCACTGATAAAGGTGTAACAGTACAAATTTGTATTCTGTTACACGCAGGTTACGATACTACATGTTTTATGATGGAATTGCATTGATAGAAAGTTATATATACCAACTATAGATGACATTTATTCATTGTTTAAGAATCTGATGTGGACGACACGCACCTTTTTGCCTTGTAGTTTATTTGGCCATGTGTCTCGTCACCCCTCCCTCTTGCATTACAATACATCATGTAAAAGAATGTATATACGATACTTAATAGATATAGAATAATAGTTGTTACCAATGCTTCTTTCTCCTTGGTTGACCTATGTTGGTTCAATAAAATGTAAACCCTTTTTCACTGACCGTTTTAACCACTGGCCATATCCCTGATACATAGATTTTTCACATATCGCCTCCACTTTGTTCACAAACTGTTGCATCAGCGATGTCATTCCCTTTACTTCATACTCCCAGTCTAGTTGATGGTTATCAGGAATACAGTATCAGTACTGAAAAATTGAATGGTTTTACATTATTGTCTTATCTCTTTAGTTCCACAGATGTTGGCAATGATGGTTGATTTGGAGGAAGATGAAGAGTGGGCCATGGCTGATGAACTTGAAGATGATGATTTTGACAGGTGTGTGAATTCTTAACGGCATATCAGATGTATGAGAAGAGGCATATATGCCCAGTGGAGTGGGATGCATGTTTGAATATAAATGATTATTTAGGCTCTGTGCAAAGCTTTAATAATAATAATAACAATAATAATAATAATAATGTTGACGTTGAGGCTCCTATTTGTGCACAAATCGGGTTTTTGTTGCAAATAGTGTGGTTCAGTTTTCTCACAGTAAATGAGTCTCTGTTGTTTTTTTTGTTTTTTTTCTCCTTTGTCATTTCTGTTAAAACTCCTCCTGATTCCCCCACAGCAATGCAGTGGCTGGGGAGAGTGCACTTGACAGAGTAGCCTGTGGTCTGGGTGGAAAGATTGTACTTCCTATGATCAAAGCACACATCATGCAGATGCTGCAGAATCGTAAGTGCATTGCTATAGTTTTTGTCTGAATAAAAAGGTTCTCTTGTACTAAAGAATGAAAAGGCACTGTTTTGAAGACTGGCCATAGTGTTAATCCTGGTGTTTTAGCTAAATTGTAATACATATTTTAATTGTCTGCCCTGGTTACTCTAATAAATTGTAAAATACAAAAAAAACAGCACCCCTCTTGCAAGAATGTTAGAGTTTATATAATTACATATAGAGATTTTCTAGTTTCTAATTGGTTAGCCGTTTGCATGCAAGAACTGTAGTTCTTCAATCCCACTGGGAAGTTGAATCTCAATTGGCGTCTGATCTGCATTTTATTTGTGCTTTTTTAACATAGCTGTTCGTTTCTAAAGGAGTATTGTTATAACTGTCAAGTACTCAAGTTATTAGAATTTTTTAGGCGGTGGATAGTGAAGAGAATGCTCCTTCTAAACAGTACTTTTGTTCATAGCATGAAATGGTCTTTGTTCCTTCTTGCAGCTGATTGGAAGTACAGGCATGCTGGACTAATGGCGCTCTCGGCCATCGGTGAAGGCTGCCACCAGCAGATGGAGGCCATCCTCGTGGAAATAGTCAATTTTGTATTGCTGTTCTGCCAAGATCCTGTAAGTTTTCAGCGAACCCCAAAACTAATTGCATGATTGAAAGAATGACGTCTAATGTAACCTGAAAGTTGCTTTTAAAAAAAAAAAAAAAGAAATGTTTTTCTTATTTATTTCAGCATCCAAGAGTGAGATATGCGGCTTGCAATGCAGTTGGGCAAATGGCCACAGACTTTGCCCCCACCTTCCAAAAGAAATTCCACGATAGGGTGGGTATGGAGGTGGGTGACTGTTGCTAGTCAGACCTGAGATGAAGGATCTTTTGAATGATGCCCCTGGTTTGTGTGCGTTTGCAGGTGATCTCTTCCCTGCTGCAGACCATGGAAGACCAGGCCAATCCCCGGGTTCAGGCACACGCAGCAGCTGCTCTTATAAACTTCACTGAAGACTGTCCCAAATCTCTGCTCATTCCATACCTGGACAGCCTCGTTAAAAACCTGCATGTCATCATGGTGGCGAAACTGCAGGAGGTAAGATGACCTTGAAAGGCTTAGAAATGGTACTACTTTAACTTTTTTTTTGTAAACCAAGGGTTATTACGCTTATGGAATTTATCCAGGACACAAGTTCATGTTGGAAAGAAATGCATGAATACAGTGCTCCATTGAAGTATGCTGGTGTATGGGTTGAGTTCTGGTATGAAGGGAACAGTACTACCACCTCCTATTTGAATTAAGACTCGCTCTAACTATGCTTCATGTAGAATTGAATGGAAAGTAAAATGTTGTTTTTGCATTGCCTCTTTTCTCTGGTCTTCAAGCTGATCCAGAAGGGTACCAAGCTGGTGCTGGAGCAGGTGGTGACCTCCATTGCCTCGGTGGCAGACACCGCGGAGGAGAAGTTTGTCCCCTACTATGATCTCTTCATGCCGTCCCTGAAGCACATTGTGGAGAACGCTGTGCAGAAGGAGCTCCGGCTTCTCCGTGGAAAAACCATCGAGTGCATCAGCCTAATAGGCCTCGCTGTTGGGAAAGATAAGGTAAAGGAAAACCGAGGTAGATCTTCAGTCCAAAACGCCATGCAGTACATCTGTGTGAAGGAGACTGCTTCAATCACTCTCCCGTTTTATAATTGCAGTTCATGCCAGACGCCTCCGAGGTGATGCAGCTCCTGTTGAAGACACAGACCGATTTCAATGACCTGGAGGATGATGACCCACAGGTGGGACTGCATAGCAGTATTTTAAAGGCTTCTGTTTTAATGGGATTAAATCCAATCCAATAAATTTCATTGTCAGGGTTAAGCAAGTGGTGGGAGTTGAACAAAGTAGGTTATTTTTGTTTATATAATGGTGTGTACTTGCCTTATTAAGCAACTGCACTCTGTTTCGCAAACTCTCTTGTGCTCACTACAAAGCTGTATTTCTTCTCTTCCATCCAAAACAGCTTTTGTAAAGCATAGCAAAATCTGCCAGTTTTTTTGCCCTTGTGAGAATTTTAGCATGGCAGAGTGACCACAGCATTGGCTGACATACGGCCGTAGTCCTGGTAACGTTAATAATCAAAGCTTGAAGTACTGGGAACAGATCTGCATCCTTTAATTTCCTCTGCCTTTTTTCTTCTTTTACACTTGAATGATTTTTATTCTTGCAGGTTTAAAACTGTCCCCAGGGTGATCAGTTTACTGCTGTTAAGATTTTAAATGTGAATCCTCTGTATGGCTTCTGCTATAGTGTGTACTAACCCGTTGCACTATTTTGACCCATGGTGTGCGGTATACAAACAATTACAAAGTCACCATGGACTGATTAGTTTTTTGCTTGGCAATTTAAACTAGCATTGACAGAACTAGATTCCACCATTGGAAAGATGCAAACTTAAAAGGAGAAGCGTAACTCAAAATCAGGTGGCGTTAACTTTTTGGATCTTTGTCTTTTCTTAGATATCTTACATGATTTCAGCCTGGGCCAGAATGTGCAAGATCCTTGGCAAAGAATTCCAGCAGTACCTCCCTGTTGTGATGGGGCCGCTGATGAAAACCGCTTCCATTAAACCAGAGGTGGCCCTTTTAGACAGTGAGTATCAATTGTAATATCAAGGTTCTTCCATAATGTTAAACACTTATTCATAAGAGAGACAGCAGTACTAAAAAAAAAAAAAAATGGCTATAAAAGTACAGATTTGGATGCGTCTTTTTGATGCTTTGACATGTTTCAAGACAGGGTAAATAATTGGCTTTTTTGTGTGTTTTAAAACCCATTTAATTTCATCCTGTACCTCTTTCGCTTCCTCCCAGCCCAAGACATGGAGAACATGAGTGAGGATGATGGATGGGAGTTTGTGAACTTGGGAGACCAGCAAAGCTTTGGAATCAAGACCGCAGGGCTGGAGGAGAAAGCAACTGCATGCCAGATGCTGGTGAGAGACGCTGCAGTGCGCTTGTAGCAGCAGATTGCTGCAGCGCGCTTGCAGCAGCTGTAGCAGCAGGTTGCTGCAGCGCGCTTGTTAGCAGCAGGTTGCTGCAGCGCGCTTGTTAGCAGCAGGTTGCTGCAGCGCGCTTGTTAGCAGCAGGTTGCTGCAGCGCGCTTGTTAGCAGCAGGTTGCTGCAGCGCGCTTGTTAGCAGCAGGTTGCTGCAGCGCGCTTGTTAGCAGCAGGTTGCTGCAGCGCGCTTGTTAGCAGCAGATCTGTGCGATGATGTGAAAGCATTCACCTCTGGGTCCATGGATCAGTGCCAGACCAAGCTGTACCAATCAAGTCACATCCCTAGTTGACCTATGAAGAGGACTGGCTGTGATTTGCTTTCTCCCTGATGGATACATTTCCATATCAAGACGCTACTTTCACAACTTGTACTTTTTTTATTAGAACGCAATGAGACCTAACCCAATGTTAAACAGTGAGTGAGGAAGTTAGGATTTGGACCAGGGTCTGTTTGTTTAATCACGAGTAAATGCCTCCATGCTAACTTGTGGATTTATTTTTCCCTCCTTCTTCCTAGGTATGTTATGCCAAAGAACTGAAGGAAGGATTTGTGGAATACACAGAGCAAGTTGTGAAACTGATGGTCCCTTTGCTAAAGTTTTATTTCCATGATGATATCCTTTACAGTGCATCCCAGTAGAAAAAAACAAATGTTCAGCTTGTAAGTATAGTTATTTTTGTCTGACATTGCAGGAGAATGGCTTTTATTGAATGCATAAAAACACATCTGTTTAACAGTGGATACCTGGTATGTTGCCTCAAAACAGCAGTTCTAATTTAAGGTTGTTTTGAGTTGCCAGCCTTGCGAAGAAAGTAGTCCCTAATTTTACAAAGTCAAGTTCCACAGTGGAAACACCAAATGGAAGAGTACTGTTTCCCTGCCACATTTGTTTTATTATCTGGGCAAATCTGCAAGCCATTCAGTGTGACGTGCCATGAACATTATTCCCCAGGGGATGCTTAGTCTTGGTTGTTTGTTGTAGTTTTCCTTCACCCTTAAACGTGTCCGTGTAGCAGCAGCAGAGTCCATGCCGCTGCTGTTAGACTGTGCGAGAGTGCGGGGCCCCGAGTACCTCACTCAAATGTGGCACTTCATGTGCGACGCTCTCATCAAGGCAATTGGAACCGAACCCGATTCAGACGTCCTGTCTGAAATCATGCACTCTTTTGCAAAGGTAAAGTTTATCCACTTTTTAGTTTAAATTCAACATAATAAGCCTAAAATAAAGGTTTGGAGAAAAGGCAGCCATTGTGTTCACCATCTAGAATGTAACAAGTACAATCTGTGCTTAAGGGGCCATATTTTGAAGAGAACCTTAAAATGAAACACTAAAGTCAGAGTTTTATTTATATAATAAATGGAATCGTGCTTTCATTTATACATGTCGGATGAAGGGGGTGGTAGACCTTTTGCAGCCACTGAAAAGACCATTAACCATTGAATGCAGTTAAATTAATTCTTAAAGGTGGCAATCAAGCTTGTGAAAATAAACACACTTTTTAATAATTCTGTAGTGCATCGAGTTAATGGGAGATGGCTGTATTAACAATGAACACTTCGAAGAGCTTGGTGGAATCCTGAAAGGGAAACTGGAGGAGCACTTTAAAAATCAAGAGTTAAGACAAGGTAAACTGTTATGACAATGCTTATTTCTGGGGGTGGCTTGGATCTCATCAAAAACTGGTATGTGTCACTATATTGTGGATGTCAAACTTTGTGTTTTGGTTGGGCAAAAAAAAAAAAAAAAGTATTTTGAGAATTTCTTGCACAGGTACTGGGGGGTGTGTCATTTTCCATGGTCCTTTCATTTAATTGCGCTTGGGCGTTTGTTATGAGTTCTAGTCAACATTTTGCCAACAGATCATATCTCCTTTGCTGTGTCTTATTTGTACAGTATCCTTGTGGTTTGAATCCCAATTAATTACATGCTTTAAATTTGTCATTAGCCAAAAGGCAAGATGAAGATTATGATGAACAAGTCGAAGAAAGTTTACAGGATGAGGTACATTTAAAATTCGATTCCATATTACAGTTCTCCACTCCTGGGAGAGCCTTGCCTATTTCTGTCAATGATGAATGCCTCGTGTGCAATGAATGCTTTCAAAAGAACCCTTCGGTTCGAAGCTGACATATCTTCTATTTCTCCTTTCATATTTCAGGATGATAATGATGTGTACATATTGACAAAAGTCTCAGACATTCTGCATTCTGTATTCAGCAGCTACAAAGAGAAAGTGCTGCCCTGGTTTGAACAGCTGTTACAGTTAATAGTCAATCTTATTGTAAGTATTTCAGAATTCAAATCTTTAATTGTACCTGTGGCCTTGAAAGATGAGAGGCTTTGAAATGAACATGAATCCAGACTTGCATTTCATACTGTATTAAACTTTTGAAGGTTGGTGGAAACGTCTTGAAATAGAAGATTCATTAATTGTGTCTTACAATGTTAGTGGCTTGGAGCCTTGTTAAACCAATAACAAGACCGAAATTAATGGATTGTGGGTCAATTGCACATCAAAAACAGGTTTTGCTGCCGCATTGGTGTACCCTCTGGTAACATCAACAATGCAGATCTTCACTTATCAGACTTCATATTTACAAATCCCTTGTTCTGATCCAAGACTCCCTTTTCTGGATTTGTTTTTAAAACCTGCCGTGTTTCATTGCAGTGCCCGCACAGGCCTTGGCCAGACAGACAGTGGGGGCTTTGCATATTCGATGATGTTGTTGAGCACTGCAGCCCAGCATCCTTTAAATATGCAGAATACTTCATACGACCCGTGTTGCAGTCACTGTGTGACAGCAGCCCAGAGGTGAGACAAGCTGCAGCCTATGGAATTGGTGTCATGGCACAGTTTGGAGGAGATAATTACATCCCCTTTTGTACAGGTACAGTATCTTGGTAAAACTATACATATATACGCATGCACACACGCAGACAAAAGTATTGACATCCTAAACTTAATATAAGATAATTCAAGAAAACATGTTTAATACAAGCATTTAGTGAACATTAGCCACTAATTCATATGACAAGGACCAAAATACACAATTTCTGCTAGTTTAACAAATAATCTTTATAAAAATGTTTTAAAAAAGCACTTCCAAATATTTGTTCATGACAAACATATTGACACCTGTACATTAAAATTGAATAGAACTAACTTTATATATAGATTGAAAAACCATTACACAGTAACTAAGCTGCATTATAAAGTCAATAGCCAGAAGGGTAATTATTTGTGAATGTTTTGGCAACACAGCAGATGATGGTCAAGACAAAGGAGACAAATTCACGTTTGAGAAAAGCACTCTTCACTAACTGCAACAAAGGATATGGCTACAGAACATTATCAAAGAAATATGGAATACTAAAATTCACAATCTGCACCACAAAACAAATTCAACTTAAACGCTTGAAAGAAGTGTGTATGTAACAGCAGTGTGTATTTAAACCAAATGCATTACACTTCAGTGAAATGTAGGGATCCCTAGATGAACATGGTTATCTTCATTTTCTGTATTATGATACATTTTCCATATAGAGGCCATACCACTGCTGGTAGGAGTGATCCAGGCTGCAGATTCCAAAGCCAAAGAAAATGTGAACGCAACAGAGAACTGCATCTCAGCAGTGGGGAAGGTTATGAAGTACAGGCCTGAATGTGTGAACGTCAGCGAGGTCCTTCCTCACTGGCTGTCGTGGCTGCCGTTGAACGAAGACAAGGAGGAAGCTGTTCACACCTTCAATTTCTTGTGCGACCTTCTTGAAAAGTAAGGGGAATTTTTTTTTTTTTTTTGGATGAGCTGAAATGTATTTACTAAGATTTACAAGCAGCTTCTGAAGGAACATAACACACACTCTAAAAAATACTGTAAAGAAGAAAATATGCAGAAAAATGTTATGCCAAGAATATGCATGTGTAGTTCATGTGATGGGATTCCTAATTTGTTGTGGTTTCGAGGCTGATTTTGTTTATTGGTTGGTTTGTAGAAAAGCATATGGAAGTGTTCCTCTCTGCTCGCCAAGAGGGAGTGTGTGTAGTTTAAACTGAACCTATTTCTTTCCTTTTTTATACAATCAGCAACAACCCTATTGTCCTTGGACCCGACAATTCCAACTTGCCCAAACTTTTCTCAATAATCGCTGATGGTGTTGTCAGTGAATCTGTTAAACATGAAGATGGATGTAGCAAACGGCTGGCAAATGTTGTTCGTCAAGTACAGGTTAGTAAGAATAATTAAAAGGCTGGCTTGTATATTCTTGTAAGACATTTTTCTCATTCAAAGTGAGCTACAGTATATCTGGTTAACAAACAAATAATAAAGGCAAAACTCAATGTACAATTCTGAAAATCCCTGTTTAAATTTAAACTTAGAGCTTGGGGTGACCTGGCTGTACTGTTTTTTTTATCTAAGTTTGAGTGGGTTATTTTCCATTTTCAAAAAATTCCTTTGCCCTTAAAAATAAGACAAGTTTGAACAGTAATATTTTTTTTCCCCCTGATTTTGTAGGTCTCTGGAGGACTCTGGACAGGGTGCATGTCAACGCTGAATGAAGCACAACAGAAAGCTATACAGGACCTGCTGAACACTGCTTGAAAGGCCTTAACATTTATTCAGCCAGCAAATTTAGCTCCTGATAATCCATCCTATCCCCTTTTTGAGCAACAAACAAAAAAAAACTGTAGTGTGTGAGCACTTCTGCAGACCACAGACAGCATCATCAGGCAGTTGTGTGGTACAGGTCTCTGTGTGTGTGTGTGTGTGTGTGTGTGTGTGTGTGTGTGCGTGCGAATGGATTCCTGTCTTGGAGAGTGTCTCAGTAAAACCATCCTACAGCCCTGACACTTAGAGTATTTTTCTATCCAAACGCTACATAAAAGCGTGGCTAAAGGGAGAATTTGGGGGGAATAAATGTTATTGTTAGGCAGAATGGAATCAATTCACCAGGTCAGTTACTCAGAGCTAGGTGTGCAATAAAACAAATGCAAGCATTTCTAGTAATTTAGTGTTAACCATACTAATAGGAGTGAGTGACATTTTAGGGTAAAGTTAAGCTTCCTCTACCAAGTGCAGCAGTTAGTTAGGGTGGGTAAAGGTCTTGAGCATGAAGATCCATCATGATGTCACTTCCGCTTTTAAATCAAAGTGAAAGGGTTGAAGTACGGTGCCGCAGTGTAGAAAGCTGTGCGGCGGCTTGCAGAAAATGCTCAATGTGGAAATGTCTTTGGCGTGCCTGGCAGTACCTCATTCACTCCTCCAGTTAATAAACAGTGATTGAAAAAACACCCAAGAGGTTTGTGTCTGTGTCATATTATTATTAGTATTATTATTATGTAGAACAATATTGGTTTGTTGTATAGTACTTTTTTTTGGGACTGTTTCCATGTATGCAGGTGCTGCAAAATGGGACTACATTCTGCACAATCTCTTTAAACAATAAAGGTATATTACTGTACACCATATGGGGAATGGCCTGGCAGTCTCTTACAGGCTGTAGAAACATCCCATTTTTTTAAACATGTGAAGGACTAACATAGAAGATCTTAGTCAATCAAGGTTAGTGGAATGATGTTTTGAACATCAACGACTGGTTTTCCTTTTGTGCAGTAATCAAGTTTTTAAATTAGTAAATGAATGATTCAAGCCAAGTGTTAGAGAGGAGTTTGGACAGTTGCAAACTCTTGTGGTATGTGACACATGCTTTGAAGTAAATGGACTGCCACTCACATGACTGATTAATGGCAGCAGTAATCCTTGTGCATTAAATCTGCGCTGTTCTGGCTGCTTACTGATGCGCTACAACTCTAACAATCTTAAGGTGGTTGTTTATCGTTTTTTTCCCCCCTCAAATTAAAATGACAAAGCTCAAAGGTTATCATTGGCGGAGCAATAGCAGGTACAGCTGCACACGGGCCCACGCAATCAGAGGGCCCCGGAGGGGTTCGAAAGTTTTTATTTTTTTTATTTTATAACAATGATAATATCCTTTGCATTTATATTTGCAGATGTTACACATTTGTATAACTGTAGCTGCTGGTGTGCGGTGCCAGTAATTCAGATGGTGTCCTCCCTCATTTCAAAAGGTATCGCTATTGTCTTAATTCCCCCGGAGGCTGGTACGAGGCACGTCTTCATGGAAGGTTTTGGGGTACTATTCGGCACAAACATTTGCAGTTATATTATGTGTCCACGATTCATCCTGTAGTTTAAACGGAGGCTGTTGGGTGCTGCTGCGGGCATCAAAGTAAACTACAGCAAATCAACATGTCTGCATTTCTGATTTAAAAATAAAAATAAAAATGTGAGACAATTTCTGCAAATGTGCAGAATTGTGAATTCTGTAATAATTTCTGTGATCGCAGAATTGGGGAATCCTGGTAGGGTTAGTGATTAAACCTGTTCGTTTATGATTAAAAAATAGTGTTGTGTTGGATGTAAAGATGTACGCAGAATAAAATAAATAGGCGAGTAGAAAACGTTCTTATTACGTACTGTTTCACACATGCCAACATTCTGACAATTAAATATAGTTAAATTGAACACTTGATTTGGTGTGTTTGATGTTTATAAATATACATGGTAGGTGTCACACGTTTGCACAGAAAAAAAACAAGGACACAAAAAACCTGGCAAAGATTAGCACATCCCTGCAGACCACAAGCACCAGCAGCTGCATCCACACAGAGAAATACCTTACAATTGTGATGGAACGTTTTGAAGTTACACCAATTACACAATGTCAGTAAGCCATTTGCTGCCTAATTTGGAGAAGAAGAAAAAAAAAACATGACACCATATTTACACTGGGTACTGACAAGGAAACTATTCTGCTAAACACAGTTTAAAAAAAAAAAAAAAAATACAGCAGTATGACCTCGAAGTTAACAGGGGTGGCCAACCCTGGTCCTGGAGAGCCAGAATCCTGCAGGGTTTCTGGGTATCTTTTACGCAATGACTAAAGGACACAATTTTAGTGTTAACCAAATAAGAAAATAATTGGTTCAATTAAGTAATTGAGAACTACTGCTTTGGTGCCACAAATTACTTGCAGTTAACACATAACTTGATGTTTTGACAGAATACTATAAATAAACCACAATTACACTTTGAGATTGGATTAACAATAGTTAAGAGTGAACTTCATCAGCCGCTTATGTTTTAGGTTAATCCTGGGGTAACCAGAATTAGGTGGTTGATGCAGTTCAGCATTATTCACCAATGCTGTAAAATTCTCAATAAATAAATAAATAATCCAGCTGTGTCTTATCATAGCAAGGTAATTGTCTGACTCATCCCCTAAAATCTTACCTGGTGTTCTCTCTGAACAAGCACCCCCATTTGGCAGTGTCTGCAATCTGGGGACAACCCCCACACAGAACTAGGTTGGGAGTGAGAGATGCAAGCCAGAATATCCCCATCAATATGTGCTTACATAAAAAAAGGTTTTTTTTAAACCAAATTATCAAACCATCCACTGTAAAACAGATTGTTAAATTCTAAAACAGGTGTCTGTTTAGAACTACTGGTACACATAGAACAATGACAGCTTTTTCTTCCTGCTTTGGGTCTTTTTTTAGTAGTTGATTGAAGCAGACTGTTTCCATCTTCTTAATCCATTTAAACGGTAGGTGGTGCTGTATGCTATATTTCTGTTTTTGATTGAATAAGATGTACTTGCTTGGAGCTCAGGTGCATTGCCAATTACAATAGCTGGAGGCAGTGTGTGCCCTTTTATTGTTCGAGTTGCAAACTAGATGTGAATGTCTGCTGTGTTAGATTCAATGTAATCCTTTTTCTCAAAAGCAGTCAGTCCCGACATGGCGACCCTGAAGCAGCCTAATTTCGCTAGAGCCAACATCTAAACGGTTTTATGTACTGTCCAACTGCCGATTACAGCGACTGATAGAACACTTTCTCAAAATACCTCTGGAATATAATTACGTCGGGAAAATTTCAGTTTCTCACAGAGGTAAGAAGAAAAATGCAGCGTATTTTCATATACTGAATACAGACTGGTGTAACTTGTTTGAGTGGAAGAGTCTTGATTTATACCTGGACTCTCCATATGCTTTGCCCTTGCTGAGAAGAATGATCTTGTTAGCTTCTTACTCTTTATAACTCTCACACCATTATTCCGCGCACTGAAGAAATGATACATGAGCTGTTTATTCTTTAAACTGGGGTGAGAAAAGTAAATTCTTTCCTATGTATATGTGCCTCGTGGGCAATTTAGGGTGAAATTTACGCGCAAAAATGTGCCGACAAAGAAAAAAAAAATACACGATTTACCAAACGATTTTGTCACTGAGATTAAGTTTAGATGTTTGTTTTGTCGTGCGAAATGGGTTGCGGTAATTGCGTTAAAAACATACATGTGATATGTAAATGGTCTTTGTTTTATATTATTAATGAATACATGAATACTAGCGCTCTGACGGCACGGCACTGACACGGTTAATGCTTATGTGGGTTTGGTGGCTATGCATCTGTTAATAATTGAAGTATTAACTGTACTTTTACATTTCTAAAACATGTTCTCAGTATGAAAGTGGACATTGTGGAAACGATATAATTTTGGTACTGTATGTGTGTGTTTAACCTAAACGCTTGCTGTAATTGAGAACATTTTGCGTGCTATATGGAACAGTGTTTATTTTTGCAGTAAGGAAAGGAACGTTTCCGCAAGCAATGGAACAGTGGTGTGGACATTGTAAATTGTTTTATGAAAGTGTGTGTATATAAAAAATTATACACTATGACTTATTAGGTAGGTTACAAACCTTCCCTCAAATCCATATTCAGGAAATTCATGTCAGTTATGCAAACGTATGACCATTTAGAGAAAATATAGTAATGGACAATTGCACAGTTTTTCTCTGTTTTCTCAGCTGTGTTTGAGTGTTTACAAACCAATTACTTTTGATTTGAGGACCCTTTGAATGCCATGAGATTGTGTGGACTAAAACTCACACACAAACAAAGCAGAGTAGCTTCTCACAGCTGGCACTGTGAAACTGATACACACACAGGTAGTGCTGTAGAGACATGTCAGGCCAGGGATACTGAGTAGCTGGATCCAGTGAGAACTGGAATCTTGAAGAGCCTGTTCTGGGGGATGTGGGCTCGGACCCCTAACCTACGGTGATGTTAAGGGCAGGGGTTTTTGGTGGCTAAACTCTGGGATTAATGACTTGTATGCAGTCATAGTGCTTGGTATTAACTTAACCATCGCTTAGACTCTTCAAGGTAGGTTACTGTGGTATCTGTTTTAGAAATCTGTTCTAAAATAAGTTAAGGTTCTCATGTTGAAACCCAGTTTTATAACTTGTTGTGTTTGACATGTAATACTGTTTGTCTGCTCGTGGGCCTTCCTGACAAATCTGTTCAGTTCCATGAAACAATTTTTATACACGAGTACAATCAATCCGTGTCAGACTTATGGCAAGGTTTTTGTCGTAACGGGTCTGTCTAAATACACAGAAGTGTGATTAGTATCAAGAAGTCTTGGGCTGTCTACATAAACAGACTGCACTGTTTTAATCAACTGTTTATTAAATAAATATGTTTTCAGAACTCTTTGTACCTTTTGATATCCAGTTATAGTCTTTTAAAAGCAAGGTGAGACCAAATCAGGCCAGGCTTCTGAATAGCGCTGGCAGTCCAGAGTTGAGTCTCTTTTACTCAACCTGTGCTGCATCCTGCTTCCTAATTATGGCGTATTGTTTAACATACATGGAATGCATGGAGTGTCTTCAGAAGGAATGCAGCTAACCAGGTAGTGCACAGGAGGCTGGAATGTAATTTATTGGATCATTCAGATAGTGTAATAGGTACCAGATGGATAATTTGTAAGTATGAGATATTGTATTGGCTATGAAAGAGGCCATGTTCTGTGTATCCCATTTTTAAAAGCAGCCATCTGTGCCTCTCTTGTTAAAGTAAATGACCAGCAGTGTTGCAGGTATGTAGCGTTGAGCAGCATGCACACATCCTCCTTGGGAACTGTCATTCCAGATCATCAAAACTGAACCCTTCTGATTAGACGGGAGCATTTGCTAAACGATCGCTTAACCATCTGCAGATGTGATTGCTTTCAGAGCAGATTGCTGAAACTAAGGTAAGTACTAATAGGCCAGTTTCATCCTTCTGTGGCTTGTGGTTCACCATTGTGCTGAAGCTCATTTATTCAGGAAATGGTGGAAGCAGTTGGCAGATTTACTGATTTATAAGCTGCTCTAAAGAATCCAGGTTTTTGGACTAAAATGTTTTCCATCCAAGACTTGCTTTTTCATTAGTTTAAAGCAGCTTTAAATACAGCCTGGATTTGTGAGCTGTACATGATAGGGATTGAGATGCAGATTGTGGGCATGCACATAACATTACCCTCCACCCCTCAGACTACATGCATCCACCAGCTTTATTTCAGTGCTATAAAAACCTTTGCTTGTATGATTCCACTTAATGTTCCCATGTATTCCACAAGAGCATTGGTTCTGAAATGAAACTGATAATCCACTCTTTCTACTCCATAAGGTCTTGCAAATGATCAGCTCCCTGTTATGTAAGTTAGGTTTGGCACAAGCTACCATCACAGCTCATGTGCAATATAGTGTTTGCAGATATCGATTTCATTTGCAGTTGCAACAGGGGCTGTGAGCGAACTAGCAACCATGTGAAATAGCCAGGCTCTTTCACAGGTGTGTGTAGTTTTTTTTATTTTTATTTAACCTTACCAATAGATACAAAAATCTGCAGTGCATGTGTCCACCAAGTTATTTTGGGAATTTTGGAAGACGTTTATATTTACCCTACCCTATCACCATAACAGTAATGTAATGTCACAAGGTGTGGTTTCCAGTAACATATTTTCACCAATCATTGTTACTCAAATGTGCACACTGACAATTTTGAAATTGGTTGTCCGTAGCATGTGCTGTATTGTCAAAGATGCGACTGAATGCATCCCTGCTGACTCCTTGTCTGAAAGATGTTGAAAGGATATATGGATCAATTTGTCATGCAAAAGCTCAAATGTTGTGCTTTGTTGTACAGTAGCTGCCTGGAGACCTTTGTCAAGTTCTTTGTGAATCTGTACAACTTTCAATAGGCAGTCTTACTGGAATATCTTGGTAAGGCAGTTTTATTACCATCCATCAAAATGGTCAGTCAGGTGAATTTGGTGAACATTCTGTACCTGTGACTCTTATGCTGTACTCATCTGCCAGATCTCAATCCAGCTGATCGCGTCGCTCAAACGCAGAGGACAGCAATTATGCAACACATTTCTTCTTCTGCATACTTAGAAAAGTTGTGGGTTTTTTTTTCTTTGACAGATTTTTGTGAACTTACATGTTCAGCTAGATGTATTTGTTATTCATATCCACATGTAAAATCTGTCTAATTCATAAATATATTTTTAAAGAATAATATTGTGCATTTTAATATGGGTAATAAAACATCTTGTCCGTACTGTACTGTGTGTTCATTTTTCAGGATGGCCGTAGTTTTTGAAGCTGTGTGCTGGACTCTGTTTTGAAGTATTGTGCTGGTCAATGGTGTAGCTCACCCCCTGCTGTATTTGGTATAATTCCAGATACTATCTTGCTTGCTGTTGTTTACAGATAAGTTACAGCACCTTCTGAGATGCTCATCACCCAGTTAGCTTACCACTGTCAACCTCAGCCATAACCTGGTGGCTGCTGGAGGGGGTGGGGGTGAGGTCATCACAGATATTTCAGTCCAGGGCTTCTTTTAAATCACGTAGTTTGCATCTAAAACATTTGTTTACATGACTTGGGCCATGTTAGTATTAATTACTCCAGTGTCATGTTTAATAGTTTTACCTCTCTCTTTTTAATTTAAACGGTTTGCTGGAATGTTGTAGCTAGGCTGGTGGGCAGAGTAAGCTGACCTTATCCTAAAGAGTGCTACTTTTTAAGGAAATTTAAAATATATATATATATATATATATATATATATATATATATATATATATATATATATATATATATATATATATATATATATATATATATATATATATATATATATATATATATATATATATGTATATATGTGTGTGTGTGTAATCGGGGTGATATTTTTTGTAAGAAGTGATTTTAAAGTTGTTTCTCCGTGGGCAGTGAAGTCACGTGGCAGCACCACATGCTTCATGCTTTGACTGTTTGGTTTTACTGGTAATGCTAGTGAGGAGTGAGGAATCGGTACTGGCAATGCCATGCATGGGTATGGAAGGCAGAGGTCCATATTTATATTCCAAGTCAGCCATTTATTTTTAGCCTAGGCTTTCTACTTTCAAAATCCATTCTTTTTGCTTTCACTGTACTGTAACAGTGTACTGTACTGTAACAGTACCGTAATTGCTTCCTAAATATTTTATGGAAGCTTTTTTTTTTTCATGTTCCAGCGGAACAGCTGTTTCTTCAATTTGCTAAATTGCTGGTTGAAAGTACAGTCGAAACAAGGCGACAATTTAACAAGGCAGATGATATGCTTATTATCCCTGCAATTTGTTACTCCAGGTTTAATTACAGGGCTTCTTTGTTTAAAGTTAATCTTATGCTTTTAAATTGGGAGTAATACTCCATTTGAAGTTCCACACACGATTTTGAACCATCACATTGAGCTCCTGCAAGTAATTTATTTGCATCTGTCTTCCAATTGTTTCCATTTTGGAGTAAATAGTTTGTGACATCCCTTGGGAGCGGGGGCTGCTATTTGTTCATTGCAAGCATGATTCCTGGAGCTATGTTGATTGCGCTTTATTGTGGTTGAAAGTATTGACTTATTTTTGTTAGTAAGAGCAGGATCCTATATTCTTAGGCTGTAAGCTCTCTAGTTTATGAAGTTTCTTGTAAAATGTTATCATACAGTCTCAGTTTTGGGGAGGAAAAGGCAAACCCTTTTAAATTAGATGAGCCACTGTATCAACAGAGTTTGCTTTCATTGTTTCTTCCAGTTATGAAGCTTGCTTGTTTGGTTCACAGAGGAAGCTCATGTGCCTGCAGCTACAACAGCTCAGATCTGTCAGAGGGCTTTTCTGATAAAACGGAGTCTGCAGAAGGATTAACTAAAGAAGAATATAGTAAGCTGACACCAGCGATCTATAGTGTGAAAACAAGATGTTGCTGACCTGCACTCCCATTACATAGCTTATGAGATATAGCCCTACAAATTAGAGATTCAGTCAAGGCAAACCAAAACAGAAAAGCCTAACTAATCTCCCTGCAAAGCCTGGGATGGATCAAACTGCAATGTACTTGAATGCACTTATTTCTGTCCTGCTCTACGTTTTGTAATTCCTATGACACTGAAATGCAAACTGCAGAAAGAGGAAGTTGCTTATAACAGTAGGTCTAGAACTGTCAAGATATCAAATCTATTAGTATCTACTCAAAGCATGAGCCTTTTATTACAATTACAGCCTGCCAATGTTTATAACTGGACTGATTCCACTTCCTGTACCACTTACCCCCTAACACCAGTAACATCTGAACCCAATATCTTCTTGACAGGGTAGATTTTGCTACCATTGTAAACCATTAACAACTACTGTTGTTAAACTGTATTATATTCATGTTCTGGAGCTCTGCTTAACTGGTATATTACAAACCACTTATAAAAAGGGTTCCGTTTTACACTTAAAGAATATTCAAGCCAACAACATTCTTCCAGTTTCAAGAGTATTTGTTAGAAGACATTTGTAAGATTTTATCAAGGGCTAGTGATGCAGAACAATAGACAATCTTTCCAGATTTGCAGTTAGGAAATTTCCTTGCTTTTTGGAGTTCATGTCAAACGAGTTGAGACCTGAGCAGCGACTAAGAAGATTTCATTACATGGCTCCTTCAAGCGTCCCAAAACTATCTGAACTCGTAACCAGAGAGTGGGTCCAGCTGTACCGCAGAACAAACACATTCACAGCAGGACGTGAATACATGAATCCCCGGCTATCTAGAGACATTGTTGTTGTTTACTAAGGATTCCTCCCCCTCTGCTGAAATGATGTCATTCTTCTCCACTTGGGATTTGTCCAGACAGAGAGAGGGACACAAATCAGTACAATACATTTTATTGTGCTCTTCATGACAAACGGCAACAGAAAACAGATTTAAAATAAATAAATAATAAATAAATAAAAAAAATACAGATGATTGGATGTACAGCTGTCAGAGAAAATGGGATTATGATGATAAGGCTTCAGAATTCTGCAGCTGGGCAAATGGGAGATGATTTGACATTTTGTAAGGATGGGGGATGTGAAGCTGGCTATTTAAAAAAAAATATATATATATATATATATATATATATATATATATATATATATATATATATATATATATATATATATATATATATATATATAATCTGTCTGGCTACAGATCCGTGTAGGAAACCATAGTAACCATTGAAAAAAGGGCTTTATTTCAAACATGGAAATTGGTACCTCTGTGCAGCCTCCCTCTGCTGCTTTGAATAGTCCTAAAAGTGCATCTTTCTGATACTCCAGTGGAAGCTTGGCCTGCTGGTCTTCTCATATCTATTTATTTTAGGCCCTACTGCTTGAACTATTCCTGGAAACACTTTCTGATATTGTACTGCAAGTAATTATTTCCAGGACTTTTATACAGTAGGTGTAATTTTGTTTTTGGCTTCATTAAACATCTTTCAGTATTTTAAGTCTGGTCCTTTTGTTTCTAAAATAGATTTCTTTAAAACCCTATGGAAACAGGCTCTTGTAAATAGGCCAGCCACAGCAGCCTTGGTTTTAGTATATTCTCTGTGAACAGATATAGTTATTATTATTTGTTTATTTAGCAGACGCCTTTATCCAAGGCGACTTACAGAGACTAGGGTGTGTGAACTATGCATCAGCTGCAGAGTCACTTACAATTACGTCTCACCCAAAAGACGGAACACAAGGAGGTTAAGTGACTTGCTCAAGGTCACACAATGAGTCAGTGGCTGAAGCGGGTTTTGAACCGGGAACCTTCTAGTTACAAGCCCTTTTCTTTAACCACTAGACCACACAGCCGTAGTTGAATTTGGGTTGCAGTACATTTTCAGCACTTCGTACCTTGAAAACAAAGCATAACAAATTAGCAAACTTGAACTATTTATTTTTCTCATCACTGCAGGCACTTTTCCAAATGTATTACATTTTTGTGCATAGATCACTTTTTTACTATTTTATGAATGGGTATTGTCTGGCATACTTTGGGTGAGCAAAACATTTGTAATTCATGATTTAATTTATTTTTAATTAATATCACAAATGGTCCTTTGTCAATTTAATCTGGTCACATTTGAGAAGATTCTGGGTTTAAATTAGCCCTTGGCTTTCATTTTTAAATGAAAGGCACATTCCCTGTGGTATTGCTATTGTACTTCACATTGCATCTAATTTGTTGTCTTTGTGTTTTCAGACAGAGACTGGGTCTGTAAGCATGGGTGAACCGGAGCAGAAACTGACTGCGGGCTTGCGGCTCGGAGCGCAGGAAAGCATGGGGATCAGTACTTTGGAACCTGGTCAGAGGCCTCCCGTAATGCCCCCGGGCAGACAGATCCCCATCAAGGTCCACATGCTGGATGATACAGAGGAAGTGTTCGATGTATCCGTAAGTACCTGCGTTTTGGTTGAAATAAAGCATTGGCTATTTGCCTGAAAAAAAAGCCATCTGTTCCTGGGATTCATTAATAAACCTACATGTATAGTCTAGCATCTACAACATAGGCATGTTTGTATCTACTGTAATGGAAAGTTACCTTTGTTAGGTTTCTTCCGAAACTGCTCTCGTGTTGACAGTGACAGTGTTTGTTCATCTATCGTACGCAAGTAATGTTACGTTAAATGACAAGTTATTAATATTACGTAGTTTTCAATGGCAAAATTGTAATCCCCTGAAGCATGTTTTTCAGAAAGGCCGGTTTTGAGTTCTGCCTGTTGTGGGTAAATTGTTGGTATGACAACCAAAGATAAGCACCAACTTCCAAGTGCTAACTGGATAAACGAGTCTAACAATGATTAGTCTCATGTTGTGTTCAATACTGGTGCCATGGCTTGTTAATCATGCTATACGGCAGCACTTCATTGTGATTGTGAGGATGGAACTCCATAGTGTTACATAGTTATCAATTATATTCTTGGCCATTACGTTTTCTTAGTGTAGTACTGTACTTGTATACTGAAATGTACCGAGTTATTCAATAAAATCCAAGTGAATGTGGAAAATAATTCAAATATGAAATGATGTGAAAATATTTAACCAATGAGAAATGGGATGGAAACTGAGAAACCATGCAAACAAGACATTAGTTTGTTTTATTGTAACATATTGCTTGTTTTTAGGATTAAATCCCACGACACTGATTTGTTTTATTTTACTAGAGTAGAAAAAGTCACCAGGTCTCATTTTCAATTGTGTAGAGTTTCTAGTGTTCAGCGATGGGTCGTCTGTCTTTGTATAAACTAAACCCGCTTGTGTTTCAGTTCTCTAAAATATAGATGTGAGCAGAATCCAGATATGCAGTGTCCTGGTGTCTGGACAACATTACATCAAATGTACATAATTTCTCTATGGCTTACATACATTAAGCAAAACCCACTACTCCTGGTTAACAATGAGTTTGCAATTAAAGGAATCCTTTTTTGTTGTTGATAAGCTGAAGCCATCGCTGCATTGCATGGCTGTGCACCACAGTTGGAAAAGAAAAGTAACCTAGTGATTGAATGTGTCATCAGCTTGAAAAGGCAGCTTTTGTTTTTCCTTGTTTTCAAACAAACAGTGATTGACTATAAAACTAGATAGTGTTTTCCTTTTTTTGAAAAAGCAAATAAACCAATTTGTAACACTCTGTATGTCTGTGTCTGGTGCTGAAGAGCTGAATGTGCCGAACATCTGCACACCTGGAATCTCCTTGCATTGTGATCAAAGGGCTGAACGGAACTCTCGTTCCTGTGCACTTGCATTGTGATCAAAGGGCTGAACGGAACTCTCGTTCCTGTGCACTTGCATTGTGATCAAAGGGCTGAACGGACCTCTCGTTCCAGTGCACTTGCATTGTGATCAAAGGGCTGAACGGAACTCTCGTTCCTGTGCACTTGCATTGTGATCAAAGGGCTGAACGGACCTCTCGTTCCAGTGCACTTGCATTGTGATCAAAGGGCTGAACGGACCTCTCGTTCCAGTGCACTTGCATTGTGATCAAAGGGCTGAACGGAACTCTCGTTCCAGTGCACTTGCATTGTGATCAAAGGGCTGAACGGACCTCTCGTTCCAGTGCACTTGCATTGTGATCAAAGGGCTGAACGGAACTCTCGTTCCAGTGCACTTGCATTGTGATCAAAGGGCTGAACGGACCTCTCGTTCCAGTGCACTTGCATTGTGATCAAAGGGCTGAACGGACCTCTCGTTCCAGTGCACTTGCATTGTGATCAAAGGGCTGAACGGACCTCTCGTTCCAGTGCACTTGTTCTTGATCTGGGTAGAGCAGAAAAGTTTTTAAACAAATTGGTTGGTTTTAAAAAAAAATAAAAAAATAAAAAGAAGGTTTTTCTCCATCATTTGAGTAATTTTTCATTATCAGGATCAGTGAAACATTGAGAACGTATTAGTGATGAAAGATCTTTTCAGTCCATGAAACCATTTCTCTCCAGTTCATTATGCCATCCCTGGAGGAAAAATGAAGCAGCAACATCCCAAATATAAGCTTTCACAGAACACAGAGCGTTGCTTGTTCAATTGAATTGAATAAAAAAAATAAAGAAATGGAATTGTTCATGAGATGGAATGTTGCTCAGATTGGTACATTGCCTCATGCTCTGTGGGGGGCCTCATCACTGCTTTCACAGACAGCAGGGCCCCATTACAGGAAAGCCTTCCTTGTACAATTCACGTTTGATTTGCTGTAGTTCTATCTTACCCGGCAGGAAAAAAAAGAGCATGCAATTCCCATCGTGTTTATTTATTTCTTCTTTTATTTATTTATTTTTTGCAATCCTTACTCGGGTTCATCATTGAAATATCACAAAACCAGTCACTTGAGCAACATGTTTACGAAGCTTTGCCACTTTCAGTGCATTGTTAGTTTTGCATCGTCTGGGCACAGTGTCTGTAAATGGCAGTTTATACAGCCGATTTAAAACAGAATACGGTTACAATGACAGTTATTACATGTGGCAAAGCCTGTGAAACTTGCACAATAACAGGTTTAATGCCGTTTCAGTGAACCTGAGTCCACTTATAGCAAATACATCCCTCTAAATAGAAGTGATTTATTACAGATTTTTGGCACTCGCTAAATACCGAGAATCTTCCCTTCAGTAACTGGTGACCTGTTTCCATTCAGTTGTTGTCTTTTTTGGAAGAGCATTCCAAGCAGGCATCTATCTGAAACAGCTCTCCAGCTACACAGCATCTGACGAGATGCACATTGAGCACAAGCTCAAACTGAAACCGCAGAAGTCCTGCCCTTCTCTGCTTTGTGATGTATGTCTTCACTTCACATTGCTCCTGATAGCTGGGTCATGTGAGACGCTCATTCTGCTTTTATAGTTTTATAATACATTTTATTAACTAGCCATAAGGCTTTATCTGTACTTGTGTAAACCACTGGAAGCATTTAAACAGCTTCCTGCAATTCCATGCCAAGCTAGATTTAAGATCAAAGGAATGAACACGGAGGCACAGTACTGAGGGCATTGCTGAGTAAAGTGAAAGCCAGGCTGAGGATACTTGGCAAACTGCTTATCTTTTTTTTTTCTTCTACTGAATAGATGAGTGTAAAACCCAGTTGTATGAAGAAAAACTAGAAAGGTTTAAAAGTGTCTTTGGTATTCATTATGTACAAAGCTAAGAAATATCTAATATAACCTTTAAAAAATGGTTTGTGAACTGTCAAGACAGCTGTTTGAAGCCCTTCTGTTTTGTGCATCCCTGCACCCTCTCAGTACACGGAGATAAGCTCTGCAAGAGTGGCAGTCTGGGACGTGTGTCATTTTCTTAGATTAGAAACCCCGCTGGGGTCCATTTTACTAAAACTCATTTCCTGCTCAGGAAGTTCACAGACCGAGAGAGAGAGAGGGAGGGGGGGAAAAGACTTCCTAATTTGGAAGCTGAGCAGACTAGGAATCAAGGAGTAGTGCAGAGGCTGAGGTCCTGTATTCATTTCCACTAAGTCGGTGACTGCTGAACTACAGTGGCAAAATAATATGGAATAATTGCACCTATAATAATAATAATTTATTACTAACAACACTGTCTGGGCCACCCCATACCTTGTTTAGTTACTGAGTTTCATCAATTTTAAGAACTGCTTATTTAGTGCAAAGCATGTTTGATAAACCTTGTTAGCCATTTTAAGGTGGCATTGACAGGGTTCTATTTATATTTGTGTCTGCAGTTATGAAGTGCCATTTAAGGTAGCTCCCATGTGTACCTCCTACTGAAAAGCTTTCACTGTTTAATTCCCATTAAAGTCGTGTTGGTGGCTCTCCTAACATCAGTAATGGAAGGGGTGAATGCCTTTAAAGCAGACTGGAGGAAGTGAACCTTGTTCAATCTTTTCAGCAGGTGAAATGCATCAAACACACTGAGTATCTTTTGAAGTCTGCTGAAAACATCCTTTTAATTTTTCCGACTACAAAGCAGGTTGTAAGGACTGAATTTGCGTGAAACATAACATTGCCTGGAAATGCTGCACATGCCATATGCTGTTTTTTATTAAATATGTATTACTGTGTCGGGGCTAAGCGGGAAATAAGTGTAATATTTGCACATCTGCTGCAGGGCACAATGAACATGAAACATTCATGAGAACTAATTTGATCAGAACATGGGCCCCTGTAAAGTGCTGCTGGGCTGCCATAGGAATAAGGGATGAAAAAGGGCGCGTAATATGATTCAGTCTGTACATGAACCAGTCACATTGAAGACAGTGCTGCAAGGTGAAATGTTCATGTAATGTGCATCAATGGAACCAATAATTATATATATATATATATATATATATATATATATATATATATATATATATATATATATATATATATATATATATATATATCGTAATATTGTGCGGGGTTGGGGTAATTATAGATTGTGATATACAGGTGGTAAGATGCAAAACACCAGACACGGAGAGATTGTAATACGATTTCAACAGCACGGTGTCTGTATATTTAATTATATTCCACAGTTTATAGCCTTCCAGTAAGGAAGCAGATTATTTCTTTTTAAGCGAAAAGAAAATAAAACAAAACGAAAATAATCTTATCTCGTATAAGTAACCAAAAACAAACAATCGTTGGCAGTCTCGTGGTTCAGGTTCAGAAAAGGGTTGTTTTACTGGGTTCGGGTTCTCATTCAGTCCAATAGTCCAATCCACTACTCGAGGTCCAATCCGTTCCAAAGTTGTAGCCAAGAAATCCTTTGCTTGTTTGTTGGTTTCTTTGTCCTTTCTTTTTTCACTCACTCACTCACTCACTCGCTGTACGACTGCCGTCCTCCAAGTCTTTTTCTCCTCCACTACACGCAGACACAGTTTGCCGGTCAGAGCATATTTTATACAGGCGTGTTGATCCGTGACACCTGTCTCTTGTTGAGCTTGTTAGTGCTGAATAACAAATGACAGGATAGGTGAAGATACATATTGACCATCAATTATTTTACCCTGTGCCATATTACTATATATATATATATATATATATATATATACAGTACTATGCAAAAGTTTTAGGCAGGTGTGAAAAAATGCTGTAAAGTAAGAATGCTTTCAAAAATAGACATGTTAATAGATTATATTTATCAATTAACTAAATGCAAAGTGAGTGAACAGAAGAAAAATCTAAATCAAATCCATATTTGGTGTGACAACCCTTTGCCTTCAAAACAGCATCAATTCTTCTAGGTACACTTGCACAAAGTCAGGGATTTTGTAGGCGTATAGTCAGGTGTATGATTAAACAATTATACCAAACAGGTGTTAATAATCATCAATTCAATATGTAGGTTGAAACACAATCATTAACAGAAACAGCTGTGTAGGAGGAATAAAACTGGGTGAGGAACAGCCAAACTCAGCTAACAAGGTGAGGTTGCTGAAGTCATACACCATGGCAAAACTGAGCACAGCAACAAGACACAAGGTAGTTATACTGCATCAGCAAGGTCTCTCCCAGGCAGAAATTTCAAGGCAGACAGGGGTTTCCAGATGTGCTGTCCAAGCTCTTTTGAAGAAGCACAAAGAAACGGGCAACGTTGAGGACCGAGACGAGTGGTCGGCCAAGGAAACTTACTGCAGCAGATGAAAGACACATCATGCTTACTTCCCTTCGCAATTGGAAGATGTCCAGCAGTGCCATCAGCTCAGAATTGGCAGAAAACAGTGGGACCCTAGTACACTCATCTACTGTCCGGAGAAGTCTGGTCAGAAGTGGCCTTCATGGAAGACTTATGCCAAAAAGCCATACCTCCGACGTGGAAACAAGGCCAAGCAACTCAACTATGCACGAAAACACAGGAACTGGGGTGCAGAAAAATGGCAGCAGGTGCTCTGGACTGATGAGTCAAAATTTGAAATATTTGGCTGTAGCAGAAGGCAGTTTGTTCAGCCAAGGGCTGAGAGCGGCACACTAATGAGTGTCTGCAGGCAACAGTGAAGCATGGTGGAGGTTCCTTGCAAGTTTGGGGCAGCATTTCTGCAAATGGAGTTTGGGATTTGGTCAGAATTAATGGTCTCCTCAATGCTGAGAAGTACAGGCAGATACAGTGCCTTATGAAAGTATTCGCCCCTTGAACTTTGGACCTTTGCCACATTTCAGGCTTCAAACATAAAGATATGAAACTGTAATTTTTGTGAAGAATCAACAACAAGTGGGACACAATCATGAAGTGGAACGAAATTTATTGGATATTTCAAACTTTTTAACAAATAAAAACTGAAAAATTGGTGCAAAATTATTCAGCCCCTTAAGTTAATACTTTGTAGCGCCACCTTTGCTGCGATTACAGCTGTAAGTCGCTTGGGGTATGTCTCTATCAGTTTTGCACATCGAGAGACTGAAATTTTTGCCCATTCCTCCTTGCAAAACAGCTCGAGCTCAGTGAGGTTGGATGGAGAGCATTTGTGAACAGCAGTTTTCAGTTCTTTCCACAGATTCTCGATTGATTCAGGTCTGGACTTTGACTTGGCCATTCTAACACCTGGATATGTTTATTTGTGAACCATTCCATTGTAGATTTTGCTTTATGTTTTGGATCATTGTCTTGTTGGAAGACAAATCTCCGTCCCAGTCTCAGGTCTTTGCAGACTCCATCAGGTTTTCTTCCAGAATGGTCCTGTATTTGGCTCCATCCATCTTCCCATCAATTTTAACCATCTTCCCTGTCCCTGCTGAAGAAAAGCAGGCCCAAACCATGATGCTGCCACCACCATGTTTGACAGTGGGGATGGTGTGTTCAGGGTGATGAGCTGTGTTGCTTTTACGCCAAACATAACGTTTTGCATTGTTGCCAAAAAGTTCGATTTTGGTTTCATCTGACCAGAGCACCTTCTTCCACATGTTTGGTGTGTCTCCCAGGTGGCTTGTGGCAAACTGTAAACGACACTTTTTATGGATATCTTTAAGAAATGGCTTTCTTCTTGCCACTCTTCCATAAAGGCCAGATTTGTGCAGTATACGACTGATTGATTGTTGTCCTATGGACAGAGTCTCCCACCTCAGCTGTAGATCTCTGCAGTTCATCCAGAGTGATCATGGGCCTCTTGGCTGCATCTCTGATCAGTCTTCTCCTTGTATGAGCTGAAAGTTTAGAGGGACGGCCAGGTCTTGGTAGATTTGCAGTGGTCTGATACTCCTTCCATTTCAATATTATCGCTTGCACAGTGCTCCTTGGGATGTTTAAAGCTTGGGAAATCTTTTGTATCCAAATCCGGCTTTAAACTTCTCCACAACAGTATCTCGGACCTGCCTGGTGTGTTCTTTGTTCTTCATGATGCTCTCTGCGCTTTAAACGGACCTCTGAGACTATCACAGTGCAGGTGCATTTATACGGAGACTTGATTACACACAGGTGGATTCTATTTATCATCATTAGTCATTTAGGTCAACATTGGATCATTCAGAGATCCTCACTGAACTTCTGGAGAGAGTTTGCTGCACTGAAAGTAAAGGGGCTGAATAATTTTGCACGCCCAATTTTTCAGTTTTTTATTTGTTAAAGTTTGAAATATCCAATAAATTTCGTTCCACTTCATGATTGTGTCCCACTTGTTGTTGATTCTTCACAAAAAATTAGTTTCATATCTTTGTTTGAAGCCTGAAATGTGGCAAAAGGTCGCAAAGTTCAAGGGGGCCGAATACTTTCGCAAGGTACTGTACTTATCCATCATGCAATACCATCAGGGAGGCATCTGATTGGCCCCAAATTTATTCTGCAGCATGACAACGACCCCAAACATACAGCGAAAGTCATTAAGAACTATCTTCAGCGTAAAGAAGAACAAGGAGTCCTGGAAGTGATGGTATGGCCCCCACAGAGCCCTGATCTCAACATCATCGAGTCTGTCTGGGATTACATGAAGAGAGAGAAGCAACTGAGGCTGCCTAAATCCACAGAAGAACTGTGGTTAGTTCTCCAAGATGTTTGGGCCAACCTACCTGCCGAGTTCCTTCAAAAACTGTGTGCAAGTGTACCTAGAAGAATTGATGCTTGATGCTGTTTTGAAGGCAAAGGGTGGTCACACCAAATATGGATTTGATTTAGATTTTCTTCTGTTCACTCACTTTGCATTTAGTTAATTGATACATATAATCTATTAACATGTCTATTTTTGAAAGCATTCTTACTTTACAGCATTTTTCACACCTGCCTAAAACTTTTGCACAGTACTGTATGTGTGTGTGTGTGTGTGTGTATATATATATATATATATATATATATATATATATATATATATATATATATATATATATATATATATATATATATATATATATCACTGTATATTCATTCATTCATTCATTCATAATAAAATATTATTATTGTGGGAGACTGCTTGTTTAATATTTACTTTTGAACCACATTTAATCTCCTAGCAGACACTAATTTACTAAACCTTGGCTCCAGTGCAAAGTTTGAAAAGAATACAAATTCTAATACCTGTATATGAAGTAGAAATCAGCAAGCTGAGTTTTTTCTTTTAATTTAAAGGTCGTTACACATGCTGGATCTGTTTTCCTTTAACCGGAATGTTTCCCTGGGTTGCCTTCAGTGAGTTTGTGAAAATATCACAGGTTTTTGTTGAGGACTGTGTGAGACTGTAACCTGAGTTCAGGAAGTGCGGTCTGCTGAAGGAATTCCAGGGGCTGCACAGAGGTGCTGATCAGGAAACTGCTTGCAGATACATTATTGCTGACGTGGGGGTTATCTGAAACCTCTTTATACTGCAGCCTTCTCTAATTAGCCCACATTTCTACTTGCAAAGAGGAGGTTTTAAGAGGTGCCTTTAATTGCAGGCTCCAGAATTCTCCACAGTATGATGTGTATCCTTGAGTCATTTAAAACACAAATAAATCTCCTTTTTACAAATAATTCTTGTTTTAATGAAATGATGGGAAACCTTGGGGGACAAACTGCACCTCATTCCTGACACAAAGAAAGTTTGTGAAAGAGATATCCAGACTTTATGTCCAGTTATGCTTTTGTGTCTTTGGAGTGGCTTTCACCAGTTCGACACTATAGTTAAACTGGGGAGAAACTCCATTTTTACGTTGCCTGTCCTACAGCGTGGCTGGACCGCTGGATGTTCCAGGTTTAATACTGTAGCTGGAGTTACATCTTTAAGTGCTTCAGCACCTGCTCAGAGGTTTAATGTGTTCAATTTAATAATTAAGGACTTGATTTGAACAAAGAGCTGGACTTGAAGGGCCAGGCCAAAGTTGCCGCATTCTTATTCACAACACTTTACGTGTGTGGTGTGTGTTTTTTTTTTTTTTTTTTTAAATTATATTTTTAAAAGTGAATTGCAGTTTGGTATTCATTAACTGTTCTGGACTGTGACAGGCTTCTTAAACAGTTGAGGACAGTTAATTGAATTTGATAACTCACTACTTATGAGGCACTGAAGCAGCAGAATAATTATTGAGGCTTTTACAAACTGCAATTCCAGATAAGAACCTGATGAGTATATTTGGAGGTATAAAGGGGAAACTATTTTACACACTTAACTGAGCGACTGATTTAGATGATGGAGGTTTGTTCAGATTTAAGTAGCCTAATCTTGGATCGCATATAGAATTATTACCGTCTCTTTAAAAAATATTTTCACAAAAGTTCAATGTGTTTTTAATCAAGGAAGAGTTTACTGTGGGTGGGATTCAATGGAAAGACAAAACACAACTTCAGTTTCACTTTGAATCATGTAAATGAAAAATGGATACCAGCAGCAGTAACAAGCTGAGGGCTGTGTGAACATCCCTGTGTTACTCTGCTGACATTTCATCTTTTTTTAATAAGCTACTTCTGTTTCAGGTTTGTAGAAGTATCCAATTTTTTTCAAATAGCTTGATTAAACCAAAATTAGAAAAACTGGATAACAATTGAGTTTTTATTTGTAATGCGAGAATAGATTACCTGCGATGCAGAAGCTTATTCTCAGTAATAATATAAGGTCTTTATTTTTATATAGCGCCTCCACCATCACAAAGCGCTTTACAGAGGTAGGCTGTGAACTGTGCATTATATGCAGAGTCATTTACAATAGTGTTGGATTGGAAAGCATGGAAATGATGATTACCAGTATGTGCTGCCTGGATCAGACATTCTTGAAGTAGTTTCTTGGACATTTTCTTTTTCGATAATTTCTCGAGCCATGATAAGTTTCCTTATTAGTCACCAGTCTGTGTCTGCCAAAAGTTATGTGGTGTAGCACAGTATGAGTAATACATTTTTTGGTAGATTTGGGAAAAAAAAAAATCTTTAAAACTTTGCTTCCAGTGGTATTATCTCCTCATTTCAGTAACAGTTTTTTTTTTTTTACAAAGTTTCCAAATTATGCTGTTCAAACCACAGGTATTTCGAACCTTATACATTCTTTACATTAAATCTGCAAAAATATCAATCACAATTATATCTCGGTATAAACTTTAGCTGAACCTAATACGGTTCTGCGGTATGTCTGTATTTTGTCAAATAAATATGACCAATTTTAGCCATTTTCTAAGTGAGAGAGAAGGGCAGGCCACTCCAGTAGTGTTTTCTATCCTCTCGCTTCACAGTGGAGGAGGCTGGTTGCATGCTCAAGTTATTGGTCTGTTAACAGTTTATAGCACTAACCCAGGAGAGGTACTCTGACTGTGTGTGATTAGTTTCCATTTAATACTAAAACCCGAAGTTTCAGGCTTCAGATCTGGAACAAAGACGGTTTAAAAAAGATTACGCAAAAACATGTATTTTTACAGTAATCTTGTGGGTCCATATACTGTACATTATAAAGGAGCTTCCATGTGTGTTCTTTATATAGGTTGTTTCACTGCATGCTTTGTGAGAGAGGGATACTTACATTCTTTGGAACACAAATGTTACAGTATTCTTATTGTAAACACAGTGCTGAGCTTCAGCTATGAACATAATTTATATCTTGTATTTAACATCATATAATGTCACATTTTTCATTTGTCAGTTTTTTAAGTACAGATGAACCGCTTTATATTAGGATTGCCGTGCAGGCATCATTTGTGATATAAAGCGGGTTGTGATATAAACCGGGTTTCACGTTTGCCTATGACAGCACATTATGAGTGCGAGAGGGAGGGGGGAGAAAGAAAACTAACAGTGATCTAAAGAGCAGTGTTTTAATACTGTACATTTAGTCGTTCTTTACATTTAAACAAATGCATCTAGTTACTACAGGAAAAATGTTTTGTATCATTAACTAGAACTAAACAGTTTTTGTATTATCTAAAAAAGTTATGAATTGTCGACTGATGAGAGCTATCAATTAGGCGTTGCACTTGGTGTTCATTTTGTGTGCATTTGTACAAGACTGACTGTCAAAGAAGAAAAATTTGGGTACATTGGTACTTCGTAACTGAACTGTATCCCGTTAAGAACGCCCACGCAGCATTTGACAGGCTGCACAAAACATGACAATAAGCGGATTTGTGATGATATTAAGAGTCATTTCTCAGATAACCTGTGGTGCATGACGAGTGGTTTTTCAAAAATCGTGATAATAAACAGGGTAAGATATTAAGCGAGGTGATATAAAACAGGTTGATGGCAAAGCAGAATGTAGTTCAATATGTTAACGTAACATTATTCAGCTGGTTTAATTCGACTTTATGATGCTAAATTAGTTAATTCTATATGGTGATGCTAAACCTTTGGCTATAGCTGTACAGTACATTTCTTTGTACAACCACACACAGCCTGCTCTTCAATCCAGCATGTGCGCTGCCTCAAATCATGCACATCTTAATGGTTGCTAATGGGAAGCTACCTCTGTGCCACAGCAGAAATTTGCAGTAATGTATCTTCGGATTTAGAAATGACGCTGTCGGAACTCAATCACTTGCTGTAGAAGTAAGCGTGTAACTAACGATGTCAAGAAAAATGTTATTCATACATTAACAGTATTTAGTGCTGTTAAATGAAGCAGGACCCGCAGATGTAGCATTGCGTTCTTCTTCATATCTGTATTTATACTGCTGTCTTCATGAGATAGCTCTCTGCTTGTTAGCCAATTAATTATGTTATTTTATATAGGTTCTTTAGGGAAATCATTCTGTCATTTAGTCTCTTTAGGGTGTCCCACACAAATGCTCTTCTGCATTTTTTTTAAAAATTTTTTTTTTAAGTTCTTTAAGAAATAGTCAGCCTGCGTGGCAATACGCCCTTGGGCGTCAGCGTGAAGGCAGTAATTGTAGCTGCCCTACTTCATCCTTTCCTTTCCTTGTGCAAGATGGGACAGCCGATACGCGCCTCATTTAAATATAGAGGCTCGAAAATGGGTGTCCCAGAATGAAAGCTTTCTGTGCAGAGTCATTTATGCTTTGAAGTCTTTATATCCCACGCAATATGTATGTGGGTGGTTATTTATTTATTTATTTATTTATTTAATTATTTATATATATATATATATACAGTACTGTGCAAAAGTTTTAGGCAGGTGTGAAAAAATGCTGTAAAGTAAGAATGCTTTCAAAAATAGACATGTTAATAGATTATATTTATCAATTAACTAAATGCAAAGTGAGTGAACAGAAGAAAAATCTAAATCAAATCCATATTTGGTGTGACAACCCTTTGCCTTCAAAACAGCATCAATTCTTCTAGGTACACTTGCACAAAGTCAGGGATTTTGTAGGCATATAGTCAGGTGTATGATTAAACAATTATACCAAACAGGTGCTAATGATCATCAATTCAATATGTAGGTTGAAACACAATCATTAACTGAAACAGAAACAGCTGTGTAGGAGGAATAAAACTGGGTGAGGAACAGCCAAACTCCGCTAACAAGGTGAGGTTGCTGAAGACAGTTTACTGTCAAATACACCATGGCAAGACTGAGCACAGCAACAAGACACAAGGTAGTTATACTGCATCAGCAAGGTCTCTCCCAGGCAGAAATTTCAAGGCAGACAGGGGTTTCCAGATGTGCTGTCCAAGCTCTTTTGAAGAAGCACAAAGAAACGGGCAACGTTGAGGACCGTGAGACGAGTGGTCGGCCAAGGAAACTTACTGCAGCAGATGAAAGACACATCATGCTTACTTCCCTTCGCAATCGGAAGATGTCCAGCAGTGCCATCAGCTCAGAATTGGCAGAAAACAGTGGGACCCTGGTACACCCATCTACTGTCCAGAGAAGTCTGGTCAGAAGTGGCCTTCATGGAAGACTTGCGGCCAAAAAGCCATACCTCCGACGTGGAAACAAGGCCAAGTGACTCAACTATGCACGAAAACACAGGAACTGGGGTGCAGAAAAATGGCAGCAGGTGCTCTGGACTGATGAGTCCAAATTTGAAATATTTGGCTGTAGCAGAAGGCAGTTTGTTCGCCGAAGGGTTGGAGAGCGGTACACGAATGAGTGTCTGCAGGCAACAGTGAAGCATGGTGGAGGTTCCTTGCAAGTTTGGGGCTGCATTTCTGCAAATGGAGTTGGGGATTTGGTCAGAATTAATGGTCTCCTCAATGCTGAGAAGTACAGGCAGATACTTATCCATCATGCAATACCATCAGGGAGGCATCTGATTGGCCCCAAATTTATTCTGCAGCATGACAATGACCCCAAACATACAGCGAAAGTCATTAAGAACTATCTTCAGCGTAAAGAACAAGGAGTCCTGGAAGTGATGGTATGGCCCCACAGAGCCCTGATCTCAACATCATCGAGTCTGTCTGGGATTACATGAGAGAGAGAAGCAACTGAGGCTGCCTAAATCCACAGAAGAACTGTGGTTAGTTCTCTAAGATGTTTGGGCCAACCTACCTGCCGAGTTCCTTCAAAAACTGTGTGCAAGTGTACCTAGAAGAATTGATGCTGTTTTGAAGGCAAAGGTGGTCACACCAAATATGGATTTGATTTAGATTTTCTTCTGTTCACTCACTTTGCATTTAGTTAATTGATAAATATAAACTATTAACATGTCTATTTTTGAAAGCATTCTTACTTTACAGCATTTTTTCACACCTGCCTAAAACTTTTGCACAGTACTGCATATATAATATATATATATATATATATATATATATATATATATATATATATATATATATATATATATATATATATATATATATATATCTATCTATCTATCTATCGGCATTAATTTCTCTGATGTCAACATATAAAATTAATTAAGATGGTATTGCAATAAGTTCATATTTGTTATTTTTTTAGACCTTTAATCTAACCCTAGCTGTACAACCCCTCATTACATTTGTGTAAGCATCTGCCCAAGGTAACTGAGAAGTGGGATTTAATTTGTCATTGCTGATGGGGCAGTAAGCAATCATACTGCATGTCAATTCAGGCACTAAACACATTTCATTAGTGAGGCTGCAATAGGGTATTTATTGGATTCCATTCTGCTGCAATGGCCCAGGCCTGCTTGGATATTAAAAGGGTTTCATTACAGCACAACAGCAAGCCTCTGGGATTTTGATAGCATAAAGCAGACCAGTAAGTATGTTGGTACACGTGCAGCAGGTCTCTTACAGATGCATTTTAAGACATTCAGCTCAGCTGGCAGTGATGAGAACGTTGCTGGCGTTTCTCAGAGCAAGAATTTATGGCAAGCCAAATGATCATTTAGAGATATCGCAAATTACATTTTAAGGTATCTTGACATATTTAGAGATATCTGTAAAACATTTCCAGATATCTCAAATTGAATTCCAGATATCTTTCTAATTGTTTTTAGATATCAAGATATCTAAAATTAATTTAAAGGTACCTGTAAATCAATTTAAGATGTCTAAAAATGAAATAGATATCTCAAATTGATTTACAGATATCTGTAAATACTACAGAAAACATATGGATTGTGCTAGCATGGCACACCAAACTGTCATTTAGAGATATCTTAAAATGAGGGTTTTAAAGATATCTCTAAATCATTTAAAAATATCTCTAAATAACTTCCTGTTCATTTAAAGATGTCTGTAAATCATTTGAAGATATCTCTAAATGACTTCCTGTTCATTTGAAGATATCTTCAAATGTTTGAGATATCTCTAAATAAACGGGGAAGTTATTTGAAGATATATTAATGATTTAGATATATTTTTAAAACCCTCATTTTAAATATCTCTAAATGACAGTTTGGTGGACCATGCTAGCCAAATCCACATTATTTAAAGATATCTGTAAATCATTTGAAGATATCTTCAAATAAACAGGAAACCATTTCAAGATATCTTGAAATAACTTCCCGTGAAAATGCTCTATGTTTTGAATGGACTTCTGGTCTATTGAGATCTCCTAAATGAACAGGAAGATATCTTCAAATGATTTAGAGATAGATTTAGAGATATCTGAAAACATTTAGAGATCTTAAAACAATTAAAGATATCTAAAAATGCATTTTAGATATCTCATTTAAAGCTCCATTTAAAGATATCTGTAAATCATTTTGAGATATCTCAATGTATTTTAAATATCTTAAAATGATTTAGAGATCTTTTAAATATTTAGAGGTATCTATAAATGAATTTGAGATCTCTAAATGATGATTTGGCTTGCCATACAAATTTCTCATCGCTGAGATTGGAAACTAGTATCACAGGCTGGTGAGACACTTTTAATGTCTGCCTTGAATACAGCTCGGTTTAAAAAATTAGGCGGTATGGAGTGTGCTTCAAGCAAGGGGAGGAAAGGGTTACCCAATTAGTCTTAGAAATGGATGCCGCTGGCTGTTGCCAAGGTAATATTTTTGAGAGAATTTTAGTGCAGCTCCAAAAGCAGATACATTGGTACAGAAAAGCCACCCGTCTTGGTAGCAATCTCCAAACACACGAAACTCCCAAGAAAGTACTTTTTAGTGCTGTTAAATAATTGACCAAGTAAATGGAGCAATCTTGTACATCAGAGTAGATGCATATTTTTACCCTATTTTAAATCCACCCCCTGAAGTGAAATATACAGTAATTTGATCATACAGAATTTTTGCAGTTTTGATTATGGGATGAAAAAAAAATCTAGGATGGAAAGTTGGGATAAAAATACAGTCTGAATCTACTGAGATTCACATGTAATTGCTCTGCACCTGATAGGTTATTTTAAGAGGTTCATTAGGCTGAGGATTTGAGCCTCATTACACCCTAGATATGCAGGTACAGTGCCTATAGAAAGTCTACACCCCCTTGAACTTTTTTCACATTTTGTTGTGTCAGTGCCTCAGAGTTTCATGCATTTAAATGATGATTTTTTTTCCACTTACCTACACACCATACTCCACACTGTTAGCCCCCCTGAGTTAATACTTGGTGGAAGCACCTTTTGGCAGCAATTACAGCTGTGAGTCTGTTGGGGTAGGTCTCTACCAACTTTGCACACCTAGATTTGGCAATATTTGACCATTCTTCTTTACAAAACTGTTCAAGCTCTGTCAGGTTCCTTGGGGAGGGTTGATGGACAGCAATCTTCAAGTCATGCCACAAATTTTTGATTGGATTTAGGTTAGATCTCTGGCTGGGCCACTCAAGGACATTGTACCTTTTTGTTCCTTAGCCACTCCAGTGTAGCTTTGGCTGTGTGCTTTGGGTCGTTGTCATGCTTTTACATATCCTTAGCTGTCCTGTTCAAAGCAGTCAGACATATTTAAACCATGAAACCTGCAGACGGTTTCTTCTCAAAAGAACATTTCTCATTTGCGAGTTGACAGTGTCATTTTTTTGCTCAGTAGCTTTTATAGAAGTTTTGCAGAACAGCTGTGTCAAAACTTATTCAGTCTTCATATCTGGTACGGGATATAGTGTGACCTACTTATTATTTCATCTGTAAGTAACCTCTGTTTCCCCATCGTATATCCCTCAGCATCTGCTCAAATATATGGTTTCACAATTACAAATCTTTCGTAAGAAGTAGGCCTTTGGCCAACAGAAGTCCTTTATCGACAATGTCAGGGTGGTGTAGGCAGCTGCAATGTGCCCAGAAACCAACCTCAATGGGAATCTTGATAAGACACAGTAGTTAACAGTAACAATCTAATCAATCCCATTCCTGTTGCTCTGTGATCTCTCCTCCGTGCATTTCATTTTTTTCAAGCCCTGTTAAGCACTTGTCCTGTGATATCTGGTGACCTTTGTTGTAGCCTCTTGGGTGAAAGGGCAGAGCAGCGACATTTACAAGAGGCGCTCGGACCAGGCATAGATACAGCCTCCTGCAGCTAACCGCTCCAATTTCATTTTTGACAAAACAGTATATATACAGTACTGTGCAAAAGTTTTAGGCAGGTGTGAAAAAATGCTGTAAAGTAAGAATGCTTTCAAAAATAGACATGTTAATAGATTATATTTATCAATTAACTAAATGCAAAGTGAGTGAACAGAAGAAAAATCTAAATCAAATCCATATTTGGTGTGACCACCCTTTGCCTTCAAAACAGCATCAATTCTTCTAGGTACACTTGCACAAAGTCAGGGATTTTGTAGGCATATAGTCAGGTGTATGATTAAACAGTTATACCAAACAGGTGCTAATGATCATCAATTCAATATGTAGGTTGAAACACAATCATCAACTGAAACAGAAACAGCTGTGTAGGAGGAATAAAACTGGGTGAGGAACAGCCAAACTCAGCTAACAAGGTGAGGTTGCTGAAGACAGTTTACTGTCAAAAGTCATACACCATGGCAAGACTGAGCACAGCAACAAGACACAAGGTAGTTATACTGCATTAGCAAGGTCTCTCCCAGGCAGAAATTTCAAGGCAGACAGGGGTTTCCAGATGTGCTGTCCAAACTCTTTTGAAGAAGCACAAAGAAACGGGCAACGTTGAGGACCGTAGACGCAGTGGTCGGCCAAGGAAACTTACTGCAGCAGATGAAAGACACTTCGCAATCGGAAGATGTCCAGCAGTGCCATCAGCTCAGAACTGGCAGAAAACAGTGGGACCCTGGTACACCCATCTACTGTCCAGAGAAGTCTGGTCAGAAGTGGCCTTCATGGAAGACTTAGGCCAAAAGCCATACCTCCGACGTGGAAACAAGGCCAAGTGACTCAACTATGCACGAAAACACAGGAACTGGGGTGCAGAAAAATGGCAGCAGGTGCTCTGGACTGATGAGTCCAAATTTGAAATATTTGGCTGTAGCAGAAGGCAGTTTGTTCGCCGAAGGGCTGGAGAGCGTACGAATGAGTGTCTGCAGGCAACAGTGAAGCATGGTGGAGGTTCCTTGCAAGTTTGGGGCTGCATTTCTGCAAATGGAGTTGGGGATTTGGTCAGAATTAATGGTCTCCTCAATGCTGAGAAGTACAGGCAGATACTTATCCATCATGCAATACCATCAGGAGGCATCTGATTGGCCCCAAATTTATTCTGCAGCATGACAACGACCCCAAACATACAGCGAAAGTCATTAAGAACTATCTTCAGCGTAAAGAAGAACAAGGAGTCCTGGAAGTGATGGTATGGCCCCACAGAGCCCCGATCTCAACATCATCGAGTCTGTCTGGGATTACATGAAGAGAGAGAAGCAACTGAGGCTGCCTAAATCCACAGAAGAACTGTGGTTAGTTCTCCAAGATGTTTGGGCCAACCTACCTGCCGAGTTCCTTCAAAACTGTGTGCAAGTGTACCTAGAAGAATTGATGCTTGATGCTGTTTTGAAGGCAAAGGGTGGTCACACCAAATATGGATTTGATTTAGATTTTTCTTCTGTTCACTCACTTTGCATTTAGTTAATTGATAAATATAATCTATTAACATGTCTATTTTTGAAAGCATTCTTACTTTACAGCATTTTTTCACACCTGCCTAAAACTTTTGCACAGTACTGTATATATTTATTTTACAACACACACTTATAATTAAATGTGAGTCTAATGTAATAACTATTAATAATACATAATATAAAAGATATCGACTTAGTAGCATATTGCTTTACATTTAAACAGCCAGATGCAAAGAGTATACTAAAGTATCTGGGTCAGCAAAATTAAGCAAAATCAAGACTGCATTTAACATGATCATTTAAATAAGTACATACTGTCCCAAAACCCCCTCACCGTGGTGGGCCTGCTCTTGTGCCAGCTCATAGGGAGCCTGGAGGCTCTTTGCATTCCTCTCATGATTGTGCATTCCAAGTGGGGGCAGAGAGAGTAGACTACTGCCTTAGAGACTCTCTTCAGCCTCAAACCCCACTACAGCATGCTAGCAACATGTCTTGGTTAGTGTACTGAAAACCAAATATTTATGTTTTCTTTTTTTTAGTTTTAGTGCAGATAGGATTATTTTTTTCTGTTCACTGCATACTATACATTTTCAGTATTCCATAAATGGAGCGAGACCTACATGTTTAATGAGACAAAGATTAAAATGTGAATGCAGTACAAAGTGATTGTTGTTCTGGGAAACCACTGGCAGCGACCTGAGATCCTATTAACACTTCTCCCAGATAAATCAATTTAAGAGCTGGAATTGTTTCCTGCTTATGAAAACATTCATCAATTCTTTTTGTTCTTGAGCTGCTTCATAAGGAGTCCATAATGACCTCCAGGTATTTTTTTGTAATAAAATGCAATGGAAGATGTACCCTGAGATGACTGCTGACGTGCAATGCTTTTCAATATGTATTCCATCTGTGCCTTTGGGAATTGAAAGCACAGTGTAGCTGGTGTTCTGGGACAATTTTTGACATGACTGATGTGTGCAAAGACCCTCTGGTGCAGTGATTACTGATTGTCTCTAAAACCGATTCAACACCCTGGAGAATAACAACGTGCGGCCAATTTTATAATCTAACCACAATTATATACAGCCTGTTTTATAATGTACTGTAATCTAACCACAGCGTACAGCAAAATCTCCTCTGGATATTAACCTCTCTCCATGTATGGAGGTAGTTTAGTTTGATTTGAACAGGAGACCACCAGGTATTTTGGTGTTTGGTAAGAGCTGACAGATTGGTGTTCCAATCCCAGCAGTGCTACTGACTTCTTCTGTGACCTTGAGCAGTTATGAGTAATCTCCGTGGGACTCGGTCCCACCCAGTCATAAGCATGGAGGAGCAATACTCTGAATGGAAAAATCACATTCTGCATAAAGGGAAATACAGAGTGCTGACTTCATATCCATCAATAACATGTTTCAGAAGAAATAAAGAGCAAACAGCAGAGGGTTCCTGGACTGGAGTTCAAAATATAAAATGGAGTCTTTTATAGTGGATTTCTTGCTGTGTAAAATATACTGTGCAGTAGAACCTGACATTGCATCAGTCTAGTTCTAAAGTTGCAGTACTCTTCTTCCTTTTGTTTTGGGGAGAGGTGCAGTTTAAAACTGGAATTGAAGTGTTGTGGGATGCTAAACAATAGCAGTTTCTGTTTCAGAAGTTTTTAATCTGAAGTGGTGGTTTACATATAGTAACGAGGACATGTGCAGGGTATTGAATAACGTGGTCCCATAACATCAAGTGTAGTACAGGGCTGCCAAAGGAGTTTTCAAGAAACATTTCTTTACAGAAAAAAAAAAACATTGTATGACTACAGGCATCAGTCATTGGGTATGGATTATTGAATCGAAATAATTAAGTGCAAAATATAGTAACTTGAGGGCTTGTTAAGACTTTTTTTTAAATAGCAGTTGTCAAAAAGTTTGATTTGTTCCTAGGTTTAATAGATTTTATTTTATACAATGCAGTTAGTCTCTATTTGTATACCCATATACCAACACTAAACAGCAGCTTAATCCCAGCATACACAAGGAAACATGTTTCAAGACGCAATGTTTCCTTGTGTATGCTGGCTGTTTCCGTCTGTCCAGAAACCAGGAAAAATGTTTCCCCAGAGTAGACCTGGGTTCTACTTTGAGAAACATTTTACCTTTGGCCAATCGGGAGAGACTGTGAGCTTGACTTCATTGTTCATTCTTGTGACTTTGCAAGATGGCAACTTCTGCAGTCTACTGATGCCTACATTAGTGCAGTGTTTACGCTGTAGTAATTTTTGTTTAGCCTAGCAGTAGTTAACATAATGTTATGTAAAAATGATTTCCATTACATGAGAGTAGATGTTAAAACTTCATGCTGATTTGAACTTGGCTCTCGCCAAGATAAGCACCAACTAAGACGTAGCTTCACAGTAAACTAATGTGATCCATATGTGTCTCCATCCATTTGCGCTTCCTTCCATATGATGATGTAGATATCCTTCTGTCTGGTGTTGATGGCTGAAGTGTAATGCTGGCTCCAGGGATCAGCTTATTTTGCCTCCCTAGCGCATCAGCACACACAACGGCTGCGATGCTGGCTCCGGGGATCAACCATAGTGCGGTCTCCCCAGCGCATCAGCATGACAATCGTCTGGATTGAGCTAAGTAGGGTACATCTCTGGGGTCTTCAAGTGGGCACCTTCCATCCTCGGTGTTTCGTCGACTAGCCCACGACACCTCAAGAGGGCTCGACGGTGATTCTGGCGTCCCAGCATCACCCCCTCCGTCCCCACTCAACTCAGCCCAGCTTACTTACCTGTATATCAGCCTTTCTTTCTTTCTATTGTGCTTGAGATCCCCAGCCAGAATCTTTCCGTCTCAACCACAGCCAGTTGCTGCTCCTCTCTGCTGCTTCAGATAAGTTCTTCACTGTGCGACGCAACTCTTGGCCATTGAATCCGACATCTCTGAGAAACCGGGCTGTAGAGTGTGCCACAAATCCTCGACATCCCACTTCCACTGGGTAAACCCAGACTCTCCATCCTCGCTGTTCCGCTTCAGTGGCTAGTTGAGCATACCGCAGTTTCTTCCTCTCATACGCCTCATCTACAGCATCCTCCCATGGCACTGTTAACTCCACCAGGTGAACAAGGCGTGCTGATCCAGACCACAAGACAATATCTGGTCGAAGGTTTGTGGTGGCAATCTCAGGTGGAAAAATAAGCCGTTGACCAACATCCGCCAGCATTTTCCAGTCTCTAGCAGCTTCCAGTTGTCCTGGGCGAGGATTGGTTTTAACACCTTTTCTTGGTGGTTGCTCTCCTGGGCGGAGGAATGTTGTCTTTGTGTGTAATGTTTTGATGGAACAGGTGGCAACTTATTGGTCATGTTACGCTTGTCTTCCAATGCTAAGGCCAAACATCGCAGCACCTGGTCATGGCGCCAAGTAAACCGTCCTTGGCTAAGAGCCACCTTACATCCTGTCAAAATGTGCCTTAATGTTGCAGGTGATGAACACAAAGGACATGAGGGATCCTCTCCTACCCAGAGGTTTAGGTTCTGTGGTGATGGGAGAACATCATATGTTGACCTTATAAGGAAACTGATCCTGCTCTGTTCCATTGACCATAGGTCTTGCCAGCCAATCTTGCGTTGTTCCACACTCTCCCATCTCATCCATTCTCCCTGCTTGCCCTGGGAAATGGCCTTTATACACCTCATCCTCTCCTCCTGCTTTTGCACCTCGTTGACTACAAGCTTCCTCCGTTGCGCTGGGGCTGCCTTGTGCCATGTAGGAGGAGCTGAACTGAGACCAAGACCCCTCTTCCATGCTGAACTTGCCCCATGATATCACCAATTCGAAGGGCAGCCTTTGCATCCTCCACAGCTTTCTTTGCCACCCACTTTCTTCCAGTTTTCAACACAGGTGCTGCCTCCCTTACGCATTTGTCGCGTGACTCTACTAATGTCATTTCCAGTCGGACCTTGGCGCACTTAAACTCCTCGGTTAGAGCGGAGACAGGTAGCTGCAGTATTCCTTTACCATAAAGTCCCACTCTACTGAGGCAGCGCAACATAAAGTGGAGTTTATTTTAAATGTTTAAGTTATACTTCATGATACATTTCATTTGTGCTGTATTTACCGGTCACACATTTATTTAACTTAAACATTCATAAGAATTAGCATAGCAAAATAAGATCGTACGACTGGTGTTAGCCAGATAATAGGAGCATGCATTAATATTTGTGTGCACTTCTCAAAGAACTTGCTCCAGATTAGTGTTTAAACGATGATGTAAACCAGGATTTTAAGGCAATTTAAGTGAAATAAAGTTTTGAAAAACTTTAGGCATGGGCTGATGAGTCCGCTGCTGTTTGGTTAATAAAACCTGTCTCTTTCTTTTGAACCAGCTGCACCTTCGATGAAGTTTTAATGCAATGTAAGTGCAGCACCACTCAGTGCAATAAGGCAGGAATCACCATGTGCTGCTTGAAAAAGTTTTCCCGACAATGTTTACTTGACAGTTGTTGAAGAAACATGTTTCCTCGTGTATGCTGGGCTTAAGAGGCACTGCTGTGTGTTTATTGAAAGCTCTGCTGCCTCCCTGCCCCCAAGCCTGCAGATACAATAGCACTGATTCTTATCTGCAAGGAGCAAGGAGCCAACCTTAATTCATGGTAGATCAATAACCTGGTGCAGTCTCCTGAATCTCTGAATCTGCTGAATGGTTCAGTGCTGAATGGTTAGGCTGTCATGGCCTTTGACCCCACTCAGCTCATCAACACAGCAGTGCATTAAGACATACCACAGCGACAAGGCCATTTAAAAACCAGCATTTCAGGTTCTGAATGTGAATTGCACAACAGGGGATTTTAAAGTCTGGCATGAAGAAAGACATTCATGTGCGGTTAACTCCTCTACTCCATTGGCATCTCTAGTAAGTCAATAAGGGGTTGAAATGTTGGCAAGCTAGTAAAAACAGCAATCCTCTTGGAGACTGGCCAGGAGAAGTATTTAAAGGGGCCTCTGCAGTGAGTGATTAATGCCAGGCAAAATGCAATAATTACATGAATTTCCTACTGGGGGAGGGGGAAGAACCTTTATTGAGAACTGAGCAGTTTAATTGGCCCTTTCCTGCTGCCTGCTGTGTGCCCAGGCCAATTAATTATGGCGGAGATGCTGACAGAGCTGAAATCCATAGAGAAGTACAGGAACAGAAGCAGGTAAACAAGCCTACAATTGAGATGACAGTAACCAGAGTGCGTTGTTGAGGACAGTCTGAGGAGCTGTTCAAGGTGTTTGCTCTATTAATAATAATAATAATAATAAAAAATAATTGTTGTTTTAATCAAATTGAATGTAATTCATTGTTTCGTGTAACTATACTGTTTTGAATTTTGTTATTTTGATTGGTGAAGTCTGTGTCACCTGCACAAAAATATGCGTCTTGCAGTAATTATAAGAACTAGATTCATTTGGTAAGAATTGGATAGGATGAACATTGAAGGATAAACATTGAAACTATTGCAATATTCTCACAATTTTGGCTTGCATATATCTGTTTCCTCTTTGAGTTTAATTTAAAAAATCAGCTTTATGCTGCAGAAGATATGGAGGAATTTATTTTTTTGTTTTAATGAAAGTAAAAAATCTCATTATTTGCTATTTTTATTGCAGCGATAAATGTTAATTGTGTGTGCTCCAAGCATTTTTGCTTTTATTTATTTATTTGTATTTATTTATTTATTTAATACTACTTTTAGCTTATTAGCTGCCGTGAGGGAGAATGTAATACTCTTTAGACACTGAGTTCAGCTCCGAGCTGAATTCAGTTTGTAAAAGCATTCAATATAAACTGCCTCTATGGGCATCACCCCCTGTGAAAGACATTGTTTACTGATATTTCTGTAAGGTTTAAGCTTACAGTGTCTACACAAAACATAGAATACCAACCAGGTGGTTGTTGGCCTTCCTGCTGCCCTCCTGGTCAATAGAAACCATGCTAGTGGTGTTATAGTATGGCTGATACGCTTCAGCAACAGTTTGAAGCTGTCACTAGAGTTGGCCTTGGCTTGCAAAGCAGCAATACTACTTGTGTGTGGTTGACACTGTTGGATTGTGTATGTTTTGCTTGGCCCTCACTGTGTGAATCTCCTCCATGTTATATATGCTTTATGTATTTGTATTTGTACACAGTGTTCAATGGCTTGTCTGGTCTGTTAGCATCTTTACTATAGCCACAAGACTGAAAAAAGATTGACTACCTGTAAATGCTTTCGCTATCTGGCTGTGACATGCCCTGCCACCGATTTCTCATTTGTCAGTGTTCTCTCTATTTCAAAATCTCTTGTTGGCAGCACCCAAACATCATAGCATCATTTGTATTGTGTTCAGTACTGCAATGAATTGAGAACGTGTTCGATTTTACTGTACCATTGGAACATCAAGAACTCCAAGCCAGCCCAGGCCTAAGGAACCGCCACACTAAAGGGATGTTCCAAGAACTTCCCAGATGAACTTGTAATGCAGTGAATAGTGGCTCTATAATCACAGAGGAAGACACCATCATTTTGAGTAGAGCCTCGCCTTTCTTGAGTTTATAATTATTAGCACAACTTGTTTACCCTTGTGGACTTGGCTGAAATAAAACAGAATGAACAGCTTTTAAAACTCTTCATGTTTGTGCTTGAAATTCTGTAAATCTCTACTGTTTTTGAAGCGAGGCTTGCTGGTTTTTAGTTGTTACTTACTGTACCCCAGAACTGTGTGCTTTCTTTTCTCAAATGTAAACAGTTGCTGAATGACGTACTATAATATTGTATTTATTTAGCACTGAATTTCTCACATTTTTCTCCAAAAAGATAGCACAGGTTTGGTCTGTTTAAGAGCACCACTGTAAAATACAGTGCTGTGAAAGTATTTGCCCCGTCTGATTTTTTGCATATTTTTGACACTGAATGTTATCAGATCTTCAACCAAAACCTAATATTAGATAAAAGGGACCATGAGAATAAATAACACAAACATTTGATACATATTTAATTTATTTATTAAAGAAAGTTATGCAACACTCAATGCCCCCGTGTGAAAAAGTAATCGCCCCCTTAGACACCCCCTTAAAGATTATGCCACCTTTAGCAGCAATAACTGCAACCAAACACTTCCTGTAGTTGATTAGTCTCTCACAGCGCCGTGGAGGAATTTTGGCCCACTCCTCCATGCAGAACTGATATAGGCTTGCTTGTGTGTTTCGGATCATTGTCTTGCTGCATGACCCAGCTGCGCTTCAGCATCTGCTCACGGACGGATGGCCTGGCATTCTACTGTAGAATTTTCTGATACTGAGCAGAATTCATGGTTCCTTCAATGACGGCAAGGTGTCCAGGTCCTGATGCAGCAAAGCATCCCCAAACCATGACACTACCACCACCATGCTTGACCGTTGGTATGAGGTTCTTACTGTGGAATGCAGTATTTGGTTTTCGCCAGACATAACGGGGGCCCATGTCGGCCAAAAAGTTCCACTTTTGACTCATCTGTCCATAGAACATTGTTCCAGAACTCTTGAGGATCATCCAGGTGCTTTTTGGCAAACTTAAGACAAGCATTCATGTTCTTCTTAGTGAGCAATGGTTTCCGCCTTGCTACTCTGCCATGAATCCCATTTTTGCCCAGTGTCTTTCTGATGGTGGAGTCATGAACACTGACCTTAGCCGAGGCGAGAGGGGCCTGCAGATCCCTGGATGTTGTTTTAGGGTTCTTTGTGACTTCCTGGACGACTTTACGCCTTGCTCTTGGAGAGATTTTGACAGGATGGCCATTCCTAGGAAGATTCACTACTGTCCCAAACTTTCTCCATTTGGACAATATGGCTCTGACTGTGGTTCGGTGGAGCCCCAGAGCCTTAGAAATGGCTTTTTAACCCTTTCCAGACTGATAGGCATCAACAACTTTTTTTCGGAGGTCTTCAGGAATTTCTTTTGTTCGTGACATGTTGTGCCTCTAGATCCTGTGTGCTGACAACTTCACTCCAACAGCTGACCCTAATTATCCCTTTCAATTGGGTTGAGTTAACTAGGGGGGGCAATAACTTTTTCACACCTGAAGATTGTATGTTTGATTACCTTGCACACCAAACAAATGAAAGAAGCACCAAACTTTGGTGTCATTTTTTCTCTGACTCCCTCTATATGCTACTACAACGCACAAAAAAATCTGACCAAATACAATGTGAAAAATGTGCAAAAAATGCAGAAAATCAGACGGGGGGAAATACTTTCACTGCACTGTATATTTTGTCCATGGAATGCCTGGCCAAAAATAAATACATACAAAAAAAATCTTCAGATTACAGTAAATCTCTTAGCAAAGCCATGAAAAATCACTGAGCAGTCAAAATTGCGGCTCACTACAGAGATTCAATTCACGTTTTGGTTGACTTTCTGGTGAGTACCCATAATGCAGTAAATTGGAACATATTTAGGGCTTCTGTTTGGGTTTTATTAATTTTATTTTTTGGTGCTTATTTAGCTATTTTTGAGTTTTATGTAAATCGTTTTTTTGGGGGGGCTTTCGGTTTTTTATACTGTATGAAATTAGTGTTTTCGGTTACTTTCCAAAATGCTTGAGCGTTTTATTTTTTTTCTGTCAATATGTATAGTAGTAACTCGACAGTACTTGCACACTTAAGTTGTACCTTCTTTCCTTTGCCGTCTTCCACAACGAAATCCCTATGGTCAGGGGCACATTCTTCTGGGGTTTTTGTGTGTAGGCATTTTTGTACACTTCGCCACAATTCTGTTTTAAATCCTCTGTACCTTAACTGTAATACATCTTGAAATCCCCGCTAACAAGCCTCCATCCTCGCAAGCAGAGTCTCCAGTAGAAATGTAGGAATGTGCTGTCATTCAGTAGTTGGGGCGGGTTTAAAGTATTGAGAACGAATCAATGATAGATGCAAGTCAGGAAGGCGGGACATTGCCCAGAAGCACTGGGAAATGTATTTATTATTATTTTTGTAGTAGGTTTTATTTTTTAATGGAAATAGGGTAATGTCAATGTGAATTGATTAACCATTTCCACAGTTTTTCTGGTGTTTATTGGCTATCCACAGATTTTCCAGATTTTTTTTTTTTTTGAATTGGGTGTTTTATTGGTTAAAACCAAAAATCAGCTCTAAACATATGCCATTTTTTTATCATAGGATGTGCATGAATCACCAAAATAGCTGGGGAGTTTGGAACTCCTTTAGATTTGAAAGATGTGGCTTTGGAAATATCTTGCTAAAAGATTTATATTTAAAGTTTTTACCACGATCATAAATCACTCCACCCAATTTTTTTTTTTTTTTTTTTTAACTTCGTTGTTGTTTTGTAATGTAGCAAGAATTTAGCAGAGAACAAGATGCATATCAGATATGCTTGTGCTTCAAAATGAGTTTATTATAGAAAAAAACAGTGCTTTTCAAAGATGTCACATGGTTATTTCTTCAAAAAAACACCCAAACCTAAATTTTATATATATCTAGTATACTAACCTATACTAGATTCGTAAAATATGTTTAGATCTCTGTTTTAGTTAGAGAACGTTTACTTTAATTAATATTGATGTTGATATCAAACCTCCTGTATTGTTTCACGTTTATTGGTTTGGTATAAGCATGTGTTAATTGTTTTCTAAATACAGTTAAGAGGCAGGAGAATGGATGTAGCGTTAGGGCTTCCGGTCAATGAAAAAGAATGAGTCACCTTACAGGGTTCAGGTAACACCATATCCGAAAACCTAGGCTTGGTTTGTTTCTCCAAGCTTAGTTCTGTTCAGTTATTAATCCCATTATTAAGATTCTGTTCAGTTGTATACTAATCTGCTGTTCCATTAGCACATTCAATGTTTTGTGTGTAGAACAAGTGTAAGTATAATAATAAGAAGGTAAGTAAAGACATTTTAAAAACAAGAATCAAACGTCCCTCTTTCTGTTATTCCTGTACAGTTTATTTGGAGTTAATGTAATGTTAAGGATCTCCTTTCTGACCAAGTATTGTGTAACTCAAGCATATTTTTTGTTAACTTGCGTTACTAAACTTTTTTGTAATTTTGTTCAGTTGTGCTTAATAAAGACTGTTTTAGTACACTCGGTGTGTCATACATTTTTTTAATACAAACTGGGCATTGCATCCCACAAGACACATTCCCTTTAGTATCCATGCATAATCTCAAGCTTCTGCATGTTACTTATCTATTGATTAGGACTGATTGGAAATGCTCAATTGGCTCCCGGACAGTATAACTGAAATGTAATCAAATTTGTGATTATAATGAAGAATATGTACATTCACACAGAAATGAAAGTTGAGATTTCTCTTCAGAAAAAATATAAATATACAGTACTGTGCAAAAGTTTTAGGCAGGTGTGAAAAAATGCTGTAAAGTAAGAATGCTTTCAAAAATAGACATGTTAATAGATTATATTTATCAATTAAATAAATGCAAAGTGAGTGAACAGAAGAAAAATCTAAATCAAATCCATATTTGGTGTGACCACCCTTTGCCTTCAAAACAGCATCAAGCATCAATTCTTCTAGGTACACTTGCACACAGTTTTTGAAGGAACTCGGCAGGTAGGTTGGCCCAAACATCTTGGAGAACTAACCACAGTTCTTCTGTGGATTTAGGCAGCCTCAGTTGCTTCTCTCTCTTCATGTAATCCCAGACAGACTCGGTGATGTTGAGATCAGGACTCTGTGGGGGCCATACCATCACTTCCAGGACTCCTTGTTATTCTTTACGCTGAAGATAGTTCTTAATGACATTCGCTGTATGTTTGGGGTCGTTGTCATGCTGCAGAATAAATTTGGGGCCAATCAGATGCCTCCCTGATGGTATTGCATGATGGATAAGTATCTGCCTGTACTTCTCAGCATTGAGGAGACCATTAATTCTGACCAAATCCCCAACTCCATTTGCAGAAATGCAGCCCCAAACTTGCAAGGAACCTCCACCATGCTTCACTGTTGCCTGCAGACACTCATTCGTGTACGCTCTCCAGCCCTTTGGCGAACAAACTGCTTTCTGCTACAGCCAAATATTTCAAATTTTGACTCATCAGTCCAGAGCACCTGCTGCCATTTTTCTGCACCCCAGTTCCTGTGTTTTCGTGCATAGTTGAGTCGCTTGGCCTTGTTTCCACGTTGGAGGTATAGCTTTTTGGCCGCAAGTCTTCCATGAAGGCCACTTCTGACCAGACTTCTCCGGACAGTAGATGGGTGTACCAGGGTCCCACTGTTTTCTGCCAGTTCTGAGCTGATGGCACTGCTGGACATCTTCCGATTGCGAAGGAAGTAAGCATGATGTGTCTTTCATCTGCTGCAGTAAGTTTCCTTGGCCGACCACTGCGTCTCACGGTCCTCAACGTTGCCCGTTTCTTTGTGCTTCTTCAAAAGAGCTTGGACAGCACATCTGGAAAGCCCTGTCTGCCTTGAAATTTCTGCCTGGGAGAGACCTTGCTGATGCAGTATAACTACCTTGTGTCTTGTTGCTGTGCTCAGTCTTGCCATGGTGTATGACTTTTGACAGTAAACTGTCTTCAGCAACCTCACCTTGTTAGCTGAGTTTGGCTGTTCCTCACCCAGTTTTATTCCTCCTACACAGCTGTTTCTGTTTCAGTTAATGATTGTGTTTCAACCTACATATTGAATTGATGATCATCAGCACCTGTTTGGTATAATTGTTTAATCATACACCTGACTATATGCCTCCAAAATCCCTGACTTTGTGCAAGTGTACCTAGAAGAATTGATGCTGTTTTGAAGGCAAAGGGTTGTCACACCAAATATGGATTTGATTTAGATTTTTCTTCTGTTCACTCACTTTGCATTTAGTTAATTGATAAATATAATCTATTAACATGTCTATTTTTAAAAGCATTCTTACTTTACAGCATTTTTTCACACCTGCCTAAAACTTTTGCATAGTACTGTATATAATTAAATAATACATGTACAGAATTTGGAGTTTTAACATCTAAAAAGTGCAGTGTGCACTGGGTTACTTCTTAAATGAGAACCACAAAACAGAACGCACCAGTGAAACGCCATAACTTCTCTCCACTGCAGTTGGAGACATCAGCGACCGGAAGCTAGCAGCTGCACTCCAAGCCTCGTTTTGAGTCTGGCGTGAATAAGGTGTATTGTGTAGTACAGCTTTGAACATCAAGCACTGCACATCTTTTATTATAGATGTGCTTTTTCAACGTGATGACAATTTAACATCCGTCATCCCATTAATAGGTTTGTAGATCCGTTTCTTATCTGCGGATGTTAGGCTTTTGACTTAAGTGTTTAAAATGATTTCTAGTGTTGACCCTGCTTCTGGGTATGGTTGAGGAACAAAATCTCAGCCCTTCATTATACAGGGACCCAAGATGTCAGTTATATCCAGCAAGTCATGTTAGGTCAGTCCTGTCGTTAATGAGTTCCCTTAATGTTTTCAAGCCCAAAAATATTTGCTAGTTCTTTAGTTTCCCAATCTTACTGGTCAAACATTGCTTAAGCCTCAAGGATAGGTTATGCATGTTCACACGGTTTCTGATGCCTGAGGTTGATAACAACAAGGTCACCATTAACACAGGTTAGCCAGCAATCGGAGAATAGAGAACCTTTTTATTGCTGGAGTGTGAATTTCACTACCAATAATCGGTAGCCTATCGGCATGACACCGATATAAGGAAAAATAACACAATCTGCAATCGGCAGTTTTTGTTATTTTAGCCGATAATGTACTCATGCTTGAATTTCTTCCTGCACAGAATTTTATGTTTGGTCAGGCGCGCTTACTAATGTAATGAACCAAGAACACTGAGACGCTCATTTTCCCTGTGCTGTGTAATGTGATCACCCTACAGTAAATAAGTATCAAAAGAACAGTGCTTCGATTTATTAGTGGGGCTTGTGAAGCAAGAGTCCCCACTTTAAATCTTCGACATACTACTACTACTTCTTCTTATTATTAGGCACGCTACTCCTCTTGCACCGTTTAAGCTAGAAACGCTGTTCAAACTTTAAAACGTGTAGACTGGTCTGGAATAGTGTGCTTGTATACAACTTTGATATATTTTATACTTTTTAAACTATTAAGCTTTTTGTCATTTTTTGTCCATCTTCATTCACTTTAATGGGACTTTTTTTCAACATTCTAAAGCTCCTCATTGTTTAAAAACTCCCAGACTTCCAACATTCTATTTACTGTAAACAATGTAACTTTTGACACAAATCAGCTACTTTGACCACTTTCCCAACAAGCTATTCACATCTGAAATCAAAACAGAAATAACTTTTACCAATCAAGAGGTACAGCTGTTTTAGTAACGGCATCAACTAAATTTTCTCTAACTTTTTATAAACAACTGAAATTGACCACTTTCCCAACAAGCTAGACAAAAAGTTAGACAGTATGACATCTTCTTCTACGTCTCTGCTGTTCAAATATGAAATCAAAACAGAAATAACTTTTACCAATCAAGAGGTACACCTGTTTTAGTAACCGCACCAACTACATTTTCTGTGAACTTTTAGAAATAACTGCCATTTTGACCACTTTCACAACAAGTTAGACAACTACTTAGAGCAAATGAAATCTTCCTCTACTTCTCAGCTATTCAAATATGAAATCAAAACAGGAATGGCGTCTACCAATCAAGAGGTACAGCTGTTTTAGTAACCGCATCAACTTCTTTCAGTAGGGCTACTTCCCACTATTGAATTAACTGTCATAGAACTTTGAGAAATTTCAAATTCTAGCACATTCTAAGCATGAGACAATTATAAACAATGTGACTTCTGACACAAATCAGCTACTTTGACCACTTTCCCAATAAAGCAAGCCCCACAACTTTACTTGTAAAGTTACCATCTAGTTTTGTATACGACTGTAAGTCGCCCTGGATAAGGGCGTCTGCTAATAAATAAATTATATATATTATATAATTTTTTTTTTTTCTACAGAGGTGTTTTACTTGTACAAATGCAAAGTGTTATTTGTGTGACTGTTGTAAAACAAATGTATAAATTGCTGTCAAGCACACAATATAATACTGCGTTATTCTTTGTATTCGTTTTCTAAAATGCAACAAGTAAACAATATGCTACCAGCTCATTTGTCATAAATACAACAAGTAAACAAATATGTACATTTAACATAATTATAAAACACTTTCAATATAGGCCCTATGTCTTGTTCTAGTAGTTTACAATAGCTCACCTTCACTGTATCATCGGTATCCTATTGGTAGATAACCATCGGCTATCGGGATCGGCCAAGAAAATCTTTATCGGTGCACCCCTGTTATCAAGTGTTCGCTGCCCTATAATTGGCTGTTGTCCCAGCTCAGTTAGGTTTTTCTGTTGTGTGTTTCCATGGCATACCATTTGAGAAAGAAAAGATTTACACTTGTATGGAAACTGTGACCGTAAGGTTCAGAACTAATTGAAACCTGTGTGTGTGTGTGTGTGTGTGTGTGTGTGTGTGTGTGTGTGTGAGTATAACAGTGAACAGCAGTAAATGTACTCTCCTGACACCCAATCTGATATGGAAAATTTGCCATACAGTTTGAGCATAGATGCAGTTCCACATTCAGTTATGTGAATCTGTTCCCATGGAAACAGGATGAGTGCTTGTAGGATGTCAGTGGCTGCCAGGGATAACTGCTTAACTTCACAATCGGGTTGATTTCATAGCCTTTGCCTATTCCTCTCCCATTCCCCATGGTGAGAAACCTGACTGAAAACAGCTTCGCCTGAGCCAGCCAATGTTTCTCTTCAGAGTCAGAGGGAGTTTGACTACACAGTATGAATATGGTGTTCTAGTTAGGCTGTTGCTGCAGTGGGTGTTCCTGTTTATGAAATGGCTGATTGTGTTCCTTAAAATTATGCAGGGAAGTGACAGTGGGTGTAGCCAAAGAACTGGTTTAATTGGGTCCTGAACAGGCAATTAAAGTACTGTGTGATGCAGCACTCATTAACTTAATGAACCACAGCAAAGTTAAGTGACGACCCAAACCGAAAGGCAGTAATGAGGGAGTGGGTAATTCTCTACCACTTAAACAAATATACAAATAAATAAATAAAATGCTTTATTGGAAAATGTGTGGGGCTATTAACACTTTTTATTCAACTACTGCCTCCATCAATGTTTCTCGACACTTGACCATGACAAGACCGAGACCAAGCAGGTAGGTGTTTTTGTTTTATAAAGTCTGAACAGCACCCTTGCCTCTCAGCCAGACTTCCATAGGTTCAGCTGGCTTGGCTAATCTGTGCATTCTCACCCCCCCTCTTGGCAGCGAGTCCTGGGCTTCCTCCCTCATCTGTTGAGTTGATGTTGCTCATCCCACACTACTTGCTGAAGAGTATGTGCCTTGTCCAAACGGCTGCATTTTTTGTTAATGGTGGATATTAATTGCATTCCTCTGTGTTAATGCATTTTAAATGCTTTGGAAACTGACATCATTAGAATTCAGAAGCCTAATTTAATTTGAAATGGAGACTGGTAAAAAATAAAATCTGGCATCTTCATGCATTCTGACATATGGATCACCATGCTGACTAATAAGAAAGATTCCATGAGTGCCCATTTTGATTTTACTGCATGTACATAATTAAATATTGCTGGAATGCCCACACACTATAATTGAACATTATGTTAGGGTGAATAAGATTGGCAATGCCTAAATTGTGTATATTCCCAATATTACAACTGCACATTCTAATAAAATAAATGATTGGCTGAGAGCTTCTGGAATACAATGGGAGCAGCTTGGCATGTAACACAGATGTTGGTTAATTTATTCAAGCTGTCAAATCGGAGTGGACAGAAATACTGAATTGGAGATATGTTGTAAAGTGTACTGTACACTACAGTAAACCAGCATGAGGTATAGCAAAACGGATAGTAATACCACTTGCATCGTGTATATTCTGGTAGGATATCTGGACAGTGTGCTACAGTGCACATTGTTTATATTTACAAAACATAAGTTTAGATTCTGTAAGTTTAGATTTAACAACCCAGGGAAGATTTGGTTTCATTTTTCCCCTAATACTTTCAACTTGTATGATAAGTTGTAAATATAGTGTTTTTTAAATGTTGTCCCGTTTTTAAAAATGGGGGCGGGGTTGACTTTATTATGCTGTCTGCACCTTAATTCATCTGTCTGCATCTCTAATTCCAGCCCTGTATCTCTGATAATGCCCCACACTAGCACTTTCTGTTTTAAATGGGTTTTCTGATTCCAGACTGATGGTTAACGCAGTACAGTGAAAAGTCCTGTCAAGGCTTCCAGCTGTGCAGAATGAAGGGATTGTGTTATACAGAAGTCCTTAAACATCAGCAAACTAAAAAGCATCTATTCAAAAATGTCGCCAGGAACACCATATGCAGTTCCCTGATGCAATATATATATATATATATATATATATATATATATATATACAGTACTGTGCAAAAGTTTTAGGCAGGTGTGAAAAAATGCTGTAAAGTAAGAATGCTTTCAAAGATAGACATGTTAATAGATTATATTTATCAATTAACTAAATGCAAAGTGAGTGAACAGAAGAAAAATCTAAATCAAATCCATATTTGGTGTGACCACCCTTTGCCTTCAAAACAGCATCAAGCATCAATTCTTCTAGGTACACTTGCACACAGTTTTTGAAGGAACTCGGCAGGTAGGTTGGCCCAAACATCTTGGAGAACTAACCTCAGTTCTTCTGTGGATTTAGGCAGCCTCAGTTGCTAGTCTCTCTTCATGTAATCCCAGACAGACTCGATGATGTTGAGATCAGGGCTCTGTGGGAGCCATACCATCACTTCCAGGACTCCTTGTTCTTTACGCTGAAGATAGTTCTTAATGACTTTCGCTGTATGTTTGAGGTCATTGTCATGCTGCAGAATAAATTTGGGGCCAATCAGATGCCTCCCTGATGGTATTGCATGATGGATAAGTATCTGCCTGTACTTCTCAGCATTGAGGAGACCATTAATTCTGACCAAATCCCCAACTCCATTTGCAGAAATGCAGCCCCAAACTTGCAAGGAACCTCCACCATGCTTCACTGTTGCCTGCAGACACTTATTCGTGTATGCTCTCCAGCCCTTCGGCGAACAAACTGCCTTCTGCTACAGCCAAATATTTCAAATTTTGACTCATCAGTCCAGAGCACCTGCTGCCATTTTTCTGCACCCCAGTTCCTGTGTTTTCGTGCATAGTTGAGTCGCTTGGCCTTGTTTCCACGTCGGAGGTATGGCTTTTTGGCCGCAAGTCTTCCATGAAGGCCACTTCTGACCAGACTTCTCCGGACAGTAGATGGGTGTACCAGGGTCCCACTGTTTTCTGCCAGTTCTGAGCTGATGGCATTGCTGGATATCTTCCGATTGCGAAGGGAAGTAAGCATGATGTGTCTCATCTGCTGCAGTAAGTTTCCTTGGCCGACCACTGCGTCTACGGTCCTCAACGTTGCCCGTTTCTTTGTGCTTCTTCAAAAGAGCTTGGACAGCACATCTGGAAACCCCTGTCTGCCTTGAAATTTCTGTCTGGGAGAGACCTTGCTGATGCAGTACAACTACCTTGTGTCTTGTTGCTGTGCTCAGTCTTGCCATGGTGTATGACTTTTGACAGTAAACTGTCTTCAGCAACCTCACCTTGTTAGCTGAGTTTGGCTGTTCCTCACCCAGTTTTATTCCTCCTACACAGCTGTTTCTGTTTCAGTTAATGATTGTGTTTCAACCTACATATTGAATTGATGATCATTAGCACCTGTTTGGTATAATTGTTTAATCATACACCTGACTATATGCCTACAAAATCCCTGACTTTGTGCAAGTGTACCTAGAAGAATTGATGCTGTTTTGAAGGCAAAGGGTTGTCACACCAAATATGGATTTGATTTAGATTTTTCTTCTGTTCACTCACTTTGCATTTAGTTAATTGATAAATATAATCTATTAACATGTCTATTTTTGAAAGCATTCTTACTTTACAGCATTTTTCACACCTGCCTAAAACTTTTGCATAGTATATATATATATATATATATATATATATATATATATATATATATATATATATATATACAGTGCCTTATGAAAGTATTCGCCCCTTGAACTTTTGCGACCTTTTGCCACATTTCAGGCTTCAAACATAAAGATATGAAACTGTAATTTTTGTGAAGAATCAACAACAAGTGGGACACAATCATGAAGTGGAACGAAATTTATTGGATATTTCAAACTTTTTAACAAATAAAAACTGAAAAATTGGGCGGCAAAATTATTCAGCCCCTTTACTTTCAGTGCAGCAAACTCTCTCCAGAAGTTCAGTGAGGATCTCTGAATGATCCAATGTTGACCTAAATGACTAATGATGATAAATAGAATCCACCTGTGTGTAATCAAGTCTCCGTATAAATGCACCTGCACTGTGATAGTCTCAGAGGTCCGTTTAAAGCGCAGAGAGCATCATGAAGAACAAGGAACACACCAGGCAGGTCCGAGATACTGTTGTGGAGAAGTTAAAAGTCGGATTTGGATACAAAAAGATTTCCCAAGCTTTAAACATCCCAAGGAGCACTGTGCAAGCAATAATATTGAAATGGAAGGAGTATCAGACCACTGCAAATCTACCAAGACCTGGCCGTCCCTCTAAACTTTCAGCTCATACAAGGAGAAGACTGATCAGAGATGCAGCCAAGAGGCCCATGATCACTCTGGATGAACTGCAGAGATCTACAGCTGAGGTGGGAGACTCTGTCCATAGGACAACAATCAGTCAGTATACTGCACAAATCTGGCCTTTATGGAAGAGTGGCAAGAAGAAAGCCATTTCTTAGATATCCATAAAAGTGTCGTTTACAGTTTGCCACAAGCCACCTGGGAGACACACCAAACATGTGGAAGAAGGTGCTCTGGTCAGATGAAACCAAAATCGAACTTTTGGCAACAATGCAAAACGTTATGTTTGGCGTAAAAGCAACACAGCTCATCACCCTGAACACACCATCCCCACTGTCAAACATGGTGGTGGCAGCATCATGGTTTGGGCCTGCTTTTCTTCAGCAGGGACAGGGAAGATGGTTAAAATTGATGGGAAGATGGATGGAGCCAAATACAGGACCATTCTGGAAGAAAACCTGATGGAGTCTGCAAAAGACCTGAGACTGGGACGGAGATTTGTCTTCCAACAAGACAATGATCCAAAACATAAAGCAAAATCTACAATGGAATGGTTCACAAATAAACATATCCAGGTGTTAGAATGGCCAAGTCAAAGTCCAGACCTGAATCCAATCGAGAATCTGTGGAAAGAACTGAAAACTGCTGTTCACAAATGCTCTCCATCCAACCTCACTGAGCTCGAGCTGTTTTGCAAGGAGGAATGGGCAAAAATTTCAGTCTCTCGATGTGCAAAACTGATAGAGACATACCCCAAGCGACTTACAGCTGTAATCGCAGCAAAAGGTGGCGCTACAAAGTATTAACTTAAGGGGCTGAATAATTTTGCACGCCAATTTTTCAGTTTTTATTTGTTAAAAAGTTTGAAATATCCAATAAATTTCGTTCCACTTCATGATGTGTCCCACTTGTTGTTGATTCTTCACAAAAATTACAGTTTCATATCTTTATGTTTGAAGCCTGAAATGTGGCAAAAGGTCGAAAGTTCAAGGGGCGAATACTTTCATAAGGCACTGTATATATATATATATATATATATATATATATATATATATATATATATATATATATATATATATATATATATATATATATATATATATATAATTTTTGGACCCAGTGGAATGAACAGACCCTTTGTGAACCCTGCCTGCTTTAGCCTCCCCCTTACTTCACGCTCTGTGAAAGCTAGTGGTGAGGGAATGAAAGGGAGTGTTTTGAGTCCTCTGCAAAGGCCCTGGTTTGTTTAATGAACAGCTTCTGCTATATAAGTGTTTTGTGTTCCTGATCGGCATTGTGACTGTGTGAACATGAGCTGCCCTGTTTCACTGGTTTATCTATTGATTCAGACTTGCCCATGGTTTATACACCGCTGCAGGCTGTCTCTACCAAGCAAGCTCTGTATCTTGTCAGAAAAGAAAAAAAAAACAGGGGATAAGACTATCCACAGCTTGAAGACTAAAGAAAAGAAGTTAGCTTTATCCTTCTCTTTGCTGTCTTGGCTAACTAATTATATTGAAGACACATCTGGCTTTGTTTATTCAAAACTATATTGTGTGTGTTTTGAAGTTTTAAACATCAGGTTTAAATGTCAAGGCTGAGTTGCTTAAAGTTGTACTTTGGAAGCCAGTCCCCCACCTGGGTTTTAAGTGACATTAGAAATGAATACAAAGCTCTTTATTCCATTTGAACTGCAGTCACACGTGGAAGTGCTCTTGCTGGCATGTATGTACACAGCTAGGGCAGTGGTTTCTGAGTGGGGAGGGGGGTGCAGTATACAGTAACAACAGGGAGTGCTTTATGGAGATACTAAAATACTGTAGACCAAAAAGGTTGTTGAAGGCGATTAGTTTCCATGGTTGAATTTATAAGGCTCATGAGCTCCCAATCATCCGGCATCATTTCTTGTGATCCGGTTGACATGAACCTAATAACCCTGCAGGGCAGGGGCACTCTGAAAGTGCTTGTGTGTCTGTAGTCATGCCTGGCCAAGGAGAAGCTTGCATACTGTGCATGTGACACTTTAGCTGTAGACTCGCCAGTGTTTGCTATGTCATCAACTGAAAAGGGAAGAGGTTCTATCAGTCACCCAGAACTTATTATAAGCTCAGTGAAACAGCTAACAACAAATAAACACGGCACATTCTGCTTTTTTGTTTCCCTAAATAAGTTGCCATATGTGCACAGTATCGCTTGGTTAAACACAAACCAGTTTTATTATCTGCAGTGACAGGAGCATATATCTCAGTGCCCAGTGTCCAATATATTTGACATTGACAAAAATAGGTATTGCATAGGTACTGCATGGGGACATACACAGGACGATAAAGGGTTAAGAGTTTTCCATAATCCATTTGTGATGAAGCTTGTTCTTGAGATATCAGAATCTGCTGCCTGTCGTTCTGCCTGTGTGTTTATACTGTATGTTGCAGTTATGTTTTCTTTTTTTCACTCACAGTAGATACAGTATATACAGTAAGTCATGGTGACTTATTTTTTCTTTTTCATTTCACTTGGCTTGTAGCTTCTTTAGAAGAAGGGGGGAACCTCTGTCCCATATCTGTGTTGATATGACAGCCTGGCACAAAGATGTGGTGTGTGTGTGTGTGTTTAATTTTTATGAGCCGCTCTAATGGACAAAATCCGGTTTTTGAGTGTTTCAAATAGTTTCTTTTTAAAATTATCCAGCTGGCAACAATCCCCCTTTTTTCAAAAAAAAAAAAAAAAAAAGAAAAAACCTTGACCAAATGAGTTGCGAATCCCTGCTGGGTCACGGCTCTCTTGATGAAAAAAATATATGTAAATGCACTAGAATGGGAACAATGTAAACGCGTGTTAAAACAGAACAGGCTTTTGTTGAGCTTCAACTTGAATATGTATGTGTTGTCTGAAATTTAATAGGGTTACTGTTCTGTTGACCTAATTGAATTAACTTTTTGGAACAATAGTTTTTCAAGTATTTCAAGATGTTGAAAAGACAAGAATGCTAAAACTGCTACTCCTGCTAGTGCATACTGTACACCCAGGAGAGACATTAAAACCTGTTGCAATAAGATTACTAACTGATGAATGAATGCATGAATGAATTAACTGATTTTCTAATCATATAAAGACTGAATGTTTTGTTTTCAAAAGGCCTGTTTTGATGTGGTAAGGAGTGCATGTTTGCAATGAAAATTGTATTTTATTAATGTAATATTTTCACCAAATTAAACAAATAAAAAAATACCACACATTAACCATGCCAAATATTTGACAGTGACATTGTATCACAAAGTTTTCAGTTTCTCACATACAAGGAGTGCGGTAAAACAACAGCAGGCAGGCATGATAAGATTTCGGAATAAAAAAAGAAACAGAGCAGACTTTTAATTGGAAGGTTTTGCTTTTACCCATTCTTTATTCAAATATTCATGTCTCTGTTCTTATTTTTAGATACTTGAAGATTTGTGATTAACTTACTTTCCTTCAGAATGTGGTCTATTAAACATTCTATTAGAGATTGGAAAAATTAAACATTGACTTCATTTTTGTATGTAACCATGGTTACAAGTTAGGGCTGCTGGTATAGTGTAGAAATAGCTGTCTCTAAGGCTTTTGTGGGGTTCCGCCCAAATTGTTGCCCACAACCCAGCCAAATAAACCTATCCTTTTAGTCAAATGGACACATCTAAAGTTACAAAGTTGTTGGCAGGGTTAACTGGCTAAAAATGTAAATGGGAATGCCTAACAACTGTGTTCAAAAAAGAGATTGCAGGAGCTTTAACTGGTGTTAATTAATACAATATTCTTTTATACCACATAGTGTCTTTTTTATATTACATTTTATGAGAAAAACCTAAACAAACATGGATCTAAGGGGTCAGCTGTGACTAGCAGTACGAACTCAAGACTGTAATAATGCCTGTGATGATTGTTCTTCAGTATTCTCACTTTTGTGTGAAGCCAGAGAGCTGGTGTAGTCAAGTGGGTTAGAATTATGTTCCTGCCTTTTGTATAAACTCAGTTTTGGTGAAAGTAAGGATAAAGTCTTTGTTCTACTGACCCCTTCATATACTGTAGTAAACCATACAAGCAGAGTCAATGTAACCCACTTATTCAGCTTCAACAGATAAGGAGATGGAGAGGAAACCTAAACATCTGTAAGTTGTTTTTTTTCATATTTTTATGATCCTCATAATGGTTTACTATGAAGCTTAAAGATGACAATAGCTCATCATCTTCTTGTCTGGAAAGATTGAACGTAATGAACAGCAGTTTTTTTTAAAAGCCTCAAAGATGAAACCCAAGATCCTTTTGTTTGAGTGCTTTACTGCATGTCTGTTACTGCTAACAGTGCAGCAGCAGCAGCCATACAGTGCTGGGAAATCGAGTGAGCTTGAACCATCTAAAAATATAGTTAACCAAAAGCAGCTTGGCTGTTTTTAATCATGTCAGTGGCTGTTAGCAGCATTCTATTGGGGTAGAGGATTTCAAGCATGAAGAGGGAAAATATTAAGCTGCTGACATTTTATTTCTGCAAGACTCTGGAAATTGGAAGGCATGCAAGCTTTGTGGCCATCTTCCAGTACAAAATAGAAGCTTGAAGGAACTGCTACAGTAACAGCATGTTAGTGATATCATTATCAAGTATTAATGTGAAGGCCAGTGAGGATGGAGACTTGAACTACTGTATCTGTAGGTGATGGACACAGGAACTGTAAAACGATGCTCTTTTTGAACTCCATTCTTTCAATTATTTCATGGATAAATACAGCTCAAGGGAAAGTCAATGTGTTCTTGTGCTACTTAAGGAAAAAAAAACAACTCCTGTTTCAAAAGTTGAGAAGAAATACGACAACAAAGCTATGTATCCCTTGCCATTTAACTTTTCTCCTTTCCCTGTGGAATGTCTGTATCCTTATCTTCGCCCCTCCTAATTGTGGTGTATTGATTTAAACCATTCTCCTGGGGGTTGCTTTCTTGGTTAAACACAGGTGCCTACAGGCGTCTTCAATATGATGTTATAAGAGCTGGATTTACAAGGAGGTTCGTGTAGCAAACCACTAAACCAAAAAAAATTTAAAAAACAGTATTAAAAAGCCATGTCCAGCCAATGCCTGACCTAAAAGACTGAACCATGACTCAGTTACAGTAGATGACCAGTTGGGTGGCTTGAATGTAATCTGGAGTCTCCTACCAGCAGCTGGAGATAAAACTGACTGTCCTGATCTCTCTCTCTCTCTCTCTCTCTCTCTCTCTCTCTCTCTCTCTCTCTCTCTCTCTCTCTCTCTCTCTCTCTCTCTCTATATATATATATATATATATATATATATATATATATATATATATATATATATATATATATATATATATATATATATATATAAAACCTACCATATATTGATAGTGTGGCAGTGTGTATGTACCAATACTAGTGCACATACCAAACATGGGTACGTTTTAGTTTTAAATGCATTTCCTCTCTTTTACTGTTCTGGTAACTGCAATGTACTGTTTTTAGTGTTGCAGTGCCAGCTGTGCTGCATTCAGAAGTATGGAAGTGGTGGCATCTTCTAAACAAAAATAGATACTCCTTTTTAAGTCTCATCTGATGTTCAGAGCATTTTCACCCCTGGAAGAGATTTTAAAATATGTATTGGATATTCTTTTAACTTTCACTTTTTTTGTGATAACTCTTGGGAGAACAGCCGTGGACAGGACCACTTCTGTAGGAAGTGTACCACCCATTGTGTGACAGATTTATTGCTAATGCAGGGGTGGCCAATTCTCCCCATGCCCGGGACAACAAGATTTGTAGGACGGACAACAAGTTGTGCCGTTTATACTTTGAGCGTCGGACAAGTAGTTTTTTTTTAATTATTTATTTTTCATATGTTTGTAGAGAGCTGCGCAAGTTTCTGAAAACTGAATTGCGGAAGTCTAGCACACACACAAACATTTTAAAGTGTTTACGTCCCACCCCTATTACTTCTGATTGGCTAGCTGTGGGAACAGCTGATCTTCTATTGGTTACAAAGAAACCCAGAAATGACTTCCTGAGAGTGAGAGCCTCTGTCAAGACACACGCTAATCTTTTAAACTTAAGGTATTTAGGTTTTTTGTAAATTAGCAAATAAGTGAAGCTGCTTTTTTTGATACATGAACCTGACATTTTAAATGCAGCAATCTAGTAAAGTTTACAAAAACAAAACAAATACACCATAGTTGCTAAGGCATTAGCAGATTTGAAAAAATTGTGTTGTGTAATTTTATAACGCTTTGTGGTCAAGCGTGTACTTGTTAGGAATATGTTTTAAAAAAAAAAAAAAAACAACCTGAAGTTTACGTTTAGAAGCATTTCTTTCGATTTTTAGTGTTGCTAACCTAGGTTGCTATTTACCATATTGTAACACCGTCCCTTTTTCTTTACGGCACCAGCAATAAAGTCACTGACAAGGCGAGTGTTGTTTTTAGTCTTATTTATTCACCAACAAAACAACTGTCACACACACTTTTTAAAACCAAACGTCCACCACTCACATGCACACCACCGACCTGCACACACATGCAGTCCTCCGCAGCCGTGCAATCTAACTTAACCCCATTCACTCCTGGCTGTGCATACACACTCGCATGCATACCTGCTTAACAATACACACACAACACATACAGTACTGTGCAAAAGTTTTAGGCAGGTGTGAAAAAATGCTGTAAAGTAAGAATGCTTTCAAAAATAGACATGTTAATAGATTATATTTATCGATTAACTAAATGCAAAGTGAGTGAACAGAAGAAAAATCTAAATCAAATCCATATTTGGTGTGACAACCCTTTGCCTTCAAAACAGCATCAATTCTTCTAGGTACACTTGCACAAAGTCAGGGATTTTGTAGGCATATAGTCAGGTGTATGATTAAACAATTATACCAAACAGGTGCTAATGATCATCAATTCAATATGTAGGTTGAAACACAATCATTAACTGAAACAGAAACAGCTGTGTAGGAGGAATAAAACTGGGTGAGGAACAGCCAAACTCAGCTAACAAGGTGAGGTTGCTGAAGACAGTTTACTGTCAAAAGTCATACACCATGGCAAGACTGAGCACAGCAACAAGACACAAGGTAGTTATACTGCATCAGCAAGGTCTCTCCCAGGCAGAAATTTCAAGGCAGACAGGGGTTTCCAGATGTGCTGTCCAAGCTCTTTTGAAGAGGCACAAAGAAACGGGCAACGTTGAGGACCGTAGACGCAGTGGTCGGCCAAGGAAACTTACTGCAGCAGATGAAAGACACATCATGCTTACTTCCCTTCGCAATCGGAAGATGTCCAGCGGTGACATCAGCTCAGAACTGGCAGAAAACAGTGGGACCCTGGTACACCCATCTACTGTCCGGAGAAGTCTGGTCAGAAGTGGCCTTCATGGAAGACTTGCGGCCAAATAGCCATATTTCCGACGTGGAAACAAGGCCAAGCGACTCAACTATGCACGAAAACACAGGAACTGGGGTGCAGAAAAATGGCAGCAGGTGCTCTGGACTGATGAGTCAAAATTTGAAATATTTGGCTGTAGCAGAAGGCAGTTTGTTCGCAAAGGGCTGGAGAGCGGTACACGAATGAGTGTCTGCAGGCAACAGTGAAGCATGGTGGAGGTTCCTTGCAAGTTTGGGGCTGCATTTCTGCAAATGGAGTTGGGGATTTGGTCAGAATTAATGGTCTCCTCAATGCTGAGAAGTACAGGCAGATACTTATCCATCATACAATACCATCAGGGAGGCATCTGATTGGCCCCAAATTTATTCTGCAGCATGACAACGACCCCAAACATACAGCGAAAGTCATTAAGAACTATCTTCAGCGTAAAGAAGAACAAGGAGTCCTGGAAGTGATGGTATGGCCCCCACAGAGCCCTGATCTCAACATCATCGAGTCTGTCTGGGATTACATGAAGAGAGAGAAGCAACTGAGGCTGCCTAAATCCACAGAAGAACTGTGGTTAGTTCTCCAAGATGTTTGGGGCCAACCTACCTGCCGAGTTCCTTCAAAACTGTGTGCAAGAGTACTTAGAAGAATTGATGCTTGATGCTGTTTTGAAGGCAAAGGGTGGTCACACCAAATATGGATTTGATTTAGATTTTTCTTCTGTTTTCTCACATACAACACGTAACACCCACAGCAGCGGGTCTTCTGAGCCCCCGCATCCTTCTGTTTCTTGTTGGGTGTGACCAGGGCTCCATTGTGCCCCTGGTTTGGGGCAACATGGTCACTGTTTGTGGGGGTCGGGCTCCTCAGGACTATGGGTGTTTCTTGCAGCAGATTGAGATCCGGGGGTGACGACTGTGGTGGGCCTAGTGTTCCGGGCAGGGTGGCAGGTGGTCCACCCCCAGTTCCTGTCCCCAAGTACGGTGCCATGCGGTCCCAGTGTATGATGACCTTCCGGCCCCTCGGTGGCAACTGTACCCTGTAGACTACCAACCCAACCCGTTCCACCACCTCCACACGGCCCCACCCATTTGCTGTTCGGCTTCGGGCACCTCCCGCACTGTCTCATGGGGCTGATCACCCAGACGGCCTCCCCGGCAGTCCTCTGGTCATAGTACCTGTTCTGTCATACACCAGCAGCCTGGAGGTGGTGCCGGGTGAAGTCATGGGCCGTCTACATCCAGTGTTGCAGTCGATGGGCATACTCTGGGCCTGGGGGTGCATCAGGGGCATCTGGGCATCTCCATGGGACCGCTGACCTGGTACTGCTGGAGAGGGGCCTGCGACTGGCCTTGGGTACCCTTCCTGGCAATGCAGACGTCCCACCGCCGGCAGTAGTCCTCCACATCCTGACGGCAGCATCCCCAATAGAAGCCGCAACGAATACGCTTCAGGGTCTTGGTCACCCCAAAGTGCCCGGACCCGGGGGCACCATGGTAGGCAGCTAGCACCTGCTGGCTCTACCCAGCGCTGCTGCAGGACTCTGCCCCGGATGGCCAGGCCGACCCATTGCGACCATAGGCCATTAGTGGTGGTGGAGAGGGGAGCGTCATCTGCCCAGACAGGTTGCTGCTGCTGTTCAATCCACCCAGCTACTTGTCCCTTTGGCTCCTTAAAGGACATCAGCCACTGGAGCAGTGCATGGTCTGTCCTGATAGTGAAGTGGAAGCCGCAGAGGTAGTGGTGGAAGTGGCGAGTGGCTTCAGTGACTGCCAAGAGCTCCTTACGGGTGACGCAGCACTAGCGCTAGGCTTTGTTCAGCGCCCGGGGAGACCTGGGAGAGCACCGCTCCAATACCGTCATTGCTGGCATCTGTGTCCAAGAGGAAGGGAGCCGTAGGATCTGGGGGTATCAGCGGGACTAATCGTCTGTAATAGGACGCCAGGCCTAGGAATCCTCGTAGCTGTCGGGGGACTATGGGCACTGGCCAATACCTCACAGCGTCAGTCTTACCGTCAGCGCCCACGTGATGCCGCAGGAAGCTGACCTCTTGCCGCATAAACTGGCGCTTGTCTGGATGGAGCTTCAGCCCAGCCTCTGACGCAGTGGAGTACCTGGTCCAAAGATGTTAGAGCGGCATAGAATGTTCTACCATGGATCAGAAGGTCGCCTAGATAGACCAGGCACTCTGTCAGGGGTACTCCAGTCAGCACCTTCTCCATAAGGCGTTCGAACATTGCAGGTGCATTGCAAAGTCCAAAGGGCATCACCGTGAACTGCCAGAGTCCACGACTGGTGGAGAAGGCGGTCTTGGGGTGGGCTTCTGGGGCGAGGGCGACTTCTCAGTACCCAATTCGCAGATCCAGAGATGAAAACCACTGGGACCCTGCGACCAGGTCCAAGGACTCATCGATACGGGGAAAGGGGTACGAATCTTTAAGTGTAACTTCATTGAGGTGCCGGTAGTCAACACAGAACCGACATTTCCCACCTTTCTTGCAGGCCATGACGACCGGTGCCGCCCAGGGGCTGTCTGACGGCTCTATTGTGCCTGCGTCCAGCATCTCCCTTAACATCTCTTCGGTCACCTCCTGGTGGCCCAATGGCTGTCGGCAGGGCCTCAACTTCACTGGCAGCGCTGTTCCCATATCGATGTGGTGCTGGACCAGGTGCGTGCAGCCCACGTCCTGAAACTGACTGGCGAAACTGTGACGATAGCGGAAGAGAAGAGTAATTGCTGCTGCTGCGCTGGCTGGAGACCATGTGTCAGTGACCGTGGCGACGACGATGTCCTCCTTCGAGCTGAGAGTGTTTAGTAGCGTAGTGGCGGTGGAAGGTTCGACTGTGGAGCAGGGCTGAGAAGCTCGTGATCTGAGGGCTCGGGGAAGGGTTGAGGTCCCCTAAGTCGGATGATGGTGAAGAAGCAGTTCTCTGGTGCTGTGGGGGGTCAATGTCAGTGGGGTTGAAAGGAGAGAGCGGTCCGCATAGACTGGCTGGCCGGCGGCCTCCTTGATAGAGCTAGGCTTGGCGGTCCAAGGAGGGATCAGGGCCTCTGGATCATTGAGGAGCATGTGTGGGCCTCCTTGTAGCATAAGTGTCCCCGTCTTCAGGTCGAGCGGGGGCCCGAGCTGAACTGTCGCAGCCGAGTGGCGCATTGTAGGCCGGGGCCAGGCAGTAGGGGGAGCTGTGCCAGCTTGAGGCTTGCTTCTGGGGGCAGCAGGGCCAGCCGAGTCGTCTTCCTTAAGTGCAGCTTCGATTCGTTCTGCCTGGGACATAGCCTGCTCCGGAGAGGCGGGGGTGGCCAACTTGACCTGCTGGCGCAGGGCCGACAGGGTTAACCCGCGTATGGAGGCTTCAGTGGCAAGGTGCTGATGCGGGTGGTTGGTTCAGGTACACTCTGCGGGTCAGATACAGCACGTCTGCGGCAAGGAGGCCTAGTCTCTCTTCTGGTCTTCGCGCCCAAACAGCCAGCTACTGTCTACACCCTACAGCAGGTTCACTCCTACCGAACCGGCGGTCCAGGGCTTCATAGTCCTCTATCTCTGTTGTGCTGAGATCCAACAGCGCCTGCGTGGCTTCCCCTTCCAATGCAGCCTCCAGCTGCTCTGTCTTCTCGCTGGGACTCCATTGATTAATCAGAGCAGTTATTTTAAATTGTATTAAATAGGCTTCCCAGTTTAGTAGTTCCATTGTAAGGTTAAAGAAAAGGGCTTGTAACCAGGAGGTCCCAGGTTCAAATCCCACCTCAGCCACTGACTCATTGTGTGACCCTGAGCAAATCACTTAACCTCCTTGGGCACCGTCTTTCGGGTGAGACGTAGTTGTAAGTGACTCTGCAGCTGATGCATAGTTCACACACCCTAGTCTCTGTAAGTCGCCTTGGATAAAGGCGTCTGCTAAATAAACAAATAACTAATAACTAACAACCTGCTTTGACTGTGCTGTGGCAAGGCCTTACTTTGGCGCCATTAGGTCCCTTCATTCTGACATTTCCACTCAGGTCAGTAATCTGGGTTAGTGACTCAATCCGGTTTGGCACAATAATCTGGGTTGGTACTGCGATTGGAGCTGTCACATCTATCCTGGGTCGGCTCAGCATAAGCACCTCCATCCTTGTCCCTGATGTGCACGAAACAGCGCTCATTACGGAGCCTATCTAAACTGCCACCCCCAACCTCCATGGCCAATGCAGTCTCAAGCAATGCATGATTGTGGCTTATCCGTGTTGTCAGATTGCAGATTTTCAAGTACCTGGTCAGTTATGCAGTCAAGCTACAAGGCCAGACCCCCGCCCCTGTTAATCCACTAATTGATTGATTGTGTTCACTGTTAAATTAAACCAAAATCCTACAAGCTATATTCTACTTTTTTTGTGTGTGTTTTGTGCGATGGGGAGGGGGCAAGTATTTTTAAGAACAAGTAGATTTTTCTAGCATTTTGTCCCTTTTGACAGCAAGTTTTTATTAGAAATTGGCCACCCCTGTAATGTGTTAAACTGATTCCAGCCTAATCATTTTAGCACATTTTTAATGATGCTTAGCAAAGCATGCAAGCCCTGTGGATAACAACTTGACATTCTGAAAAGGAACATTGAGGAGGATCAGGGAGGCCTATGTAACAATTGTTACTTAACAGTCCCAGGTATGGGGTTGATTCACAGCCTTGCTTCACTGTGCTTGAGAAAAGGGTTTCAGGGTAGGATAGCCACCTTAAACTTACACCCTACACCCCCCCAAAAAAATTGAGGTAAGTCAACTGACTTCCTCGCAGTAACTAAAATGAGTAGGGCTGTGTTCGAATGTTCCTTCGCTAGCCAGGGATTCAGATTGTAAATCTTCAAAGGTTTGTCAGGTGGGTTCACACACTTTTTTTCCTTCCTGTTAATAGAAACTGTTTGACAATGTGTGAATACTATAAATCATACATTAAATGTCACTCACATGCAAAATGTGACCTTTTGATTTGTATAATGCATATTACATAAACAAGTTATTAAAATCTGCTACCAAATCATTATACATTACGTACAAATTTACATGGCACCGCTGCCCAGGGCCGCCGAGAGCCGTCATGGGCCCTGGGGAAGGATTGGTATGCCTCCCTGCTGCCACCTCAGCCACTGACTCATTGTGTGACCCTGAGCAAGTCATTTAACCTCCTTGGGCTCCGTCTTTCGGGTGAGATGTAGTTGTAAGTGACTGCAGCTGATGCATAGTTCACACACCCTAGTCTCTGTATAAAGGTGTCTGCTAAAATAACAAATAATAACTAGATGGTAACTTTACAAGTAAAGTTGTGGGGCTTGCTTTTTTGGGAAAGTGGTCAAAGAAGCTGATTTGTGTCAAAAGTTGCATCGTTTACAAAATGTCTCATGCTTAGAATGTGCTAGAATTTGAAATTTCTCAAAGTTCTATGACAGTTAATTCAACAGTGGGAAGTAGCCTACTGAAAGAAGTTGATGCGGTTACTAAAACAGCTGTACCTCTTGATTGGTAGACGCCATTCCTGTTTTGATTTCAGATTTGAATAGCAGAGAAGTAGAGGAAGATTTCATATGCTTTAGAATGTTGAAAAAAGTCCCATTTAAAGTGAATGAAGATGGACGAAAAGCTTAATAGTTTAAAAAGTATAAAAGATATCAAAAAGCTGTATACAAGCACACTATTTCAGACCGGTCTACACGTTTTAAAGTTTGAACGGCATTTGTAGCTTAAACGGTGTAAGTGGAGTAGCGTGCCTAATAATAATAATTATAATAATTATAATAATTATAATTATAATAATAATTATTATAATAATTATAATTATAATAATTGTCGAAGATTTAAAGTGGGCACTCTTGCTTCGCAAGCCCCACTAATAATAATACACGACTAATTGACAGTCTCTCCTCCAACAGGCTGTTCCTGGGGATAGTTCCTGTTGTGCTCCAGAAAGTCTTTTGTTTGTCTGCGGCTAATTTGGCATTTTGGTTTGGAATATTTTATTTCTAAGGTAGCATATATAACAAGATGAGCCTTACAGAATGTTGACAAAGTAGAATCTTCAGAGGATTCTCTCAATTTTGTTTAGCTGAAGACTGGATTTCAATTTTAAAGAAGTGAAGTGTACTCTACTTTAACATGTATTTCTTTTTTAAAAGTAGTACATCATTATTAAAGGAACAATCCCCAGTGGTTACCTCTTCTTAGAAGGAGGTATTAGAAAGCAAATGGTTTTGTTGGGGTTAACCTTCATCCTGAACATGAACCAGTCAGGTGACTTCACATGCAACATCTGGCGAACCAATCATCTGTTCAGATAGAAGCTGTCGTTTCCAATTTCAGCATTTCCTTTGCTGATATCAATATAGAACAGAGACCCCTCTGATGGATACTTTGCAAAGTACGATAATGAAGCGTCACTGCCTGTATGAATCTCTGTATCCGTGTCTGGCATGGGTGCTGTTAGACAAAACATCTGCCTGGCAAAAAACTAGTGCTTCCAGTCAAACTGTAGGTCTAACTTTATCTTTAGAACTATTCAAAATCTTTATAATGTGTGTTTTAACTGTACTGTTTGCTTTAGAGGTCATTGGTTCAGTATCTTGCCTGTGTTCACTCTCAAGGTCTTTGTCAGCATTATGAGAAGGCTGCAGTGGACTGAGCGGCAACTGCAGGAAGCAGAAGGCAAGACTGGTCAACTTTTCTAAACTAGGATGGTGAACTGTTCCATACTGTGCTGACTATATTTAGACCTTATTAACATGGTATTCCACTTCTGCCTTGCACGGGATGCCTAATTTACTCCGCCCCATGGACACACCAAACACAAACACACACACACACACACATATAGGTCTAATGTAACCATGGATTTACTGAATGTTAAGTAGTTTAACTTAATCTGAAGAAAACACATTGATTGGTCTCACCAGGAGGCCAGCATCTGGAGCTGTCTTCCTTTATTACAGGAGGGATAAGCAGTAACCCAAATCACCAGTGGGGTGTGACCCCATCGTGAAAAGATGGACACCTGAAATTGCCACTGCCCATCAAAAGCTTGTTTTGGTTCCATAAATACTGTTGATGTCTTACACATTACATAACAAGGTGTGGTATAGAGAACCATAGCTTTTTTTTTTTTTTTTTTTTTTTTTTGGGGGTAGTGGATGGATGCAGGTTATGTTAGTGATGGGACTGAAATGGAAAGCCACAGAAGCATCCTCTATTTAGTGTGGGGAGCTCCGAGGGAAGCCCATTGCAGTAATGCCATTCCACCAGATCTGGTTGGAGACTAGCATCTCATTATGTCTGCGGTTTACTTGAAGGTCCCTTGTGTCTGTGGTGTGATGTCATGATTAGCACTTTGCATCATAGTGGGATAAACGATGGGTATTACATTGAGACATGCCAGTGGAAGCACACAGAGAGAGGAAGCCCCTCACACAGCAAGTTCTGCACCATGGAACTGGCTGGAACTCCAGCAGCTGGGGAGCTGGCAGTCTGCCTCAGGGTCTGTATTGCAGAAGTGTTTTACAACCAGCAATGAGGTTCACAATTCAAAATCTTAGTCTGAATTTTAAACACACACTCCTCGTGCAGTTTCCCACTTCTGTTTCTGTGTTGCCTGAAACTGTTTCAGACAGACAGGCACCATCTTAACCTAGTTTAGGAAATAGCTTGTTTGACATTGACAGCTCTGAGCACAAGAGACTCTTTTTTTTTTATTATTATTTATTTATTTTTTTAATTTTTTTTTGTTTCTTTTTTTTTTTTGTTAGACACATTTATCTATCACTGTCCAGAACTGTGAGCTGCTATGTGGAAAATCAGTTTTGACCTTTGTTCTTGTGGATGAAGAGAATACATACGTTCAAAGTTAAAGTCTTGTTAACATAGAAAATGCGTGATCCCCATGTACTGAGGCAAGACAGATATCCACCCAACTGGTGCATCAATGAAGTGCTGACCTTCAGCCTTTATTTAGCTTGGGTTGTCTTTTTATTTGGCTTTTGTGGAAAGAAACCCCATCTCTTTCTGCAGTAGTAGAAATATACAAGTGATATTAAACCAGTACAGACTGAGCTGTGTCTTCAGCACCACTGTACCTCTACTTCCAATTTCAAATATATTTGCAGTTTTTGGTTAAATTTTCTTTCTGTATGCACAGAAAGGCCAAAACACACAAAGCCAAAGTGGCTGGGAACTGATGGATGTGTTGACTGTTAAATACTAAACCCCTGACAGAGGACTTCTTTAGAGGCTTATCTCTGTCAAAGTAATTTGTTTAACCAATTTGGTAATTTATTCTGAAACCTCTACATTCCTCATCTCTTACAGTGTGACCAATTCACTATAATTCTTTCTAATGTAGACAAACACGCATTTCATCTGTCAGTGTAAATTGAATTAAATAGCCCAGCAATAAGAATGTGCTTGATTTGAAAGCTAAATCAGGTTAATCACAGAGTCTATGTGAACTATTGGAGAGAAAAGCAGTCTTTCCATGTATTGACCTGGGCTAACGTATTCACCATTCGTACATTTAAATCCCTAGCAGTTTTTTTTTTTTCAGACCAAGTTACCAGCAACTGCAACCATCTGTTTTCAGTTGCCTGTGGTCAGTTCTGTTTGCAAAGCCCTGAGAGGTAGACAAGTTTTTAACCAAGACCTTTTAAATTACAGCTGGGCTCAAATAAAGCAGCTATTTTCCATGTTACCAATGGAGAATTATGTAGTATAGTTTGTCAACCGTTGTTTTGAATGAAATTGTTCTATACAATTATGGGTACTACTGTTTGCATTTAGAGAAACCACATTACAAGCAATTTAGTGAAATATAGGGAGGGATATAAATATTTGGTGCTGTCAGCCTAATACCCATCAATGTAGCAATAATAATTATAGTAGTCAATAATACAAATTTATTGATAATAAACAATAAAAAAGTATATCATGGATTTGCTAGAACATGTGTTTGTTTCAAAACTTCACATTTTGAGACCTGCCTAGCTTATGGAAGTGAAAAATAGGTAAGGTTTATACTAATTTTTTTTTTGGCTTCATCACTTTAAACAGGCATACTCTACAGTAGTAGTTTGACATGTGCTTGTTCCTGAGAGGATCTGTACCACAGACCTTCCATAGGAGTAACAGGTAAAACAAAACCAATGTAACACGTTTTCCAAAGCACGTATCCTCTCCTTGCAATATCTTCTTTTTAAACGTTTACATTATCGTGCGTCCCAGCTGTTCCTCACTTTTTCTAAAACCTTGCATTTAACTTTTTTTTTTTTTTCACTCTCGCAGAAAATAAATGACCCGTCTTTGGTCCCTGACACTTGTTTGTTTTTCAGCCTCTATGTTCTGTTTTAGCATTCAAAACATTCGAGTCAGGTGGTCTAGCGTCTGCTTGTTGTGAAGGTGCAGTATAAGACCTGGGAGAGAGCCCTGTCTCAGTGTTGGTTTCCTGACCAGGCAAGTATAAAACTTTGAGTGAGTTGTTTTCTGTCAGTTCAGTTCATGCTCAGATCCTAGAGGGTTCCACCTACTCCAGTGTTTTTAGGTTTATTGAACCGAGTAGTGTTCTCTCATCTCTTCTCATTTTAAGTTTGTCTAGGCATGTAAATAAACAGGTCTGAGGCGAATCAAATTCTGATTGGATGAAGAAGTATTGGTTGAATTTAAGTATGGATTGATATAAAAAAGTGTGCTCACTGAGCCAAAGTTTCAGACCTATTTTTAATGCTATGTCAGATTTCAGACTCAGATATTTAGTGAAATTTAAATGTGAAACCGAGTGTGCTTTGAAACCAAGACTCGGGAATGTGCCTATAAAACGAGTTCATAATACGCTGCAACTTTCTGCATTTTTGGAGTCACTGAATTAATTGTTAAACCTGGTTCTGGGAAGATTTTTAAACTGAGTCAGTCATGCAATTAGATTCATATAATAAGCCATCATTTCAGGTTATGATAGTGTGCCAGACAGTTAGTTGTCAAAATGTGTCCTACAGGCATTACATTGAAATCTAAAATGTAATTTAGTCTGATCAGTATTATAGAACTTCTGAATGTAATATTAAGAGAATATTTGGGTGGGTGTGTGTGTGTGTGTGTGTGTGTTGTGTGGTGTGGTTGTCACTTTTTTTGGGGGTGGATTTTAATGATGCCGCACTAAAGCAAATCCTTAAAACAAATTTATGGGAAGTTTATTTTTGTTAATGGCGATTGGTCTCAAAGAAATATGGATTCAAAAACACCAGGTAGTGCAATAACCTTGTCCCTGGCTGACCCACCCCTGCATGCCTCCCTTCTCATCCCCCAAGCATGGACTGTAGGACTTCTGTTCTGTTATGGGGTCAAATCGTTACCACTTGAATCCAATGTGTATTACACTAACAAAGTTTGACACATTTAACCTGTAACATTAAATAAACAACTAAAGACTTATTTATAAACTAGCAAATCTAAATGCATGTTTGTTCTTTACTATTTCATCCATATTCGTAGTTAATTGCAGGCGGGATTTTTTTTTCTGAACATTTACTGCAGTGCCACCCAATGGGGAAAAAGAGCTGGCTGGTCAATCTGTTTCTGGGTTTGCTTTGTAACCCTAGTAACACTGTTATTGGTGAAAGTAGTCCTGTCCTGTGGAACTGTGTGTCCTTGGTGCTACTACCTAGGAGACCTATTCTGTTGGCATGGATACCAGGATTATTTACAATGACATTCATTCAGTAATATCACATGATGTTGTGCTGCAAACCAACCCAGAAACCACACCTCATTTTTTTTAAAAATAAATAATAATAATATAGAAGTTGCTAAAAGATGCTTATGGAGGTTTACGGTCTGCCACCTGGATTTATTTTTCTAGAATTTTACAGTCTCCAAGTCTGTCTGGTAAATTGAATGGTATGTAAACCCACATTTTGATGTAACACACACTAAAAAGTTGGCTTGCGAAAGGCTAAAAAACAGAGTTTCATCTATTAAATTGCACAGCAGAGTGTTCTTCCTTTTCTTGTTACCTATAAACAAAGAACCAGACAGACTGCTAATTCGTTATTTTTCAATGTGTTACATTGATTTTTTTTTTTTTAATTCTTCATTTGAGTTTGTGGAGACCTGGCATCTCTACAAAGCAGTAGACTTCCACAAAGGAACGCTTGGGTCACTAATAATTGCTTTTGAAGTTTGACGTAGATGATCACACATGCCATTTAGAAGCTTATCTCGGGGCAAATAGCAGGTGTGCACCTGCAGGGTTAGTTAAGTTTACGCGAGTGGTGTTTGAATGCACGATTGCATTTGACCAGTAAGCCTTATATTTACCGACAACATTGAAGGTCATTTTCCTACTTGTAATAAACAGCAGCTACCAGTCTGCTCTTGGTGGTATAAGTTCTGTAAATAGACATCTCCATTCATAGTGAGACTGCTTTCAACTGCTGGTAATGTTCATTTATTTATGTTGCAGCTGCCAAAGCAGATTTAATGGGACTTGTACTTTTATTGTTCTGCTGCATGGTAAACAGAACTCAATCTAGGGAAAACACTAGTGTTTCTGTAATAGACATTTAATTGGCCAGCATTATTTGTAGTGTCTGTAAAAAGTGACCATTTTATACATTCAGACCACAAACGGCAGGAAAGCAGTTTGTTCCCAAATGATAAGTTTGCCATATACTTGGACAACTCCCCATAGCAAGTTATTTAAAAAGTGGTGTTTGTAACATGAACAGAGAGTATGTAGTGTTCAAGTCCTGCTATGGGATGATCTGGAAATATACCTTTTCCAGGTGAGTTCATGGAGTGCAGAGCCCTTCCTCAGGACACAGTGTGCAAGGAGGAGGCTCCTGAAAACCATTTTCTTACTAGACATTTGTTGGTCTTTTTTTCTCACAGTCCATCTGTGTTGCACTGCTTTGCTACTATGGTTGGAAACCAGTAGTAAGATTTAAACATATACTGCATAGTCCCTTTTAGATCAAGTCTAAGAGTTTACAGCGAGGTCCATGAAAGTCAAGGTGGTGTGACATGTGGAAGTCACAGGCTGTGTGTGCAGTTTGATATTGGGTTAATGAATTCCATGGAATGCAGTTTTTTGCTTTTTTTCTTATCTGTGTTGCAGATAAGTTCTGTGTTTTGAGAAACCAATTACTTTGGAATTGTTTGTCACTTGGATACATGTCAATAGATACAGCACTTTTTCCGGCAGCAGCCACTAAATATAAAACAGAAACAATTAACAAAAAAGCTTTGTAGCAGCTGTAAATCCATGTTTTTTTAGTGGGAGGCTTAGTTATTTTACATCAGGGAATTACAATATAATCGGAGCTTTCTCCAAAAGTACTACCAGGCCTGTTGAATTGTGTTTCGACTCGAATCCAAGGAGATGGTTTTGCTGTTTTTGTTTGTCAGTTCAGCTCAGCTCAACAGTGGCAGCTTAGCCTGTCCTCTTGTCACTTTGTGCTTTCAAAACAAGTCCATGCTGCAATGATGTTGATTTTACGAAGTGTGGGAATTTTTTTTTTAATTGGCCTTGTAGGAGATACAGTACCCAATATTATTTACAAATCTCAACTCTACAACAGTACAGTCCAGTCCATTTGAAATGCAAAGCAAAATTATAATCTTAATAAATAACAAGCAGCTTTAATTTTATATTTCTATACTTTTTTAAATAGAAATGTACTCGGAGGCCTGGTTTCTCTGTCATAAAATGTCACCATATATATAAGTATGACCGTGGGCACAGCCATTAAATGGGCAGCTCTTAAAAACCGTAGTCGTGACATGCATGCATGCATACATACATACATACGCTATTGGTTATGCTCATAAACAAACAGTGTTGTTTCTGAACACATGAGGTAGAAAACTGGCAGCGATAATGACACGTACGGCTTCATTTGCAGGCAGGGAGCCTTTGCTTTGAAGAAGAAATACATTGGTGGCCAGCCTGTTGATTCAGAAAAGAAAAGAAACTTCGGAAGTTCCATCACTCTAGTCAGCAAAGTCTTGTCTTTTTACCAGCACAGCAAATCCTGGAGAAACCACAGGGAGGCTTTTGTTGCATTTACTGCAGTTTGGAGAATAGTCTTGATTCTTTAAGGGCTGGATGAGGGGAGGGTTTGATGCTGTTCTTCCTTCCTGTGCCAGTCGGATCTCAGATTTGCAATTAATCTTGCTCTGCCCAAAGGAGCATGACAGTATCCTGTTTTTATCAACATCATTAAAGTACTGAAATGTAAACGTTAATGCAAATACAGTACGATTTTATGGAGGCTTATATCTGTGGGCCAAAATTAACAGTTGCCAAATAACGTCCATGGGTTTATGCTAAAATTGTTTTTAAAATCAGCGTGCAAAGCTGGGAAAGTGAGTTAGGTTAAGATTATTAATATGCTGTTCAAATACATTGACACAGGGACTGAGTGACATCACACACTGATGCATTCATTAAACCAGCTCAAAACCAAACCTCTGTTTTACTTTGTATTGAATGCAGCATGGGGCAGTGAAACGGTGACATAATCAGCCAAAAAAGAACTTGTGTGTTTCAAGGCATGATTGAAACTATATTCTATTCGTTACAGCACACAGTAAATCGGGGGCCCTTTCACATTGTTTCTGTATGTATTTCAGAGCTGCTGTGGCAAGCCTGACAGTACTACACAAGGCTGGGTTTGTTTTAGCATTTTCATGCACCACTTACCGGAACATATTCCGTGCATCAAAACATGTTCTATCTGTTAGCTTTGAGGAGAGCAGCAAAACGGTCAAACTGTGTTTTGTTGCTTACTGCAAGCAGACCAGTGAAGGTGGTCTTGGAGGGCAGTGTCAGCAGGTCAAATTCAGGCATCTGCTGTCACCTGGAATTTGCTCATGTTTGTGAGAAGACTGATCCCCATGCACACAGGCATGCTGGGTCTGATTCCAGTTATTTCAGACAAGAGCAGTAGCTTGTAAATTTAAAGCAAAATGTGGAATATTATTTACTTTCCAGCTTGTGTCACGATTCCAAACTGACAGTCCGCATTTATATATTATTCAATTTTAAAGTTCCTGTGTTTTGTGTTTTTTCTGTACTTTTAAGATTCAGGTTCGCTCACTCTAATGTTTGGAAGTGTTTTGAGGGGTAATTATTTCTGAGGTAGAGTACAGCAAACCAGGTCCCCATTTTAGGGTTATTCATATCTACAACAGCCTAAATGAAGACCTGTTTTGAAAGTTCAGAGTTCCTTGGTTTTATAAATGTGAAATGGAGAAACAGGTCAGACCACAACAATACTCGCATATTATTCTTAAACACCAATTTCCCTGGTGGTATGATGTCGTACTGTTGGCAGGTCAGTACAGTACAGTGGGAGAAACACATACAATACTGCAGAATTGGGTTGTGTTTCCTGATAAACATTGGAATCAAAGAGGGGTAACTCCCATTATACATTAGCCACAGACTGGGTGGTGCCGTTAGTGACTGTCCGACAACCCCCTTGTCTTGCAAACTCCTCAGTCCAAGGTATAGAGAGCTATTGCACATAGAAGACGGTGCAGTCAGTCATTCTTTCTCATTATAGAAATATCTAGAGGTCTTCATGACAGAATGCATCTGTAAAGGATGGGAACCTTTGTCGGAAGTACATATGTTCCCCAGTAATTGTACAATGATGATGAACAAGTTAGTAGATCCAGTGTGCTGTACTAGATTTGCTGAGCGGATGCCTGCTGCACACAGTACGTACATTCGTGTTAATGTATATACCAGTTCCTAGATTGCTGTGTAGTTTTCTATGGATTATGCTTTAAACAGGGGTGGGAGGGAACCGCCAAATGATTTCTTCATAATGACAGACTGTGGAATGAGAAGCCATGTGTACTGTAGGGCAGGTGTTCACCACAACAAATTTCCTCAAACGTAAGTTGTATCAATGCCAAGTCTACGAATTGCACACCTTGTTTTTACAGCAGTGAGCCTGCTCATTGTGAAGCTGTGTTTATTGCCCTGTATTTCACGTGACCTTCCTCGTCTAGAAGATAGACAGCCTTGACTCTCCTGCCCCGGTCTCTTCTCTCTGATCTGTTGCCATTGATAAGCTGGCTGACACAGCAGCACTTGGCAGCACCAGTCTATTCATCTGCCAGTCTAGTGAGCCCCTGTATTTTAAAGTGACAGTGATCCTGCCAACATTAAGAAATAATCTACTCTCATGACTCCTTCAGTATGCTACCTAGCACGCCAGACCGAATAACACAAATATATAGAAATACGAAAGCCAAATATCCATTTAGGTGAACATTGGAAGTTAATTCGATATATGCTTTGTGAAACTGTACATTATTAAACCATTTTCAACCCATAACATGTTCTTCAGTTGCCTGAGCCTAAAAAGGTGGTGCACTCTAGTGGTAACATTTGGAATCTTCAGGGGCCAACCCGATTTTTTTCAGGAAAGGCATAATTAATAAAATATGGAAGAAATGAAGGGGTTCAGTTCTGGTGCTTATTTTATATATATATACAGTACATGCTTGTGATTTTAATGAGCAATCATCCCATAAGTGCAGTGGTGAGGAATACCATTTGAGATTGTTCTTCGAAAGCAGCCGTCTGCAGTGGTGACTGCCATCACGTGGGGCAGGTTTGTCATTCTGATATTTTGCAGTTGTTTGGAAAATACAATAGGACAGTTTTCAGATGAGCAAGGTCTGAATGAAAACAGGCAACAGATGCCCAACCCTCTTTAATCTTAAAATTGGAAGTATGTAGAGAAATGCAAGTCTTTAGCAAAAGATCACAAGCCTTCAAGTTCTCCTATATATTCTTTTTCTCTGTACACCCCTGAAAACGAGATGCTCATGTTTGTCATGTGTGCACTGAAACGCCACACTCTCAATACCTCTGCGTGGAGATGCTCATGTGTGCACAGAAACACCACACTCTCAATACCTCTGCATGGAGATGCTCATGTGTGCACAGAAACACCACACTCTCAATACCTCTGCATGGAGATGCTTCTGTCTGCACTGAAACACCACACTCTCAATACCTCTGCATGGAGATGCTCATGTGTGCACAGAAACACCACACTCTCAATACCTCTGCATGGAGATGCTTCTGTCTGCACTGAAACACCACACTCTCAATACCTCTGCATGGAGATGCTCATGTGTGCACAGAAACACCACACTCTCAATACCTCTGCATGGAGATGCTCATGTGTCTGTGAAACACCACGCTCTCAATACCTCTGTGTGGAGATGCTCATGTGTGCACTGAAACACCACACTCTCAATACCTCTGCATGGAGATGCTCATGTGTGCACTGAATCACCACACTCTCAATACCTCTGCGTGGAGATGCTCATGTGTGCACTGAAACACCACACTCTCAATACCTCTGCATGGAGATGCTTCTGTCTGCACTGAAACACCACACTCTCAATACCTCTGCATGGAGATGCTCATGTCTGCAGTGAAACACCACACTCTCAATACCTCTGCATGGAGATGCTCATGTGTCTCTGAAACACCACACTCTCAATACCTCTGCATGGATATGCTCCTGTCTGCACTGAAACACCACACTCTCAATACCTCTGCATGGAGATGCTCATGTCTGCAGTGAAACACCACACTCTCAATACCTCTGCATGGAGATGCGCATGTTTGTCATGTAATACACACGCAGTACAGTAACTTCAAAGCTTGCCGAGGTCTGTGGAGAAACAGTTGCTTTCACTAAATCATACCAACGTGACCACATCAAAGAGCATCACTCCCAGTGGAATTTTTGGAGTCAAGAACAAAGTATCTTTGCAGCCCCTTTCACCACCAGCATCTGGTATCTCACAGCAATGCAGAGCAGGGAGCTGTCTTTTGATTTTATGAATTTGGTTATATTATGCAGGTTTAAAAACAATTATTTAAAAAGTTGTTAATATTTTTTATCATAGGGGAAATTTATAGGATATATGTTGGTGTTATGCAGAATCCCCTTTAATTACAGTGTTTGTCAGAGATTAAATCTGCTATTCTCTGCCTCATTTGTCCCAGTCTACACAAAGGCATATCAAATAGGGTACGGCTGTTTAGGCACTCTCAACTCACCAAGGATGCTGTAATGCACAAAACACAAAGTGAAATGGCTTTTGCGAGCGATACACTGTAGTGTGGTTGAATCTGCTGTTCACTCTATATGGCTCCTTGCTAAAGTTACTGTGTTTCCTTATTGTGCTGAGAAGCATCATGATCACTTCATTTCTTCCTCTCGTTTTGTTCACAGCAAAGGGCCCCGGGGAAGATCCTCTTTGATCTGGTTTGTACACATCTGAATCTCATCGAGGGGGATTACTTTGGACTAGAATACCAGGACCACCGCAAAATGACAGTAAGTGTATGAAACCCTGCACATGCTTTCAGCTTTTTGATGTCACTCTGCTGTTAGCAAGTACCTCAAGACCTTGGCTTTATGGTGATGTCAACACACAGCCTATAATGTCATGTTAATCCAGGATTAATAACCAAGAACAAAAATGAAAACCGCGTACATCTCATCAGCACATCTTTCTGGGTCCCTTTTGTTTTGTTATACTTGGATCAAGTCCAGTTATTTTGCTTCCTCACTATATACAGTATTCATTTCCTCCTGCAGGTAATAGAACCCACCCAGCTGCAGCATAACGAGTGTGAGGCACTGACAGGGTCCTAATAACTGCTGCACAGGAAGCTGCAGCATAGTAACTGAGGCACTGACAGGGTCCTAATAACTGCTGCACAGGAAGCTGCAGCATAGCGAGTGTGAGGCACTGACGGTCCTAATAACTGCTGCACAGGAAGCTGCAGCATAGTGAGTGTGAGGCACTGACAGGGTCCTAAACTGCTGCACAGGAAGCTGCAGCATAGCGAGTGTGAGGCACTGACGGTCCTAATAACTGCTGCACAGGAAGCTGCATCATAGTGAGTGTGAGGCACTGACAGGGTCCTAATAACTGCTGCAAAGGAAGTCACAGGAAGTTTTTTTTCTTTTTTTTCTTTTTTAAACCTTTTGAGGTTCTCGCTTTCAGCTTATTACACTGGAATAACATTTATTATGTGTAAGAGCTTGGTTTGTTCTGCATACTCTCAGCGGTGCAGTGCATCAGATTTGACCACTTTTTTGTTTTCGCAGGTGTGGTTGGACCTTCTAAAACCCATTATGAAACAATTAAGAAGTAAGTATAGCAGTGTAGTACAGTGGTCAGTGTGCTTCTGTAAGGTCAGATTTTAAACAGTGTGTGATGTACCCCTCTTTACTAGCTTTGTGCTTCAGTTTGATTTGCTAAAAGGAATATATTAAAGAATATTCAGAGCAAGTCTATGCTCTAATATCAGTGCACCCTTAATTTATTACATTACATAATGCACTAATGCTAGTTTCAAATATCTGGACACTAATCCTCTTCTGTTGGCAAAAGTCCAGAATATTTTAACAGACTTACCTGGTGGTCGTTTTTTGAAACATCAAAATGAGACGATACATTATTAAATATTAAAGCTGTTTTTTAATTTTGTAAACTATTATATTTAATGTTATCTTTTCATGAATTTTACGAAATGCCATTCTGCCTTGTTTGCTTCTAGTTTGCATGTCTTGTGTGTGGTTTGTAATTGAGTAACCCTGTTTCTGCAGGACCCAAGCATACGGTGTTGAGATTTGTGGTGAAGTTCTTTCCTCCCGATCACACACAGCTGCTGGAAGAGCTAACAAGGTCAGCGCAAGTTTTCTGTGCCGGTTATGAGGGGGCGCTGTCCCTGGCTGTGTGCTCACTGCGTTTCCTTGCTAGCAGACAATAAGAATGACGTCATGCTGTAAAATGTGTTGAGCAGTGACTGCTATACCAAGGCATGCAACAACTTTTAAGCTGGCATACACACAGCAATTCAATAAATCAAATACATTCATTTTGGAAAATGCTAGTCAGATATTATGAACGCTGTTAACTGAGAATGCAAAAACTGTGCTAACCTAAATTTGCTACTGAAATAAGTTTCATTCTTCTATTTTTTGTTTTTTAACAAACTCCTCGGTGACCAGGTTGTGCAGATACCTGTGCAGTTTCATTTCGGTACTCCGTAAGGATAAGTTGGAAAAGTGTTCGCCGCCCTGGGTGTTGCATATGAATGTATGTGTTTTAAAGTTGAAAGCCCTTTCAGCTGTGGCTTTCCTGGAAGTACTTTCTAATTTGTAATTTCGGTTTTGACCTTCCGTTTTGTATAATTTACAACTCCCCAGTAAATTTGCCAACTCCCCAGTAATGTTGTTGAAGCTGACACCCTGGGATACTTCAAGAAGCTGCTTGATGAGATTCTGGGATCAATAAGCTACTAACAACCAAACGAGCAAGATGGGCCGAAATGGCCTCCTCGTTTGTAAACTTTCTTATGTTCTTCTTTCTGTTTTTGTTGCAAACTCTCTTGCACTAAACAGATTAGTCAACAAACATTTCACTAAGTTTTCACTAAGATGACTTTGAGTTTGCGCTCCACTTGGTGTTCAGTCAAGGAGGATTCGATTCTACAGTTGCATGCCTTGCCTATGTTTTCTAGCGCCCGGCCAACAGGCGGTGCATGTGGCAACGCATTACCTAGACAACACAATGCAACTTGAAGCGTTGCATGCCTTGACCAGCAAAACAAGAAGTCTGGGGAGGCGAACAGATTATTTGCATGCATGGCTATCATATAATTATAAATATTGTAGAATAAACACATAGGAGGCTGTGTGGTCCAGTGGTTAAAGAAAAGGGCTTGTAACCAGGAGGTCCCCGGTTCAAATCCCACCTCAGCCACTCACTCATTGTGTGACCCTGAGCAAGTCACTTAACCTCCTTGTGCTCCGTCTTTCGGGTGAGACGTAATTGTAAGTGACTCTGCAGCTGATGCATAGTTCATACACTTTAGTCTCTGTAAGTCGCCTTGGATAAAGGCGTCTGCTAAATAAGCAAATAATAAATAATAATAATATGTTGTGGAATAAAACTTTTTTTTATTTTTATGAATTCCTAGGCATGCAATGCATGGGTTGCATACGTAGACAACACGCTGGTGGTGTTGAGGTACCACAATCAATATTGGCACTGAGCTGGATGCATTACCGCTTAAGTAAGCTAGGCATCTGTTCGTTTCATCGGTGTATTTTGATAGTAGAAGTTATACTGAACCTAATTTTAATTTGAATTGGGTTTTCTTAGTCTTGCAGCTAGCTGACGCACTTCATTCGTAGCAGAGTCGGAATAGAATTGGAATATTTAACGTTACTAATCAAGTGGTAAGGATTACAACAGGTTGTTGTTGTTACATGCTTTTCGCTGATTGTCAAAACCTGATTTTCGAAACGTTTGCGTGGGAACTTGTTTCTACAGTGTCACTCAGGGGGCTGGAATTGCAGCTATAATGTCAGGCTTGTCTTTAGTGTGCTTTTGGCTTTCTCTCTTTGTGAACTAGTCCAGTTTGTTTCTCTTGCCAGGGTTCCTCCAGCTCCATGAATAGCTCCAGTGATGCACTGTTTTTCAGAGCTATCCGATTCCCATTTTCTGGCACAGTCTTCTCCACCCCCATAGGAAAAAAAAAAACCTTTTATGCATGAATTGCAAATCTTGTTTCAAGTTGTAGTACATGTCTGAGTATGGAATACAGGTGCTACATGCTAATATGAAGGAAATGCCTGCCGTTTTCATTGGCCGTAGCTGATGCAACAGGCTTGTTTTTGCTGTTTTAGTCTGGAGTTTGATGCAGAAAGCATTTTTTTTTAATAGCCTGTTAACTGTTTTGTTTAATTTGTTTTGCTCCGAAAGGAGAAAAACTGTGAGGTAGACATTCAAGCACAATCTGTAGAAATTTAAAAACATTCTTTTATTAGGCCCAAAGTTCAAGGTGTGTGTGTTTTTTTTAAATTAAACAAGAAGACTCTTACTTTTGATATTACATTTGTGAATGTTCGCTCCCAAGTCTGGTATTTCATTTTACAATGTTATTCTGCTTCAGTCAGAATCCCTTGTGCAATGTTTCTGCTCGACACAGTCCATAATGTCAAGCTGGTTTGATGTTTTGAAGTGATGAACAGCAACATCTATTTTGCTTTATTCGTTTACTTTCCAATGAAACGAGTACAGATTTGCTGTCATCTCTATATACAGTAAGTTATTGACATTTTGCCTGTGAGACTTCACAAGACTCAGTCCCGAGAAGCACTGCCCATCCCTGCTACTGTTTCCTGTTCCTGCCCCAAACAAAAACAACACATTTTGCAAATAAAGTAAAATAAGCTTCACCTACCATACAACCATATGTATTTTTATAATTGCCTTTAAAAATTGTATTAATTGTTGCTAAAGCCTTCTGTAGCATACAGTCTCTGTACACTATATTTACTACATGTGAGCGGAGAAGGAGAAGGACTGGTCGTGTGTGTAATCAATCGCACAGTAATCTGGGTGCATACAACAGAGTGTTGAGGGTTCAGCCAGCAGAAACATACCTATCTGATTTAGTAAGGAACCCACCTCTATACACTACTCTGCTCGGTATCAGTACAGTATATGCATTTAAAATACAGTAGAAATACAGGAGGCAGTGTGGTCCAGTGGTTAAAGTCCAGGGCTTGTAACCAGGTCGTCACCGGTTCAAATCCCACCCTGCCACTGACTGACTCACTGTGTGACCCTGAGCAAGAAACAAACCTTCTTGTGCTCCCATACTGCAGATGAGATGTTAAATCAATGTCCTATTGTAAGTGACTCTGCATATAATGCGCAGTTCACAGCCTACCTCTGTAAAGCGCTTTGTGTGTGTGGTCCACTATGAAAGGTGCTATATAAAAATAAAGATGATATTATTATTTGTTTGTCCTTGTGCAGTGGCGGTGATGAACAGTGAATTGGTGTTCAAAAGAATTTACTGCACTAGAAACCGTAGATTATTTGAACACAGTCACCACTGTATTTATTCTTTGGACACATTTCTAGTGTAACTGATGAAAATGCCATTAACAAATCTGGTAATCGCAAATAAACCTCATTAGCAATGTATTTGACTTTCAGATTGGAAAACAAGCTCTTGACTTATCCAGTTTTCTGACAAATTTTGTTCTGTTGTCTGTTCTCTTAAATTTAGGAAAACAATACATTTTAAATAGTTTGGTACACAAATCACAATCTTATGGAGAAGTACTGTATGCTTTAAAATCACGCTTTAGGGCTGAAACCACGTACAGTATTTGGATGGCTGTGTAGCACTGAATTGGTATTCAGCAGGCTTCACCTGACTTAACTTTCAAGTAATTTAGAGCAGGTCTTTTAGGAGTTATGTTGGTACACATTTTTTGACTCTGAAAATTGATCTGTTAATGTTTCCATTGTAAAAGAGCTTTGGCTCTGAATCGCTTATCTATGAACACAATCTTTTGTGCATTTCACACAGCTGCATTGAAAATGAGATTTATTCCAGAGGATTGAAATTGTAAATCCATTGGGCTGCTTATCTTAATCCTTTCAGTGAGTTTTTCCCCGTTTCCCAGTGCCAACACCTTTAGGATTGGGACTCTAGATTTTGCAGGATCAGCGCAGGGTTATCAGATCCCCAGGCCTGTTTTCTTTGAAGGGTTTGCGTGACGTGCCGGTGCAGGACAGGCTTAAACTAAGAAACGGTGACCAAAGCAGAGTTCTAGGAATCCAAAGGCTAAAGTGTTGTGGCTTAACATTGCATTCTGTAACATTTACATTCTGCAAATTCCTTCAGAGTTTCTTGTTCAGAAGACCTGTATTACTGCTTAACAAGACCCAGACAAAACCTTCTAAGAGAGTTTACCGCAGTGACTTTACACAGCAATTCTGCACTTTCCTGTACGTCATTATGTACAGTGCTGTACCATAATTATCACTGATTCACCATGCCTGTCTGTGCTCTAACATGCTTTCACTGTTATTTTTTACTTTGCTTTTAAATGCCCGGGTAACCTTTTTATAAGGGAAAATCTCCTTTAGTATTTTAACATCTTGTGATTTAATTGTGTGCTTAATTGATGCAGGTGGATTCAGATCATCCCTTTCAGTTGTGCATGGCTGATTTTCACAGACCCTGGTTTAACGCTAATCTTAGACTATCTTACTTAAGATAACATTAGTTAGTCCAACATTCGTGCTAAACCAGTCGATTTATGGAAGACTCGTCCCTTCTAGAGTAACCAAATTGCCAGTATGTTGGTTTTTACCAACAAAGTATCAGCTAGATCCCTGGCAATTACTTTTAATGACTGTTTGAATGAAATTCCCCCCAGCATTGCCCCACAAACAAGCAGAACATTAACAAGAGAAGAAAGCATTGACATTCTACAAAACAGACCCACAGATCAATGTGTTTTGCACCAGCTGTAGGCATTCAGTGGAACCAGGCTAATTTTAGAGCCTATCAAAGAAGAGAGAAGCTTTTGTCCTGAAGTCTCCCGCTGACAGTGTGTGAAGAGATCTATACACTTTGAACTGCAGAAGAAACACTCATTGACAGGCAGCTCCTCAGCAGAGCCCATTATCAGGGTGACTGAGAGATCAATAATGATGCAGGTTCCTTGGGAAGACTATGGTAAACCGTGTGATTCCTGTACATAACTAGAGCTCAGCCATGCCTGGATAAGTAATGTTTGTAACAATGGAAATACTGAATGGAATGGATCGTCCATTACTGTAACTAAATTATTTTCATCAGATACATCACAAAGTTTCCCTGCAGTTTATGAGCTTTAGTGTGGCTTTAAAGGTATGTTATCTCATCAATACTTTATTCTGTGTCCCGGAAATGATCATTTATTTTGTGAAGCTGTGACTGGTGTGGCTTGTATTTTAAATTGATAGGTATCTTTCTGGAAGGACTCCAGGGAGCTTTACAGGTGTAGTGTAAGAAATCCTGCTGCACTAATAGCTAGCAGTTGCAAACCCATGTGTGGAAACTGTAGCGAATTGGTAATACTGTACAATGACGGAGAACATGAAAAAGTGTAGTCCAATATCTAGTAACATACAATACTGTATCCAACAGAAGTCTAAGGCTTGTGTTTAAAATGGATCACTGCCAAATGCACGCAATCACTCCCTCCTTTTACTCTTTGTGATAGTCTCTGCAGTCAAACGGGAAGAGTTCCTGATGTCCGGGGTATGAACTGTTTGGCAGAGTTGCTGTGTCTTATGCCTTAAATAACCCAGAGTTAAGAACTGTGATGACACTCAATTTGTTTTACCATTGGAATATCACCCAATGTAAAATTCTGAACATGGTGTGTTTATACAGCCCTGCTGTACACATTCCTATTCATACACTCCTGATTTAGGGTCATACGGACGGATTTCACTTGGCTGTATTTCAAGATTAGATCCGTGGGGTTGGTAATGTGTCTTGTTTGACTGACTCTAAATTTGTTTTATTTAAATAGAGGATAATTAAAGACTAGTCCTGTCTGAGAGAACTAAGCTGAGCGAGAAGGCTGAGTAAATGCTTTTGGGCTTTTTTTTTCACTTCAATGATTTACATTTACAATAACAAGGGTTTCATTGTGGTACGAGCGCATTGTCGGGTTTTTTATTTTTTATTTAAACTTCCAGAGAATGACTAGGACTATTGAGAGGAAGCATATACATTTAGCTCTAAAATGTAGCATCCTATTGATTTTTGACGGTTTGTTTTCCCTATTTTATATTTGGCAGGTACCTCTTTGCCTTGCAGGTTAAGCAGGATCTTGCATCCAGCCGACTCACTTGTAACGACAGCAGTGCTGCACTCCTCGTCTCCCATATTGTTCAATGTAAGTAGAGTCTGAATTGCACATCACTGTGAATAGAACAGTAACATCTTCTGATTTCTCTGAGTGTGTCTAAATGATAAATCATGCATCTGCTGCCCTGTGGTTCCTTTGGTTTGTTTGTTGACTTCTTTTAAGCTGTTGAAGCCCAAGCTCTGCATGGCTGTAGCCTTCTACTGTAGTTCTGAAATAACAGATGCCAGAGTTCAGACCTGTGCAGCAGACTGGCTGTCTTGTGATTTATAGTGGGCCAGACCTGATCACCTGCTGGTAGTCCACAGAAGTGCTCTTAGTATTCAGTCTAATCTACATGAAGCCAGTCTGCTTTCACTTTGAATGTCCTGAGAATGCTAACGCTGGATCTAACCTGGGAAGTAGCTCCCAGTTGAAGTTTTTCCACCTTCTTGAGAACATTGTTATTCAGAGTGGGAGCTTGATGTAAGCTGTGAAGGAGCTCCCACTTCGTTCGGTCTGCTGCACTGCTGAGTAAAGTAAGAAAGTCCTCACATGAGCTGCCTGCCCCAGGTTTAATGAGTCTGGACGTTTAGACAGCTCCTGGATGTTAATCTCAGACTCTATTGGAATAGGGGGACAGGGATATTCTTCAGTCACTGTTCAGAAACAAATATAGGTTACAAGGTTAGGCTATATAGGTTAGGCTACTTACACACACAGGCTAAATGAAGTTGTTAGTTCACCTTTTGCTCATAATACAGTTTGTATACACACACAGTTCAGTTACAAAGGGCACCGACAACCGCACTAGTTAATCCTTTTCAGAGCAAGTAAGGAGTCTGATTATTAATTCAGTTCAGTTAGTTAATGAGCACTAACTGTGTGTGTGTATTACAACTGCGCTAACACAACTGCAGTTAGTGCTCATTGGATTTCTGCACAACTAATGATGTCATTGTTTATCAAACATTTCCGTGTGATAAACATGGCTAAAAAAAAAATATAGGTGCCTGATGAGCCAAGTTGATTTTGTAATATTGATGAATAGTAAATTCATATATAATACACTTTTATTTAATCAAAGTACAGTTGTGTAATATTTTGTTGTAAGAAAAAAAAAAAATGTATTTTTGGTTTTACAACTTAAATAAAACAATATGGGACAATGCGTATCCCCAAACGCCACAGTGCGACCAAGAACTCGTTTTTCCACCGATACCGAACGTCTCATCTGTGTGTTTGGGCACTCCAGGAAATGTCTCAGTAAATGACAGACGCATATACGACTCCTTAGACATCCGTGCATTTTCAATCCAGTCATTTGGAAACCACTCAAGTAATTTACACGGGGGACGTGGGGAACATGCCCCCCTCACTTTTTGAATGATGGGGAAATGTCCTCTCACATTGCAGGAATACTAAAACTTTTATTTCACGATAATTTATTGGTATAATCATAAGTCAGTATAGAAGTTAATGGGAAGAAAAATGTGATTGGAGCGCTACGCTACTGTATCCAAAACACAGGAAAATGGTTTAAGTTTGTAATTCACCATAGCTCCTGTTATTTACTAATGTTATTACACTGAGGTTTCTGTCTACTTACAGCTTGACTTTTTTCATTTGAAATTGAAATGGTAATAAAACAACAAAATGACCTTTGTGCCTTGTGCAAATAAACACAGACATCAAAAAAAACTAAATACATTGCCAAGAACTTTTTACACAATTATTGCACCAAATTAATCACAATATATTACTGATTCTAAAATATTTTGTGTGTTTAAATACATTGCACAGACTCTCACCTTTCTATTTATCAATGTTACAAAAACTCACTCTTGGTCACATTTTACTAAACATTTTTAAACTAATAAATAAACTATTACCATAACGAACATTATCGTATTCATCATCATAAAGTTCAGTTCTTGCCTGTAAACAGGAACACATTTAAAGTTTGAAACTCATTGTCTGGAGCTTGGTGTTATTCACATTATCGTTGATACACTGCGGTTTGAGGTTCAAGCTTCATCTGCATATTTTAAGTGGATGGAAGCTGAAAATACTTTTTAAAAACACCCTTTCCTTATACCAATAAGTGCAAGCATCATTTTAATGGCACAACTGTATTTATCTTAAGTATTTCAATTGTGGGGAAACAACGTTTCTAAGAATATATTTCAAGGGCAACTTTCACCCCTCTCATTATATTACTCCGTGTTCCCCGGGACAGTTTGAGACAGTTCAGGCTTTTCAACTCACAACCCAAGGCATTCTAGCACGTTTTACCTGCCTCAGGTACCATAATTGTTTCCTTTAATAGAAGCAAGGCTATGCTTACCAGAATGTTGTCCCGGTGAATATGGAGCCAAATGGTCACCATGCATTAAATCTGCATTATACCACACTCGTTGTAGCGCTCGCAGTGTTGAGCAGGGGCCGGTTATACTAAAGGGATCTGATCCTGGATCCAGGCTCCGATCTGAGCGGAGCTTCAGTGCTCTTAGAAGACTAAAGTCATGGCTTCGTAATTCCATGACTCAGAAGCGACTGAATAATTATAGCTATTTGCCACACTCATCACTCATGACAACAGTGCCAAGGGATGCAATGTTTTGAATGAATTCATCAATATTACAAAATCAACTTGGCTCATCAGGCACCTATATATTTTTTAGCCATGTTTATCACACATAAATGTCTGATAAACAATGACATCTTTAGTTTGCAGAAATCCAATGAGCACTAACTGCAGTTGTGTTAGTGCGGTTGTAATACACACACACACACACACACACACACACACAGTTAGTGTGCATTAACTAACTGAACTGAATTAATAACCACATTCGATACTTGCTCTGAAAAGGATTAACTAGTGCGGTAGTCGGTGCCCTTTGTAACCGAACTGTGTGTGTACTCTTAATTAGAGTACAAGGGATGCAATGTTTTGTTATACAGAATAATATTCATGCATGCCCCAGCTACAGGAACTGCCCCCCCCCCCATACACACACTTTTGAAACCAAAGTTACGTGATTGCTGTCATGGTACTGCAGAGCGTCGCCACCTTATTTAGCAGTGCAGAAAAAGCAAAACGACATCTCTGCTGGTATTGCAGAAAAGAGCGTAGCTGTGCTTGGCAAGCTGTCCATCGATTTACGTACAGTACTTTCTTCCAAAAGCATAAACAAAAACACAGTCTCCATGTCACACAAAACCTCACGATCGTCATGTAATGATGGCCCGAGTTCAGTGGTTTGTTTAAACAGGGAGAGCACTCACTTCAGTAATGAAAGCTGTGTGTACAACAAACAACCACAGCCAGTGCCGTTTGTAAATGTGGTTGTCAAGCCAACTGCAGTGTGTGTGTGTACGTAGCCTTAGATATTTAGTGTTATGTAGTATACTCAAAAATTCAGTTTACTGGGTTCTCTTTGGAGAACAGAGGATTCGAAAGAGCATCATCAGTAAAGAAAATATCTGTGTGAAGTACTCCCTCATACCGTAACACGTTAGTCGGGAGCCCTACCTAAAGACAGTGCTATACAGTGTGTTCCACCTTACAATCACATTTAATTTATAACAAGAACCAAAACCTGTAGTGGCCTCATCTCAATTTAAAAAAAAAAAAAAAAAAAAAAAAAAAAGCACTTTAAAGTAAAATAAATACATACTAATACTGTGTGTTTTATATTTGTGGTTTTGAGTTGTACTAGATCATTTTAATTAAACTTCACTTCTATTTTTGTATTATAAATGTTTTTCACTTCTGCCTCAGTAAAGAAAGCCATAATTAAACATGAGTGGTGTTCTATCTTTTATTTGAAGTCTGGCACAAATCTAGCTTTTGTTCTGTCCCTCAATCTAGGAGTACAAAGTAGATTTATGATGGGGAGGGGGGGAGGGGTGATATTATCTTGCAGAGCTCTTCAGAACTGACTGCCAATTTCCTCTTTCCTTTTTTCGATCAGCCGAGATTGGAGATTTTGACGAAGCCCAAAGCCGACGGCACCTCCGGGAAAACAAGTACATTCCTAACCAGGAAGCACTGGAGGACAAGATTGCTGAGTATCATGGCAAACACATGTGCGTTCCCTCACTGCTTCACAGGGCCTAGCTGCAGTGCTGCTGCTTCTGTTCAGGCTGTCTCTGCAGAAATCAACATGTTCTGGTCCTCATTTATAGTAACCTAGCAACAGAAATGATTATTGTCGTAAAGTGGGAGAAAATGATGTTCTATTGTTTTAGAACTGTGGAAAGGTAATAACTGGAAAATGAGTGTGCTGCCAGGTTAATATAAATGCTTTCATTCATTCAATTCCAAAACTTGGCTGTAAATGCAGTACTTCCAGTTAACCATTACCCTTTTTATATCTCCAAAGGATTAGTCAAATACAGCTCCCACAACTCCCACACCTTTTTACAGGTGTTTTATATGTGGCAACACATGAGATTGTGATTGTTAAAGATGACGTTATCCATTAATAAGTAATATTATCTAACTAATCAGTGCACACTGCTCCAACCTCATTTACCAAATATTAACAGAGAAACAATTACAGGCTATTGCAGTGAAATGGTTGTTTTAAATCTCTTTTTAGTAGCTATTGGTTTTATAAAATGTGGTAAAATAGTGTTGTTCTGTGACCACTGTTGTGCTTTGTAGTTCTTGAGTCTTATGTCTGAGAGAAATCTCTGACTCTGCATTACAGTACATTTCTCATAGCATCTTTAATTAAAAAGAAAGCCTGACTAGCCTCTTGGTTAAGAAAGATAACTGATTTGTTACAATTTTTGTCAATTTTATTCTGTTACAAAAACAAGTTTTGAATATGGTAACCTTTGATAGCATGAATAGGAATATTCGGAACATTTGACATACTGCAGGAAATTAAATCAAGTATAGAAAATATAACTATTTATATAGTGCAACAAGAAAACAATCCTCATAATTAAGATCAACACCCCTGGAGTAAGAAAGAAATTAATTGTAATTAATTGTAGCTAACAAAATAGTGCCATAAAATGTGTTTCTTTTAAAACTGTACATTTGAGACATGTGTAGCTAATGGGAAGTGAGACATGGCTGAGGTACTTGTTAGCTACAATCACTTTAAGAAACTGTAACAGGACTGTAGGCAAGCTTGTAGCAACATTGAGTAGCTACTTTAGTGTAGGACTGATTTTTATTAGTTTTGTGGCAAGCACACTTTTCTCAATATACAGTCATATAACGACATGTTTGCCTACCTAGTTCCGTCTCCTGTCAGATATTTCTCCCTTGTGGTTTGCCAGCAGTTAACGCCTGATGTGGGTTTCACTGAATATACTCGGGCAGAGAGATTGCAGCCATCTACTGATTTGTTTAAAATGCATTTATATACCAAATTGAGATTTAACTAAAACAGACAAGAATGTACTTTGTGCAAAAATCTGCCTTTGTGGGTTTGATTTTCAGGGTTCATATGCTTTCAGCTCTTGTATGTTTGGAGTGTGACCCTTTTAGAAGTACAGTAACAGCCATAGATAGTTAAAACAATAATCTAAAAAGTTTTTTAAAATGCATATCTTGTTGCTGTGTGTCCTGCTCTTGCTAATGGTTGTGTTTTCTGCCCAGCTGGTTATTTTCTTTATGCCCTGTGCTGTATTGGCAATAGAAACTCTAATTAGCCGCTGTAGACTGGAAACAGGAAGTCCTTTCCTAAATCAGATAAGGGGAATACAAGTATAGTTTGTCGGTGTACGTCTCTTTGTGTTACTCACCAGCAGAGGGGCGAAACAATAGACATTGATTGGGCATGCAGGGTTTTCTTTTATTTTACTGTACATTCATTATTTGCCCTATAGGTGGTACAACTACAAAATAAATAAGTTCATGGAACATTCAAAAAGGAGGCGCCTCATTCCATTCTTACCTTGTCATGGGCTAACAGTGGAATACTAGAAATGCTGAGAATTAACTCTGGAAATGGTTTGTCTCAACATAGATAGATGCCCACAGTAGTCCAGCAGTAACTGAGCAGACCCATCTACTGTAGCGCTGAATATGGGTAGATGTGCCAGTATATCAATAGGATAGGGCTTTGGTTTCAGGTCTCGTAATATCAGGAATCAACCTTGCTTGGAAGAGCATCATTTTAAGGACGATGCTGCACAGTATACAGTACTTGTGTGTCAGATTTAAGTACAGTTTTCTAATGGATTTGGCCAGTATGTAATAAAGAATTGGTTTGTTTGTTTTTGGGTCAGGGGTCAGACGCCGGCCGAGTCGGACTATCAGCTCTTGGAGGTGTCCCGGAGGCTGGAGATGTATGGGGTCCGGCTCCATCCTGCCAAGGACAGGGAAGGCACGAAGATCAACCTGGCTGTGGCACACACCGGGATCCTAGTGCTCCAGGTACAGGCACAGGAAACACACTCGCTGCTGCTCTTGAGCAAGGAAGACTTGAGAGAGTGATTACAATTCTGTTTTAGAAAGAAAGACACACCCACCCACACGATATATTATTGCTTTGGTACTGTACATACAATTAGTTAATTTAAAAAATAAATGTGTAAAAAATAATGTAATTGTATGTAAAAATAATGTGATATCTTGTAACAATTGTAAGTCGCCCTGGATAAGGGCGTCTGCTAAGAAATAAATAATAATAATAATAATAATGTTGGGTTGGGTAGCCAAGTATCTGGAAACATGTTTGAGAAATTGGGTTTACTGGAGGGTATAATATGTCAAAGCAGATTTCTGTACATAATCAAAGATTAAATCAAAGATGCTGAATGTTTGTTAAAAAAAAAAAAAAAAACCTGTTTCTTTGTATTTCATATAAAGGGCCACACCAAAATAAACGCTTTTAACTGGTCAAAAGTACGGAAGCTGAGCTTCAAGAGAAAGCGCTTTCTCATCAAACTGCGTCCAGACATGAATGTAAGTCTTAAGTTGTGTATTTTACTCTGAACTGAGCTAAAGTGCTATGTCTAATGAAGGTAGTGTGTCTACAGGAGATGGAATGTAAGAGCTTGATTACTAATTACTAAATTAAAGCAATTGTTTATATATCATGAGTTCTTGTCATTTTAAATGTTACTCTGCAGGCACATTACTAACCCTAATGAAGTGTTCAGGCTCTTTAGACTTGTGTATTTTACTCTGAACTGAGCTAAAGTGCTATGTCTAATGAAGGTAGTGTGTCTACAGGAGATGGAATGTAAGAGCTTGATTACTAATTACTAAATTAAAGCAATTGTTTATATATCATGAGTTCTTGTCATTTTAAATGTTACTCTGCAGGCACATTACTAACCCTAATGAAGTGTTCAGGCTCTTTAGACTAGACTGTACTGTTTCAGATGCATACCTGGATTTTCATCCTTTGAGAATTATTAATGTTGGGGTACGTTGTGTCAACCTCCCCCAGCAGAGCTCTTTCCAGGACACTCTGGAGTTTCTGATGGCCAGCCGCAACTGCTGCAAGGTGCTGTGGAAGATCTGTGTGGAGTACCACGCTTTCTTCAGACTCTTTGAGGAGCCGAAACCAAAACCCAAGCCAGTCCTCTTCACCAGAGGTTCCTCGTTTAGATTTAGGTAATGCTGGGGTCACCTCTATATTGTCCTGTTCTGAAATGGAACTTGTCTGCTGATTTTGGCAAAGTGACTTTATTTTCTATCGGAAAGAAAAGAGAGAAACTTGTAGTCCAGCTTTCTGTCACCCCTCGTTTTTCAAGTGATCTCTCTGTGTGATATTTATTTTTATATTGTAAAGCCACCCTCTGCTGGCCAAGTTTCTTTCAACTTACATTCAAGAATTTATGGTTGAGTGTTTAAAGTTCTGGGTAGTTTTCCAGAAATGCTTTATGTGTGTCTGAGAACCTGTCATGAAGCTTGTATCCAAGTTGCATGCATGCATCAAACATACTCCACCATCAATAGCACTTGGTGGTGTTGATTGTTTTGTAGAATAAACAGAAACTGTTGTGGTTCAATGAGGGTACCACACAAATAACCCCTCTGTAGGTATCAAGGGAAATGATAGACACCAGCTTGAATATATTTAAGATTACTGTTGCCACTGGTTCCCATGAGAAACCCAATGGAAATCAAATGTAATATCAAGGGTATTATTTCCTGCAATAAAATTAATAGATCAATAAAAAAAGATGCATTTGTTCCGTTCCTCAAACATGTATGTGTTGTAGATGTTTTTGCAGGTATTCAGAGGCTCTTTTTGTTTGTTTGTTTGTTTGTTTGATTGTTTTTCTAATAAATGATGGGATTATTTGTTCATTTTCTACATGTCAGTGGCCGGACTCAAAAACAGGTCCTTGATTACGTCAGAGACTCAGAGTTCAAGAAAATCCCCTTTGAAAGGTAACATCTATTGCATACTGTCAGTCTTAATATTTTTTTATTTTTGTTGTATCAAATCCCACAAAAATATGCATCTGAACTTGGTGTGTCTCGCCAAAAGTTATGCAAACAAAAAACAAAATAATTAGCATAGTTACATTAGTTCCTTATGGAATTACACCCCGTCTTTTTTAATTTACTGTACGGTAATTCTAAGAAGTATTAAATTGGTTATTATAAGCAGTCCCTGATGCACACAATATTTGTGCAATCTTTGCTTTTCTTAAAAACAGCATAATTACATTGAGCGTTCCTGTAATGGTTTAAAAAGAGAAGGGAAGAGGGAATGGGAGGAGGCAAGAGCAGTGGGCAATTGGCTAATTGAAACAGAACAATCAAATGTAACCGAGATAATGATAGTTTTCTTCTAATTGTCATCCAGGGCCAGGGATTAGAATGTCACTGGAATGTTGCATTTGTGTGTGTTCTTCATATTGTCAGTCATTACTAAGTCGAGCAGAAGTGGACAGTGTGATTACCACTAGGCTTGGTAACTGAGAATGGCACATTGTCTTTCAGAAAACACAGTAAGATCCGGTCTAACGTGAGCCTGTCTCCAAAGCCAACAGAGCGCCCATCAGAAGTGCCAAAGCAAGTCAGTATAACTGTCCGTATGGCACTCCTGCTTTTTGAGAGAGGTTATCTGTTTTGTACTGTGTGTGTGCATTGTGTAGTAGTGAGTTCACACAGAGACACTGATGTCTGGTCTCCCAAGGAACAGGTGGAAAAAGTTATCCCATGTCATGTTTTTCATATCGAACCTCCTGAGCCAGTCCACCATATTTTACAAAATAATAATTTAAGATACTGTCTGGTCCCTTGATAGCTACAGTATTTTTAACAATGTCAATGATATTCTGTTCTTGATTTTCATAGTGATATTGCACAGTAGTATTTTTTCCCGTCGCCTCTACCCCTGAACTCTTCTTTTTGTTTCTTGTCATTTTGTCACTTGCAGAGCGCGAGCTATACCTTCGGTGACAAGCCTGACTCCTGACCAAGCCTTGCGGCAGGTGAAGGAGGCCAGTGGTGGCTGTGTGTGTGGAAGACCGGCCAGACCGCATGGCGCGGAGCCCCTCGTTGAAGAAGAGCCCCAGCAGGACAGGAAGCAGGAGCATGCAGCAGAGGACGTGGATGGAGGCGTCCGGGGGAAAGCGCAGAGCAAGCAGCAAGCGGAGCACCCAAGCACAGGTCCAGCATCCCGGGCTGCTAGGGGCAGTAGCTCCTCCATTCCTTATATAGACTGCAGTGACGTAGATAGCGAGTATGATGTCCTCAAGGGTCGCGTCACGAGGTCCCAGTCCCAAACAAATGACAATTCTGAGGATAAACCAGTAATCAGTGGTGCCTACACCCACGAGAGGGATGAAAATCTGAGCAAACTCAGATTCAGCGACTCCCCTCCCATTTCCAATCCCCCCCTTAATATAACTGAAGAGTTTATTGATGACGACCCGGCCAATGTATCTTTCTACGCTGGCGGGACCCCTCGAATGCCTAGGCATAGCACTCTGGTAGATGAGATCTTCAGGGGCTCGGAAAACCGAAGCCCATTTGCTACCCCTCTCACGCCAGGTAGCAAGAGGTCGAGTCCTCATGCAAACAGTTTCAGCAGGACTGGCTCTCAGAGCTTGGTCGAACAGAATGACCACAGCTCAAGGTCTAGTTGTAGGGAGGACAGTCAAGGTTACCGCCTGAGGTCTAGCCCTAAGGAGGAAAGGCAGCAAAGTTATGGTTGCAGTAGTTATGGAAACTACTCCCCTATGGTAAGCAGGGCGCACCTGCCGAAGCTCCAGAATGCCCGGAACAGATCAGATACTGATCCTTTCATCCTTAGTCATGTGACTTCCACTCCCGCCAACAACCACAGGCCAGGGAGTCTTTCCAATGCTGAGCAAATGGCTGTGTTGGAAAGGAGAATGATGGCTAATGGCCTGTCATCTCCAGGGCAATCAAAGGCGAGCCCTGCTATGAAGAGGCTGTATGCAAGTGGTGCGATGGACCACATAGGGGCTGTTCAGATGATCGACTGCTCCACGAGCAGCGGGTCGGAATCCAGCGATTCCGAGTCTGAACCCCCCTTTAGCCACCCGTTGATGTTTGGGAACCCCAACGCAGTGAGCTCATCACCCATGCCTAGAAATAAGTACTCCTTCGGGAGTCTGCAGTTAGATGAGGAGGTAGAAGAGGATGGGTCGATTAATCTGAGTGATGAAGATGGTGGTCGGGTCTTCAGCTGTTAAGTAGGGAAATTGAAGCCCTGTTTTTACAATGAGATGGCTCCCTGTCTAGAGGACAGGCACAAGAATGCGCTGGTTGTTTAGAAATGTCAGCTTTAGTCTTCTGAAGTAGTCAGTGGGGGTGGGGGTATGTAAATTTGAGGCAGCGTCAACCTCCCATTGAAAGCCTATTTCTGCATGCGGTCTGATCCGCTCTTTTTGCCGTCGCAGGCATAAATAGGCAGACATGAATGTAATGTCTGTACAATAAGGCCTACTGAAGGGCTGAGATTTATAATGCATTAATTAATATTAGCCAGAGGGGGTTGAGTCACCACTGGCTGCTGGCAGATGTGTTGCTGCAGCCCCTATGTTGCACCACCACAGTCACATGCCTAAACATCTGTGCAAAGGGAAAATCAGTCTGACCACAAGCAGAGGGGAATCTTGACGTCTTTTTACTGTGTAGCCTTTAGTTTTAATACCAGTATGTGAACATGGGTTAAGCAATATCTGGACATAAAACTGGTCAATTTTAAACATATTTAAAAATAATGATTGTAATTCTTCATTCAACCCAAAAAAATCCCAAACTGAAAGAAAGCAAACTTAGTTTAAAAAAAAAAAAGCAAAAAAACCCTGTCTGACGTCTTGCATCTCATTGTAAATGGGGATTTCAATACTTTTTTATATTCAGATGCTGTTCGGTCAGTAAATATTGAAATGTTTTTAAGCAGAATTGTTTGAAATGAAGGAATTCTTCATAGGATGACTGGAGATTCACTTTGACTGCTGAAGTATGTGATTGAGACCGACCTGTGGTTGTTTCCAGAATGTACGAGATGTCCTGCAAGATTTAAATGTGACTAAATCATTCAATATATTGCCTTGAAGTTTCTATTTCTTTTGAGATCCAGTCAACACTCGTGGACATGGTGTAAATAGACCCAGTAGTGTTATTCTATGAGTACCGGTAGGCTGTTTTTTATTATTGTACCTGTGCACTTGCTTTTCTAATGACAATTTATTTTTTAAATGTAGACTTGTGCCATAGTTAAACATTGAGACAGTGCATAGGTCTAGATTTGTACAGTGTTAAAAAAAAAAAATCCTAAAAGGATTACAAATTAGTATTGTTGTTTTAGTTACATTTTTTACACAAAATGTTGATTGTGTAGTTAGACCAAATCTATCTGATTTAATTGTAATGTGTGTGATTCTAACTGCTGAATAATGAACAACCCTTTATTTAATGCACAGTGGTATTAATTTGTGCACTGCACTAACACCACTAAATACCAGTTTATACAGGGTTGAGTGCTGTACCTGCTTGACCATTTTTAATTGAATATCCTTATCTGCAGTTTTACAGTATGCTTGGCATCTTCATTGGGGTCAGGTGATTTTCTAATGGATTTTATTGAACTGAAGTGTAATATATTGGTTATTTCTGGACGTGAGAGAGTTTGAAATGCAGTTTATTCAGGTCATTTTGATTGAACTCAGAATGTGAAACCAGGTTATTTTTGAGGAAAGGCTTCTTGACTGTGGTAGGAAAATACAACAACACTTCATTCACTTAGAAAACAAAGGTTAAACACAGATTTTGGATGGGGTTTCCCTTTTTCCAATCCAGTATGAATGCATTGCTATACTAAATATTGTAATGTAAGAGGGTAAATGATTTGTTGCAGGCAGCAAATCAAGATCATTTGGCAGAAGAGCACCAAGTTGTCATGTTTCTGCCAGAAAAAATCTGAAAAAAAGCATGAGGAAATTTGAATTGAAATTTGAAGACTCTGCTTACCTTAGAATACTTTTTGTCAAACTGTGTGAAGCACTGAAGCACATTCAGAGTGGATAAAAAGCAGGGCTGATCTCTGTTCTCCAGGATCGGTAGCCCATCCACCTCTGCTGTGGATTGCTCAGCGTAAAAGCGATTCTGGCTTTAGGCTTGTGAGATCGGAAGAAGCTCACGCGCCCTCAGAACGTCTGTGCTGTGTGGGGACTCACTGCGGTGAGGAGAGAAAATAATTGGACATTCCAAACTGGGGAGGGGGATAAATAAATAATAATTGATCTAAATTTTAAGAAAAGAAAATGTGAAACAGCATCCCAGTGTGCAATGTTGGCAAGTGATGGTGTGACCTGCAGATGGTTCAGTCCTCAATTTGCAAAACCCTGTGGTGATGACACATAAGCACAAAACCGTTTTACGAATAATACATTGAGTCCAGTTTTTCCGTGAAGCATTTTTCATGTTGCAGAAAGAATAACCCACGTTAATTTTTTGGTCAACCCAGAGTGTATCAAAACATGATCCGTAACAAACCGGTTAAAATGCAAATCCTTAGTTTAAACCAGAGCTCCATTTTACTGGAGAGATTTTTCATACAATAACTGGTTGCCGGGCCTTCAGGGTGATGTGAATGGGCATTGTGATTAGCGGTCCTCTTGGGTAAGACCCCATAATGAGTTAACAGGTTAGCACACATAGTGTCCTGCAAGCGCCTGATTGTCTGAAGCCTGTATCTCCTGCTCAGATGGAATGACTAAAGCACTAACAGAAATACCCAAGCCTGGCAGAAACAAAGCATGACTCGCTCACCTTAACTGTCTTCTCAAGCATTCATTGAGAAAACAGTCCCAAAAAACTTTTTTTTTTTTTTTCTCCCTCCTCTCCCTTCCTTTTTTGTTTCTTGGATAAATCCAAAGTTGCTGTGGGTTTCATTCTCATTCTTGTCATTTGTTGGCAGGCGGTTTTTGTTTTGTATTTTTTCAGACAGCTTTATTATTTTCTGTCCAATGTAAGCACTGTTCTGTCAGCATGTATCTCTCGGGGAGGGAAGAGTCTCTCATTGTCCTGTTCTCTCTCCAAAGCATGGTGTACCTCTTGTTCTTGCACTGTTGGTTTGTTGTGTTGATTGCAGATTAACTATCTGTGTGGGGGTGTTGAGCCTGCTGCTCCTGGAACGCAGTGATCCGGTTAGCAGATAAAGGGTGGGAAGGGGAAAGGACACCAAACCGGGTATCCAAAGACTAGGAGTTGGGATCGTGTGAGATGGGTACGTCACACGTTACATTTGTCTAAAAACAAACAATCCATGGCATCCTGTGATTCATCGTTCTCCTCCTACATCTCAGTCATAAGCTTGTGCTGACTCAAGTGTGGAAGGCGCTTGTTTCTGTAGGAGCCCCCTCAGACCTCCCCAGGTACCTGAGGGGTTAGGCATCTAGGCTTGCTTGTACAGTATTTGCTATTCCCTATCCCCACCACAAAATGTAGATACAGCAGGTTAAAACAAATAATAATAAATACAGCTTTCAAATTATATTAGTGTAGTTCTTTATTGCACACAACCCCCCACCCCAATTGTATGTTATTTGTATAGAACTAATGGCAATGGCAATAAAGGAAGCTTATTGGATATAGTGACTAGGGTAATGTGATTTTATATATAGTTTTCAACCAAAACAGAATTATGAAGCCACTGGAATTGTATTGTTTATATGACTGTAACTTCAGTAACTGGATCACTGCAAACCCAGTTGGGGGTTGAGACTTGCTGCAATAGACAGAGCCCTGGGTGTTGGCCTACAGATGGTACTTGCATGTCAACTCAAACATAATAAAAGCTAATACAGTTTGCCACATAAATGTGTGCGGATTCGTATTCCGCAAAGTAGGTTTTTGATTTGTGTCTTACTGAAAAGGGAGTTTCACCACTGCATGTGCTTCACAAGCTGACCAGCAGCCCAGGGCCTGCTGAATACTCACCCTTCCTAACACCACGGCTTGGTAAACGCATGGGCCTCTGTGTGTCCACACTACCTGGTGTTTCAGCATGTCGAAAGAAGGGCACTTTGTACATAAGCATGATGTCTCTGTTTATTCATGAGCTTTCTCAAGCTGTTTAACAAGCAATGCTGACTCCTCTATGGAAGTGTTCCTGGTTTCAGTTTCTCTATCCTCTCTGACCTCTTGCTGTGAAAATGTAAGGTAGCGCATTCATCAGGTTGGGATACCCCACTTTTTGTGTATTTTAATTCTGTATTTCGTACTTCTAGTGTATAATGGATGTCTTTTGTAATACACGCGTGTCATCTTACAGGTTCACTTGCTGAATCTGTTTTACTGTGCAGGGACACTTCGTTCTGGACCAGTTTTCTCTGTTTATGTTCTATACTGCATTCCGATTTATAAGATGAAAGAAGAATGAAGCTACTCCTGATGAATGCGCTGCGTTTCTCACAGCTACAGATCAACAATGCACTTTTCAAGGCAGTGAATGTTACGACCTGCATGTAGCAGGTTGTTCCATTTTTCTATGGCAAGGCCACTTTTTTTTTTTTTTTTAATAAAAAAAAAAAAGGCTACAGCTGTTTCCACTGCCAATGTTTGGAGAAAGCCAAGACTTAGACACTGTTCAAAGCACACGTAAATTGTGTTTTATTGTTTAACATTTTAACTGTAATTTGAAAATACTGGGGGAATGGGCTTTGCTAACCACAAGTGATGTTTTTTTTTTATTTTTATTGTATAACCTAACCACCAATGCACTGTAGTTGTCACGTACAATAGGTGGATGTCCTTTTGAGATCACCACAAAATGTTTCTGCACACACAAGGGTTTATGTGCCCTCTATCTCTCTCTCTCTTTCTTTCTCTCTATTTCTCTCTCTGTCTCTATTTCTCTCTATCTCTCTCTCTTAACATGTATCTTGTAGTGTGTTCTGGGGATACTATGCAAACTCACTGGTTTCTTCTACGACTGTTTTGCTATTTCTTTGTGAAGGGTTGCTCCACTTTTTAACGTTGTATACGGTTGTTTACTAGTGTCAATAAACGTTGACCTTTGTGAAGTGGGACTCTGGTATCTTCTTTAGACACCAAACAGTGTTCATATTGTGATTGCCTAGATTTTAGAATGACCCCTCCTCCCTAATGTGCTGTGTTAGGTATAGTCTCAGCATGCTCGTAATTTGTATATATTTATTATATATAGCACATATATAGAAATATATATGTGTGCATAGAATAATGTAAATTAGTATTTGTGTATGTTTGTGTGATTCTATAGCCAAATATATATTATACATAAGATACATTTACTGTATCTATATAAATATATATTTAACAAGACTGTAGGCAGTGTGTGTGAATTTGAAAGGCTTGTAGTTTGAATCTGTCTTCATAGTTCCCTCACCATTATTTTTCAATTATTTCTGGTAGACTTAGAACTAAAGCAATCTGTGATTCATTCACGTTTTTGTTTGTATCAACTCAGTGAAATAATTGGAACAGAAAGCAAAGGTAGGCAGCTTAATACCACTAATGTGACTTTTAGTTGCCTTCAGAATTCTTTGGTAAGTGTTGTGTTTTTTTTTTGTGTTTTTTTTTGACGAAGAGTAAAAATAGCCTAGTTCCTAGTGCATAATAATCCACAGTCGACACATTTGTATCCCAGCTAGTAAGCAGTCTGAATAGGATTGACATGTTCTATTCCCAACATTTTTAAAGGAATGGATAATTAGGTTCCAGTGATCCGAAAGAAGAATTATGCAAATGTGTTTTAAAAAGGCACTTGGTGTAATATGTGAATTACTCAATGCTGTAGTGTGACTGAAAGCTTCCATCACTTAGCAGTGGTATTGTTATATTAGTTCCACGCTTAGCTGGATGGGTTATGATGCCTTTATTCAAACCTATTTCTAGCAGATACCAAAGCTTATTCCCACACATGCACTTGAATGAAGTGTGCCTTGTATTTTAATTGTAACGTGTTTCTTTCCCTTCTCCTCTCCCAGGCTCCGTGACCAATAGCCCGCGTTTATCAGAGACGTCCGTCAATTCACACGGAGGTTTGACAGCCCAGAGGTCTGTGCTGTCACCCTGCTTGAGCCCTGATGGCAGACAGCCCTCTCCCCTCGCCAGCCCCCTGCTGAACGATGCTGGCTGTGTCCGGACTGACGATGAGGACGAGGGCAGGAGGAAGGTAAGCGCCTAATCACACGTGAACATGCTTAGGTTTTAGGGGATTCCAGGTGGGATTTAATACATGTTAACTGAAAAAAAAATAATAATAATAAAAATTATTAGATTTTTGTTGATCCCCACCCCCCAATTGTATATGTGCATCGCTGTGTGGAGTGACAGCCCGCTGTAGGAAGGTAATAGATAAAGCACATCGTAAATATAGGCTGAACGATGAGGACTTTATACAGAATTCTTCTTGTACTTTTCACAGAGATTCCCCACTGATAAAGCCTATTTTATTGCCAAGGAAGTATTGACTACAGAGCGAACATACTTAAAGGACCTTGAGGTCATCACAGTGGTGAGTTTGAACTGAACCCTTTTATATTCTGTACAAAAAGGAGCTTCTGTCTTCAGCTTGTTTTTTTTATACCTTCTCTCGACCAGTGCCTCTTTGTTGTGGTATCTGGTGCTTCATCCACAACTGCTCAAAATGACTATTTATTAAATGTATTTTACATATTAGATGTGTTTGCAATTTATAAACTCTGTTATCCACTGTGTTTGTTTCTTATTTCGATTTTGTTTTGTACCAAATATATTAGGGGTGAGATGCAATACTCAAGTATTCGAAATAAACACTTTCTACTTGAGAAAGCCTTTTATGCATTACTTAGCAGCCTTGGCATTTATCGGATAGCCAACTGGTGCAAATTCATATCACCATTTTGATATGTCCCTGAATATTTCAACAGTTACCCAACTACAGAAGTGATGTTGGGCATCTATTATAAACAGTTTTACCTTACATGAAAAGTTTTTCTTGCTGCGTTTTGCCGCTCTCTTGTTTTCCCTCGTGCTGAGTTACCTGAGTTAATTCTAATTGCATTTTCGATTTTAGGGTCCAGAAATAAAATTCCAGCCATCAAGGTGCAACTTGAAAAAACACTGACCTTGTTTTAAAAAACGCAGGAATCCAGATTTGCCTGCTCACTGCAATAGAAATAACCTGTCATTCAAATACTGCCTCCTTCTCCGTGGAAAAGAACAACATTTTCTCAGACTAGTAACCACATGCGTTCTTAGAATCATGTTTGTTTTAAGCATTTGCAATTTACTTGAGGTGCATTTTCAAACCCATGGTCCTGACCACAGTTGAGAATAAAATATAAAAGAAAAGGTCTAGTCTAATACAAATATGTGTACGTTTTTTTCTATTGCAGTAACGTTGCAAGAATAAATGAATGCATAAATACTGTAGCCTATACAAAATGCAGGAATGACTAAGCTTCTGGTTAGGAGCATGTCACACCAGGCAGCCCGTATCCCAGCAACCCCGGCAGCTACTGTCTGTGAAAGTCCGCTCTGAGAACTCTTGACTTGTGCGCACTCTACTACCTGACTGGAAAGAACGAAGACACTAATTCCAGGACTGCAGCAAATTATATAAACATACCACTAAGCTTCAGGATAGATGAGAGTTGTGCTAAGCAGTTCATAAAAAAAGTACTTTAAGTTGTTTCAAGTGATCTGGGAAGATAGGAAACAGCACTACAAAGACCAATATACATCTTTTGGCGCATTGTAATAACCTTTATGGACATGATTCTGTCTCTAAGGTAGCTGCATATTGCCAGCATAAAACCGTTTGCATTTAATCATACTCTGAAGAAACCACATAATATGAACATTGAAAAACACAGTCCTTCCTTTTGAATTGTATTTGATTAATGCAAAGCAGCCGAAACATGTAATATCTGATTTCCCTGTGCTGTTTACACCAGCATATGGCAAACTTGAGAACAAGATGTGATGTACATGGGAAGACAAATTAAATAAAAAGAATATGCAGATGTGTTTTAGGTGTTCCGCTTCCCAAACTAAAATAGGTTTTAAAAGCCAGAGGGCAGGTTTAAACCTTGAGTAAATAGTTTTATTGGCAACTGTCTTTGAAATGTTTTTGGTTCTTTTAACTTGCGTTTCTGTTGAGACTGCTGTGCACCTGCTGCTTTCTGTCCTCCAAGACCCCTTGTGAAAATCTGAAATGGTTTCTTCATAATATCGAGTTGATACAGAGACAGGAAAACAGATTTTGCCTTTGCCAGTCACTGCAGCAGGAGATCTGTGAATTGTGTCGGCTGTCATTTTATTTCCTACTCAATGAAATATAAATTCACATGCATGGGCAAACAAGAGGATGCACCCCGCACTGAGGAAGCCATGTTATTGGGTTGATCGTTGTTATTGGATAGATCATTGCTAGCTAACCAAGGGTTGTGTTTTTCATTCCAGTCCTTCAAGAATGCTGTGAGCAAGGATGAAGCGATGCCTGACTCACTCAGAAACACCATCTTCTCCAACTTCGATCCCCTCTATACTTTTCACTCTGGTTTCCTAAAAGAAATTGAACAAAGGCTTGCACTCTGGTAAGACGAGTCAGACTGAGATATGCAGAGTCTTTTTCTAGGTGTGGAAGAACATGCATTTGGAAGAATAGTATTTATAAAATAAAGAAAGCAGATATGCCATGGTGTTGTAGGTCAGACCCAGCAGAGCACCATTCAGGGTTTCCATCAACTCAACACTAGAATATATGGTTTACACACATTTGCACAAAACAACTTGAACACACTTCAATGTTATGCCTCCCTAAACGTTGTAAACTGACGGTGTGCCAGTTACCTGGTTACGTGCTGCACCATGCTTATCACTGTATGAATCTGTTGCAGTAATAAACAGAAGTATATTATAAATAATACATTCATATTAGGTCCCTGAATGGCCAGACAGTAACAGTTTTATTGAACTCTTGAGGAATCACCACCGGTCAAAATAGAAAATATAGCAAAATCCCATGTGGACCTCTGTATATATGTGGGTACAGCACATCACATGACCTATAGAACTCTGGTCACCATGGCAATACATCAGCCAAGCAGGATCTACATTACACCTCCTATCAGAATAGACTGCTTGCCTGCCTGCTCGCCCCAGGCACTTCATTTTATGCTGTTCCCTGAGATGAGTCAAGGCTGGATAATTGCAAACACACTTCTGCCACTAACCGCAAAGCTTGAGGTAAGCAATGCTGACTCTTCCATTCCAACTTTTTGTTCCAGCCTTAATTATACTCCTGAGCAAGTCCTATAATACTTCATACTTTAAAACTAACCCTGTTAAACGTGGGCTGGAATAGCCCTTCAGCAGGAGTAGAGCTGCACAAAGCTGTTCAGCCAGTGCACTGTCAGAGCCGTGGTAGTGTATTGGCAACCCTTCCCAGGAGGATACAGCTGAACATGAAAGTAGTGCAGGTTTGCCATGCCGGGGAATATTCCAATCGGATTTACCTTCACGGCTCAGTGAGATTCCACTCTGCAGTCAACTGGGTTGTTCAGATTGTGAAAGATAAGTTTAAAAAACCTGACACTGGTTTACTTTGTACAGTAGGACTGATCAACAGCATACCAAGACAAAATCCCATACATGATCAGCATGATAGCACATTCTATGTAAATGTAGTTTTGTTAAACTGTTTGTATTTGGAGAACTTCAGTTACACCATTGCCCAATAGTGACACCTGCTGGGCAAGATTAGCATAGCACACTTGGAATATACAGTAAAACCTGTCTAATCCAGCCCCTCTACAAACCAGCATTCTATATAATTTGGCATAATTTGTGGGTTTTGACTAAATCCCTATTGAATGAATGGTGTGATACACTGGAAACCTGTCTATTCTGGAATCCGACATGATTTGTAAATCTGGTCTGCCTAAAGCCAATGTAAATCTAACTGGCTCAAGTGTTCAAATAGTCTTTGATACCTTTATTTGTCTTATTTTTTAGCTACAGTATTCAGTTTCGCAATACAGCGTAATTCAGGAGCACACTGAATAATGTTTTAAAGAAGAAATCACACTGGCTACCTTTTTTTTCATCTGGCAGCAGTTTGGTGTGGTGATTACATGGCTGGTAACCAGCCATGTGGCAAGGAGGCTATTCAAACAAATTGGCTCTGAGATTCTTTGTTTCTAAAGTAATTAGGAATGGGGTTGATTCCTGTTTTATCATTTTTTTTAAATACATCTCCAATTCCCCTTCCCTTTTAATCAATTCCTACACATCATTGATGAAAATTGCAATTAGCAGTCTTCTGTTAAAATGTGCTTCTCACAGTGGCAACAAATTATTTTAATTGAAGTCACTGTTGGTCAATTCGATTGGCTTCAAGCTAAAGCAGTTGAATAATCACAACCATTATGTTTAGAATCGGGAATTGAAAAGCAGGAATTGAACCCAAACCTGAAAGCAATAAGGACATTTTATGTGGTCTGTCACTTTTGTGCTCAGTAATGATAATAAAATAATATGTATAAGACAGTGGAATCATTGCAGTCGCACAAACACACAAACAGTTCTGTCCACATGGTAGCCTTCATACGAGTCAGCAGGGAAGCACATTACCATACCACTGTGGGAGACTTGAGTCTTTGTAACATCTCTGCTCCCTGTATGTCAAGGTGGGTCAGTCCCATAGCAAAGGGAAACATTCCCCTGTGTGTATTAGTCCCCTCAATATAACATAGTGGTCTACTTCTCTTTGTGACAGGGAAGGCCGTTCCAACGCTCACATTAAAGGAGATTATCAGAGGATTGGGGATGTTATGCTGAAGAACATACAGGGTATGAAGGTAAGGCTTACAGAATGAGCTCTGCCTGCTTTCTCCCTTTTCTAAAGTACCAGAACAGCACTGTATCAGCGTGAGCAAAATGGGTCTTAAGATGGAGATAACTGAAGGCTTCAGACTCTTCTGAAAGTCTTGTAATTGAAACCGCACGCTCAAACCAAAACAAACGGCAGAACAACCAGACTGGTTCAAGTGTTATTTTAGCGGCCTGCAGACATGTGCAGCGTTGTCACTGTAGCAGTGTACCAGTTTGGAGGTTATCAAGGTAATTCTCACATTTTTGCGCCAGTCAATTTATTAATGCAGAAGTGCATTTTTGTTATGTCACTCAAATTGAATTATTTATTTTAAAGTACCAGTAATGCCCATGTTCAGTACGTGAGTGAAACGTGAAGTGTTAATCTGTGCGATGCTGGTAACACGTATACATAGTCATGTGCATTGTAACGTATGACACTGAGCAGTTCCTGTTTTCAGACATGGGGAAGAACAGATGGCTTAAAGCAGAGGCACCCCAGACCACAGTGCTAAGCTAATTATGAGTGAATACACAGCTCTCCCTCCTCGCTGAGACTAAAGGCTTTGTTTGAGCCCCACTGGGATTTCTTTATATTGGTTTTCTTTTTTAAGGTTGTGTGTTTAGAATAGCTAGTTTTCCCACCTTTTGTTGTTCCTTCCTAACAGTGACCCCTGCTGCTAGAGTAAGGTATGGCCTGTCAGTTTGTTCTGTGTTCAGCAGGGTGTTCTGGCTGGGTGGAATACAGAATAGGTCAAGTTCTAGTCTTCCTTCAAATTGAGCGGAAGGACAATCCTAAGAGGTGGCTATTGAAACTCATTGGGTTTTAAAGCAATATTCCTGAGTTTCTATGTGCTTTTCACGTACCTGTTATTCGGGTTCTGTTTTGTAAATGCTATTTTCTATGTTGAACGTATTCTGGAGCTTTGATCAGGGGTGGTGGGAGAGTGTAACGTTGTCCCAAACTAGAGAGCCAGCACGTCAATGCCTGTTTCATTACACACCAACAATGAAAACCTGGTAATGTTAAAGGAATACTTATACCCTCTGAATTTGCATTATATGTATTGATCCCACAAATATGTATTACTCTTCCTGCACTAATGGATATTTGTGTTTTAATTTGTACAGTGAATGATTTTATTTTGACAGCAGCTTACAGCACTCCTGCAGAGACACTCCGAGGTGCTGGTGCAGCTGGAGCAGACAGCGAGGTCCTCGCGGAAGCAGGAGGTCCTGTGCAGGGAGTTCGAGCTGCAGAAGGTCTGCTACCTCCCCCTCAACATCTTCTTCCTCAGGCCACTCCACCGCCTCATGCACTACAAGCAGATCCTAGAGCGGCTCTGCAAGCACTACCCCCCCAACCACGCAGACTTCAGGGACTCCAGAGGTAAGGCAGAGGCAGGGAGGTAACCACTCACACCTGGGATGGGGATTCACTTCTGATCAAACAGATCCGAGACATCAGAAAGCCTCATTTTCCCAGGAAGGACCCTGGGCAAGTTGGAACAATTACATTGAGAACTGCCAAGGCATTTAAAGGAAATGTCACGTTTTAAGTAAATGCTAAAAGAAACTAGTAAAATTCTTTTATTTATTTTTATAAATGTCCAATTATGTTTTTTCTCGTCACCTCAGCGAGTCCACTCGGTGACCACTAGTACAATTCTTTGATAGTGATAAAGACTTCTAGTCTAAACGGTCTATCAGTAGAGCAGTCCAAAGGACTATGACGCTTTATACCCTGAGTTGAAGGAGAGAGATGGATCTCCTCTTGGAACATCTTAAGACCTATATACTGGGTTTACACTACTTAGACAGGAAGGAGTTAAGCAAAGTAGTCCCGGTTACAGCAGAACACTAAGAAAATGACTTCGCCTTCAGAAGTCATTTTACACTGTTGCTGATCATGAGCATGGCTGGGTTTCTGCCTCACTAAGAGACAATATGGAAAATAATGAGCAGTCACTACCCTGCTATTTCTGATCTCCAGTGCTAATTAGTTTCCATCTGTGTAAATGTGTTTCTCATCACGGAATTGTTATCAGCGGTCTAATCTTGATACCAAGACTAGCTCGCCATTTGCTTTTCACTTACACTAGGACAGTAGTTCCCAAACTGAGGGCCAGGGCCCAAAACTGGGCCTCGGAAACAACACTCCTATTTATTTTTTTGGCAGATGCCTTTACAAGTGTCACAGGGTTACAATGCAATATTCATATTTAAATACAGTATAGTTTACAGTAAGTGCAAATAATACTATTTAAAATACTATATAAAATAGCCTCCGTTCTGCATGGTTGTATGGATGGTCTTTTAAAGACATCAGCTAGTTTTTCTTTCATTTAGCTGCTCTGGCTGATATCTCCGAGATGGCAGCTCAGCTCCATGGCACCATGATAAAGATGGAGAATTTCCAGAAGCTGTTGGAACTGAAGAAGGACTTGATCGGCATTGATAACCTAGTCATTCCAGGGCGGGTGAGTGCGGTCTCCATAAAGAAACAATATCGCTTCCCATCAATACAAAGCTGTACCATGTTTTAACCTGAGGGATGCTGTATGATTGGAACAATAATAACAATAAAATAGTGGTCACAAAACTGTAAGCATGACAGTGACCTGGCATGGATACGTATGTATTGTGGTTTGCCGAGTGCACTCTGGGAAACAAGTTGCTGTTGACCAAGTTATTTATTTATATTTTTTTCTTTAGGAATTCATCAGACTGGGCTGTCTTAGCAAGCTCTCTGGAAAAGGCCTGCAGCAGCGAATGTTTTTCTTGGTATGTAAAGAACCTGGATCTTAATGTTGCATTTTTAAATGTTATTGAGCTATGTGTGTTTATATGTTGACAAACAAACAAAGAAATTTGTCAGTGCCAAAATACGTGTCAACAAAAAAATTCTGACCCCTTAAACGTGCGTGTAAGAGATGTATTTGTGCAATTACTGGAATCTGTCCGGAGAGTGTTTATAAAGGTAAATATTATGTATTACTTTATACATTCAAAGGACAGGCATTTACTGAATCTTTTGACCCAGGATATTTATACAGGGCAGTCCTTCAGGGACATGTTTCCAGAGAAGTCCTGTCCTCATGCTGAGCTTTGGAAGCAAAGCTGCTAGTAGAAACAGGTGCCAGAGCCAATGACACTACTTCTCTCTTGCAAGTTCTATGGGAAGAGGTCCATAAAGTAGGCAGACTGTGTTCCTTCATCCAGCATAATCGTGGTGTTCTCTTTCCCCCTGACAGTTCAATGATGTTTTGTTGTACACAAGCAGAGGAATGACCGCGTCCAATCAGTTTAAGGTCCATGGGCAACTCCAACTCTATGGCATGACGGTAAGTACGGCCTATTCATGACATCATGTTGCCACTAGAAACTCAGTCACGACCACAGCAGGTGAGGGACTGATGAATGTGAGGAGGAACAGGTACTCATTTTAATACAGTTTTACAAACATAAAACTTAAACCCAGCCACGCCAACATGTTTGAATTGTATTGATGTGCAGTAAGTTTCTGAGATTTTTAAAGAATTCACGTTTTAATTTTTGTTTTTAATCATTTGTATTGTATAATGTGCCATTGTTATGGTATTATGTCAGCACCTATACATTTCATGAATTTGTCAGACAGTGTATAAATACTGTGCAGTCTTTGTATTTGAGGTAAAACCATTAAGTCCGCAAACCATTTTGTCCTGTGCCTTCACGTTTGCTGTTAATCACTCCGAAGCTGGTGTTGAAGGTCAGCTACTCCTTGTAAATGTTGTTTGCTGAAGAGCATCTTTTTGTCTCCTTTTCAGGTCACAGAAAGCGAAGACGAGTGGGGAGTGCCTCACAGTTTCACTCTTTTTGGGCCGCGTCAGACCGTGGTGGTAGCAGCAAGGTAGCGCTCTGCTGTTCAGCTAACGTTTCCACGTGAACAGGCACAGATTCTGACCAGATTAACTGGAATTGAGAATGGCTTCCCGTGGGGAGCTGTTAATTTCCTTGAGGAGACAATACCTTGTGCCTCAGGCTCAATTAGAATTGGAATGTTACAATATTGTTTTTTATGTGTTTATAATTGTGGGTCCAATAGAACATTATTAACTTTGATAAATGGCTATGAAAACATTACCGCTACAATCCAATCTAATAGTAGACCCCCACTATAATATCAGCCTAGATTGTGTTGGCAATGGGATTGCTATGCAGCTTTCATTTAACCAGTTTCATTGCTGTTGTAATAGTTTGGACTTGTGCAATTCCTCCTGCTTCCCTTTCTATTGCCTATAAAGTATAGAGTGGCCATGTGTAAGCTTCAAAACCACTGTAAAGTGTTACAGTACCTTTTATACATATAAGACCTCTCTCAAGTATCAATTTTTTGCTCATTCATTACCACTGAATATTTTATAAATTCTATACATTTTTCTAGACCATCAGTACAGCTTTTATTTTGGCTCAAAACTAAACATGTATAAAGTATATGTGTGGCCTCTAATCAAATCGAATATGTTTCTACTTACCACATTTTGGCGTAGCTGTAAGCAGCATTAAAATTCCCTAAACTGTAATGTATTTTATTCGTAAGCCTATTCCCTGAACCTGAGCCATGGTTTCTTTATTCTAGCACGGCTGCAGAAATGGATAAATGGATAGAAGATATTAAGATGGCCATTGACCTTGCTGAGAAATGCAATGGACTGGCCCCTGAATTGCTGGCCAGCAGCCCTCCAGAAAGCAGTAAGTAGATTAAACTATCAAGTTTTCTTCAGCAGGAATGGGAAGGCAGTATTAGAGGGTTATTTCTATCCAGGGAAATAATATACAAATAAATACATAGAAAAATGGGTTTGATATTGTTTCATAAATAAATGCATGCAGGAGTGATGAAACTTGATGATCCAATTGAATTCCTGTTGATTTGCATATTTATACATTTATATGTCTACTCCTTCCAATAAACAGCGTATCTGGCTGCAGTTACCAGAGGTTGTTTCGAACCCTCTGTGTGGGTACTTGGTAACTGGATTCAGAGGCAAATCAAGCGATGAGCTCCATTCAATGTCATTTCTGATTTGAATATGTACAGTATGTCAGACTTCCCCAGTCTATTACATTGCATAAGATGGCATTGCAGTATTATATTTCAATGGGTTTTCTTTGAGAAACTAAATCAAAGTTCTTTTTTTAATGAGCTGCTCTCCCGTTCCAATTCTAGTTCATAGACATAAGTAACAGGCTAGATCAGACAGTTTCCTTATAGTGTATTGGTTTGCTTAATATACTGCTGTGCACTAAATGGTGCTGTGCATACTACTGTAAATACATTTGTGCTCATCTAGTTTCTGTTACATATGTCTATGTTGGGTAACTAGAACTGAAGAACCATTCAGCAGGATTGTAACCATTAGAACAAGATAAGAGAAGAGCACTCATGAAGCTGCTTCCTCTTCTCTGGAAACCATTCAGGACCTAGACTTTTGATTTCTGAAACCTGCGGGGCTGTTGGTTGGCAATTCTGTGCATTGCATCAAAATGTTCTTCAATGCGACTTTTAATGCATTTCTTAGAATCTCCAGAGGACTCGACTGTAGACCAGGAATCTGAGGATGATCTCAGTTCTTCCCGAACCTCCCTTGAGAGACAGTCCCATCGTGGTAACACCACGGTGCATGTCTGCTGGCACAGAAACACCAGCGTTTCAATGATCGACTTTAGCATTGCCGTGGAGGTACCCATCTCAGACACCAGCTCACTGCCTTCTGTCACTCTCTGCTCAAACTGTATTTGCTAACAAGAGACGGTATCTTGATGTGTTTCATTTACTTCGCTTGATTTGGTTGTTGGAATTTTATACAGTAGAGTGACAGTTGACATAAGACCGAGGATCATCACAGAGTACAGTTGTTGTCTTGACTTTTACTAAAACTGTACTAATGTGATTTTGCTTCTGGTGTTCTGGTGCTTTTCATGCTAAAGCTGAACATGCATCTGTTTACTATTGCACCATGTCACAATTTCTTACCAATAGCATTATTATGAGAAATGGAAACGGTAGCGGAAGAGTTGAAATGTACTAAAATGTTGTTCTTTCTCCCCAGTAGATGAATTTACAATAAATAACAGATACAATCTCTGTCTCTGGCCAGTACAGTTTGAACACACACTCTTTTCTTAAGGACAGTCGGATGCTTTCTGTAATCTCATCACCATGTGCTGCTGCTGATTGCGTTTGCTCCTTGTGATTTCATTCACCTCTCACACCAGCAGAACATGTGTGTCTATGCTGCAGTCTTTCTTCACTGGCTAACCCCGTTTTCTGGTTTGAAGGATATTTCCATGTTACACGGTATAAAGCAATAAAGACAGTCTGACAGTCTTTTAGCAGGCCGGTGTGGAAGAGACAACATATTGGATTAGTTAAGGAAAGTCTAGAATACATTAAGGACTTGGTTCCTATATGAATTATTTGGCTTTTGAACTCTTGAAATACATTTGCATGTCATAACTCCCTTAACCATTGTGGGACTCTCGCTGTCTCACTGCAACAAGTCTAATGATTTATAGGACTTGAAATATCCTTCAATGAAATGGTTTAGTTTGATGTTTCCATCGTGGGTTTTTAATGTCTGTTCCACAGCTTCACCCCCAGAATGATTGCTGGCAACGCTGTTTAAGCTGCGGATGCTTCTGTGCGGTTTACCTATTCAGTTTCTGTGTCTCTGTCCCCCTTTTGTTTTCTGTGTCTCTCTGTCCTCCTGTGGTAGAAGATCCTTGCCCTGTCAGTGCCTCTGAGTCCCTCCTCTCTGGACTCCTCACTGACCAGAGACCTGTTGCCAAGTCTCATATCTGCTGGTACCGAATGCACAGCCTCTCCTTTTATGATACCTGCAGGAGTATAGAGGTAAAGCTTCCAGCAACACAGCCTGGTAGATGGGAATAAGGACTACAATGTCAGCTCCATCTTTCACTTTAATGGTATTAGATGTCTTAGGGAGAAATGGCTGTTGAAGTAAACAAACAGTAAGGATTTTACCAATAAGATAAGCAGAGTTTACCAAAGTCAAAAAAACAAAAACTGAAAGGTTGAACTAATGTAACCGACCCCGTTTCCCTATCCCTGTTCAGTAAATGGAGACTGGAATCCCTTGCAAACAAGATGGAGTAGAGAAATAACTTCAAAGAAATCGGCTGCATAGTTTCATTTTCTCATCTGCTGCTTTTTTATTTTTCACACACCAGTGAACTGTTGTGACATTGTCAGACATCCTCAGTGTCCAGTGTACAGTATAGCATAGAACAAAGAAGCCTGGTAACACAGTGGACCCAAGCTGTCGCAGCACAAGAGGAGCTTTGTTCAACATGTTACACACTCATGACTTCCCACCATGTAACCCAGCACAGTTGGACACCCATTATAGGGACCCCTGGGGAAGCTTTTAATAAAATAACTACTAGAGTAACCAAATATAGAAGTGGCCAATATAGTGCAGCTATACAACAACAAAAAAAATGTTTTCAGTTGTCCTGAGTAACATTGCTTAAGTGCCTTTAAAATGTGGGCATCTAAATATAGATTGTTCCACTAGGGGGTGCTAATGACCTCCTTAGAACAGCAATGCCCTGGGCTGACAGTTCGAGAGAATAGGAATGCACTCAAGGTCTGCCACCAGTGGATTATGTTTCAAGTCTAATGCTTAGAATTCTTCTCATGAAAACATGAACACAGGCATCTGCAATAAACCCAGGAGAGTTCTGGCATGTGCAGCTAACAGTAGACAAGCTTGGACAGGAAGAGCGCTGCTGTTTTTATTTAGGTGCTGTTATATTCATCTATTTTAATTTGAAAGGATTTTCTACCTGCTTTGCTTTCATGTCTGTCTCTCAAAAATGTTAAATCCTGTTTATTAAATTCAAATTATATATCTATTTCTTCCGTAAAAAGGAAAATCGATTTGATTCCATGGAGCTCCCTAACATTGTAACATAAAAACAAAATAATCGACTGGAATTCAATTTTTCGTATTCTGGATTAATGCTAAATATTTAATTCCTGTCATTTTTTTGTTCTAGTGTTATAACAAAAACAAAATTCAGCTTGCAAGTGAAAGTGGACAGCTGGTAAGGTGCATTCTGGTGACTCTTCCCTCGTCAAACACCTTCTGTTTCTTATTGTTTTCCTATTTTAGAATCAGCTGTCTGGTAACTTGCTGAGAAAGTTCAAAAACAGCAATGGCTGGCAAAAGCTGTGGGTGGTCTTCACAAACTTCAGCCTGTTTTTCTACAAATCACATCAGGTAAGCTGTAACAGGTGGCCTAACATACATATATTTTAATACCATCAAACAGTAAATACATACATTATACTATGCTAGATTCTTCATGGAGGGTTAGGCTTGTTTCCTAGCAAAAGACAGGACTTTCTTTGCTGTCGCTTCACTAGGTCTCCACCCTTATTGAAGCCCTGCGATCAAGCCTGCTCAGAACAGCTTGACTTCAAAACAGCAATGGTCACATAGCTTTGTGAAAGGGATCAGATCACATACTGTATGCTTGGTGGAGTGGAACCATAGGGCAGCAGTGTGGAGTGGTGGATAGGGCTCTGGACTCTTGACCGGAGGGTTGTGGGTTCAATCCCCAGTGGGGGACACTGCTGCTGTACCCTTGAGCAAGGTACTTTACCTAGATTGCTCCAATAAAAACCCAACTGTATAAATGGGTAATTGTATGTGATATCTTGTAACAATTGTACGTCGCCCTGGATAAGAGTGTCTGCTAAGAAATAAATAATAGGTGCCCTAAACAGATGTCATCCTCTTTATGAAAGCATCGTTTGACTTCAACTTTATAAGGACACAATTATAAATGGTCCCATGTAGGTTTTTACCAGTCAGGTTAATATGAATAAACTAGCACACTTCAGTAATGTAGATCTTTCTCTCCTTCCAGGATGATTTTCCCCTGGCCAGCCTGCCATTGCTGGGATACTCTGTTACTATTCCTTCTGAGTCAGAAAACATTCATAAAGACTATGTCTTCAAACTGCATTTCAAATCCCATGTGTACTACTTCAGATCAGAGAGTGAATACACTTTCGAAAGGTATGTGTGTTCATGGAAGCAGTCGTACATCTGTGCAAATATTAACACACAACTAGCTGAGACTAGGTGTGTCATTCTCTATAACACTGGAAACCATGAAGTATGGTGTAATACTTTAATAAAGAAAAACAAAAAAAGCTCAGAATGGTGTGATCTTGCTGCTGAATTTTTTTTCTAAATCCCATATATTCATTTTGTATTTGTAATATTCACTTCTGTTATACGTTTTAATTCATCCTATGTTTTTTTAATTCACTGGAACAAATGAAAAAAAAAATTTTGGTTTGGTCTGGTTATTCAGGAAGCTCACAGATTACTTCCAGCATGAACTAGAATCGAAGCTGAAGGTATTGTGCAGCAAGTATAGTCAGTGAACTTTTAAAAGTGAAATTCAGATGACACTAGGTAGTTGGGTCAGGCAGCTCTCTTAATGAAAATAATTAATTAACCTTAAAATGTCTTATACAATCTATTTGAGTGTTTTTAAATTGTTTTTAATATTACAAATTTAATACATACACAATTTCACTTCAATCTTTATTGATTAGACTTAAGAGCAGTTTTCACACTTCTATACTGGGAACAGAACAGAACCCCTTTTAAAACAAGTAGGCCAGCTTTCAGATGTGTGTGTGTGTGTGTGTGTGTGTGTGTGTGTGTGTGTGTGTGTGTGTGTGTGTGTGTGTGTGTGTATCTCCAGGCTAATAGTTCAGTAACCGGGCGGGCCTGTTGTGTTTTCCAGGTGGATGGAAGTTATCCGAAGTGCCACAAGTTCGGCCTGTCGCACCCGGATTTTAAGCCGCAAAGATTCTCATCCGTACTGATCCGTGGATATTCCTCACAGGACTGCAAACCCAGAGGTTTAGAAAGCTCCAGTACCAGCTGGCTCCTCTCTCCTTCACTTTCAGTTACACTCGCTCACATCTCTAAATCTATTGCTGAAGTGCTAGATCTTAGAGAGAGCTACCAGAAAGCAAGGCAAAATGATTTCACTCTGCTTTATTATTCCTATTGTATTTCTAAGAGCACTGTTTATACACACACACAGAGTGTACCAGCACAATCTTCATACTTTACATTATACTACAAGGGTACCTGTGAGCTTAAAAAAAAAAAAAGATTGCAAACTGACCATTCCAGGGTTTTGAGCCAGTTTTTACAAATTCTCAGATGTGCGTGAAATTTGATGGTGGTATGGTTGTGTTGCTGTTTGTACTTGGAAATATACTGACCTATCGAAAGGTTCATTTGGAAGAAAGCAAAGACTACATTGCAATTGGATTGTAATTTAATGAAGAAGTCATGTCACATAACACTACCAGTTTTTCTTCTGTACTCTACATAGCTTTGTTTGTAAAAAAAACTATATATATATATATATATATATATATATATATATATATATATATATATATATATATATATATATAAGGCTGATGCAGATTTTCAGGTTTCACATTGAGTGCCAAACCTGTTTTTATACAGGCCACCGCCAATGAATGATCTGCCTTTTCTAAACAAGAACATGACTGATTTTAATACATTCTTGCATCAGTGATACACATTTTAAAATGTGTTATTTTTAGGAAAAAAATCTAAAGAAATAGGCACCTGTATTTTTAAATGTGTGGTGGTGTGTGGTTGTTTTTTTTTTTTTTTAGTGCTTATGAATTGGTCATACCATTACAAAAATAGTGTGTGTGTGTGTGTGTGTATATATATATATATATATATATATATATATATATATATATATATATATATATATATATATATATATATATATATATATATGGATTTATATTTGGCATGCTAGGGGTCAATCTACATTACAATAATCTCTACTAGCATATGCTGCTTTTACCAGCTGTAAAGAATACCCATGTGTGGATTTGATTAAAAACCCTACCTCCTTCTGAAGCTTATTATTCAGAGGGAAGTTCCCAAATGCATTCACTCTTTTTTGAAAGCAGTTCATATACTGCATGTAAAGTCAGTAAATGACATTGCATGAAAGCATGGTAAGTGTACAAAGGCACTGCCCCCCATAAACACACCAGTGGTGTCCAACAAGCCAGCTTTACACATTTTAAAAAGCATGTGCCTATTTAAATAAATCAATACATACATAAGCATACATATCTATTGAGGTAGACATGTCTCTTAACAGTCAAATGGGTTTTCATCACCTGCTATTGTACATTAAATATTTACTATAGATGGGAGAATCTCTGTAAGGTAGTAGAGTAATCTACAGGGAGAAACAAAAGCAATAAAAATCACGTTTTACCAGCCTATTGGTCTGTTGTCTTATTGTTCACTGCTATTGGGCTTTTGTCAAGGAGGGATCTGGTTCGTTAAGCTCAGTCACTTAACGAAAAATAGACAAATTTAAACATTTTGAAATCTAACATAAAATACTGTACTACTATTATGGCTTCCGGTAGACTCTTGCGATATATTTGATAGGTTCTTTGATTACATGATGTTAAATAAGTAAGTTATATTCATATAGTTTTTTTTTATTAAATGATGTCTCGACTCTAAAATTCTAGGTGTCTTTTGGCCATAGCTGTAGATATTGGCTTTCAATTGCTGTGTGGTTCATTACTGTGCAAGACTTCTGAATAACTCTCAGAGCTTCAGGATTATTATTATTTGTTTATTTAGCAGACTCCTTTATCCAAGGCAACTTAGAGACTAGGGTGTGTGAACTATGCATCAGCTCCAGAGTCACTTACAATTACGTCTCACCCTCAAGACAGAGCACAAGGAGGTTAAGTGACTTGCTCATGGTCACACAATGACTCAGTGGCTGAGGTGGGATTTGAACCGGGGACCTCCTGGTTACAAGCCCTTTTCTTGTGTCCTCTCTCTGTGATTCTCCAGGACCTCTGTAGACATACTCAAGTTGGGTACTTTTTTATTCCTTTTATTTCTCAGTGTGATCAGTACAGAAGTACAAGACACCCAATGTGGATGATGGTAATAGGGATTTCTATCACTGCATTTTACTTCAGAATTCATCATGCAAGTTACTGCCTCAAGACGCAAAATAGATGCCAAAGGAGTAGGGATGATTGTAGATACAAATATAGACTGGTTTGAGATTCAATATATGTTTGGCACATTTGTGGTCTTTCCTATCATGATGAATTGTGAAATTTAGGATTAGGGGTAGAGGTAGATTTCGGGTTCTGGTTGGGGTTTTGCTCTTTAGGGTTAGGGTAAGGTCAGAATTTCATTCTTTCAATACAGTACAAAACAGCTTGAAATCCGTATAAATATTGTGGTTATCTACAATGTTAAATAATACCAGTCATAATAAACTGATGTCTTGGAAGTTAACATGTTGAAGTTTGGTAAAATTTTCAGCATCACAAAAGAATTATTTTCAAAAAACACCTATTTTCAGCAACAAATGTGGAAAAGAGGTAGTTTCAGAATATGCTGTTGCCAAGCTGGGTAAGTGTCTGTTTGGCTTGGCAACAGGGAGCAATTGAATCTAGACATATAAATGAACAAAATGAGACCAAAAAAAGTGTAGTCTGACTGGGGGAGCAGCCAACTTCAACATTTCTGGTGCCAGCCCATGGACAGTACATCCTGTTTCAAAACCTTATATGTTTGATTAAACTGCGCAGTCTGTATAAACCCAAAGTAACGATTAAAGCAGTTTAAACCTCTGTAAAAGTAAACAATGTCCCCAACAGAGGGACCGACCCCATTTGGACACCAAGCCATCAGCTTTCCTTTGGAATACAATGTGACCATACATTAATATCTAGGCTTCCCCGTCCCACTGTAACGCTCATGAACCTGTTTGAGAAAGATTTATTGGCTAGACCTACTGCCTTAATCTTGATTAACAAGACAGGGCAGTCGAACTAAACTATTACTCGGTTTTTGGTTGCACCAGTTGATATACTTGTTAGTATACTCTCTTCATACTACCTAAACAATGCTCTATCGCAGCGTGTGGAGACCATGTGATTTAATTTCATTCACAATCACCTTTTCAGAACATGACGATCGGCATAATATAGGTGGTGTGAACAGGGGATCTGTAGAAATGGAGAGGTTTCATGATCAACAACAGCATTGCGCAGAATATGATGGAATTTGACTTGGCAGTTCTGTGTTTTCAACGTGGTTGATCTTGCATTATATAGATAGTATGAGTAGGGCAGTTCACTGCTCTGTGTCACCTTGAGACCGGAATAAACTCTTATTTTATTGGTCAATCCTCAGTAAGCACTGCATACTTGATACGGCACCAGTGATTGTGCTTCACTGTTGCTGGTGCTCACAAGCATTCCATGTTCCACAGACACATTTATATTAACACAGACTTCATGATAGACAAATGCAATTAATAAAGAGAGGCTATCGGTTATTGAAGGCACCTCTGTTTACAAAGCTTGCGTTCTAGGAAGTCTGCTACTGGGTTACTGTTCTTATTTAGCTGGCCACTGGCTCATTTTGCTTGCATCAGTGCCAGTAAGCACACAGTTCCCATTTTTGTAAGATATCTTCAACGAACTAGAATATTGCGCAATTATCAGTTAGCAATGAAATAGACATAGCAAAATTAAATAAAAATAATGCTTTTTAATAAAAGGGGGTTGCACCTACAACCCCTCACCTGTTTACAAGTAAATTACAAAGAAAGCTTAATTACCGGATCTGCTTTCATTTGAAATATACAAAGCTATTCAACACAAGATAGGAGGGACCATTGATTATTCTGCCAGTGCTTACATACCCTCTTCTTTTAACCACTAGAGGGCACAGTGAAACTTGTACATGACGGCATCATTTGCCAAGATTCGCTATTTGTTTTGTAATTTTTGTAATTTTTGTTGATAATTATCTTACTTAAAGGACACTAATTCGGGTTACGCATTGTTTCCATTGGTAAGTGTCCAGAGACTTTAACAAACAAAACACTCAAATATGAAAACAAGGAGCCAGTACTGTGGTAATGTCACCAAGTGAAAATGTTATCTCTATTTCCAGTATTGCCAACTCTCGCGAATTCGAATTTAAATTAAGACTGCTTGTGATTTTTTCGTTGTTCGAAAAATATACGTTGCAGTCATGGTGGAAAACTCAAAGGAGCGCTAACACTATAGATGCAAATTCAACCCAGCCTGGAGTAGTTGCTTTCCAGCTCCTTCATATTGCTAAACATGCAACATTCCTGTAGCTGTCATCGCAGCAGTAACAGGTACGATAATAGATAATGTTGTATGTAATGTTGAATGATGATCTGGATTGTATGATTTTGAGAAGTACTAATAGAGGTTTGTAAGGGATTTGCGGTGTTAAAGACTCAATGTAAGCTTTTGTTAACGAGGTTTAAAAAACAACTGAAAATATTGGTTTATGTTTTGAAAAATAAAATCTTACGAATTGAACGCCAAATCTCTTGATTTCTAAGTTTGTCTCGTGATTTCTGCAGAGGTGTGGTTGGCAGTACTGTATTTCTGTAGTTTATTTCTGCAGTTGCCTATATTCCACAACATGCTAAACATCTGTATCACTCCAAAGACAATTCCTGCCTAGCGAACCGAAATGTTACTGTTTGAACGCAGTGTGCTCACATTCACGTGTGGAAATCTGTTTAGTGTCCTTTAGGATTAGGTAGGGTTTAGGGTTGGAGTTACAGTAAGGGTTGGAGTTAGGGTTAGGGTTGGAGCTATGTTTAGGGTTAGAGGTATGGTAAGTGTTATGGTTAGGGTTACCTTAAGGTTGGAGCTAGGGTTTCGAAATCTATTATGAAATACTGTACCACTATTATGGCTTCCGGTAGACTTTTGTAATATAATTTTGTGGTATCTAAGTTATGTTCATATGGTTTATTTTTTTTTAATTAAGTCTCAATCTTAAATTCTAGAGTGATGCAAAATTTTGCCAACAAATCAAAACCAGCTCCCAAGTAAAGCTGCATAAACTGCTGCTCCCAGTCCTTACACACAGCTAGCCTCCCCTGAACCAGGGGCGTTGCTTCTTCTTTGAAAGCATGTGGCTGGGCTTAATTGATCCTCAATTAATCAATTAAGACCCAGCCAGATTCTGCACATGGATTTGGCAGGGATGGGATTTAGGGTAGCAGTGTGGAGTAGTGGTTAGGTCTCTGGACTCTTGACCAGAGGGTCATGGGTTCAATCCCAGGTGGGGACACTGTTGATGTACCCTTGAGCAAGGTACGTTACCTAGATTGCTCCAGTAAAAACCCAACTGTATAAATGGAAAATTGTATGTAAAAATAATGTGATATCTTGTAACAATTGTAAGTCGCCCTGGATAAGGGCGTCTGCTAAGAAATAATAATAATAACCTTAAATTCAAAATATGTAATCTTTATTTATACCAACACATTATTTACAAGGGTAGGGCTCCTGCCCTGTTACAGAAGCGTATCTTGACAGCTTGCTATGGACGACATTGGTTTTTCACGGGGGTCTCAATAGTGTTGACTCTATGGGCTTCCAGCATGCTTTCCTTTTCATTTTCCCTGTTAAATGTTTTACCTCTGTCCTCATGGAATCTCAAAGGCACTCCGAGCCCATGGTAGTCCTTTGAGCTTTCAGTGGAACAAATGAACAAACATTTTTGTTGGCCCAAGAAAGACCAGTGGAAACAATGCCCCTCTCCTTTCTACATCTGAATTAAACTAACCACAGGATTTACAACTGGCAATGTTTACAAGTGAAGGGATGGTATGGGAGGTGTTGCAATCAGACGCAGACTAGCGACTTCTAAAAACAAACAAACGATATTCACCCAAGCGAAGGCAATCGTGCAGGACGCACCCAAGGGCATGAGCAAATACGATACGATTGCTTTTGAAATTGAGTTGTATTGTTTTCACTTGCCACATCAATAGCAGAATTAGCATTTGAAAGTTTGAAATCGTTTTTTAGATGTAAGTGTCGTGTAAGTTTAAAGCAGTCCACCTTCAGACCCAAAATATTGACATTACTTGTCGGGACAAATGAGAGCCTTCTATTTAAAACAGATACCTGTGAGGTGGTTAAAGCTGTATCCGATACATTTATGACCGCTAGGTTCTCTGTCATTGAGAACTCCTTAGTACCATTGGTTCTTCTCTTCCCCCTCCTGCCCCTCCTGGTCGTCTTTGGTTGGGTGCTCTGTTTTTCCTTTGATCTTCGGTTGCTCTTCCGTGATTGCTGTCCTATGTCTAAAAAATGCAAGATGTATCCACTTTTCCCATCACTTTGATCAGTTTGTTCATGGTCACTTGCAGAAGAAAACAGCAAATCCTCCCTTTCCATATCTTTAAACTTCCTAAAGGGACTTTTTGTTTTTTTCTGTGGTCCATTCCAACAGTAAACTGTACCCTCCTTGTAGTCTGTGACATCTCTTAAGAATTTCTTCAATTTGTATTCTTTCAAGTCTTTTTGAAAAGTGCCCATCATGTCCTTGATTTTAATTTGTAGCTCTGTGTAGGCTGCAACATCCTTTTTCTCTCGTAAGGTTTGTTCAAGTGTCAGAATATCTTGTGACAATTTCTCTGATTTTGTTTGTTCTATTGTTAGTAAAATAAGATCCAATGAACACTTATTCAAAATGTGTTCCCATTTCTGAAGGAATTCCATATTTTGTATTCCGAACGCAGGTGTTTTATGTAGCCTTAGTCCTCTCTGTATTCTCTTCTGCCTCCAATACTCTGAAAGGGTTATTGCATGCCACATCAGTCTGATTTCTTTTTCTTCACGTTCTCCAAGTTGTTCACTAGATTTTCAATTGTTACCTCTGATTGAGAATTTTGTAGCTGCCTCTCAAAGTCAGAATGTGTAAAAATTATGCTATTTCCTTGTTCATCTGAGTAAGATAAACTTATGCTCCTTGCTTCCGTGAGTTTTGTTACTTCTTCAAACCAACTAATTTTCAAATAGGTAGCTGTGGACTATTTAACAGTAAGAATGAAGCCTTTTGTGCAGCCTTAGCAATTGACCTTACCCATCTTCGGTCATAGAAATCTTACTGTAGACAATGTGGATGCCGGCGCTACAAAAGTGTTCAGGAACAGTTTTTAAAACTGAGCCAAAGAATGCCCTTGAATGACTTCCAGAATGGCTGAAAGACCAAAACAAGACTATGTTAGCTGATATTCTTTGTGGGGGATTATGACCCAGTCTGATTACATCTCACTGTGTTTTTTGTGTAGAATGCACCACTCTAAAGCAGGTTTCTAATTCCCTGTGAGCATTATGAAGTGTGTTTGCCTTCAGATACATCTCAGTATATTTTTATACTGTAAAAATATACATTATATTTTACTGGGCAGCTCTGAAATACATTTCCAATTAGGCTTATGGCAGCATTAGTTATTTAGAGCATCATGCTTGCTTCAGTGAAATTCATATTGGTTATACTATCTACTGAATCAACAGTAACTTGGAAGCACTTTTGGAACTGTGCCATACAATGCACTTAAACATCTTCCTAAAGCTGAAATACCAAAACAAACTATGTTAGCTGATATTCTTTGTATAGTCAATGTGTTTTTGTGTAGGATGCACCACTCTAAAGCATGTGTTCTCTTTCAAATACATCTCAGGAATCGAATAGGCAGCTGAGTTTACTTTGGTGGGTCAAGGCCTTTATCCCAGACTCCTTCTAGACAAAGCAGATCACCATCTTATTACATGTAATAAGCTTTTCTGTTCACCTACTTGAATTGCATTTTGCGTGCATCTTTACTTCCAATACTACACTCTTTTTAATCGCTAACAAGTTTAATCACTAGTCCCTCCAGAATTCCGCAGAAATTCACAGAAATGTTTGCAAACAGAAAATCTTTTTTTTTTTTTTTTCCCAAAATCAGAAATACAGGTATGTTAATTTGCTTTTGTTTATTTTGGTACCCAGCAGCACCTGTTAACAGCTTCCTCCTAAACTACAGGATGAATCGTGCACACAGAATAGAACGGTAGAATACTGCTGAACAGCGCCCCAAAACCTGCCATGAAGACCGTATGAAACTGTTTTGCAGTATTGAGAGACCACTAGGCTAAAGTACAAGCGGTTGCGGAGTTTGAAAAAAAAAGAGATGCCAACGAAACATAACAGTGCCTCATAGTAGCCTCCATGCAAAGACAGTTACGAGGGAAGAAAAAAAAAAGTTAGTTAGCTAATTTCAATTCAACCATTTTTTTAAACATAATTAAGAGAATAGGAGTACCTGCTGAAACGAGGGAGAATAAAAACTGAATTGCTGGCACTGGTAGCCAAAATGAACATGAATGTGAAGGCTGCAAATATAAATGTGAAGGATATTATCACTGTTAAGTTTTTTTTTTTCTCCACACTTTCAGACCCCTCTAGGGCCCTCTGAGTAGGTGGGCCCCTGTGCTGTTGCCCCGGTAGCACCGACTATTCCACTGCCACTGACCTTCAACCCTAACCCTAGCCCTAACACTGACTCTACCTCCAACCCTAACCTAACTCCATCCCTAAAGCTAACCCTAGCTCCAAACTTTACTCTAGCTCCAACCATCACCCTAGCCCCAACCCTAATCCTCACCCTTACCATATAGCTCCAACCATGACCCTTGCCATAACCCTAATCCTAACTGCAACCCTAACCCTAGCTCCAACCATAACCCTCACCCTATCCCTAATCTTAGCTCCAACCCTAACCCTTACACTTTCAACCTTAACCCTAGCTCCAACACTAATCCTAACCCTTGCTCCAACCTTACATGGTCCCTTGACCCAGGGGTTCCCAAACTGTGGGCTGCTGGAGCAACGCCATTCTATGTATTTTTCTATATACAGGGTGATTAGAAAGTAAGTTTACCACATCAACGCACCATTTTATTGATGTAGTAAACTAATCACCTTGATAGTAATGAAAAGCAACAGTAAAATACTAATGAAGAAAAAATAACATTCAAATGAGAAAATAACAATTTAGATTTGGTTTATTTACAGTGTTACAGGTATAAAAACATTTTTAACATGTCATTTTTCCTAAGAAGTGCTAGTAGTGGGCCGCAGTACCTCAGGTTAAAATATCTGGGAACCCCTGCCTTGACCACTGGCCAGTCATGATAAGCAAGCTTGACCATACATTTAGGGTATAGAGTCCCAAGCTAATTTGTTTTACATTTGTAAATGAAATGTTACTGTCAAATGTGTAGATGTTATCAGCTTAACAATAACATAGCTGGTTTCAGAGTTAAAAAAAATGTTATAACCTCCATTGGCTTCAGGAGCATGTCTATTAGGCTAACATTGTCAAACATCCTTTATTAAAGTTTACCATAGTAGAGGTATGGTAAAACATATTAATAAACTTGGCAAACCAGGGTAAACTATGGCATATGCACAGTAGGGAGGCTTGGTGGTCCAGTGGTTAAAGAAAGGGGCTTGTTACCAGGAGGTTCCCGGTCCAATCCCAGCTCGCTGTGTGACCCTGAGCAAGTCACTTAACCGCCTGTGCTCCGTCCTTCGGATGAGACATAAAACTGAGGTCCTATTGTAAGTGACTCTGAAGCAGCAGTTGTGGTGCATAGTTCACCCCCTCTGTAAGTCTCTCTGTAAGTCGCTTTGGGTAAAAGCGTCTGCTAAATGACTAAATAATAATGATAATAATAATAATAATAATAATAATATGAACTCTGAAGTCATATCATAAACAGATGGCAAGTTATTATATTTCAGGGTAATGCTGTTGAAAATAATAGCACCCACGACCCTGGCGAGGGACCCTGTTTGTAAATGTTTTTCTGTCCACATTGCTTATGTTGTATGACATCACTGTGTGTCCACTCTGCCTGGTTTCTCTAGAAAGGTTTTAAGAGGCTGCTTGGAGAAGTTCCTCTTTGATTTTGTAATGTTTCTTTATTGGGTGTCACTGACCGAGACGGAGGCTCTTTCATGCTGCTCTTTTTCTATAAACTCGGCAGCAGAAATCTTTTGCAGTTTGCTTCACTATTTTTGGATCCGCGCTTTGAATAAAAAAAAAATTAAAAGGTAAATCTACTTGAACTGTGCGATTTTGCTTTACACTATGAAGTCTATTTGTTTTTACAGGTTTTTGGATAGTTTGCTGTCTCGGTGATCATTTTGTAGTTGAAAGGTAGGCTTTGCTGTTTGCATCTTAAATACACTGAGATGTTGCCAGCTGATGACTGGAATATGATCCTGTGTATATGAGAGCAGCACATTATCACTGACTGACACTTGCTTGTCATATTTTATATTCAAGGTGCTAAAGGCTTCTTTAGTTTAAATCTGCTTTCAGATAACTGGCTGGTGTCCTTAACCAGAGGTAAAAAATGTATGTGTATGACACTTTTTTTAATTTAATTGACTTCAGTTTAATTTCACACAAATGTTTGGGCAATGCAAGGTCTATAGTTAGGTGATCATAATTTTAGATCTATGCATTGAGGTGTTTTATAACCTGCCAGCAGCCCCCTACTCTTGAATTACAATGTACGCAGTAATGTGGGTGCTGAGAGCAGAAGGGTATTTTTAAGAACCGTCTTCAATACAACCGCTGGGAAGCAAAAAAATACGGAAAGCATTTTCCTTGAAATGCTTTCTAGTAATTGCTTTGCAGTTAAAAATAGGCAGAAGTGTTATCAGTGCTGTAATAATTATGCAAGGTTTTACCTACAGTACAGGGATGGAAATAAGACTCCCTTTGCATAGCTGTACTATCTGTTTAATAAAACACTCCTGCGTTTGTTGCCTACAGGTACACACTGGGGCTAATCAAGCTCATAATAAAACATGGAATGGGTGAAACCGCTATACAATAGGAGTCTTATTTCCACCCTTACAGTATATTGTCCATTTTAGTGAACAGTAATCTGCTGCTAGACAGTGGTTGCCAATTGCAAATTGAAGCCCATGTATCGTAGATGTATAGAGAATGACAGTCTCTCGGGTATTCCATCTTACTCTTGCAAGATTTATAAGGAAAAACTTTAAATAGTAGATTTGAACCAACACATTTTCTTTATTCTTTGTTGTTTGTTTTGCTGCTGCTTTTGAGTTTCTAAGCTTTTGTAACAAAACATCCATTGCTTCAGTAGGATGACTACTACTGCACTGACAATGACATTGAGTTGGCTGCTGGGAGATGCAGTTTTCCATGTATGGCTTTTGTCAGCACCTTTATAGGGCTCATTCTAATGGTTCTGCAATCAGTATCATTTCTACATATGTGTTTGAACCAGAATAGCAGGAGGGATAGAACACACATAATGATGTCAAAGCTGCTGAAAATGTTGATGTGCTCACAGGAAATGAATTGCTGTGCGGTCATTATTGTCTTGCACCTAGCAGCAAGAGGGAAAAAAACAAGGAGGCATCGCAGAGATGGACCATGTTTAAAGTCACAGCGAGAATGTATTCTGGTTAACACTGATAATACCAGGGGTGGCCACATCTACCACCAACATCCCAGTCCAGGTTTTTATTTCAACCATTCAGTTTCAATTTGCAATGAATAATTATAATGCTTGTATATTTAAAGGTGTATGTTCAAGTGATTTTTTATTTATTTTTATTTTTTGCAGTCTCTTTTTGAAACGTGGTATTCAGCAGGTTATGCAAAACAGAATCCTGCTCACTCGAAACACACACATTAATTAGCTGTTGTGGGCCCCATGCTGATTTCAGAATTACATTTTGTACAGAACGTATTTGATATTTATTTCCCCACAAATTCCTGTCCACTCATGTCCACTCAACTGACACATGAGTGGTCTTCCTTCAGCTGCTATTTTACTCAAACACCTCTGGCTTCCAATTTCTTTAAAGATTGTCTTTTAAATCCTCTGGGCAGCTTAACTTTGGCATTGCCTTACAAGATCATCTTGGGAGCGTGCCAGTTTTCTTGTAAGCTTGTTAGGCGCTCTGAGATTAAACATCTTGTATGGCTACATGAGTTAACTTTCTTTCCCACAATACTGCATGAGCATTGTTTTATGCGATGACTTCTAAATGAAAAGCTGTTCAGCTTCAGAAGAATTGTACATTGTATTGTGATTGAACTGCAAAGCAATTCCAAATGGTATTGTTTACATCCCAAGAAATCCAGCACGAGGGGAAAAACAAAGTGGAGAGCGTGAACAAGATTCCTGAGAGTGAACAAGATTCAGAAGCCTGTGAAAACGATGAAGGCAGGTCTATGTTTCTAGTTTTTATACTAATGTTTCTTTGAATTTTCCAGATCAAGTATCGTCTCATCGGTTTTTGTCTAATTTTAGCAGTGCTTAGGTGATTTCTCATTAACATCTTCAAGGTAACTGTTATAATGAACAAGCAAAACTACTACTACTACTACTACTACTACTACTACTAATAATAATGATAATAATGATGTAAGTGATACTCCATGTTGTTGTACTAATTTGACAGTACACAACACAATCCTCTTGGGGTGTCAGTCTCTAAAGGACTGTGGAAGGGTGCGGGTATTCACTGACACGGGAGACAGAAATGGTATTTGAAAACACCACACAGGTGCTCGGTTTTATTTTTACTCTGGTGGGTGCACTGATTTCTTTTAGCCCGTAGAGGGCGCTTGTGGTCCGTGGTCTGGCTACCAGCTATGGTATCCAGAGCCAACGGGGAATACCACGGCAAGGTACTCAGGTACAGTCCGGCACTCGCAGGTGCTCACAAATTATAAAGAACGAAGAAGGCAAAAAGAAACAGGGAAAATAAAACACAGTAAGGAAAAACTACAAAATAAATGTGCTGCACTCCATGGCGTGAATCTCCCAGTCGCGCTACCCGTGCGACCGGGACTCCGTCCTACACTCTGCTGTCTCTAACTCACTTCACAACAATACTGGGGCTGCCCAACAATTCCCCACTTTTCCCTCTCTTTCTTTAAAATTATTTTCTTTGAGTTTCCTTTTAGGACGGTTGTTATCCTCCGTCCTTGGTAGTCAGAATCAGACCGCTTTGCTTTCGCTGGTCCAGTCTAAAGGGGCAGATCTGAGGAAACAACAGAGCATTACTTTATAGGCTAACAATCCCATTAAAGCCCGCCTCCCAGCCACTCAGAGAGGGGGAAAGCACACACACACCCTCTTCCCCACCTCTCCGTGTCACCGCCATGACTGGCAGGCAGACCCCACGGGACTGCCGCCCCCTTCCTGCAGCATCGTGCATGCGTCAGACGGCCAGTCCAGGTCTCTCCCTGTTACAAGGACGATGAGCCTTTATTTAATGTCCTGTTCAGCACACTAACTGCCCAGCTGGTGCCTCACTTGAATGAATCAGGCATGCTAAAGTTGCAAAATTCTGTATATTGTCTCACATGGAGGTACACAACCTGTGGTCTGAAAAAATATCAGGTGGGTCCAGAAATAACCCCTAACACAATAACAGCAGGGCGGCACGGTGGCGTGGTGGTTAGTGCTGCTACCTAACAGCTCCAGGGTCCTGGGTTCGATTCTGGCCTCGGGTCTGTCTGTGTGGAGTGCATGTTCTCCCCGTGTTTGCATGGTTTTTCTCTGGGTTTTCGGTTTCCTCCCACAGTCCAAAGACATGCTGGCTAGGTGGATTGGCCTCTCTAAATTGCCCCTTAGTTGCCCTGCGATGGACTGGCGTCCCATCCAGGGTGTAGTCCTGCCTTGCGACCTTTGTCTGCCAGGTTAGGCTCTGGCTCCCCACGACCCTCTATAGGATTAAGTGGTTACAGATAATGGATGGATGGACAATAACAGCACATGAACGTGCAAAATCTGTGCTTGCCAAAAGCATTCTGCTGTAGTGACACTTCATCTAGCAATCTGAATTCATATTTATTGTTGTTAACATTGAACCACCTGCTGCCATTTGCAATTACACATTTAATATGTCTAATTCACATGTGCTCTCATTAATAAATGAAATGAAACCATCCAGATAAAAAAATGTCCAGCATACACTCTGTATCATTTTTACATTGGTAATGAATTACTGTATTTCAGCTCGTGCTTATAGCTTTTCTTTGCTCTTGTTAGAACTACCAAATGAACCAGAGATAGCACCAGGCCCCAAGCAACCATGGGAAACAAGTCTTTACTCCATTTACAGTAAATAATTGCACGTTTTCACCAGCCATGAGATCACAATCATAGAGACACCTGTGTGGCCTGGGGTAGGTATTGCTATAAGTAGTTGCTATACATATATTTGTATTTATATACCACTCATTTTTGTATGCAAATGTTTTATTTTTGATCCAGCTTAGATTTTGTGTTCTTCCACTGTCTGGGGCAAAGCAGTTCGTTAAAAGAAGTATATTACAATGAACTAATTTGTGACTATGATCTAGTAACCATGATTTGCATGGTTTCATATTGTATTTTATTAGTATATCAATTACACTTACTGTAAACTATACTGTATTTAAATATTGATTCTGCATTGTAACCCCACACTGCCCTTATAACACCTGCAAGTCGCCTTGGATAAAGGCAGCTGCCAAATAAATAAATAATAATAACAATATAAGTAGAAAAATATAATACTGGTATATAAACAATGAATATGTTATTATGATAAATCTGTTTTCGGGCTATATATTTAAGTGTGTTTATGTAAGAGATAAATATCTGCAGGGTGCTTCAAGTAAACAAGAAAAATATATCTTAACACAGAAAGGTGAAGGGCTTATACCTATTCCTGTGTGTGATTTTTAAATTCTAATTGATATTAGTTATAACTGTTATATTCGAATCATATTGTAAATTGAATACCTCCATTGTATTCCCTTTGCTGGGGGGAAATAAAGCCTTTTAGGAAAAATGGCACATTGTTTCGAGTACAGTATTTATATTATTATTAGTTTATTTAGCAGACGCCTTTATCCAAGGTGACTTACAGAGACTAGGGTGTGTGAACTATGCATCAGCTGCAGAGTCACTTACAATTACGTCTCACCCGAAAGACGGAGCACAAGGAGGTTAAGTGACTTGCTCAGGGTCACACAATAAGTCAGTGGCTGAGGTGGGATTTGAACCAGGGACCTCCTGGTTACAAGCCCTTTTCTTTAACCACTGGACCACACAGCCTTAACCGATGTGTATTAGGCAGTGTGATCTGCTCATTTACTGCGGTTTGTTTTTTCAGGCACACGCGCTGTGTTTCTGGAGAAAAACCAGCACCAGTTTAATCTCAGAGACAAAGCGGTCCTGGACATAGGAGCTGGAACAGGATTGCTCTCCATAGGCTTGCTTGCTTGGTAAATCAGTATTTTGTACATTTTTTAATCCTTAGGACTGCCGGCTGGAGTGCAGGACCCAGATTAGCACTAATCTTGGACTGCCTTACATAAAGTAGCATTTGGGTGTCCAAGATCTGGACTGTGGAGCACCGTAATACCACCTCCTTTAAATGTGTAAACTTGCTCCAGTACAGATCTGTTAAAAAGGTATTTATGGTTTGTTTGTATTGTATATTTAATGACATATATCACCCCTGGGGGGGGAACACAAATAAGAGTAATATGGACATCAATAGCAGCAGGATTGAGATGACATACTCCTATGTATGATTTTTTGATCTGTCTGAATTTGCTGATGTTGATGTTATTGTCTATCCTCAGGTGCTTGGGTCACAGCTACTGATCTGCCTGGTGTACTTGAAAATCTAAGAACGAATTTGAATAGGAACACCAGAGGAAAGTGCAGATATCTTCCCCAGGTGGCTGAGTTAGAATGGGGGAGTAAGCTGGAGGAAGCCTACCCCAAATCTGTTTACTGATTGTAACAGAGATCGAATGATTCTTGGTGTTGGATCTCCCTCCCGACCTGCGAGGCTGCTGCATAAAGGGAACAGAATACCCTGCACTAAATGGCACGACAGTTTAGGTGGAAGTCGGCCATCTAGAAAGGGGGCAGAGCTACGGTACACGAAACCAATGAAATGGCAGAATCTCATCAAGCAGCAGGATCCCAGGGTGTCAGCTTCAACAACATTACTGGGGAGTTGGTTCCAGACCCTCACAATTCTCTGTAAAAAAGTGCCCCCTATTTTCTGTTCTGAATGCCCCTTTATCTAATCTCCATTTGTGACCCCTGGTCCTTGTTTCTTTTCAGGTCAAAAAGTCCCTGGATCGACATTGTCTATACCTTTTAGGATTTTGAATGTTTGAATCAGATGGCCACGTAGTCTTCTTTGTTCAAGACTGAGTAGATTCAATTCTTTTAGCCTGTCTGCATACGACATGCCTTTTAAACCCAGGATAATTCTGGTTGCTCTTCTTTGCACTCTTTCTAGAGCAGCAATATCCTTTTTGTAACGAGGTGACCAGAACTGAACACAATATTCTAGGTGAGGTCTTACTAATGCATTGTAAAGTTTTAACATTACTTCCCTTGATTTAAATTCAGCATGTCTCACAATATATCCGAGCATCTTGTTGGCCTTTTTTTATAGCTACCCCACATTGTCTAGATGAAGACATTTCTGAGTCAACATAAACTCCTAGGTCTTTTTCATAGTTCCCTTCTTCAATTTCAGTATCTCCCATATGATATTTATATATGCACATTTTTTTTGCCTGCATGCAATACTTTACACTTTTCTGTATTAAATGTCATTTGCCATGTGTCTGCCCAGTTCTGAATGCTGTCTAGATCATTTTGAATGACCTTTGCTGCTGCAACAATGCTTGCCACTCCTCCTATTTTTGTGTCATCTGCAAATTTAACAAGTTTGCTTACTATACCAGAATCTAAATCATTAATGTAGATTAGGAACAGCAGAGGACCTAATATTGATCCCTGTGGTACTCCACTGGTTACCTCTCTCCATTTTGAGGTTTCTCCTCTAATCAGTACTTTGTTTTCTACATGTTAACCACTCCCTAATCCATGTGCATGCATTTCCTTGAATCCCTACTGCGTTCAGTTTGAGAATTAATTTTTTATGCGGGACTTTGTCAAAAGCTTTCTGGAAATCTAAATAAACCATGTTGTATGCTTTGCAATTATACATTGTCAATGTTGCATCCTCAAAAAAGTCAAGCAGGTTAGTTAGACACGATCTCCCTTTCCTAAAACCATGCTGACTGTCTCCCAGGATATTGTTACCATATAGGTAATTTTCCATTTTAGATCTTATTATAGTTTCCATAAGTTTACATATAATAGAAGTTAGGCTTATTGGTCTGTAGTTACCTGGTTCAGTTTTGTCTCCCTTTTTGTGGATCGGTATTGTGTTTGCAATTTTCCAGTCTGTCGGTACAACCCCTGTGTCAAGAGACTGTTGCATGATCTTGGTTAGCGGTTTCTAAATAACTTTCTTTGAGTACTATTGGGAGGATCTCATCCGGCCCAGGGGATTTGTTTATTTTAAGAGCTCCTAGTCCCTTTAACACTTCTGCCTCTGTTATGCTAAAGTTATTTAAAATTAGATAGGAACAGGTCGACATGTCGGTCATGTTGTCCGTGTCCTCCTTTGTAAAAACCTGTGAAAAGTAATCATTTAATATATTTGCTATTTTTTCTTCTTCATCTATGATTTTGCCATTTGTGTCTCTTAGACATTTAACCTCCTCTTTGAATGTTCTCTTGCTGTTATAATATTGGAAAAACATTTTGGAATTGGTTTTAGCCCCCTTAGCAATATTGATTTCTATCTCTCTCTTGGCCTTTCTAACTTCCCTTTTGACTTGTGTTTGCAGTTCCAAGTACTCTTTCTGTGTACTTTGTTTTTGGTCCCTTTTAAACGCTCTGAAAAGTGCCTTTTTCGCTTAGTATTTTTTTAATTGATCTATTAAACCATTTTGTTTTAGATTTAGATTTGTCTACTTTTGGGATGTAATTGTTTTGCGCCTCTAGTACTACATTTTTAAAAAAACAGCCATCATTTTTCTGTGGATGTTTTCTCTATTTTACTCCAATCTACTTCTGTTAGTCTCTGTTTCATACCTTCATAGTTTGCTTTTCTAAAATTATAAACCTTAGCTTTAGTCATTACTTTTGGGGTTTTAAAAAACACTTCAAATGACACCATGTTGTGGTCTGAGTTTGTCAATGGCTCTCTGAACTCTGTTTTAGTTATTCTGTCTTCGTTATTTGAAAAGACTAAATCAAGGTATGCCTCCCCTCTAGTTGGTGCCTTGACAAATTGCGTTAGGAAGCAGTCATTTGTCATTTCCACCATTTCAATTTCGTCCGTCATGCTCCCCACCGGGTTCTCCCATTTTATACAGGGGAAGTTGAAATCCCCCATTAGTATGGCTTCTCCTTTTCTACACGCATTTCTAATGTCATTGTATAACAGATTATTTTGCTCAGCGTCTGAATTTGTCGGTCTATAGCATGCTCCTATTATTATGCCCTTTGAATTTTTGTCCATTCTGACCCATGTTGATTCGGTGTTGTTTTATTTAGGAGGCTGTGTGGTCCAGTGGTTAAAGAAAAGGGCTTGTAACCAGGATGTCCCCGGTTCAAATCCCACCTCAGCCACTGACTCATTGTGTGACCCTGAGCAAGTCACTTCACCTCCTTGTGCTCCGTCTTTCGGGTGAGATGTAGTTGTAAGTGACTCTGCAGCTGATGCATAGTTCACACACCCTAGTCTCTGTAAGTCGCCTTGGATAAAGGCGTCTGCTAAATAAACCGATAATAATATTTATTTAACACCTGGGCTTCAAGATTATATCTTATCTAAAGCGCTACCCCTCCGCCTCTTCTGTCCTGCCTGTCTTTCCTATATAGTGTGTACCCACTAATATTATATTCGTCTCCATCACTCTCAGACAGCCAAGTTTCTGTAACACCTATCACATCATAGTTACTTGTTAGTGCAGTAGCTTCAAGTTCTAACATTTTGTTTCTGAGACTTATAGCATTAAGACAAATACATTTAATAGTTGTCTTACCCGAGTTGTTGCCCTTGTTTTGATGTGGTCTCCCTTCTGTTTTTTTGTTTTCTCCTCCCTTCCTTTCTAGTTTAAATGCTTCTGGACCTCCTCGTATGGGTTACGTATGGGTGAACTGAAACGGGACTGTTATTATTTCGGGGCAAACCTGCGGATTACAAATAAGCAATACACGCCGCTGTATTGCTTCATTAACATTGTTATTGTTTTCTGCTGTTAGCTGTCAGTAGGGCCACGGAAAATTCGTGTATTTGACTGCCTACCATGAAAAACTTCGCACTTAACCCTGTTTTTAACATTTTGTTTTTCAAAGTCAGCATAACGCTATACAACACAGTCCGTTTAATTACTGTATGAACGTAGCCTAACTTTTAAACGTTTACAGAACTCGACAATGTTGCCGAATTTGTCATTTTGTTTTGTTTTAATCAGTTTTGTCTGCTTGTTACTTTTTTCAGCCAACACATTTAAATGACCCTTGTTTGTTACATTTTAAAATATTGTTTTAAACGTTACAATGTAAATGTTGACTCAGCTACCATTAAATGTTAAAATATTTCAACCTCGGTGACTTTCTTTGATGCGCTAATTTTAATGTACAATAGAAACAAATAAAATAAAATAAAATGGCACTTCCGTGACAATCCGTGAAATGTATTGTTTTTTTTTTTTGTCATTCGTGAATTTCTTGAAAAAGTACAGTGAATTTTCTGTGACCCTAGCCATCAGGCATTGGATTATACAATTAAACCTTCATTGCACCTGGATTATCGTTGTTTGTCTGATTGTTGATCACCTGCACACTGTTAACCACTTTGCCACACCGATACAAAGTTGTTCTTGCAGCCGATGGTGTATACCATCACAACTGCCTGGATGAACTGCCAGGCACGGTGCTTTTGTGGTCAAACAAATATCGGTTTATGACAGACCACAAATTTGCTGAGATGTTACAAAACACTTTTGACACCACTCTTCTTGCAGAGTTCCCAGATACAGAGGTGAAGAATCTATATGGCGACGGTAAAAGACAAGCAATAAAAACTAAAAATGTCAATGGCAGTTTAACGGTTAGTTGCCTTGACATCTGGGGTTTCTTACACCTATATCTGGCCTGCCTGTTACATTTTAGATTAAAAAAAAACTTGTATGGCTTGTAAATTTTGTTACTGTTTATAGCTGCCTCCATGGACTTCTGGTAATTGTAACAGAAGCTTTTGTGCGCATGGTAGGAGTTGGGAAGCAACTTTTTTTTGGTATGGGTTAGTGAAGTAAAAAGTTAAATCAGTCAGTCTTTGCCAGGTTCCTGGACAACTTGTCATACAAGTATAGAGCAAAAGCCACGAAAGAGGCCGAGTTGAACTTGCACAGCTGTTATATGATAATACAGTATAGAGTTTATTACGAGTGCAGACAACATAAAGTCAATTACAAGAGCATGTATCATCTGTGCCCTCGATACTGCTTGCTTAATCACAGCAATCAGCATTTGGATTATTGTGCATATTGACTGATGCCTTTCAGGGATCAGTTTCCCAATCAGTCACCAGTTGCTCCTGAGCGCGCAATGATTAGTAGCTATCAGAGATGATTTTCCAGTTGCTCTGACTTATCTAGCATCCACTTTTTATTCCCCTAGCAAAATGTTTTGCTATTACCCATTATACATTCAACAAACAGGCATGCAGTACCTTATGCTGTTCAGCGCCTTTGAATCACGTTATTTCTATAATGTTGCCACACCAATAACTTAACTAAGAAAACACTTTTTTATATTGTGGGAGTGTGCTGAAACAGAACCAATTGTTTGTGTAATGATAGTTCACAGATCGAAGGCTGTTGCCAGCCATTTGTTTATGTACATTAAAGTTTTGTTTTTTAAAATGTTACTAAATTGGTGTCCAAGTTTTGCTGTCTCCTCTGTGTTGGGCATTGTTACTTGTATACAGCCTGCTGAAGCAAGATTCTTTAAAAAAAAAAAAATCAACACTGCACTGTATACTGTGACTGTAGAAGGATAATCACAGAAATGCAGAATCATTATCAGTATTGAGGAGAACTTTATTTTATTAAAAAGTACCCTCATTCAAACTACACCAATGAAAAAAAAAAGTTCACTCATTGTCTCTCCACTATAACACAAGCTTTGGACTCTCAATGGTTCACATCCAAAAAAGAAATTGAAACTCTAAGCCCTGTGATCGACTGGACACTGTTGTTGATGCTTGAGTTGTTAGCATAGCTTTAGTTCCTGTAATGGCCTGCTTGGAGACAAGCCCAATGTCAACACTTAATTGGGTGCAAATTTGGCACTAGATTCTTGAGCCAGGGTACCTCAAACAGCACCAGCAACATTAAATTCTGGTGCCAGTAGACATACATGTATACACTGCTGTGCAAAAGGCTTAGACATGTTGCATTTTTCTACTCTGATACATTATGAGCATTAACAATTTACTCAAAGCCTCCACTAGTGTTGTCTACTATTTGACTTGGATAAAGAAGGAAAAACATTGAGTGAAATAGCTTGCATCACTCCATTTTCAAGGTGTGGTATCCAAAGCACAATCAACAAGTACAGAGAAACAGCATCTGTAATTGACAAACCCAGGACTGGAAAACCCAAAAAGCTGTCTAACAAGGATGAGCAATACTTGAAGATAATATCCTTAAGGAATAGAAAGACAAGCTTTGAATTGACAGAACTGGCAGAAGGCACAAGTGTTGTCCATCAAATTAACAGTACGAAGGTCACTCTTGAAATCAAGACTGAAAGGATGTGTCGCAGTAAGAATACCTCTGTTAAAGGGGAACAAGACTAAAAGGCTAAAATATGCACAAGAACACAGAAATTGGACTATCGAACAATGGTGCTTTGGACTGTTGATGGATGGACAACACCATCTGTGCCTTCTGCCAGTTCTTTTGTCAATTCATCGCTTGTCTAAAATAACTTTTATGCAGTAAAAATCACCTTTCATTCCTGAGTCCTGGTTTAACTCCAGCTAGAGGACTCAATAAAACTAAATTCAGATGGCCTGTTATATTGAAAGACAACAAACAAACAAACACACACACATATTATGACTTCAAATTGGTTATTTTATTCAGGATTCATGTCATTTAACATATGATACGACATTTTAATACATTTACTTTACATTGATATAACAAAAAATGATACTGAATGTTTATAAAACAATACCTGCTTAAGGGTAAGTTAAAAGCAGCTTCTAAAAAGTATTGATTCAATGCACTGTAACTTAAATAAAATGAGTCCATAAATACATGATCTAAAACGTTTGAGATTTAGGCCTTAAACAGATGCAATTGTGGTCTGGTGTTTAAATATATATTAAGGCCATCAAAAAAAATATTTTCTAGAATATATACTGTAAAACCCTGAAATGTCAACTTAGTTAAAAACAGTTTGTACAGGGAAACAAAAATCATCTATTTGAAATTGTGAAAGTAGAGGTCATGCAAAATAACCTACAGTAGGTCGTATACTTTGAGTTTACTGCACAATGTGTTAGTTTCGTATGTTATTTAAGAAAAGGCATTTTGCTGAGCAATGAAACCATGCTTTACAAAAAGGAAGTTCAAATCATTAAAACACTGCCTAAATATGGTATACAGGACTAATGTATATATAAAAATAAAAATTAGAAAGGGGTATAGTCTGTAGGATACATTACGGGAAGCCAGTTGTCAGCAAAAGCTGCAGAGTGGGTCCATCCAAGTGACTTCATTAGCTAAGAAAAATATTCAGAAGACATTTTGCTTAGAATCCATATATAAAAATTGGCAGAGATTTGGGGTAAACATTTGTTTTAGAATCATCATAATTTGATCACTGCAAACATTTTTTAAATCGTTTCTGCTGTTTCTGTGAGATCAGTTACTTTTTTTTTTTTAAGGCTCAATTAACAGGTGCAGTTTTATTGATGATTTTGGCTCAATCATTATTGGTCTAATAGGTATGGGTTTGCAGAGTTCTACAGAAGTTTATCAAAAGAGAATGGGAGTTTAATTGAATCGTATTTTGTCATACTTGTACTTGCTAGAACCAAAGTCATTGTATTTATCTTGCTCTTAATTGTATTATTACTTGTAATTCTTGAAATGTATTTTTGTTTACGACTAAGTCGCCCTGGATAAGGGCATCTGCTAAGAAATAAATAATAATAATAATAATAATAATAATAATAATAATAATAATAATAAATTTTGTAGTGAATCTAACTTGAATTACTTGTAAGAAAATTAAGTTGTTCAATAAAAAGTAGCAATTGAGATCTTACCTGGATACAATTTGTACAGTTCTCTTTACTGGGCTTCTCTTCTACAATCTTTGTTGCATATTTTAGGGCTCGTCCATACATTTTATTCACCAAGGCATGTTTATATGCAAATGTTAAAACCTTGAAAAAAAAGTATAAAAAGCAAAGTAATCATTGTGGGTTTGAGAGTGGCAAAGCATTCCAGACAGATGTAACATGGTGGGGGGAAAAACTATGACCACCTCCCTCCTAGCGTGACATAACTAGACACTGGTAAAACCAACAGCCCGTCTGTCCGTCGATCGCAACTGACTGCCAGGGTGATGTGGATGGAGCAGTCCTAATAGATATGTAGGTCCAAGATACCCAAGTGCTTTAAAAGACCAACAACAGAATTGTTTAACAGTGATAGGGAAACTAATAGTACCAGTCAGAACTCCTGAAGCTGCAATATACACTAGTCAAAACAGGTAACCTAGCTAATAGAGCATCACAATAATCGATGTGTGGAGACAAATGCATCTACCAGAACCCCAGCATCATGTAAAGAAAGGTATGTACGAACTCTAGCAATGGTTTCACAGGTGGTAATAAGCGGATTTAACCACGGAAGAAACATGAGCTTTAAAACTAAGACCAGCATTCAATACTACTCCCAGACTCCTTATTGTAGTAGATGTATTAACAGGGCATCCACCAAAGGTCAAAGAAAAAGTAGTCTGAAGCTGTTTACATACAGTCAAAGCTATTGCCAAATAGCAGGCAATCTGATAAACAAGGCATGTTGCTTCAAATAAACATGCTTGCAAATCATGTATTCACTCAGATGCTTGACTGTATGAAGCCAACCATACACCATGAGACATGCCTCAGGTCACTGGTTATCCACAGTAAAGCTCAGGCCATGGCAGCAGGTGCAACATCTAGGATTTGTCTGCAAGTGCATCTTGATAGCCTGTAATTCATATAGCAGCAGTGTAATCTGGACTTGCATGGAGCAAAATGTTTTTGTATGTGTCCTCATGGATGCCTGCCTCGCTGCAATATATACACCCTAAAGGCATTTAACATTTATTTATGCAGCGAATACCCTTCTAGAAATGTATGTAAGCCAATAGGGCCATTCCATGAAAATAAAAAGGTTACATTTTGTACGTCAGGGGTGGCCAATCCTGGTCCTGGAGAGCCACAGGGTCGTCTGGTTTTCGTTCCACCCGAGTTTAATTAATTGAACCAATTATTTTCTTAATTGGACCAATTGTTTTCTTAACCCTTTGCGGTCCTTTGTCGGACTGGGTCCGACATTGCAATTATTCCCATCAGGTCCTTTGTCGGACCCTGTCCGACATCATTTTAAAAGCAAAAAGCAGAAAAGACGGTTTTCAGCGGAAAAAGCCGAAAACCATTCAATGGCGAGTGGGAATGAAAGGAGCGAGACAAGCCGATAAAAAAAAAAAAAAAGGAGTCTCTCATGAATAGTCATAGTACCCCATTGGCATCAGATGGGGCGGTCATATGGAAACAAGCTGGGAGTACAGTATCAGCACACAGAGACTATCACGGACATTTACAGAGCTTTTTGAGATGTTATAGCAATAAAATAATGACTTGGATTGCATTATTGAGGAGTTTGGTGATAAAGCGAGTCATCAGGAGACAATTGATCGGTATGTCGACTATTATTATTATTATTTTTTATTTGGTAGCATATGTGAAAGCGATAGCAAACGAAAGGGTGGGGCGGGGCTGGAGATCCCTAGTGAGTGCTTTGTTGATATGCAGGGCCATTTAAACCCGTCTGACTGTGAAAAAAAATACTTTTAAACAGCGCGTCTAAAATTAACTGCGCGTGAAAAAATTAATTAGACCTGGCGAGCCTGACGCAGAATTAATAAATGGACCGCAAAGGGTTAATTGGTCAACACTAACATGTTTCCTAGAGAGACCCAGAAAACCTGCATGATTGGCAAGCCTGACATTTTGATAATCATACTTGTGTATTATGGATTCCCATGATTACAAAAATCATGGGCTCTCAATTAGTCTCACATCAGCAACAAAATACACAATTTTCCACTGAATGGCCTAGTTATACAGCTTCCCTGTGGAACTCCTTCCCCAGTAACATTAGAGACGGCACTTAGTGGAAGTTAAAGACCAGCTTGTTACCCACCTTCGAGTCAGTGAGGTCGACCCATTTCTGGATCTCCCAGAAGGTATCTGTGAGATCCTTCAAGCAGCCCTCGGGGTCGTCCTCTGTGCTGCTCACCTCCTCAGAAGCTGCCCCGTCCTGCGAGTGCAGCCGAAGGAGTTTGTCTGCCAGGGCACAGCCTTTCCTGCACAGCGTGTCAATCAGGGACGACTTCTGTTTCTCCATGTCACTAAGACAGGAATACAACAAAGCACTTAGCTGAAGTCACACAGAACTAAAATTGATACAACTCAACTACCTGATTTTTTAAGGTAAAAAATAAAAAAAAATAAGAAAGTATGATGTTGGGAAAATAACTTTTTTTTTTTTCACTCTGAGTTTGATGGTTAAAACTGTTAAATGTCTAAGAATTTAACTAATAATTAGAAATAACCCTGTCTCAAGACAATGAAATGCATGTGTTATGATACAATAAATTGAATATATTATATTTCAATGCATCTCATTCAATACTGTTAAATATTTTAATAAGATTTTCAGTCCACTTAATATATCATTTTCTAACAGTTTAATTGTACGATGAATATAAGGGAAATGCAATATTCATTCCCATTTAATAAATAAATAAATAACAATGTGATGGTGCTTCGGGAAAAGACATCTCAGCTGGTCAAGTTAATTTATCTACAATGAATTCTGATAAACACACATTAAAAACTACCTTAAAATGTACTCAAATTAGGTGTGATTGTATATTATGACAAAAAATACTGCAGCCCAAAAAATAAAACTATGCCTCCACACTCCTAATTAGGTAAAAGAAAACATGCGATGGAGGCAGATAGTCTTTACAGCATTCTGGTAGGATGTACCTTTTGATAGTAGCAGCATCTGGCCTGGGGTCAGTCTTCATAGTGAGATGAACTGCCAGGGCCATCTGATCAATACAGGACAAGACAACGTCTGCAGCCACAACAATCTCATTCAGTCGTTTCATGCGCTCCTGGACAGGACAAGAGACAGATTACATTAATATCACCAAAGATATCACAACACAAGATCTCACTTTTAAACAACACAAAATGACCCACTGCATATTGGCCATGGATTTTAAGTAAATAAGCTGAGGGAACACGAAGCCACTTTGTGGCTAGTAACTGGGTTTCAGAGACTAGGTTTCAAGCCAATGCATGGCACACCAGGGGAGACTAGGGTTTTGTTACAGCAAAGTTGCCTCAAACTAGGTCTTCTGGGCTCCTGGAACCAGGTTTCAAGCCACTGTTCCTGAAAAAGTGGCTTTGTGTTCCTTCAGCTTAAATGAAATACCGTGGTTCAGATAACCACAACATTTACAAGAACATTTATCAAAGCTGTCAATTCTACAATCATAGTGCAGTGAGTTTCAAATATTTATACATAAACTGTATGACAGTTTGTATGTTTTTGCTCTACAAGTCAGCTCGTTCCCCCTACTGACACATCAACACCACCATTCTATCCCTGTACAGACTTGGCATAAAGCTGCTTAGCTTTGGACTGCTGACAAGAGGAGAACCTAAGGTAGCTTGGATGCAGACATTTAATATCATGCCGACCGACATGCAGCCAGTACACCCACTTAGAGTTAAATAAAGCAAGCAAAGCATTTAACACTGCACTAAAACAAACACATACATACATGAAAGTTTATTTACTGAGAACATGGTCACCTTTTCAGAGTCCAGCTGCTGTAGTCTTGTGACATGCAAAGGCAAGTGGTTAGAAAAGGTTTCTTTTAATTCACCATACAGGCCACTTGTATCTAGCCTGCAGGAGAAATAAAGGCAGATGTGTTGGGATCAGAAAGACAATAAAAAGGTTAAGGTGGCAGACACAACTGTTGCATGATTACAACAGTATGTGGCCAGTAATAAATTTTATTTATGTTAACCAGCAGTGCTTAGTCCACCTAAATTAAACCAGGCCTTCTAAACAGAACACTGCAAGTGATGTATGTCTGTTTTCAAGCTTTACTAAGCCTCTGTTCAAGCAGCATGAAATAAAACAGTCATACTTTGTCATCCACTGTATCTTCAGGTCCCTCATTGCTTCTGCAAACTCCTCCTTCACATCTTTCTCTTTATCCGTGTCCTTTTCGTTCTCTTTGCCTCCGTTCTTGGTTTTATTTGGGGGTGGTATCAGATGGTAATAGACAGGTAACAAATCCTGGAAACAGAAAAATAAAGTTTCTGATTACCATCAGTTAGTCGTTGGAGTCATTGCAGCCCTTTGTTTTGAATTTAAGAATTAAGTCAATGTTATTATTTTAATACAACTGCAGACTAAAGGACAAGTTCAGGAACATATTGACTTGACACAGCTGGCAGTTATCCCTCCCGGTAAAAGAGCTAGCTGCATAATAGACTGCTTCCCAATAACACAGGGTGAACACACTGCTGTTTTCATACACAACACATATTCATCTTAATGTTTTCAGTCACTAAACATGTTGCCAGTATTGTTATATACACAATACACAATTGCTTTAAAATAAAAAAAAGACAGATGGCAGATACAGTGAAAGGTACTTCATGAAATCCCCCCCCACCCCTCCCTTCTTACCAATAAGGAATGCTTCTTAGTTTTCTTTATGGGAACTTCACATCGTAACACCTTCTAGATCTTTTTTACAATTATTATTATTTATTTATTTATTTTTTAAGCAGGAGGTTGCCTTATATTTAATATTTCAAAATTACCATTTTACTAAATCTCTGGTGTGGGAATTTGCTGGGCAAAGATGTCCAGCTATATTACTATAGGTTTATTTCTTTATTTTTCAACTTTGAAAGCAAAACTTATCAAAATGTTTTTGATAGCTATTAAACACACTCCAAAAAACAACAGCCTCAGCACATTCAGAAACAAGTTTCAATACCAATGAGCCACTGGCTAGAGAGGTGGTGCCTTCATCACCACTCCCACCTCCTCTACACTGGCTAGTAGGAGTTTTGCAGCAGAGAAAGGCAAACAGATGGGAAATGGGTTGCCTTATTCAATTAGTGAAGTTTCCTATTAATAAACTGTGCAGAACAATGCAATATGAAACAATACATAGACCATAGGCAGAAAGAGAGAGATGTGTGAAGAAATTGATCAGTAGTGATGGAATTGTTAAGACAAAAGCAGTGTTTACAGCAGAAAACTAACAAACAATGTGACAAAGCAACAACTTCACATTTTAGTGTGCTCATTTATTACTTTTACCCCCAATTTTCTCCCAATTTGGAATGCCCAATCGATTTTTCCCTCACCACTGCAATTCCCCACATGGCTCAGGAGACCCAGAGATTCAGTGGGCATCTTCCTATCCCACAACCAAGCCAGCTTCCTTTTTCACCCAGGAACTCGAAAGCAGATGTCAGCTGTAATGCGATGAGAAACAGTTTCTCCTGGTTTTGCCACCCTAACCCATGGGCGTGCCAGAGTCGCTGCGACACTCCCTGTGGCATCCCCAGTGAAGACCAGCCTACTTCGCTCAGTCAGGATGCAAACCTGTGCTGTATGACTCACCCTGCAAACCACACGACTGCACTTCTACCAGGTGAGCCACTCGGGGACCACTAAATATACTTTTTTTACAACAGCGAGTACTTGTTGTATCCAATTCTTAAGTCTTCTAGCATGACATTCTGGATATACTGCATTTTATATATTTTTAGATCTTTTACGGACAGATTCAGTACCTTTTTAAATTTTCTCTGCCGTTTTGATGCTGCCTGCCCCTGGGAGTCAGAATAACATACTGTAAGAAAACATGCAAACACTGCACAAATGAGGATATCACCCACCCTTACATAATCATTCACCCCTTAACAATATCTACTGATGGGCACAAGTCAGTATGACAGCTTTTATCAAGCAGCAATCTAACCTACAAAAATAATATATCAAAAGAAGCAGGTCATAAAGCCACCTTCTGATGTTAATTTTGAAGTTAAAAGTTTTATGATAAAGTACTATTTTATTTATCTGAACTGTTATATTAAGTTATACATACTAAATCAATGAAGCCCAAGCAATTTTTATTCCTTTTTTTTTTTGAGTAAACATAAAAAAAGAACCCAAAACGTAGCCAGGTAAATGTTCTGTGGCTTGGTTTGCCAGTAATTCAGGGTTAAAGCCAGTGGTCCTCGTTAAACAGTGAAACAGGATCGTTGATGTCCACAAAGTAAGTAGTTTAATGTCTCATCTGACCATTAAGGAAGTGTGCTATGTTTCAATCTGTCACCACCACATACAACAGTACCAGGTGAGCTTCTTGGAGGTTTATCCATACAAGAACTGACCATCCAGCTATCTTTTTAAAGCACACACAGTAAGACCTAATAGGTATTGACAAATTATACTCTTGAAGGAGAAAACTGGAAACTGCATTAAATGGGTTCATGTCTAGAGGAAAATTTGTAATGCCTGGATTTAATTAATAAAGTAATATATTGCCCAGTACATTTAATCTGCTTTACTACAAAAAAAGATTTACTGTACTTACTAAAATGCTACCATTCTGAGCTGTGCATTAAACTAAGACTGTCATTTAACCCAATGTGACTACATATGTATAAAAAAAAATGGAAATGCCTAAATATACTACAAAAGCCAGACATTTTCTCCATTTGTGTGCCAACTACAATTTGGATCCTGCTTCAGCAAGCTTAGCTGCATGCATAAACATTACAAGAAAGCAAAGCACCAACTTGGTGAAAGAAAAGCAAAGCTATGATTCACAGAATAAATGAAACCCAGAATTCAGAGTAAACATTTTGGAATGGAGAAACTTGCCAAGAGAATGTGCACAGACATGCGCTCCTAAAGAAATACTCACTGCTTTCTTCCCATATTCACTCTTTGGCACTATCAGCGATCCGGTCAGGTAACAGCCAGGCCCTGCTCCTTTAGGAATCCTAGACACAAAGAATAAAATAGAAGCAATTAGCAGCATGGAAGGGACAGTAGACAGCAATTGCTTTTTTTCATGGCCATGGTAACTGGGCAAAATCAACTCTGGGAGAGCTGCCATTTAAAAGAAGGTCAACTTCTCCAATACTAAGAAAGGTTCATCCATTCCAAGTTGCGTCACAACAGGGACATTTATCTCCAGTAGTGGGTAACTGTCATCCTTAAACAAGCCAGTGCAATTAACAGCTATTTTAACCTGTTCTTTTCTTTACATTTACTTATTGCTAGGATTCAAATGTGTATATCGCTGGCTGGGAGCAAGAACTTCGGAATCAATAAAATACAGTTCTGAGCCATGAGCATTTTAATGGTTTATAAAATACACAGCCATCTGATGTTTCTTTGATGTTATTGTTCTTACTCTCAGCCAGCAATGTGTGCTTAAACACAGTTGGTAGTGGAGTTCCCAGCAATGAAATAACCACTTACAACATCAGGATATCAATTACAAGGTTACGCTGGACCAAGCAGTTGTGCTAAATAAGTGATTTAATAAAAAAAATTTTAGTCTTACTTGTCATCTGGTAAAGACGTAACAAAGAAAGACTGCGAACAGTTGGGTGGCAAAGTTATCGTGTTTGCCTTCTTCTTGCTTAGAAGTGCATTTTTGTGAGTTTCATAGATGTCAAGGCTCAGTGTGTTGGAAAGTCTATGCGAAACAATAAAAGGAAGGTCCTTCAGACGTTCTAATTCACAAATCTGTTCATGACGGACTTGAAGCCGTATAGTGTAGTCTCCTTTTTCCAGCTTCAAAGAATACTGCAAAAGATCATTGAAAGTCACAATTTCAAACAAATATTATACATGTATTTAGGTCAATTGTGGGAAGAAAGCAACTGCTAGTAATATTGTGGATTTTGTTACCTCTGTTACCCTTATTACCTATCAAAGCACTGTGCAGTGTTAGTCTAAAGTAAGCATTAAGTATTTCAACCCTACCTGATGTGGGTACGCATCTCCTGACCCAATGAGTCTTTTATTCTGGTCAAACAACATCCATAGTTGGCTGTCAAATTCAGATTCATACAATAATTCACAAAGCAAGGGGCAACTGGGTGTCACCTCTCCACTTTTAGTCTGCAATGAGAGAGAGTAAATACCATGAACAGTTAAGGCTTGTTGGGTAAACTTAAACTCATGATCCAGGCAAGTAGTCATTACTGAAACAAAGTACGGAATTCTGGGTGTCCATCGCCTCCAAGTGCCAATCACTGAACCACAAAGATTAATTCCCTTACTGCCCCCCTTAAACCTTGGTATTTACCAAGTAAAGCTGTGCATTGAGAAATAGGTCAACTCCCATGCTCTTCCCCAAAAAGCATTCTGAATAATTTTTGCTGTTCCCATAGGCCATACTTACTTGGGTAAAGTTGTAGGTCAGAACTATCTCATACAGTTGGCGATTATTTGGCAGAATATCCCTTGATGCAAGAGGCCTTGTCTTTGCACTCACAGGTCTGCAAATCAGGAAAGGGGTTATAGGTAAGCATACATTCCAACAACTTGTTTCTGTTGCTTCCTCAGAGACTAGACACAAACTGAACTGGGCATAAAAGTATAGAAATAGATACACAAATCCATTGAAAACCTGATGAATACAAGGCAACACAACCAGAATGATGCAATGACTGACTTGCAATATGGGAAAGGTGAATTCTGGATGAGGGGTAGAAAGATAAAATAATCAAAACAAGATTTACCTTAAGGGTTGCACCCAGTTTTTAAGGTTTATGCTAGGTGAGATTTCTTCATATTTTAACGCAGACAACACTTCGAAACTAGAGATACCTTCTGAAGCATGCTGCAAACAAAAGGAAAACAGTTTTATGGAATCAACAATGAAAAGAGATTTTAATAGAATAAATTACAGATTTAGGGACTCCCTTGTGGCGCCTCCAGTAAAGGCGCTCTGCGTGGAGTGCAGGATGCGCCCTATAGCCTGGCAATCGCAGGCTCGCATCCAGGCTATGTCACTACCGACCGTGACCTAGGGGGCGACGCACAATTGGTCGAGTGCCGCCCGGGTAGGGAGGGCTTAGGTCAGCAGGGGAATCCACGGTTCACTGCGCACCAGCGACCCCTGTGGCCGATAGGGTGCCTGTGGTTCTGCAGTGGAGCCATCTGATCTGTGTTGTCCTCCGGCACTATAAGTCTGGTGGCCTCGCTATGGCTCCACAGTGCGAAAAATGACGGATTGGCAGGAACACGTTTCGGAGGACACGTGTTCCAGCCTCCGGTTCCCAAGTCGCCAGGGGGTTGCAGCAGAGAACCAGGATACAAATAATAATTGGGCATTGGTGACAACTAAATTAATTAATTAAATAAATAAATAAATAAATAAAATAAATAAAAGATTTAGCAATAAAATATTTTCTACTGAAGTCGGATCCTATTATTTTAATTAGAAGCTATCACAATTAGTTACACAGATAACAAAAGTTTAAAGTCATTCCAAGAACACTTTTAGGTACAAAGAATGAAATACTTACGATATGCAACTGTGATGTAGAACAGGTCACACCATGGAAAGAAATGGAATAATCAATAGTAACATCACCCAAGCTTGCCCACCATCGAGCGATGCAAAACTCAACCGTCCTCCCTTCCTGCAAAATTAAAATGAAGCCCACAATTAGATACTGATAATGTTCCAGATAAATACATGGGCTTAAGCTGAATAAAACACAAAATTCAAGAACAATTAGGAACAAACCCCTGAAAACAAATCTATGAATTTTATAACATTGTAGATATTTATTGAGCAATACTAGTGTGGGTTTCTGGACACCTAGATTTCCAGTAAATTCAAGTCTTCATGTTGCCTTGACATACTGTGCACAAACATGCAAGACTATTACTGTGCAAGCAGACGAGGCATATATGTAATGCATTTAGATACATAAAAAAACACCAAAAGAGATAGTTAATGGAGATTAATAAATAGATAATGTGATTATTAAAGCTGAGAAGCCCACAGGAGTGATTTTAAATTGCATTCACCACACGAGCATTATGAGTTTATTAAAAAAATATTGAAGGTTATATTTTGTTTCTATTGGTGTATGTTAAACACTGTAGGAGACAGGGTTCTCTTTGGCTTTATTGATTTTCGGTTTTAACCAATAAAACACCCCCGATACAAAAAAGTTAAATCAGTGGATAGCCAATAAACACCGTAAAAACTGTGGAAATGGTTAATCTATTCACGTTGACTTTACCCTTTTCACATAAAAAAATAAAACCTACTACAAAAATAATAAATGCATTCCCCAGTGCTGCTGGGCAATGTCCCGCCTTCCTGACTGGTGTCTATCACTGATTAGTTCTGACTACTTTAAACCCGCCCCAACTACTGAGTGACAGCACATTCCTACATTTCTATTGGAGACTCCGCTTGCGAGATTCAAAACAAGATTACAATCAGGAATGGAGGCTTATTATCGAGATTTAAAGCTGTATTACAGTTAAGATACGGAGGATTTAAAACAGAATTGTGGAGAAATGTACAAAAATCCCTACACACAAAAACCCCAGAAGAATCTGCCCATGACCACATGGATTTCGTTGTGGAAGACAGCAAAGGAAAGAAGGTACAATTTAAGTATGCAAGTACTGTCGAGTTACTATACATATTTTGACACACACACAAACAAAAAAAACGCTCAAGCATTTTGGAAAGTAACCGAAAACACTAATTTCATAAAGTATATCAAAAATGAAAGCCCCAAAAAAAAACATTTACATAAAACTAAAAAATAGCTCAAAACAAGCACCGGAAAATACAATTAATAAAACCCGAAAAACAGAAGCCCTAATAATAATTAAAATGTTACGTTTTGGTGAGGATGAAAGTACTGTAGCTGTAATAAAATAGAGTTGGTCAAAATACCTGCGAGTCACAGCATTCAATGAAATGTGTTCTTGAGCTCAGCTCCACTTACCAACACAGGAAAAGCCTCCGTCAGTGACCCCTTCTCCAGAAGGGATGAGAATTTGTAGAACTCATTGGCACGATATGCTTTCTGCTTTACAAGATGAATTGCATGGAGGACAAACTTGGAAGACACCTCATGCGAGTGTGAAGTTATGGTGAGCTCTGAAAAGACAGTGTCCTCTTTACAGTTAAAAACTAGTCTGCCACTAGAAGAGGAGACATGAGGCGAAACACGCCATTTGCTAATTTCCTTTTTTTTTTTTTTTTTTTTAGGAGACATTTAAATCTGTATTACACACATCTTCAAACTAGACTAGGCCAGTGGTTCAGGTCTTTGTTCCAACCATAATGATTACTTTTATCCAATTACCGTAAACCAGGCTGAGATTTAAATTTAGTACCCAAGAGTTGCATCAATATTTTACAAATTATGGTAAAAACATGCTTGTAGCAAAGGCAATATAGGCAAGTCTTTAAATCAGGAACCAATGTGTTGTCCATGAAAAGGCTATACATTGGATGTAGAACCAACACAAGTCTCTTTGTTCATATGTCTTACCTGCCCACCTGGCTCCCTGAGGAACTTGAAGAAAGTGTCGCCTGATCTGACCAGGTTTGAAATACACATCGTTGAAATGTACCTTATATGCAGTGGATTCATTTACCCTGCAAACACAGTAGGATACGGAAACTATAAACACATCAAAACTTTTAAACAACTGCATACATATATCAAGATTTCCCCATCTTGTATTGTATCTAAAGAGAATACATTGACTATTTTGTAGGCAATTGAGACAGATAGACAGATAGATAGATAGATATAATGTTACGGTTCATGTGTAAAATTGGTAAATCTATAGATTAACCGGTAAATGTGTAGATTTACCAGCTCAGTGGTCAATGCAAGTAAAAGAGATTGTTTACGACCATCTCCTTAGTTATTTTATACATTGACCGTCAAGTTGGTAAATCTACACATTTACTGGTTAATTTATAGATTTACCTATTTTACACATGAACTGTAACACATACACATATACATATATATATATATATACATATATATATATATATATATATATAGTAATAAATAAATAAATAAATAAATAAATAATATACACACTGCAGATATTTTTTTTTTTTTTGCTCCATCCAATGGCAAATATGTAAACAAATTAGACAATCATACTTGAAATATCATACTGACTTACTTTGTTGGTATAATAACAGTTATTGGTACTCTGAACAAAGGACCAACATTTGGGGTTGAAACATCATAGCCGCACACCTGCAGAAAAAGACAATAGCTCAATTTTTTTAAGCAGAATACAAGTTCACCCATGAGAAATGTGCCAGATCCACAAAGAATGATACCACGTGTCCCAAATAGACATAGGAATCAAAAACAATTTCCCAAACTTTTGGTTTTATACTTTCTTAAATAAAAGCATGTGCTTCCAAGAAGCTGGGTTCCATTACTGCACTGACATAGAATTCTAATAAATTCATTATTTATTAACCAAGCAGTGGAGTCACACGGTACCTCTGTATAATGCAGTCCTTCTCTGAGCCCCTGTGGATCCACCCGCACATTCACATGTCGACACTGATTCATGAGCTCCAAGTGTGTGGGACACTGAACCCATGGTGCACTGCATGTTAGCGCTAGATGGAGTTGGAGGGATATCCTTTCAGAATTATCTGCAATACAAATCAAGGGGAATTAAAGAAATGAGAGAGGATCCACTGGAATGTTATTTGATGGAAAGTGCATTAGACATTCTAAGATAGCTGTTTAAGCAAAAAGCCTATTCAATGTGGTTTATATTCACAAACCTAACTGAACTGGTAAAAGGCCATTTGTTACCATCATTAAGGCGTCATACATTTACACTATTCTCAATTTATTTATGATTTAACTGTACTTAAAAAGGTGGTTTATTTACTTTTGAGTATATTTAGATCACCTAAAAATATTTATTTCCCTTCACTTGCAGGGAACCAATGGAACAACATATAGTGGTGCCCATATGTATTGACACCCTCATGATGAAAAAAACCTTATATAACAGAACACCAATGCCTGCAATAAAATGAGAAAATATGAATCAATTCACAACACAGTCACAACAAGGCAAGTCAAAACGTACCTGTGTTTTCCGGGAAAACTGGTTCAATCCCGACTGCATGGTCTGAAGGTGAAGAAAGTTGGACAGGGTTCCTGAGGTAGATGCCACGATGGCTACCAACAGTAACTGTAAAACCCAGATTACTGGTTGGCAAGGATGCATGCTGAGTGAGGTAGTCGTAAGCCTTATCAACCTGGTAGACAAGATATAACAAACAATGTGAAAACTGTATTTACTGTACTGTAAGTGATCATTTTGGGGCAGCATGGGATGGACATAATGGTAAGGTTTGGGTTTTTATGGGGATATTTCTGGATGTTTATTATAGAAAACTGCAAAACCATGATTGTTGCAATTTATCCACACACAATAACAGCTAGGACACCTTTGAACTTGTTTGGTTTTTCCTCCACTACTAAGGGGTTCTAACTGTTTTGCTTTCTTGGCCGTCAGGTCTGCATTCTCAGCAGCAGTGCAGTGTATTCAAACAAAAGAAAGTATTAGTACCTGAATAGTCCCATGACCTTGTGCAAATACTTCAATGTCATCCATCTTCACAGCTGTATTTTCTAATGCCCTTCTTACAGCAAAAGCAGTGGGTTGGATTCCATTAGATTTCAACCCTAAAAAAACAAAAAACAAATTTGTATATTGGTTTAGTATGTACAAGAAAGCCAGAAATAAGGTTTAACACATGACATCTTCCAACTTTAAAAGAATACCTTTACATTATGCACCATTTACCTGAGAGCACCAGAGCAATCCCACCACAGGCATTTGGGGAGGACATCGATGTCCCGTTCATTAGCTGTGTGCCACGGAGAGTCCAGTTTGGCACAGAAGCGATAGCACCCCCAGGAGCACTGATACTGACGCCAAGGGCTCCATCAATGCTGCAGTCACAAACATCAGGGGTCACTATGGTACCACTCTGTATTATAAAATATACTCAAACAAATAAACCCCTATCAAGTATGGTGAAATTAAAATTTCGTATACAAATCGTAGAGTATAAATGTATGAAGCCTTAATGATAAAAAACGCCCTTTCACGATTCAGTTATGTTTGTGAATATAAAAAACATAAAACAGGCTTTCTGCTTAAATCCCCATATCATAATACAGCTTTATTTCAACATGTTCAAGTTTATGCTGTGGCATTCATTTTTCTTCAAGTTTTACAGCCTAATATTTAAGAAAGGCCACTCTAAGCATCCCAAAACGACATCCAGTTGTAGTCAAAAGTTTACATACCCCAATTGAAATTTATAATTTCTTGACATTCCTTGAAAAACAAATTATAGGAAAAAGTTTCTGTAGCAAAAGTTTAACTTTTGTGGATGAGGAAAAAAAGTTACAAGAAATAGATGTCTACAATTATTTATTTCAGCACTTTTTTTTAAAAACACCAAAAATTCAAAAGTATTGATACCCTGACAAGGAAAATGAAATGAATACCTAGTTGAGGCACCGGTCTATTTAAAAACAATTAGGACATTTGTCAATGAGCTTTTGGCATGATTCTTTTGTGATTTTTGTCCATTCTTCAACACAAAATTGTTCCAGTTCATTCAAATTCTGAGGACTTCTCTTGTGCACAGCCTTCTTCAACTCATACCAAAGATTCTCAATTGAATTTAGATCAGGACTTTGACTAGGTCATTCCAGAACCTTGATTTTATTCTTCTTTAACCATCTGAAGTAGATTTTGATGTGTACTTTGGATCGTTGTTGTGTTGGAACGTCCAGTTGCGCTTTAAACCAAGTTTTGTAGCGGTGGGTTTCAGATGATTGGCCAATGTCTCTTGGTATGCTATGGAATCCATTTTTACCATGTGCAGTTGAACTAAATTTCCTGTGCCATTAGAGAAAAACAGCCCCACAGAAGGGGTATACTTGACAGTAGGTATGGTGTTCTTTTCTTTGTACACCTCACCAGACCTTCTCCAAACGTAACTATCAGCGTGACCAAATAGCTCAATTTTTGTTTCATCACTCCATAAAACCTTTGACCAGAACTCATGTCCATCATTCAAATGCCATTTTGCAAACTTTAAGCGATTGTCCTTGTGACGTTTTCCTAAGAGTGGCTTTTTCCTTGGTCTGTGACCACTGAGACTTTCATCATGCAATACTCGACCTATGGTTGAAACATCTATTTCTTGTAACTTTTTCCTCATCCACAAAAGCAAAACTTTTGCTACAGAAGATTTATCCTAAAATTATTTGTTTGAGAAATTTCTAGAAATTATACATTTCTAAACTTTGACGTTTGACTACAACTGTATATAACCCACCATCTACTTGTAATATTTCTCAAAGGCAGATATCTGTTCCCCTACTCCCAACAAGATACAAAACAAATTGTAGCATAATCTCCACAATTTTATTATATTCCAATACTGTTTTCACACTGGCACGTCACTACTGGACTAACTAATCCACTTCCTGGGGTAGTTGAGTCTGCATTAATTACTACCAGAGTAATTTTACACCGCATTAGTGAATGTAAGCAAACTTACGTAGGTCCCCTGGATGACCAAGTGTACTGGTTAGCTGGAAGCTTCTCTCGAAGGGAATATTCAGCAGTCATCATGTCAGGAGTAACATAGGCACCAACTCCTACAATAACACAAGAGACCAATTTACAGGGAAAATATCCATACAAACAGGTTATTTATTCTATAGGCTTGCTTTCACATTTTGACATTAATATTATAACAGATTAGACAATACTCTCCAAAATGCTTTCAATGTTACAGTAATGTAGTTCTAGCACAAGTAAGGAAAATCATAAATTTAAATATAAATAGGGTTATTGTTGTAGATATAGAGCCACAAATATTTGACCATATCCATGTATCCAATATAATCTGAAATTAAATGTAAAAGTCTTACAGTACAGCTATGGCCAAAGGTTTAGCATCAGTCTATAGAATTAACAATTTTTGCTTCATAAAGTCGAATGAAAACTGCTGAATAATGTTACGTTAACATATTAAATTACATACCACTTTGTAGTTTTCCCATATACTTAACGAAAAACAGACAAATTGAAAAATGTGACATTTCGAAATCTAACATGAAATTTGATGGTTATTATGGTTTTGGTAGACTTTTGCAATATAAATTTTGTTGTTTCTTTGATTACATGATTTAAATAAAAGATAATCACTATGTTCATATAGTTCATATATGCCTCAATCCTAAAATTCTAGGTGATGCAAAACTTGGCCATAACTGTAGATGCCACACAACTAACTGAATAGTAAAGCAAAAGCTGAGGCAATCCAGAGGACTGTAGAACAAAGTTATCCTTTTTATTTCATTTGTGTACCTATTACACTGGATGTAGTCCCTCCTGGACATCCCACAGTGGAAAGGCACGGACCATTATTGCCGGCACTTGAAACATAGATGACATTGTGCTTCCACACAGCTTCATTGATCACTTCACATATTCTTCTAAAAAAACAAAACAAAAACATCAAATAAATTAATGTACCACATTCTTTACAAGACTTGCACAACAGATAACAAGTTTAACCTTTAATAAATGTCTGTTACAAAATATTAACATCTGAAAGATAAGTTGTGTTTTCGTTTTCGTGGGAGATCATATGGAAAACACATTAACTGCCATGGCGTAATATTCAATTTGCTCAATTTTCTGCCAAATAAATTCCCTTTGGAAGACACAAGTACCTAGGATAAAGCATGAAAATAATTGTTCACTTACCCAGAGTTTGGCCAATGTGTTGCCTCTCCATAGCTATAGTTAACAAGATCACATTTATACTTTATAACTTCTATCATCTGCCAAGAAAAAACAAACACATATTACAATATTGCTCTGTTGGAACTTGTTCCATATCTCAATCACAGATTCCAGGACCTTATTTCAAAAAATGTACAGGGAGGGATAGACAACCTTGGCACTTCTAGCCCACCTTGTCTTTGTTCCAGCTATGTGATTAAATATCATAACCTCCAACCAAGTCTGTAAATACTAATCTGTGGCTGTATAGCACACAAAACACTTGTTCTGATTTAAGCTGTCACCAAGCTGGGAATGGAGCAATGCAATACTCACAGCTCTGATCAGGCCTGTCCCAGTTTCCATTGTGCTTAGTCTTGTATCTCCTATCTTGATTGCAAGGATCTGAGCCCCAGGTGCAACCCCATTTCGTTCAGGCTCTTCTGGGAAGTAACCTGCGGCAATACTGGCTACATGGGTTCCATGGGCGCCTTGATGGAAAGACGAAGCACAGGAGATTTCACTGAAACAAACTGTATACTTGAGTTTGTTTTTATCTTTCAAAAACATAAAATCATAGAAAAATAGGTAATTATAGAATGTTAAATGGGGGGGGGAGAGGAGAGAGAGGGGGGTGTGTCTTAGAAGAAGATGTTGCTAATAGTTTTGGGGTTTTGAACAGTAATCGTTTTCTGATTTTCAGTTTGCACAGGCTTGATTTTTTGGGGGAAAATGTCAACTTGTTCCTAAGGATAGGATATTTCTAAAATTCACAAAATGATTTCAACTACAGCATGAACCCTACCTGATTCAAAATTTTGCACATTCAAATTTGCTTGATTATGTCAACTTGTCTGAAAGTTTGGTCATCTCTGGTCTTTTACCCCCATTTCAATGTTTTTTACAAGGTATTTTAAGAACTATGTTAATGGTCTCACCTCCACTGGTCACAATGCAAAGAATGCTGCCTTCTTCGTAAATATTAACAGAGTAATTCAGCATTTCTGAATTACCCAGGGATGCATGCTCTTGGGCTTCCTTGTAATTTCGGAGCACAGTACAGCAGCTAAGGTCCCCGCACTCTGATGTATCTAAACAGGCTCTAAAAGAAATGAAAAGATTGCTGTGACGTCACCCTTTGATCTTTTAAGTGATTCACTCTATGAATGGCTATGTGGCTTTCAAGAGAAGGGGAGTGCGGGGCAGATATAGTGTTGATTAACGAACCCACAGCTTATGCTGAAAATCACTGATTCTTTCAACAAAATCAGTCAGAACAAGTTAACAGAAAAGCAAATCACATTTTATTATGCAATAATCTTTTTAACAATTAGTTATCAAACATAACACTTAGAAAAGGGTTTGCGATTTCAGTTTAGCATTACATATTGTTAAAGAAAAGTAACAGAATTATACATTAAATGTAAAAACGTTTTTTTCATAATTACAAATTCACTTCAACATAAACATCCCCCTTCTAATTTGCATTTTACATTTCTTCTGGACAGGTTCAGGAACTGCAGCAATTTCACCATCACTTAGTGAATCTCCATCAATTACACAGATTTCTTTCGTTTAGGCCTAACCGATCACTGGCAGTGATATTCAGGTCTTGATATTCTTGGTCTGCTTTAGGTTCCGCAAAACGATTAATAACTTCATGTTCCTTTCTTTTTTGTATTCATTTTTCTAATGCCACTTTCATTTTCTACATCTAGACTATTTTGTCTGTGCAAGTGAGATTTCAAACTCAGAGGAACTCATAACAACATTGCCACAAAGCGAGAGACAAACATTTGAACTGCTTGAAGCAAAGAAAAAAAAGAGCAAAACACAAATCCAATTACCAAATTAACAAGCAATCGAACAAGTATCAAATGTTTTAGGCGGCATAAACAACTTGTGCCGAACGGCATTCAAAACAGTTAATTATTTTTTTACAGATTCAACACCTATCGTTGTTTATCCCTTACTGAAACACACACACACCACTCAGAGAAATTAGCAATTTTCATAAGACCCATTCCATTGCTCAAAGCCCAAGAAAAATACAAGAAAAAGCACTCAAATCACACATCCACGTTATTTCACGTAACAGTACAGCTGCTTGAGTTCAGATCCCACAGTCAGACTTCTGTTGGTACCATTTCATCACTATAAAAGTATTTTAGAATAATTTACCTCCAGGTCTCTCCGTCATGCCAGACCAGGCAGTCATAAACCGGCCCAGGGTCATTGTACTTCTTCTCTAGAGAATTAAGCAGCTCTGTGTGACACTGCAGTTCTTCTTTTAGCAGCTTCTCTGCCTTCAAGTGAAAACAAAACATTGAAGCCCACTTAAGATCATTCCCTGATTACACAGACGTTCAATATTTATGGTTCCATTATTTTTGTACATTTATATAGAACCCACTCACAATTCTTATAAATAATCATTAAACATCTGAACAGCTGTCTTGGTCACTCCCATAGGATTACAATGCAGATGGTGTATTGCATTCCATCAATCATGTAAAACAACCATTCGCTTTCTCTGAAAATCAAGTATGTACACTATTTAATTATTACGAACCAGTAGTGTGCCAGTCAACTTGAGTTTACCTGAGAGAGATTAGTGTGGGTGCTGTCAAATTCTTCTTGTTTTCGGCAGGCTTCAGCCAGTGCAGCTCTATGGGCTGGGTCCCATAGCTTCTCTCGTCGCTCTTTCTGCAGAGTACAAAAACATTTGAAGGGAAGCAGAAGGACAAAGGTAAGGTTTCCTACATATGTAAAATATGCTATATACTGTACATTGCATTTTTTAATAAAGCACAAAATAAATGTTGAAATGGTTACGTGAAACGCAGTTCTAGGATGTACGGATATCACAGTTGCGACTTCAAGGACGTCAATTCTATTGAGGACACAGGTTTTCAATAAGCATTCTCTGTCATCTAATACTCGATTGGTTTAGAAAACAAATACCATTCTGACATTTTGCCATGACCTTTTGTGTCATTTGGCTCTTGCAAAGGTCACAGATCTTGGTTACAGGGCTCCCTATAAATAAAATCCTACTTTTATATTTAGTCAACTACTAATCTGCTATAGCAGTCTCCACATTTAATTATGGAAAAGCACAGACAAAGATCACCGTACCTAACTGCCAAATATATTCTGGGAATATACATTGTCCTTCTGTCTCTTTTCTCGCCCCTGTATTCCTCCACCCCCTTTCATTTCGATTATTCACTTGTAGCATATAAATTGTGTACTCAAACGCTGCACCACCTCCTGACAATTTTCAAAGATTATTGGCAAGGAAAGTATATTTGGGTCATTTCACACCATGTGTTTGTCCACAACCGTGTTGTACCATGTAGTACCACTACCATTTCAATTAAAAGTGTACTAAAAGTACAATGAGATATTGGCTTGTGTTCTGAGAACACAAGCCAAGTGCGCAGTAGAACTGAGTAAGGACCCCATCCAGACTTGATTAATGACCATTAGAACAACTCTGATTATGTTTAAAAAGAAATCTAACATAGTGGAGGCAGTAACTGTAAATAGAAGGAATTTTAATATTTCATGTGAAAATGTATTAAGAGCTGGACAAACATACTGTACAAGCCCTAACACTGCAGTAATTACAAACCTGAGCTAGCCGTATCATGAAAAAGTAGACCAGCAAGACTAACATTCATCAGTAAATATACAACTGCTACAAATGTCCGATCAGAGACAGGTTCCCCTATTCGCCCCCAGATTTATACTCTCAATAACGTGTGGTAAAGACTGGCTCAACTACAATTGGATAAGACTCATTACAATTAAAGTGACTATCCAGGAAGTAAAACTCCAACATGTGATAATTGTACCAGTAGGGATATGCACAATATAATCAGGTACAGTAACTGATTCAGTTGTTTAACTTTATTACATATTGCTTTGACTCTGCCTCAATACACATACATAACACACAGACATTACCTGTAGTCTTTCTTTCAGAGCCTTTGGGAAAAATTCAAAGCCGTTCTTGACACCAATGTGATATTTTCCGGAAGGATTTTTCCAAGTCACAGGAATCTGCAGAGACATGAGTAACTGCTATTTAACTCACAGTGTACATGATTGAAACAAAAAATAGTTCACAATGCATTCAGCGTCAAGGTGCTAACCAGAGTTTTAAAACATACATATTTGTATATTTACAAATACAACAAATTCACTCAAAAGAACACTGGATTTTTAACAGTATTTGCTCGCTATTGTTTGATTTAATATTTCCCTGGGAAAATGTAAAAAGCAGATTTAGGTAAAACACAATTTTGGTGACAGTTGAGACGTCTTAAGCAATGCAGGGTGGAGTGCTGCACTTAACTCCTCTGTGCTGCGCTCCCACTCAAATGAAAATTAGAATTGGTGGAGGAAGATAATTCAGGGGTTCACACATGTGGCGCTTTCAATCCATTACAGACCAGGGCCTTACTCCAAAAAACATCTTTAACTGTTCAATTGAACATAGGCATAAAGAAGGTTTAGAATGGACTGAAAGTGCTACGAATGAGTCTCTCTGTTCCGATGCATCATTGCTCACAATCTAGCTTTAATTATGCATCTCTAAAGCTATAGCACTTGTTAGTTTGCCATAATTTTCAAGAACTATTATGTGCATGTCTATTTTTTTTAATAAAAGTAACATATCCTTCATGACAGATTTAAGTTTGTTCAATTAAGATTAAAAATGACCATGTTCATTTTACATTGTCTCACCTCATTTTGTCCATATAATAAACTGAATTTTTAATTCTAGTTGTCTGCCATAAACACGATAGACAGATCTGTGTCTTTATAGAAGAGACAGCAACATCTACTAATCAGCTACTTTGGATGAGGTTTGCGTTTGTATTCCTGGCATTATACAATTGTGCTTTAGCTGGCCCAGCAGGTGAGTTAGTGTCTGTAATAAGATTCATAATTCAAAAATATGACCTTAAGTGTTCTCCCAGATAGTCCAGGAATGGTTCCATCCTTTGGCTCCACTACTGTAGATGTGTCCACATCGCCACTGCCTGTACTGTCAATGATGTCTACTATCTTGGGTTTTCCATCACTTGTTATCTAGAAAAAAGAAAAATGCAATCTTCAGTATTTCTTTCGAACACATTTTCATGATTAATCTTGCTTTTCATGTTTATGCATAAACATGAATGGTGACATTAGATCAGCTAGTAACAGAGCAGCTAAAACTGTTATTAAACATGCATCTTGTTTTGTTACAGAAATGGTTAAGCATGTGGCTGCCCCAGCCTGTCTTCAAGTGCTGCGAGAGGGAGAATGTCCCCTCAGGGATAACAAACTAGTAGCAGAACTAGACATGAGCAAGAAAACTGACAAACTTGGACATAACAATGAGAAAATTAAAACGTATTAAGGAAACATTTGTATTAAGGAAACACTAAAAAAATACAGAAATGGCCATAAAGATTCTAGTTCAAAACATTTGAATATTAATACATAATACTATGATTTTATATTGTTCACATGAATGACATTTTGTTCATATTAAGATCGACAGATTCCCTTTAGAAACAAATAATTGGCAACTAGAATGACAGAGTATGCGGTTCTTCGGTCTCGCTTACTGTACATGGCATGAAATTAAAAAAAAACATGCTTATTGTGACTTGGTTAAAAATCTCTTTCTTGAAGTAATAATTTTAAAAAAAAATCTATAAAAAATGAGGTTGTTTGGATATGATCTTAGATCCAGTGTTCTATAAATGTTTTTGTTTCCATCAGTCTTAAGTTTGCAACAACGAAGCAAGGCTGTTTCTGTAACAAAGCAAAACAAAGGGGATTAAACATTAAATGATGTATGCACCTCTGTTTTTTGTATGTATTATATTGCAATCGTTTTAACCACATTTTGTTATCTAAATCCAAAATAAACCCAACAAATAATATATTCAAACAAACACACAGTCTGACACCTTATCATCCGGTACATACCTGGCGACTAAATTAATTAGAGAAATGGGAGGAAAAAAAATTAGCATTCACAGTTTACATAAGTGATTTTACCAACCACTGGCGTACTGTGATACTGTAACGTAGACAATATCCTATCTGGTTAAATGTTACTTATTTTCTTGTAGCAAAAACACGATATCGAAGGAAAGCGGTATCTAAAAAAAAAAACATCCAGTGTTTTTAGTTGGTGACTAAGGCCTCTTCAGAGTCGCTCCTGTCTCAAATCTGTCAAACCCTCCCCACGGCCGGGTTACGACCGTACGTTACCCTCGAGGCTGTCTGAATGAGGCCTGTGCTCTCCGTAATACCCGTGTTGGAGTTACCTGCATCCCCGGGGCTCCTGGGTCCACGCCGGTATCGAGGATAGCGATGAGGACTCCTCTGCCATCATACTCTGGGTAACGGATGAGGAAAGAAGCGGCCCCGGTCTCTTTTTTTGGAAGCAGCCCATGGAAAGGGAAGGATTCGTCTGCTGGATGAGCGGCCATGACCTGACAGAATGACTATGAGAAACAATAAAAAGCCAAGCAGCAGAAATGACGAGAGGCTGCGGAAAAGCACACACTGAACAGAGCACTGACTCGCACATTTAAAGAGACAGTGCACAGTTTGCAATGCAATGCTCAGTAAAGTTTCTACCCACAATTGTGGGTCTGGTTTCACCTCGACTCCGTTTAGGGTTGCCAGCCACCTCTGAGGTACAGAAAACATGACATCCAAACAATTTAATTTACATTATGAAACAAGAAACATCATATAGTATGATGTAACCAATGCCAACCCGTCTCTATTATAGAAGTAGTAATCATGCTTTAACGCAGTATCAGTTCATCTTACCTATAGTTTATGTACCGGATGGCGCTCTTGGACGGCCCTTATCCCTAATGTAATGTACACTTATGTGATAACTGAATGTATGGGGAAATAACGAGATACTTAGCTATAATAATTAAACTACTACACAACAAACCCCAATTTTTCTTTACTTTTAATGGTACACTATTGTATTTATATAAGCCTTCTAAATAGTGTGTATTTTAGTTATGAACATTATTATCTGCAATATACATTTAGTAATGTATGCATGAGTTTGGAGAGGGCTATCTATAGCTGCAGACTCAAAGCCCCTAGCACTGCCTCCAGTCTGTCCTGGGCCGCGCTGCTTCCAAATACGTCATCATTAGGTGTGTTACACACATCGATCCAATGACAAGCATCATTCCAAGCCTCTAAAGACGATTGTATTTGGAAAATACCCAATTAGAATTAGTGTTGTGGAGATAGCGTCCATGGGCAAATAATCTGTAAATTACTTACACTTTTGTTGAAAAATAAATAAATAAATAAATAAATAAATAAATAATCACTGACGATTTAGCTGTCGCTATTATCTAAACATTGTACATGTGATTACAAATAAGTAATTTATGACATTTTTGGCGTACGTTAAAGATAGCTTATAACTTGTCACACTTTGACTGACGTAAATGTTACTGTATATAAAATACATTGAAACCCACTGATCGTAATATCGAATTACTTTTTAACCACAAAAATGTTTTAAAACAGGTGGATGTAAGGTTAACCCTCAATTGCATGACTTTTTGTTTCTGAGGGGAAAAAAATTCCATCTCTTTTCTTGTCATTAATGTAAGTGGTTGATTTGTAGTCTGTCCCCCTTCCCACTTCAGCAAGTCTCCCTGTATCAGTAAATAACTACAGTGTATTGAGTTTTATATCGTGTGTGTGTGTGTGTGTGTGTGTGTGTGTGTGTGTGTGTGTGTGTGTGTGTGTCTGTGACTGTCTATGTATATTAATCATTGTGACTGTTTTGTAATACGATATGGTTCTTGACTTTGCTTTTTTAATTTGTGAACCACACTTTGAAACATTTCCTACAGAAAGACTCGTTCTTAAAAACATGTATCTGATGGTATTCCTGCGTATTGACCTTATTTTAGAATTTTGTAAAATGTTTTTAAATTGTTGAACATAAAACAGGACAGCATCTAACACATAGATTTTTCCATCTTGCATTCTTTTCACGTGAATACAGTGCAGCCAGCCAAGTACCATGCAAACTTCCCCTCATAGTTCTGTGAGCAAACCTGACTCAGATGTAACTGCCATTCAAGCAGAGACTGGCAGTTGTGCCAAATTGTGTGGTGTGGACCAATGTCCACTAGGGTTTATTGTACCACCACTAAAATCAATCACAAGTTATGAATGGTTAATTAGTCCGTTGCACCATCTTGCTCCTAGTTATATTTTATATCAAATAGTAAATATTTGCATATACTCTCGTATTGTCCCCCGCTGGATACACAGTGAAGGCAGGTATACTTCTAGGAACCTGAGGTCTACATGGGATGCAAAGTTGTATTTGTACATGTGGATGCAGGTCATGGCGATGTGCTTTTACATGTGAGGGATCTCCGAGTTTGTATGCACAGTCGTGGCGGAGAATCAATGTCACATACATGGTCCTAATGATTTCCATTACACGAGAGTAGATGTTAAAACTTCATGCTGATTTGAACTCGGCTCTCGCCAAGATAAGCACCAACTAAGACGTAGCTTTACAGTAAACTGATGTGATCCATCTGTGTCTCCATCCATTTGCGCTTCCTTCCATATGATGAAGTAGATATCCTTCTGTCTGGTGTTGATGGCTGAAGTGTAATGCTGGCTCCAGGGATCAGCTTATTGTTCCCTAGCGCATCAGCACACGCAACAGCTGCGATGCTGGCTCCGGGGATCAACCACAGTGCGGTCTCCCCAGCGCATCAGCATGACAACCGTCTGGATTGAGCTAAGTAGGGTACATCTCTGGGGTCTTCAAGTGGGCACCTTCCATCCTCGGTGTTTCTTCGACTAGCCCACGACACCTCAAGAGAGCTCGACAGTGATTCTGGCATCCCAGCATCACCCCCCTCCGTCCCCCACTCAACTCAGCCCAGCTTACTTACCCATATCGGGGAATCCCAATCTCAGTGATCAGGTGTCCTGGCTAAAAATATATTATGTGTTATATTAAATAGATAAACTTATAACACATCTTATAAAATACTGGTATACTGGTTTTAAAATGTAATGAAATAAGTTTCTTCATATTCTTTTCAACAGGAACAGTGCAGTTTACAGTTTGGGCTTCTTTATCATGCCAACTTGTAATGAGATTTAAAAATGATGAGTTTTTATAAAGAATCATTGAGCTAATGAACGGTTGAGGAAGTAAAATACGGCACTGTGGAAGGGTGGGGGAAAATCACTGACACAGGAGACAGAAAACTGGGTTTCTTAACACCACTCGGGTGCACGATTTATTTACTGCCACAAGGTGGCACTGTGATACCGTTGTTACCAACGATGGTAAAGGTATTTCACCGCTCACCTATAGCGCACACGCAGGTGCATTAAATAATAGACAAGAACAGAAGGCACAAAGAAAAACAAAAATAAACACTGTTAACCAAAATCTACAAAATTAAGGTGCTGCACTTTGCAGCTGGTTCCCCAACCGTACGGCCCGGGACTCCGTCCTACACTCACCAGTGTTCCCTCACTTCCCTATACAAACCCTGGGGTCTGCCCATTCATTTCCCCACTACACAATATTCTTTTCTTTATATTTTATTTGTAATTGTTTGGAGGCTCTCTTCCAGCCCCGCACCGTCCGTAGCGTCTCCGCAGGCTCATTCATCTAAAAAGGGCAGACCTGAGGGAACAACAAAGTATCCGTTTATAGGCCGAGCAATCCCCATGAGACCGCCCCCCAGCCACTCAGAGAGAGGGAAAGCCCACACACCCTCTTCCCCACCTCTCTGTGTCACTGCCATGACTGACAGGCAGATTCCCCGGGACTGCCGCCCTCTTCCTGCAGCATCGTGCATACGTCAGACGGCCAGTCCAGGTCTCCCCTGTTACAGGCACTAATAATGATGTATTTCGAATATTTTGGGTAACTGGTCTTGTCTCTTTCTATTCAATTGTATTTAATTCCTCTGTGCATTTGAATAGAAAATGATATGAAATACTTAATAAAAATATAAATTAAAGTAAAAACTGGAGCTAGTCTATTTCATCATATTGTAACAACCTCAAGAGAGCGGCAGTCCCCTTTAAGATCCTTGGAGGACCTGTGCGATGGACAGGTGACGGGAGCGCTCATTAGACGGGAGGCGGAGGCTACCGAGAAGTCTCCTCCAAATGGATTCTCAGGAGCGAGAGGGGGTGGGGCCGTATAAAAGGCCTGCGGGCTTGGGGGCTCCCGAGTGGCGCATCCAGTAAAGGCGCTCCACGTGGAGTGCAGGGTGCGCCCTATAATGTGGACGTCGCGAGTTCGAGTTCAGGCTATTCCTTTGCCGACCGAGGACGGGAGCTTCCAGGGGGCGCCGTCCGGGGGGAGGAAGGATTAGGTCGGCCATGGTGTCTTCGGCTCACCGTGCACCAGCGACCCCTGTAGTCTGGCTGGGCGCCTGCAACCTGTGTTGTCCTTTGACGCTGTAGCTCTTGGGTGGCTGCATGGTGAGTCCGCAGTGTGAAAAAAAGCTGTCGGCTGATGGCACACACTTCGGAGGACAGCATGTGTTCGTCTTCACCCTCCCGAGTCAGCGCAGGGGTGGTAGCGGTGAGCTGAGCATAGTAAAATAATTGGCGATTTCAAATTGGGAGAAAATAATAAAAATAATTGGCAACAACTAAGTTTATAAATATATATATATATATATATATATATATATATATATATATATATATATATATATATATATATAAAAGGCCTGCGGGCTGGACACGAGGGGGTGAAAGAGATGATAGGCGAACTGATTACAGGGAAGTTTGAGGCAGAGCTAAGACTAACCAACATACACCATTACTATTACCCACCGGCACCATCGTTTTGAGATTCTCCCTCAGGGACCTTACTGAGGGAAGTGAGTACAGCTACTTGAGCGACGGAAAATAACAAGAGCCGCCAGACACGAGTCCGAGAGACGAGTGCCGAGGAGCAGCGGTTTCAGTTCAGAGTGTGTGTGTGGTTTGATCTTTTCCATCCTTCTGCCTGTCACGTGCTCTTTGCCCGCTTTTATTATTCTAAGTAACACGGGCTGTTACTCCTGTTTCTACAAATATTACATTAGTCTGATTCCATAAGGGTGCAACGCAAAAACGTTACAATATTATTAAATAACATATACAATATATGTGGCAACATATTGTAGCGTTTGACGCAGTAGGCAGAAGAGAAGGAGACAACACGCTGCTTTCAGGTTCAAAGCTTTATTCAGACGCCATCTCTAAGCATCCAGTAAAATCCACTGCTATAGCCACTTCACTGCTTACACTGGAACGACACAATGAGCTATAATTATAACTTAGCCCCGCCCCTTTATGCTAAGCGGGTGCCGGAGGGAACAGCTATCCCATTGGTCCCCAGCCGCACACTAGGACCAATGGGCACACACAGCCAACAGCCAATGACAGGGGCCAGGGCGCACCATGCGTGCAGGATAGCTCGCACAGCCACAGGGACAGAGTGAAACCGCAACTACAGGTAATAGAGACGGGGGGAGAGGAACACAATACAGCGATAATTACAGCACACAGACAGTGGAAACAAGTACACAAAACATAAATACCCGGATCGCTACAATATTGATTTTTCTCACCAGTGTCTAAAAATATTAGCACATACTGAACGACTGCAATATACATACTATACAGGTGTCAGTGATTTGTGTGTGTTTAATGTAAAATGCAAGGTACTTTGTATTATATAAAAGGTGCATCTCCCTGTTGTCAGTTTCAGCCACAGCAGTAAGTCAGATGATCTTTCAGAGGGTAGGTAATGTGCTGAACTGATGACACACGGGGACATTCTGGAGAAAACACTGCCCATACGCAGCCCCAACTGCCAAAAAAAGATTTCGAGGCATTACTTCTCACTCCTGAACACATTGAACATATGAATGAATCACTTTCAAATTGAATTTGGGTTGTTGCCAGTTCTCCTATAAACCTCCAGGAATATTTGATGATGAGGTGTTTGCTAATTTGTTAACAGATTTAATCCAAATCGTTTACCTTTTCACCAGCAAGACCAAAGTGAGAGAAAACTGCCCTTTTTTGCCAGTACCTTCAGTAATGGGACAATGTGCAATAGCAAATAGCAGTGCATGATGTCATTATATATTTACTGGCTGCATGGCATACTTTCCACGTACTGTGAATCATGGCTTTTTGGCATTGCCGCCCCATGCCCTTTGTAGACTACTGTAGTTGGGCATGTCTCAGTTATATCATTACGAAACAGTGCAATGGCAAGAATTACCGTAAAGCACATGAGGGGTGTAGTATACAAGAATAAAACAGTGTTTGCTTTGTGTTGCAAATTGTATTGCAGTTTATTGCAGGTTACACTAACAAATCATAGCAGTGGGCTGCAGTGGGTTTTAATTACTTCTCTGGCCAACAATCCCAGTAAAAGGGGACAGAAAGTTATAAAATGTGAAATACCATCATATACTGAAGAAATACACAGCGCCTGTCTAATAAGCATGGCCTTGTATTTGAACTTTTATTTTTACTACCTTGGAACCTGCAGTGCAATACCAGTGCAAACGCATAGAGACGGTCCTCGTGATGTCAATCTACAGCAACCTAGAAGGACAAATGTTGGTCATAATAACTGTATCATTTGATTATACCCAAATTTTATCCAAAAGGTAATTTAGTGGCTGTGATAAAAGTGGAGAATATCTTTGAAAATTCAAGCCAGTTATCATGTTCGCTGTGTGTGTGTGCTCACCTTTTTGTTGATCTAAACAGCAGCAGATCTGAGGAAGGGTCTGAGCAAGGGAAATGAAAGACTGAGGTGAGGAATTTTAGTATATAAGATCAAATACTATAATTTGTCACACAACTTGTCAAATGACCAGACCACTACTTTTTTTTTTTTTAAAACATGTTTTAAACATTTATTTGGCTTCATGAACAACTGCGAGTTAATCGTTTGCAGTATTTTCCTGTCTTTCTATTGGTCAACTATCCAGAAAATCAGTTAACCAGACTGTGTGCACCTCCCACTGTTCTGATTACTTTAGGTTGCACTGTATGTAAATAACAAAGGATTTAAAGCTTAAAATTCTCAATCTGAGTTACATTAAACAGATCAAATTACCAAGACAAACATATAAAAAACTAAAGGACCCCTTGGTGAAAATCTGGAGAAAATAATATCTGAGGATATAAAATGGAGTGTAAATGCCTCTTTTTTGTCTTGTGTTTTCTATTGGTTTCAAATACACAAGCAGTTTTGGAATTCTTCCTTACACCACTGAAGCCAGGGTTTTGAACCCACCCATCATGAATTTTTATATGGTGCCACTAGATGGCAGCACTAGACTACAGACTAGCTTCCGTTGTGTCAGTCAGAGTTGAAGGTTTGCTCTCCAGGCTTTGTGCTCTTGTTATCCCACGTGTGGTTTCCCTGTATGGTTTTACAAGTCTCTCTTTGATAATCAGCATGTTTACCCTCCAGCTTCACAGGCAGCTAGTGAAAGTAAAAAAGAATGGCACATATTGTAACAACTTCAAACTGTACATTTCTGTTCAGGTTATTACAATTTTTAACAGTTCTATTTATTTAGAATGTTGCTCCTTACACATGCACCAAACATATGGGATTATGTATCTGCTTAATATAACCCAATATACTACGGTTTTAAATATCTGTATTTTTGCTTTTTTGTGTATTTTTAAAGATCACCTCGAGTGTCCCAAAAGGATTACTATAATTTACATATTTTTTTTGTTCCATAAATTTAACCTGTCATTCAAACATGTTACAGCAAATATGTATTTTCATTTAAAACTTGATATCTGGCACTATACTAAGTAAAAGAAAGTTCTCAGTTTGCTTTCCTTGCCTTCCAGTTACACTTAAACTTACTTGGCCATTTCAGTTCAACAGTGTCTTTGGGTCAGTTGGTTGATGGAATGGCAGTGTTTTAGGGTGGTGGTATAAAGATCTGCTGAGGTTTAGATCATTAAAATAGACCCCCGCTATTCCTTTCGTAGCTTGCATGCTGATGTAGCACTCCTACCAATATGGAAGATATCAGGGTTGTACAGTAGCTGAATGGAAAGTCTCCTGGAGAAGCAGCTTCCACATAATTAGATGAGATTCACTTGTTAGGGTATCAGCCACTATCAACCAGTTATAATACTTAAATGGTAATATTTTGTGGAGTTGCATTTAACCAAATGCACTGGGGGTTCAACCTTTTTTCTGGGGAGTATCTGAGTCCCACACACCCACCCTCAAGCAGGGGTGCACAAAACCACCCTCAAGCAAGGGTGCACAAACCCATCCTCAAGCAGGGGTGCACAAACCCATCCTCAAGCAGGGGTACACAAACCCATCCTCAAGCAAGGGTGCACAAACCCATCCTCAAGCAGGGGTGTACAAACCCATCCTCAAGCAGGGGTGCACAAACCCATCCTCAAGCAGGGGTGCACAAACCCACCCTCAAGCAGGGGTGCACAAACCCATCCTCAAGCAGGGGTGCACAAACCCATCCTCAAGCAGGGGTGTACAAACCCATCCTCAAGCAGGGGTGCACAAACCCACCCTCAAGCAGGGGTGCACAAACCCATCCTCAAGCAGGGGTGCACAAACCCACCCTCAAGCAGGGGTGCACAAACCCATCCTCAAGCAGGGGTGCACAAACCCATCCTCAAGCAGGGGTGCACAAACCCACGCTCAAGCAGGAGTGTACAAACCCACCCTCAAGGTCAGGAGGCCTCTTTGTATTCCGCCTGTACCATCATTTTATTGAATTGAACCAATTTAACCTCCTTTCAGGTCTTCATCGGTTAATTATTGAATTATACCTATAAAGCGTGGAGGACTCCACATCTTAAGAACCGGATTTGTGCACCCCTGCTCGAGGCAGCCTTGGCTCTACCAATATATCCATATGAACTGATCTTCGATTAAATAATTAAAGATCTGGAGGAAACAAAGTCTTGCAATTAAATTGTATGGAAGAGCCAAGGCTGTCTATCATGCTTATGAGTCTAAATGGGTGATCGCTCCCTGGGGAAAGGTTAGGGATCATTTGTAAAGTTACACATTTTATTAACACTATTAAAAACACAGTGGCACAGCTGGTATGTGATGCTGTTGTACTGCCAGTAAGACCTGGCTGAAATAAAAACCTGTACTGGAGAAGCTCAATAGAAGGAGTAGACAAAGGTTTCTTGTTTTTAATTAATTTAATCTTAAAGCTAGTCTAAAAAATGTATTGTTATGAACCAGATGAGAGCACAGCCACTAATACAGCCTAACATTTTCTGAAGGCTTGGTAATTATTATTGTTATTTATTTCTTAGCAGACACCCTTATCCAGGGTGACTTACAATTGTTACAAGATTTCACATTAGAAAGATATCACTTTTTTACATACAATTCCCCATTTATACAATTGGGTTTTTACTGGAGCAATCTAGGTAAAGTACCTTGCTGAAGGGTACAGCAGCAGTGTCCCCCAGCTGGGATCGAACCCACGACCCTCCGGTCAAGAGTGCAGAGCCCTAACCACTACGCCACACTGCTGCCCCTTTATGTTGGTAAACATAAAAAAAAACATAGCAAACATAAACAATTGATAAATGATTCTCCAAAAAAGCAATGGCGTGAAATTAAATTGTGCAGTAATACTAGTAGTAAACAGGAATCTGTAGAAAATGGATATGGTGCAGCGCTACATAGTCAATTCTTTTTAATTTCCCCCTCTTTAAAAGTGGTTTGTTACGACATCCTGGGTCTCATTATGTTGCATTTACTGGAGTTGTTTCATCCACCTATAGAGTTTTTACCACAGGTACATAAAAATGAAAGCCAGCCAGGTTTGCTATTTGTTTATAATGTTGTTTTACTTCACACATTTTCTCACTATAGGACACAGAGTTCTATTTTTTTTATTTAAGTAGCCGGGTCCTTACAGAAGCCAGTCCTAGGCGTAGTACTAACGTGTGAGTCAGAACCCTGTGGTAAGAAGCTCACACGCTAACATTAGCAGCAGCTTGGCTTTAAGCAGAATAACTCAAATGTTTATATTGATCCACTGAAAGCTCCACTGGAGGTTACAATTTGTTGTCAATAGTTTAATTTTAGCCTCTAGAAATGATTCAGCTCCCACCCATAAAAGTTCCTAATCAGAGCGGTTTATTTTTAGAAAGCACTTCCACCAGCCTCCGCGTGTACTTTGCATACACGACTGCTGCTGCCCAGTTTGAACATGAGAGAGAACCTGCTGCTGAAAGACTGCTGTGAAAGATTTGCATATGCAAATTAAACAATGTTACCTCACAGGCTTGCATTAGATGGTAATTAAACCGTTTTTGACAGTGGCGGAGAAACCGTTGCTCATTATGTAAACAACCCCCCAAATTTAATTTGTGATACTCAATACTTCTAGTGTGTGCTGCTTGGCACAGTGCTGACAGGTGCCATGGGAGGTGTTGCCACCCAGCTCAACCTGAGAGCACCTGGACTAGTTAATAAGTTACAACTTGTTCGAAATGCGGCAGCAGGAATTCTGCCTGGTACTAAGAGGACTGAACATATCACACCAATTTTATTACGACTGCACTGGCTTCCTATTAGCTTCCATATAACTTTTAAAATTCTGTTGTTGGTCTTTAAAGCACTTAGGTATCTTGGACCTACATATCTATCAGAACTGCTCCAAACACATCACCCTGGCAGCTAGTTGTGATCGACAAACTCAGGGCTGTTTGTTTAACCAGTGTCTAGGTATGTCAAGCTAGAAGGTCACTGTTTTTCGCAGCATGTCCCTTCTCTCTGGAATGCTTTGCCAGGTATCATCAGAAACGCTGATTCCCGGGTAAGTTTAAGTCCTGGCTGAAGGAATTTCTCTCAAGCCTTTGGAGTGTGATTATATTTTATGCTTTTATTTTGTATTTTATTTTACTTTTATTGTTCGTTCTTCTTTTACAGACCTTTTTATTGTGGAGTGCTTTGAGATGGTTCTGCCATGAAAAGCACTACATTCAAACTATCTGATTGATTGATTGATTTATTGATTTACTGCATCCCTAACCTGAACATCCCTTGCCATTCGGTCCTGGGCAACCTGAAATGGGAGTGAAATTTAAGAGTTGTCACATATCTAATGTGTTCTTCTTGTTGATGGGATTCATTTTGTATCCATTTCTGTGTTGGTCATCACATCCTGGGGACTTCTTTAAAGAGGTTTAAAGCTTACGTCATCAACGGGGACCTCAGTGAGAAGCCTGTCTAAATTCTAAGCATGTCAGGTACAGTAGAGTGTCACCGTAAACCTGTCCCCCTGCATACTGTGCCTCTAGTCTAGTGGATGTAAAAAATACAATCCCACGTTTGTTCTTCTATATGGTGAGACTTTATTGAGGCCACAGTGCTGCTATCATTTCTGAATTTTTAAAAATCACCAGGAGTGATAAACGGACCAGAATATTATACAAATTGACTCTAAACAAAAAGACAACATTTAACTGATATTTTAAACCCATTCTAAGCTGGTTTTTAAGCAGACTGCCAATGAAGTAAAATTGTGTGGTGAGTTGTTTTGTATGTGCATCACTGTTCACCAGGGGCTAAATTGTGATCACCAAACTCTGTTCACTTGAGACCTGATCCTGATTTGAACCCAAGTCTCTAAAGGTAAATTGCATAAAATACTAGTGAATCAGCTGCCTGCCCACTAAGCCCCCTCTTTAATAGAAATGGTACAGATATCCTGGTATCATGTTTATTGTAAATATCAGTGGTGTATAATAATAGTATAAACCATCACTGTGCTCTAAAGCCATTGCCACTGCAGGTAATGCTGTGCTCTACTGCTGCCTGGTCGTTAATTTTCGTGAGGTATTAGGTCTGCATGTATTAGCGGTATGGAAATAATGATGATATAATGAAGAAGAAATGGAACTAATAAACTGAAAACTCACGATTTTAATAATTAGCTACAACATTTCAGCTTCCGCCTTTTTTAGATAGCATAAGTGGACTGATGTTATTGTTTACTAATATATATATATATATATATATATATATATATATATATATATATATATATATATATATATATATGTGTGTGTATGTGTCTATCTAAAACACGCCACACCGCTTGCCTCCTTAGAAGGCACGGATAAGCTTGGCCTAGCAGGGTTCCCCCCAGTAGACTCCACCATTGCGGCCCGAGTTAAGGCCCCGCGGGTGGGTGGATTGGCTAGAGACCTGGCGTGCCCGAACCCTCAATGTAAGGTGACGGAAACACATCTCAAGCGGGCGTATGCAGCAGAAACGCAGGCAACTTACTGCTTACATGGATGGTGTACTGCGCGAGGCCCCGCTCCCGAGCGGTGGCCACGGAGTTACGTCTCCTGTCTGGCACACTGCTGCAGATGTCTGGTCTCCAAGGGCAAGCTCTTGGCCGGAACCTGGCTAGCTTGATCGTGGCTCGTAGACAGCTGTGGCTGTCACAAGCCAGAGTTCCTGATGCGGATAAGGCCACGCTGCTTGAGGCGCCCATATCCCCAGGACATACCTTTGGGCCAGCCGTGGAGGAGATCCTACAGAGATCCCACCGGGAACGTGAGGCATCCCGGCAGATGGCTCCTCAGATGCGGACTGTCACTAGAACAGTTCCAGTCCTCACGGCTCTGCTATGTGACCTAAGGCGTTGCTCGGCCCAACTGGCAGGCGGAGGCAACACAGGACATGGCCAGTCCACACACCAGCGTCACAGTAGGCGTTTTCAGGGCGAGCGCCCTAAACAGCCACCTCAAACTGCCATGCCTCAGCCTCAGCAGCCTGAGCAGGGCCCCTGAAGGCTGGTGGCCTCAGACCCCCTTTTCGGCACAACAGCTACAGTACTGGCATGCTTGCACCTCAGACTCCTGGGTGCTCGCCACCATGGAAAACGGTTACACGCTTCAGTTCCGCTTGGGACCTCCTCCCTTTCCCGGCATCACGAATACTTTCGTGACAGACCCTCTCCAGGCCTCGGTACTTCAGAAGGAAGTGGCTGCCTTGCTGTGCAAGCAAGCCATTCGTCTCGTAGACCCCACCTCCCACGGAGAGGGGTACTACTCGAGGTATTTTCTGGTACCCAAAAAGGACGGCGGCTTTCACCCCATCTTAGACCTGAGGCTCCTCAACGGGTTCTTAAAAGAAAGGAGGTTCTGGGGCTCCTGAGTGGCGCATCCAGTAAAGGCGCTCCGTGTGGAGTGCAGGATGTGCCCTGTAGTCTGGACGTCGCGAGTTCGAGTCCAGGCTATTCCTTTGCCGACCGAGGACGGGAGCATCCGGGGGGGGCGCTCAATTGGCCGAGGGTGGGCTAGGTTGGCCAGGGTGTCCTCGGCTCACCGCGCACCAGCGACCCCTGTAGTCTGGCCGGGCGCCTGCGGACTTGCATATAAGCTGCCCAGGGCTGCGTTGTCCTCCGACGCTGTAACTCTGGGTGGCTGAATGGTGAGTCTGCAGTGTGTAAAAAGCCGTCGGCTGATGGCACACGCCAGGAGGACAGTGTGTGCTTGTTTTCGCCGCTTCGAGTCAGCGCAGGGGTGGTAGCGGAGGGCTGAGCCTAAAAATAATTGGACATTACTAATTTGGGAGAAAACAATAAAAATAATTGGCGACCACTAAATTTAAAAAAAAAAAAGAAAAGAAAGGAGGTTCCTCTAGTCCGTCCTGTCAGGCGACTGGTTCACCACCGTGGAATTACGGGACGGCGTACTTTCACGTTCCCATTCGTCCAGAGCACAGAAAGTATCTCCGCTTTGCCTTTCAGGAAAGCGTTTACGAGTTTGCTGTGCTGCCATTCGGCCTCTCCCTAGCTCCTTGTACGTTTTCAAAGTGTGTGGACGCTATCCTGGCTCTCCTATCTCGACGACTGGTTGATCTGTTCCCAGTCGCGAGAGGGAGCAGTGGCCCACACGGCGGTCGTAACAGAGCTTCTGGCGAGGTTGGGCCTCACCATCAACGATGCAAAGAGTCGGCTTACACCGATGCAGTGTATAACGTACTTGGGGCTCCGGTTGGACTCCATTACGATGCGCGCATACCTGTCGGACAACAGAGTTGCAGCTGTCCAGGGTTGCCTCTCCCTGTTTCAACAGGGATCGCAGGTCACCCTCCTATTGTGCCAGAAACTATTGGGTCTGATGGCCGCAGCCATATCAGCCATTCAGCTGGGTCTGCTTCGCATGAGCCCGCTACAAGCGTGGCTCAATGCGTTCCACCTCAATGCCAAATGCAACCGACACCGTCGACTGACTGTGTCTCACGTGTGCTCGGGAGTACTACACTGGTGGAGGACGACCTCTCACCTGCACGAGGGTGTGCGGATGGGAGTAGTGTTGAACTGCCAAGTGGTGACGACAGACGCCTCCAACTTGGGTTCGGGAGTGGTCTGGGAAGGCAAAGGAGTATGTGGATCCTGGCTGGACTGCTGGACATCCCTGCACATAAACATGCTGGAGCTGCAAGCGGTATCCCTTGCTCTCCACCACTTTCTCCCAGTGCTGAGCGGGACGCATCGGGGTTGCATTGCATGGCCTTCAGGCTATTGACATGGGCTCAGAGGAACTTGCTGTCCCTACGGGCGATGCACATTCCCGGTGCAGTGAACTGGGCAGCTGACCTCCTCTCCAGGAGCGGTCCGTATCCATCAGAGTGGCGACTCCACCCTCAGATGGTGGAACGCATTTGGGAACGGTTCGGGAAGGCGCAGGTTGACCTCTTCACCTCGGCAGAGACGACGTATTGCCCCCTATGGTACTCCCTCCTCTGCTTAGACGGTCCACTCGGCGTAGACGCCCTAGCGCACAAATGGCCCAAAGCATTTTTTGTACACTTTCCCGCCTATACCGCTGCGCCCGGCTTTTCTTGAAAAAGTCTGGTTAGAGAAAGTGTCCGTTCTAGTGGCCCCCAAGTGGCCCAGGAGAGTCTGTTTTCGACCCTGTGCCAGCTGTTACACGGCCAGCCCTGGGAGATTCCACTTTGCATGGATCTCCTCAGTCAGGCGAAAGGCTCTTTTTGGCACCCGGCTATGGGTCTGGCCCCTGAAAGGGACTGCTGGTTAGCCCTAGGGCTTTCAGATGCGGTTGTGGGTACGTTGCAGAGCGCTAGGGCAGACTCCACTAAGTCTTTGTACACCTATTAGTGGAGGTATTTCCAGGCTTGGTGTCTGGCTAGAAGCCATGACCCCATATCTTACCCTATGCAAGTCATCTTACAGTTTCTGCAAGAAAGGTCACCTTCCACCTTGAAGGTGTATTTAGTGGCTATCTCTGCTTGCCATGCCCCCGTAGATTCAATGTCTCCGGTCTATGAAGACAGCCTTCCTCTTGGCTATCAACTCCGCTAAGCGGGTCAGTGAGCTGCAGACGCTGTCTGTGCACAGCTCCTGCATGCATATTTGGGAGGATGGCAGCAGGGTGTCTCTGCGCACCAACCCTGCTTTCTTCCCCAAGGTGATCACAGCCTTCCACGTTAATCAGTCTGTGGAACTGGAGTCCTTCCATCCACCTCTGTTTGCTTCAACAGAGGATGAGAGATTGAATTTCCTTTGCCCAGTGTGGGCATTGAGATGCTATGTGCATAGGACAAGAGCTCTGCGTTAATCTGACCAGCTCTGCGTCTGTCACGGGACATGGACCCTAGGACAGCCCGTCTCTAAGCAGTGTCTGTCACATTGGATTGTGGATACAGTCTCGGCTGCGTATAATGGTGCTGGCTTGCCCCCACCTGGTAGGGTAGACGCATACTCCACTAGAGGGTTTGGTTACATCTTGGGCTGTCTTCAGAGGTGCCTCGATGTCTGATATTTGTACTGCGGCTAGCTGGGCTAAGCCGCATACTTTCTCCAGGTTCTACCGTCTTAATGTGGTTGACCCTGCCTTGCCTTCTGTAGGCACAAAGGTCATTGAGGGTGTAAGTTCACACCGCTAACCTCTGGGTTAGACAGTGCTTGTGTGTCCCTCATATGCTGCCTTTCCTTCGCCCTCGCGACGGCTCTGGTATACATTATCCCATACATAATGTCATTGGTGGTCGTCTTCGAATTGAAAGAGAACGTTAGGTTACTTACCGTAACCCTGGTTCCCTGAAAGAGAAGATGACCACCAAATACAAGGTCGCATCGGTCGCCCTCATGGGTTCAATGGAAAAGAGAAATGGCTTCCTTTGGATGAGAGTTTTATCCCCTCGGTGGGCAGGACCGAGTGCATCATCCCAGGAAGGGGCCTATTGGCAGCTCTGGTATTGAGTGCTCAGCGATACCTACCGAATGGGCAGCATGCATGGATGCGGGAAGTGGGGATGCTGGGGGTGCTGGGGGTGCGACCGCACCTCCTCATGCCGAGGGAGGGGTGCGGTGGCGGTGTGGCCGCACCAGCAACTTTTCTCGTTAACTTTAGTTTATGAATGAGCATTTGCACTGCCTGCAAGAACATCATGAATCGACGTTTCAACCAATTAGTATTGCCGTGTGCGTGCTGTCATTTAGTGTTTCAACCAATTAGCACTAAGCATTGCTATGCGATGGCGACGTTCATTGTTCCAACCTATCACTGATAGTATCAGCACCAAGAACTGTCATGCGAGAGACAGCGTTTACTTACAAATGTGTCCTGACCTAGCAGCTGGTTTCGCTATAACTCTGTGTTTAACAATGTGGGATGGCAAAACATTACACATCTCTGAATCTCTGTAACTTCCAGAACCACATTTAAACAGTCGAGAATAAAGGATATTTAACTGTTAACATGTGTCAATATATTTATCAAAAGACAAATCATAACCTTCCTCCGTTTCTTTTTACTATTGGTAAGAACCAGTCCACGTTATGTATGCCACTTATGTTAATTTAATTAAATCAAAGAAATCGTACTCTAGACTGTATTTTTAGTGGTGCTGTCTTCTCTGTCGTGTTAGTTACTGTTATAACTGTCGCTGCAACAGCCCAGGCCAGTGAAGCACGATCATTTCCATTAGTAGGCTCATATTATGAGTTTTTTTTTTAGTATGGATTCAAGTAGAAAGTGACATTTTATGTTTTCGGTAAGAACTCAGAAGAGACGTCCAATCGTTAAGGAAGGCAGATTAACAAGGTAAGCTTACGTCTGTTTTAATGGCGGTATGTGTTTCTTGCCACAGCATGACAAACTGCCATTTTCATTTTTAGCTTCCAGTAGAAAATAGTTTTTCCATTGACCATTGTTGGTTGTTACATTTTGAGTTGAATATTTTGTAATTGACCGCAATGTAATGGGGGAGTTCCAAATGTAAAAAAGAAATGCAAGACGTATATAAAAGGAAGGCAGGCTGGGATGCAAGGCGTTTATAATAGAGGGGTTAGTGAAACTACTAAGAGATAAAACAATTCAAAGAAAAACAAAATGTAAACAAATTAATGTACAACGATATTGACTTCAATCTTTATTTCACTCCAAAGAATTACTCACAGATTAAAGTAACGCGACTAGCTCGATTGCTAACAGGTTTATTGCTCTGTATCCCCGGATTGCAATTTAAATAGCGCCCTTTTTAATGCAAACACATAAGATAATTAATACTTCAAAATACTTCAAGTCGTTTCTTTGTTAATTCTACATTTTACTATTTGTTAGGTTTAACAAGTCGTGTGTATCCAGACAGGAGGAGACAGGAGACGGGTTCAGTTCTGGTGCTTATTTATATATATATATATATATATATATATATATATATATATATATATATATATATATATATATATATATATAACGAAATGCCAAGCAGTGCAGTGCCTTTAAAATTGTAACTTTGTTTCCCAATGCGTCTACACAACGAATGTACAAAAGGCTGAACTTTCCCGATTAGCATGGGTGTCTAAAATATTTTCAAGTCTGATCTGTGTTACGTTAGAGACCAGCACCATTTATAATGCGTGAATAGACCCATTAAACGTGTCAAATAGAATGAAAGCATTTTAGTGCCGAAGATTAATGTATTTTATTTGTATTTATTTAAAAAGACATCTAAGAACAGGACATCTAATTTGCAACGTAGTTAATAAGTTGTCATGTTGCTTTAATCTTACATAAATAGTTTTAGACTTTGTGCCGCTGTGTCTTATTAATTATGAAACTCACTTGGTCTGTGTATATTTTGATGGTGAAATTCACACAAAATTACAATTTTGTATATATTTAAATATTGCCTGAAAGTGCCCGCCCCCTGGCAGCATGTAATGTCTTTGGTGGTCGTCTTCTATTTCAGGGAACCAGGGTTACGGTAAGTAACCTAACGTTTTAGTCACCGCAGGAGGATGTCCCAGTAAACCACTAACCTCGATAGGGGCGAGTGGTTTATTTAAAGGCATCCTAAGACAGATCGGTAGCTGCCATTATTGACTAAAATCGTCCTCAAGTTGTAAAGCAACTTGTATAAGTATCGGTGCAGTGTTGTCTGTACTACCGAAGCGCAGCTCCGTCCTGAATTTCAGCAGCACACCACTGAATTGGAATGTAAGCAAAGACACATTCGAAGCATATAACAAGCATGAAATGGATCTGACGTTAGTTATACAGTACTCATTTAGTTTTTGCTCAACAGAGCCAACTTCCCAACGTTTCAGATCACAGGCACACAGCTCATCGTGCCCAGGAATCTATTTTTACGCCCCTCCTATTTCTTGCGGCCCCTGTGCTGGGCTTTGTGCGGCTAATCCAATCGGATATCTGGAGGGCGGTTCAGGTCCCTCCCTCTGCCAAAATGTTCTGAGAGTTTGAACATTCAGCCTGGCTGTATGTGTGGACTGCGTGAGGCAACCATCCGCCCCGATAGAATTACATTGGCAATCCACCCAAGTACAGAAACTGTAGAGGCTCCCAACGCCCGGCACAAAAAAGGGAACATCGGGGCCGTCAGAATGGCAGTGGAGGAAGAGGGGCTGCGAGTTTTCCAAAGCGTCAAAATCAAAATAGGTAAGACATCGGGCGTTTAATCTCAGGCTGCTGTAACCGTTTTAACTAAAACAATAAGCATCTCTGTTGCTGTGTTGATTCCAGATACATTTTTTTAAAACTCTCTTTCCCACGAACTGCTGTAGTCCACATGGAAATTTTGAGGAAGTTGTTTATTTTATTTTTTTTTAATAAAAAAATATGAAAAGTATTGATTTGCTAAAAGGATCTATTTATTATTAAAGCACGATGTTTGAAACCGACTTATCGGGTGACACGATAAAGCGGTGACATCTGTGGAATTGTTATAAATGCGGTTCGCTTGCAGCAAAAACAAAAACTGTATCGACGCAGAGCAGTCAACGGGGTTTTAGAGTTGGTCAAATTGCGTGCTAATTTC